>JBAMBQ010004969.1:0-600000 GCA_037044495.1 Stegana nigrithorax
TATTTGATTTATTTGTAACATTTTTTGTAATTTTTAGGAGCAAACAGATTGCGCTGAAATCGTGAAGGAAAAGTTACTTAGATACGAAACATATTTTCATGATATCATTATTCGTTCGTTATATTCATAATGTAAGATTCAGATATATGAATGTTAAATCTGATAGACATGTGTAATGTAGATTTGACGTTAAATTTATTTTAAAATTTTACTGATTTATGTTATCGAAAGAGCAATAATTGATCTATAAGAATATTTTTCCTTTTATTGGGCTGCGTTGCCAACTAAAGTTAAAAGAAATATTTCTTCTTCCAAATCATTGGGTTTACTGATTTGCTATTACTTTTTAGTTATTGTGTTAGATTTTTGTGGGTGCCATTTGTATGACCATAATTTTTTAGTAAAATACATAGCTCGTAGGTACGTCTATGCAAGATGATACAGTGAATTTTTGTTGAGCGAGTACGCTTTGAATAGTATTGGCTTAGTTAATTTGTGGTGACACAAAATTTTCATAATTGTCCTAACTTCTAAAGGTATTAGAAAAGCCATGAACAGTCGTCTTATGTACTTAGGGTAACCCTTTTTCGGCTATCAATGAGAAAAACTAAGTTAGCCTATAATACATGTACATTATTCTACGTTTCAGTTAGAAACAAGTAACTTTTAAAGATTTTGTCACCCTACAGACGGCTCTGAATGAGTGTTCATCATATTTCTTTGAAAAGTTCAAGCGTATTTAGTTTTACAAAGTTTCTAATAAAAGTATGATTTTTTTGCACTGTTAACATACATTTGATCAACTTTATTTTAATGTGCACCACAAAACATTCAAAATGCCATTCAAATGAAACGCATTTTCACAAAGCGAAAAGCTTTCGCAATCAGTTACGGTTAGAAATATGTTCCCAGTGCAAGAAAATTCCGACGCAGAGTTGACATGGTCGGCAATAGCCAAATCCTGTGTCAAGTCGCTAGGAATTCAGCACAAAAGTCATGAAATCCATTGAAGGCAGTTCGCTTCAGCAAATGCAAAGAGCAACAAACGTAAAGCGTCGGACTTTTTGCTCTTCAAACGAAGCGATGCACGCGCGCTCACTCGCACACTCAGTTGCGCTCAATTGGAAGACCTGCTCAGCGAAAGGGGCGTCAACACGCGGCTGCAGCGAATGTGAGCGCGCAGGCGCGAGACAGGTGACTGGAAAGAGCGTGACAACCAGTTATAGTCCGGAGTACGAATTGCTCAAGTGTGAGCGAATGCACTAGTGCTGAGAGTGTTGTGTGGGAGCATAAGCATCAAGTGCGCCGTAGCCGGCCTGTGTGCGCAACAGGGACAGCGCGAAACAAAATGGCTGCTATCAACAGCCGACTGGCAACAGATGGCGCCACGCTCACCATGCGATCAGAGCGAGGCGTGTTTGCATCCGTACATCTGTTTTGCCGTTGCCGGCTTTGCGACTTCTTTTCATTTGCCATATGCGCGTCGCCGTGCGCGCCTCAGCACAGCTTGTAGCTTCTAGCTGGGGCCAACAACACAAGCTGCGTTGTAATTTTCAAAGCATATACAAATTTTTTTGGCGCGTTTTGTTGTCGGCAGCAGCGGCGGAGACGTTGGCACCGGCAGCAGGCGGCATGTAAGTTGCGCCCGTTAACATTTTTACACTTGCAGACGCTGTGGTGTAGCGCGTTCAAAGTGTGAAAGCGAGCGTTGGGTGCCGGGCGTCGAATTGGGTTAGCAGTGTGTCTGTGTGTGTTGTTGGCTGCCTGTGCCCGGCTTTCTTACATTGCGCGCAACACGATTTTCCCTTGGTGTTTTCGGCGCATTTCCGCCTTGGCGGCAGCCCTCTGCAGCAGTTCTCACAGAAAGCGAACAAAAAATCAAATAAAAATGTTTAAATAAAATAAATAATAAAAAAAAAAGTGTTGCAATTTTTCACTCGACTACAAATGTTGCCCTTCCGTTCTGCGGCTTGCCTGCCTGCTTGCTAACTTGACTGCCTGGCTGCCTGCCTGCTTTCCTGTTGGTTGTCCTCTTCCTGTTTGTAGGTTGGCTGTTGGTGGGCTTTGCCGTCCGTTTCTCTGTTCGTTTTGTCGGCGCTGCCTAAAGTTTATTTCAAAGTTTATAACTCGACTCGGCGGACATGTTTGCTGCTCATGAACTTCGTGAGCATTCTGATAGCGATTTTCTGATTGTTTTCGCGTGATTTGTGCCGAACGCGATTCTACCCAAAGACAACAACAACATAGCTAGGTAACGCCTAAAAGGACGGCTGTGCGCCACTTGACGACACAAGGCGCGGTCTGCATGCTATTCGCTTGTGTTTATTTTGAGACCAACGCTTAATGGCTTTAAAATAGCTTAAAGGATCTGCTCGATGCAACGTTTTAATGACACAATAAATGCAAGTAATGCAGACGAAACCATCGAGTCTGTCCACCATGCACATAAGAAGCATACGCACACGTCAGTACGTATGCCAGGACTCGTAGAAAGGACACTTTCAAGCAGCACGATAATGACAAAAACAAGCACGAGCACAAGGAGCACAACGGGCACAATAATTTAAACATTGTTACGTTAATGAAAGCTTTGCTCTTCATTTAACCAAAAACAAAGAAAAAGAAAACACAATAAGCAACAGAAACAACAACAGCAACAACAACAGCAAAAACAACAACGAACTGGCAATAGATGCCATATAAAAAGAAAAAACAAACAAGAACCGAAAAAAAAATCGAGTCCTTTGCGCAAGAAAGCAACTAGAGTACGTCGTACTCTGCTTGCTTTGCGAATTTTTGTGTTTTTTTTGTTTTTGGTTTTTTTGTTTTCGTTGCAGTCAGTCAGTTGCCTTGTAAGGTCCTTGCCATGCCGTCGCTGCCGGCACTCCACGTCATACACCGCACCGAACCCGTACGGCTCCGCACTAAGTCACTGAATCTGTGTCTGTCTGTCCACGCAGGAGTTTGCGTAATAAAATTTGCATAATTTCAATTGTGTGCGAGTCCTTGTGGGTGTGTGCGAGTGTCTGCGTTGCATGCAGCCGGGCAGTGTTTGTGTTGTTGTCTATATCCTTTTAACTTCGTACAAAGTATCCCTACGCATTGTCTGCAACCAAAAACAACCAAACACAAAAAACATGAAAAAAAAAACCAACAACAACAACAGCAACAACACCAACACGAGACATGACGTTTTTAGGTGGGAGAATTACGTTACGTTGCGTTGCGTTGCTTCTGGGTTCCTGGCTACGTGTAAAGCACTTGGCTGGCTGTGCTGTGCCTTGCCGTGGTGTGGTGTGGTGTGGTATGATGCGGCTGACTGTCGGTGATTGTAGTTTGTTTTGCATGCAGTTTTTGTTGCTGTCATTATTGTTTTAGCAGGCGACCATTGTGCGAGGAAGCATGGAGGCAATGTCGTATGTGGGCTATGTCTGCACTATTGATTGGCTTTTGCTTATTGCGTTAGCCAAAGTGCTGAAATTTGTAGGCTGATTGTTGCTAAGCGCTGCACACTGCTGTGTGTGCACATGAATTCTTACTATCTTCACTAATTGTGATTATTTTTTGGGTCCTGGCTTTAAGAAACTTAAAGATGTTGAAGTTGTGCTTCGGGTTTATGGAAACTCTAGTTAGGAGTTTAGATATACAAAACTGGACCGTAAAGTCGGTGTATATATAGTGAAGGTTATTAGAGGGACAAAATAATATTTTGGTTTGCTGTCTTTTAATGCAGTTGATGTTAGTCCTAGCTGAGGCCATAAAAAAAATTATACGTATATTTGAGTTTTATTTAAGTTTCAATTCTTAAGTGCACTTTTATATCATGTAAACATAAATTAAATTGTTTGTTTGCTTTTTATCTGCTAATGTTAACCTACTGCATAAATCCCTACATTAACATCGGAATTGCAGTTTCCGTTGTTCTTTCTACACTAAGAGAACCTCTGCAATGGCACTGACTTTCAATTGTTCGATGACTACGCATACCAAATCTACGTCTCAACACCCTTATAACGATTGCCATAGGAGTCCTTTAATCAATAGTCGAAGTAAACCGTGTAAGCCATTCCATTGCGCCAACGATTAGGTAGTGCCGCGAAGGAGAAGCAGCTCGTGCAGAGGCAACTTTGCATGTAGGACTTAGCGTAATTTACTATGCTCGTACATTTTTGTACTTTGCCGCTTACAATTTAATTTGCCTTTTGTGCCTTGACTGCGTGCGTGCGCTGGAGAAAAGCTTTCTGATTTAAATCAAACGAAATATGTCCTTGCGTGCTAACGACGACAACAGCTACAAAAATGTTACAAGCAAATATATATATAAAAAAAAACGCAATTTCATTACGAAACTTAATGCTAAAATAATAAATAATAATAAAAAAAAAAAAAATAAATAAATAAATAAACAACTAAAAACTTGCACACGCACCAAAAAAAGAGAAAAAACAATATAAGCAGAAATGTGTAGAGATTTTCACTCGTTTTCGGTTAGTTGCCACTTCTTATTGTTCTTCGCCCTCTTGTTACCATAACCAAACACTTTTGAAACCCACTTATTATGCTCATTAAGTCTGGTTATTAGGCCCATCAAACGAAATCAGGCCAAACTATAAAAGTCAACCCTTTCCGCGCGTTTGGCCACATTCGCAACTAGCGGCAGCCAATGAAGTGGAAACTCATTCACTCTGGCCGCGATAGGCAGCATAGGGCGGTGGGCTGGCAGCGACAGACATCACAAAAAAGCAAAAACTGTGTCTTTCTAACAATTTTTGTTGTACATTAAATCAAAGTCAAAGACGACAGCGGCAAAGCCTATCATACATACATATCATAGCACCAAACTCCCCTGCTACCCACCCACATCTACATCCAGCCAGCCATGCCATTGCCAGGCATTGCATTAATAGCCGCGCGACAGTAAAGCAAGCAAAGCCGCTGAGTAAAAAACAAAGCGGGAAAAAAGGAAGAGAATTTACAACTTCGCCAGTTTCCGGTTGCGAGCGGCTTACGTTCTGTCGCTGCTGTCATTGTTGTTGTATTGTGCGGCAATAAAATACATCATAACGGTATCATAACCAAACAAAGGGCAAAAAAAGAAAACCTATATAAAAAAAATATATATAAATATAAACACAATAACAAAAACAAAACGCAAAAATTAAACAAAATAAAATCGAAAGCAAAATACGAAATAAAAAAACAAAAAAAAAAAATATACAAAAATCCATTTGCGACGTACAGAAACAAAACAAAGAAAAAAATGCCGAAAAAAGTATTTCATGCAATATATTCAAATTCGTTTACAACTCCAACAACAATTGCTAACGAAAAGCAAAACAACAACAACAACGAGGACAGCGACCAACAATGAGAGAAGAAAAAAGTTGCCTTTAATGGCAGCAACAATGGCGGACACAGGAAGTAGACAGCACGACATATACACGCGAAATACCGTTGCGCGCACTGTATCACTCACTCACTCACCCACTGACTGTCCCCCTCTCTGTCACTCTCTTTCGCACTCATGCAGTCCCGCATGTGTCCGTGTTTGTTGTCGAAATACATAAAATATTGAAATTGGTTCAATGAATTTCAATAACAAACACGAAATCAAAACTAAATTTCACTTTATTGATAACATAGCGTACCTACGTATGTCATAGCACACGCATGCACAGCGCGGTAGCCCTGGCAGATTGCTAAGTTGGGGTTAACGATATCGAGGGTCGCCAATGTGATACGTAAATCAAGCAAACTGCATAACGCGTCGTCTGCCTTAACCCTTTGACAGCCGCAGTCGTCGTAGTCGCCGTCATCGCCGTAGTCCTGTTGGGGTACGCATGTGGCCATGTAATCGATAATCTGCGATTTTATTGAAACATTTGTCTGAGGGGTGCGTTGTGGCTGCGAAGGAAGGAGGCGCACAGATTTCCAGATTTTCCTATATATGTACAAACTATACATGTGATGCATGTCTGCTTTCAGCGGACTTTTCGATGGCCAGGTTTGAGTAGATAATTCAACTAAATATGACTTATCAGACTAAATATGCACTTCTTTTCAAAAAGTCACTTTAAATTAGTTATGATAAATTTTTAGCAGCAATTGAATTTTATGAGCTTGCTGATGTTAGAATGGCTAATTGACTAAACACGCTATCTTTTAATGTCGCAGAATGTCTTAGATAAGAAATATCCTAAATTAAGGAATAATTATAAGAAGGGGAAAGAAAAAATGTCCGGCCGTGAAGAGTCACTTTTCATGTAGACTTCAGCACTTGTAAACGATTTAAGAGATGTTCCCAAATGTGTCGAATACAACTAAACTGAAATAATTGAGAATGCACATTAAAATGGCGGGTAGCAGAGCGAGCGTCTTAATGCAAAGTTGATTATAGAAATAACAACTGAAGTGGTTACACAAAGACAACCCTGTCTCTTAATCAGAGAAATTTGCAACATCCTTAATAGGTATTGATTGTATCTCCAAACAAAAGACACCTCCTGCCCTTTAAAACGGACTAAGATTTTTAAATAAGCTGCACTGTAGTCACCTTTAAAATGTTCATGCAAAGATACAAAAAGAAACAAAAAAAAACATGAAAATCTGTTGGCTTTCGATTAACCAACCGAAATGTATACAGATGAAAAAGCGGACATGCAAAATAAAATGGAAAAAAAAAACAACAAATAAAATAAAACAGAGAATCGGCTGCAGGGAAAGTTTCTCCTTGCTGGCATACAGCGTACAAAATGGCAACAAAGCGCCAAGCAACGCATGTCTGCGTGCAGCTACCCTAAAAATAATAACAACACGGCGACAGTGCGATGTGGCTGTGTGTGGGGGGGGGGGGGGGGGGGTGCGTAACGGGATGGGTGGTGGCGACACTCGCAAGGTTTGCGGGCGCAGACAGGCGGACAAACAAAGCAAAGTAAAGCAAACCAAACCAAAACGAAGCAAAGCAAATGAACGAACAAACGAAAGCGGTGCGAGCGTATTTACAAAAGAAGCGAACAAATGAACAAACGAATCAACGAAAGCGCCCCAGCGAAGGAGCAAAGGGGCGCAAAGGCGCCAAGCGGCGGACGGCAAAACTTGGACGTCAGCCGAAGTTGAATTTACGTTGACAATGGAGCAAGCAAACATAAACGCACACAGAGGCGTGCGTGCCGTACACACAAGTGCCGTGCGTTGTGTGTGCGTGAATATTCAAATACAGATTTAAGTTTTGGCATCTGTGAGGGTTGCCACAGCAACAGGATATGTTTGTAACGCATGCGTATTGCATAAATTCCTTTTGATTTGGAGTTGTGTTTTTTTATTTCCTCTTCTTTTTTTCTCGGTTTTTTGTTTTTCATATTGTACATTGCGTGTTTGTCTTCCGCGTGTGTAAACAGGGCACAGGACAAACATACGCAAAAAAAAAAAAATGAAATAAAAGAAAATGCAATAATAAAACAGAAGGCATAAAGGTATATAGGAGAGTAACGTTTAAAAAGTTTACATTAAATAAAAAAACATGGCTTTGCAGAAATAATAATTGCAGAGTACTTGATAATTGTTGCCTACATTGTCATTTCAATAAATTTTGTGGCTAATTGATTACAGGGCGTATGCGTGCTCACTTTTTTCTACATATTCTTCACCATGTAGTATATTAGCAAATTTGCCAAAAATCCAAAGCCTGACGATATTTTTATATAAGTATATTTAAAAAAAAAACATTTTATAGAATTATATATATTGCTCAATTCAATTCTAGGCTACCTTTTGCAATTTTGCTAAATAATTTATAGACATTCACTTAAAGCTGATGCTACACAAATAAAGTTGCAATTTAATATCAATGTGAGTAAAGGTTTGATATTTTTATATTTCAGTCACTTGCTTCTAATATTTTTTATTACTTAGATTGTTGCTCATCTATTATGTTCTGAACAATTTGAGTTTGTATATTTGCATTTGTTTTACCTAAAATTTTTGCGCACAAAACCGCGGGCAGTTTTCTAGGCGTCTGCAAACAAACACACGCACAGCAAACACAAACACAGTCTACATAAATATTGTGCCTGATAAGCTTTTGTTTTTGTCATAAATCTCATATTATGATGAATTGATATTAGATACTCGTACATATTCATGCAAAAGCTCACCCAAGTCTATGCGAGTGACGCGTGCAACAATGGGTTAATGGTGGTAATGAAAAACTTTTCTCTACAAACTGTCAGATTTTGCGGCGCTTCAATGCCTATAGTTGACAGTAAACTTAACAAACCGTACAAAACTAATCAACCAAGTAAAAGTATCCTGAAAAAAAAAGAAATCAAACAAAAATCGAACATAATTTTTTATAGCATAAACCTAGGCGCTTTATGCAGCTACGTCAAAAACTGACAAAGTTTGCTTAATGTGCGCAGACAAATAATGCAAAGAAAAAAAAAAACAAAAAAGAAAGGAAGAATAGCAAAAATGCTGTCCAAATTTGCGTAAAAGTTTTGCATAATTTTTACTTTCACCTGTTGTACTTTCCATTTTTTGCAAGGTGTCTGCGAAACATTATGCCAAAAACTTGTAAAGGCGTACGTCTGCTCACGCCCCACACGCCCGCATAAATCAGCAAATAATAATAAAAAGACAGGCGAGAAACGAACCGAACTGAATCGCAACACAGGCAAGCAAAAGTTTTTGAAAGATTGCCGAGTACGACTTCAAAATGGCGCGCGCACAAATCGCTGCAGCAGTCAGCAGGCAGCTGGCGACTGTCGTTGGTAGGATGACGGGCCGAAGGCAGGCGGCGGCAGTTAACGAGAATTTATCGATGTCGGTAGTAGTTCAAGTGTTCAGTTCCAGTCGTGTTGGGTTTAAGTCGAGTCGAGTCGATGCGAGTTGAGTCGAGTCGAGTCTTTTGCTTTGGGTGAAAGTTATATGTGCGCACTGCAACTAACTGCAACCGTCTCCGACGACGACGACTGCGACGACGACGGTGGCGATGACGATGACTGCAGACAGCGAAAGGATACGTGTGTTGACTCACTGGTCGCATGCAAGCGCCCGACCAAAGTGACGTAGCTGCCGCCGATATGCTTTTTTATCTGTCTGCGGTGACTGTGTGTACACGCCTAAGTGTGTGTGGATGTGTGTATGCGTCGCTGTCTGTGTTTGCTTTTGCGCCTCATTTGCATAAACGCTCTGCCAGCAGAAAAAAGCAAAGTAAGTTTTTTTTTTCTCTGCTGACTGCCAGGAGTGAAAAATGCGCAAACTTGGTAACCAACTTAGCTGTTTTTTTATTTTTTATTATGCTTCTTCTTTTCTTTGCTATTCATGTTCATGTGTGCGTGTATGAGCATGTTTGTGAGTATGTGTGAGAGTGTGTGCCGACTCAAGGACTTCACATGTTAAACGAGCCTTTAACAAATCGCAACGTTGTACTTTGAAACGTTTGTGGCAGAAATTATGATCGATGTGCCTGTTCAACTTTTTGCTCAAATGAGTCAAGCGTAGAAAAAGATTTAAATTTCTTACACAATAGAAGTGCTGTTTGTTATTCTTCCTTTTTTCCTTTATTTTTGGCTACTTTTTATTAAAGTTTAAGATATATTCTGCGGTTTAAATTCAAGGATTTACAGGCAGTTGCTGCGTTGTTGAAGACGCAATAGTCGATTCGTCGTTAAATAAGAATTGTATTTAGTTCTGTAAGCTCAGTTGTTGACATTTGACTAAGTTTAATTGGCTGCTGTTCATTGGGCATTAAGCATATCCTATTTGTGTTAACACACGCAGGGATGTTAGCTGTTAGTGAGCTGCTAAAGCCAGCCACAATGTTGGTATAAGCTCTAAGGAGATAAGAAGGGAGCCTGAAAGTTATTAAGGGATAAGTAATGATTGAATTATAGGCGTGGTCACAGTTCCTGGTGAGCATTTTTTACAGAGCAGAGTAAAAATTTAATCTAAAATTAAAGTATTTTAGACATTGTCACTTTCTGATATAGCAGAAATGAGTTTCTTCACCAGCAACTCTTATGGAAAAGGCTTGTGTGGCATTGTAGAAATTCAACAGGAAGCAAATGAGGCCAGACAATATTATGAGTTGCTAGAAATTTTAACGCTCTTACTAAATGAGCTCATGTTAGGGTATGAGAGTTCCATGGGCAAACTGGCTGCCAAGCATGCATTGCTGTACTCCTCCGCCTACACATATCAGAGCGTCAAGCCCTTTGCCAATAAAGTGAAGAGTAATAAAACTTTCAATATCAGTAGGTCAGTTGCCAGTGCGCATTTTTGATGAGCTTGGGTCGAGCCTCCCAGCAGCAGCAAGTCACACATACGCATACTCACACTCACACTCACACATACATACACTCATGCAGTCATACATTCCCTCAGTCATTCATTGCTATTTTCAGTCAATGAGACTGAGACCGAGTCTGAGTCTGAGTCTGAGACAGAGACTGTGTGTCGCGCCTTTGCTTTATTAACAACAAATTATGAGTGCACATAAAAAGCGCACAATAAACACCAAAATAAAACGAAACAAAAAAGTAAATAAATGTTGTGTAATAAAAAGTTTTTCGCGATCTACCTCAATATAGACGCTGATGCAGTGACGCATTTCGCAAGGCACTTTGCTGCTCGCTCAGCGCAAGAAAGCTGCCATTCACACGCTCATGCATTGACGTGGAGCCAACTCAGAGTCACAGTACCGAAGATGTAGCCGACACTGGGACCGACACAAGAGACTCAGACTGAGACTGACAACGATACTGCAGCCGAAGCCGAAACCGAAGCCGAGGCGGAGACCACCGACACCAATTCAGATGCTGGCTGCGTCGACTTACGCTTTGGGGTTATTGTACGCCATTAAAGTGCGCTGCACGCCGCCGCTCGACGCAGCTCGTCGCTGCTCGACAGAACTCGGGTAATAATCATAAATTAGTTTATGAGTCGCGTGCGCGTAACCTTGCCCTTCTTCGGTATCTGTACATACTTACTATACTCTTTATTTATATTTTTCTCTTTTTTTTTTTGTTTTTTGTTTTTTTTTTGTATTTTCTTGATTTGTTTTCTTTTTTATTTGTTTATTTTCTGTTTTTGTTGCGCGCTCACTCGCACTCTCGATGGCTGTTGCTTGTTGAATTTTTACGGCGGCTGCATGCATAAAATCGAAAGCAAACTCGACTCGCTACGACATACACGAAAAATAAAAAAAAGACATGAATAAGAAACTTTGGAACTGATTTGTTGCCATTTTCCACGCAAAAAAAAAAAAAAAAAACAAAAAATAGAAAAAAAAATATACGAAAGACAAAAAGGAGCATGTTGGCGCGTTGTATTTGAAATTCTGGCAGCGCATGAATTGCGCTAAAGTGGGTGGATGGCAAAAGAAGACAGCACGAAAATAAAAATAACAAGAAAAACAAAAAAAAAAAGCACAGAAAAAGTATTCGAAAACAAATTTTGAATTACAAATCGAGCAGCAGCAGTAGCAGCATCAGCAGCATTGAGTTGTGCGCGCGCTGTGACGTCATCGTCAACGTCAACGTCGTGCGAATGCAGCAAGGACGACGTCGACGACAACAGAACTTCGCACGAGTTTTGCATTTGAATGCGATTTGAGTTAGGAAATCAGCTGATTGCCCTTGCCGAGCGGCAGTGACGCGTCGGTAAGGTTAGGCGAGACAGCGACAGCGTGGGTGGGCATGTGCCCTCCTCCTTGCCACTTGGCTGCCGTTGGTGGCATTTTGACATATGCATAATGTGCACACACCGAGGTCAGTGTGAGTTATTGAACTCGTTCGATGGCTTGCGTTTAATTCAATTTTTCCCTTATTTCATTTCCGCCATTCACTGCGCAGACGCATGCCGCGGCATTGATTGGATATAGGCACCCGGCATACAAAGTTGTCTAAACAAATACACGAGGCGGTGGCAAAAAACAGAACCACCAAAACAGAAATCAAAAAACACGGAAAGTAATAATAGAAAAAAGCTAAGCAAAACTGCGCTGAACTACACCCACTTGTCAATTAATTGCAACCCTACATCGGCATTGCTTGGCTTTCCAAAATGGCGGCCGCACATAGCAAATCGCACAGCGCACATCGCAACGGAAGTCGTGGCAGCAGAACCGTTAGTGTCAACAGCAGACAAAATACTCGCACAGCGAAGACAAAGCGCAAGAAATATGATGGCCATAACTGTTTTCAATTAGCCAAGCTTGGAGTCTTGGTCTCTTGCTGCTGGCCAAAGAAACTCAAGTGGATAAAATTCTTACGCTTTACTTACTAAATTCATTTTTTCTGTTCTCGGTTTCCTCTTTTCTTCTTTTTGACTTTCTTATTTTGTTTTTTTTTTTTTTTTGCTTAAAAATATACGAACTTTAAGTTCCTGTGGCATTTGTATCTATACACAATAAGTCGCCCAGTGCACCCACAAAAATGTACCGATGAAGAAAAAAAAAATAACCGAGAAAAAAAAACAACAAAACAAAAGAAAATAACACAACGCAGAATTTCGTGTGTTGTGCGGGTGTGTGTGTGTGTGTGTTTGTGTGTGTTGTTGTTTGCTCGACAAAAAATCGCATGAAGCGCGTTCGTTAGCATTCGTAGCTGCGTTTGTGTTGCAGCACGCGTCTGGAATACAAATGAGGATCGTTTTCATGGCAGCAGCCAAAGCAACAGCAGCAGCAGCAGCAGCAGCGCAACGTCAGCAGCGACGTCAGTGGCAGCACTTGGGGCACACCGTATTGTACATAGTATGTACATATATATACAAACACATACATCTACACCTACATACAGACATGTGTATATATATTTATTTGGTATGTGTATGTTTGTATGTAAGTTACAATGCGCGTATACGTAATACAGATTGCGACAGCGTTGTAGTTGTTGTATTTTGTTGTTGCCATTATTTTCCAATGCCATGGCCTGATGAATGGTCCTTTGCGCCACTTTGTGTGCTTGTATTTCCTGATTTTCATTTCATTTTATTTCACTGCAATGTATTCGATATTTTAAGTTTGTGTTTACGTTTATTACGTGAAGTGCCACAATACGAAAACAAGAAAAAAAAACAAAAAAAAAAACAGTAAAAAGGAAATGCCACGATTTTTTATGCATAACATTTTAAGGATATTCAATTAGTGAAAATATTTATGCCAATGTACATGCATATAAACTATTATTGACTATAGTTACGAATTCTGAAAACTTACGGAATTGGTCTTTGCATATAGCTGGGCTAGTTTATTTATTAATACATTATATATATATATTTATATATATAATATCCTTTTGGTCAGTTTTAGCTTAGTTGAGCTTGCAAAACTGAAAATAAAAAGAGAAAATGAAAAATAAATCTTGGTTAACATAACGGGGCTTTACGCTTACTTGCTTAGATAAACTATAGCTGAGCTACTGCTAAATTATCTGGGCCAAATAGCAGCAGCAACAACAACAAGAATAGCAATTTCAATGTTTGCTGCGGCCGACATGCAGATGAATAACATAACAGAGACGCTCTTCTGTTGCATACCCCAAGGAGTTGTACAATTTGTTTGGTTGCTTTTGTGGGCATCTATGTTGGGATTAGTTTATAGCAAGTCACCTGTCTAATATAACAAGTCGTATCGTGATAAGGTGCTGTCACTTTTACCTGCAGCATGATTTGACATCCGGTTTGGATCCAGCCAACTGCTCAACATACGTGCCAAGTTTTTTAATAGCTTATCAGCAGCATTGCAGTGCTGAATTCTACTCTATTCGGTTGTATACAAACAGAAAGACAAAACTGTTGATTCAAATTAGACGAGTTAGCTGGCCACAGGAACTATGAACCCGCAGGCAAGTTTGACATATAATAAAATAGAACTTTTGGGAATATGTACCGTCTTCAGTTCCGCAAACCAATTTGCTGCAAAGGCAAGTTAACAGTAACTCGTGTATTTTAAAATAAAAAACAAAGGTTTTTTCGAACAATTTAACGGGTCTTAGACCAGACTTTGTAGTGAACTTTAGTAATCTGTTACTTCTAACTGTCTTAGTTTAACGAACTGACTCTCAAAGTTGTAGATCAGATCTTAAACTTATCAATAATGCATCGTAGGCCACCTTGAATGGCTGCATTGGCATTTTCATCATCAATATCCCTGCCTTCCTTGCGACTAAGACACAAATCGTGTGGCAACAACTTTCGTTAGCATTACTAAAACTTTGTATAATTTACCAAAACCCGCTAAATGCCAGTAACAAATCCACTGACAGAACTTGTTGTCACATTATTAGCATAAAACCGTAACGAAAGGATAACAAGTTAAAGGATTCAATGTTAGCACGCACGGCGCATTCGGGTACGTCAACCAAGCAGCGAAAGCGAACAACAGCAATGCCAACAATAATTAAGCAAAACAATAGACAAACGCACAGAAAGACAAACAGACAGACAGGCAGACAGACAGACAGGCAGAGAAGCAAGCAAGGAAGAAGAGACAATTGGCAAGACAAAACGCACACAATCGAAACACATACACATACACACAAACACAGAGACAGACACATTCGAAACGTAGTCGAATCGTATTAATCATTTAATTTACTCCTTCACGCTCGCTCGGCGCGTACCAAAGTGCGACGAGGTGAGCTTTTGCGCTCGAGGCACTTGTCTGCGCGAGTATTAACACCGTCAGTTAAGCACTGCCAATCCTTTCACGTGTCCTTGTGCGTGTGTGTGCTTGTGTGCGTGTACGACGCAACCCTTTTGCGCACCGTGTCGTGCTTTGCTGCATGGCATTACGTTGCGTTCAAGCGTAAAATTCCCGCGCATTTTGCTTTTGTTCATTAAAATAAATTTAAATATTTTACATAGCAAAATGAAGTTGGTACTCGCATTGTCATTGTAGTCGTTGTTGTTGTTGTTGTTGTTGCGGTTGTTGCTGTTGCTCCTTGACGCGCAAGGTGTACACAAAAAAGGTTTTTAAATGCTCTAGATTGAATGTAGGCTACGGCAATGTCTTCATTTAAACCTGATTAAATTGCAGGAATCTCAAAAATGCGCTGAGTATGCAATCGTGGAGTGGGAGATTGCTGTGTAAGTCGCTTGGGTTCAAAAAGACATTGACTTGTTTTGTCAATAGCAGCTAAAAAGCGTCATGACATTTGAAGGGTCTTGTGGTTTGCTTATCTAGAAGCTTTGCTTTAGAACTGTTTTAGGCAAATATTATTAAGGTGTGAAGTGAAATTGAGGTTTTGGTTGTCAAAAAGCAGACAGACTATGGTTTTTAGTAACGCATGAGTGATTTAAGGTTCTTCACCTATAGCGATGTGATAAACATTTTTTTGAAGCACCTGTGACGAATTTTGTACTCATTTCCTTAAACCAGTTTATGGCAAATTGCTGTGAAAATATTGACAAAAATTAACAACGAGCAGAATAAATTTCGAAAACTTATGGGGTGGCCCTCTTTTATTTTTCATTTTAATAAGCATAACGATATTTGTTGCATCTTTTGTTGTTGTTGATTTTATTTAAATAATAATTTTGCTCTCTACCAAACTAAGTCAATGAAATAATTTCAGTTGTTCTTTTTGCTAATGTGAAAGAGAATCGTGTACAAACAAGTCAACAACATTTTTCATTAATTTTTCTGTTATTGTTTGCTGAGCGGAGTGTGCAGACGCATAAATCTTATCATTTACTCGTTTTTGACTGAGTAACAGACATACATATGCTTCAAAGTGGACTTAACTTTGCTGCTGTTATTCGACAAAAACTAGAAAATGTACTGAAAAACTAAGTAAGCATAATTTAGTTTAAATGCACGCACTGACAATTCGCTTGCCATATCTGCAACAATGCACTGCGCCCTCAAAATCGACTTGACTGCAATGAAGTGTTGAAAAACCTTAAACAAATGTCGGTCAAATTATTTCGACATTTGTACGAAATGTTCTTGCCTGGAAGTCAATTTATTAATTAGCGTAATTTAAACATTTACGATTCATTGCCTGACATACGCTACCGGCAGTTGGCAAGAGAGTCGAGAGCGAGCAACCCTGTAAAATTTGCTTAGCAGGCGGAAGTAAGACTTCACAGCCTAAAATGCTGCAATACAAAATCGATGACAAATTGCAAACACGTTACGCGCAGTTGAGCGCAAAGCAGGAGGAGAAGCACGGAGTGCAGTACCGGCAGTTGGGAGGATGCGAACGGCGTGACTGCTAAGTACACTACACGCTGCTGCTACACGCTTCATCCCTTTGTGTGCAAGTGAGTGAGCGAAAGTTTGTTGTCTGTGACATGCAGTCAACACGAGACAATGCCTTGTTAGTGCTAAAGCCAGCCAGCAAGCCAGGCAGGCAGGCAGCTAGTCAGGCAGCAATAACAGCAACAATGGCAACAAGAGCAAAAACAAAACAAACCCCGTGACAACAAAACACAAAACACAAAACAACACCAAAACGAAACCGAAACGAAGCAGAAGCGCAAGCAAGCAGCAGCAGCAGCAGACATAAAGACAGGCACAAAAGACACCCCGACAATGAGTGCAAGGACGACGAGAGCGACAGCAATGACGGCAACGACACAACAAGGATATATCAATGGGCAAATTAAAATAACAACCTAATCATCGTTTTAAGACCGCGAGCGACGTCAACGACAACGACAACGGCGACGGCGACGGCATCAGAGTCAGAGTCAGTGGCGGAGTCTGCGTCTGAGACTGAGTCAGCGACAGAGTCAGTACGGGAGCAGGCGCTTAAGCGGTAAGCGGAAAGCGTTAAGCGACAACGCTGCTAAATGAATCGCAAGACATTTTGTCAACGCTGCCGACAGTCGACGGCGGCAGTCGTCAGCCGCCCACCCCGGCAGCTTAAGCCCGGCGTGCACCCCTAATGTGTGCGTTCGCCTGTGCCGTGTTCCCGTATTCCCATGTTCTATGCGTAAAGTTTCTATTTTTTTTTTTTTTTGTTTTTTTGTTTTTGTGTTTTTATTATCCGGCGTTTGTTCCGCCTTCTGTTCGGAAAAAATAAAATAAAAGCAACGAGCGACAACGTCAGCAGCTAGTGCGGGCAAAAACAATTGCCAACGTGTTGGAAGTCAATGACGAGCGCACTCGGCGAGCGAACGGAGGAACACACGCTTCAACACCCTCCGAGCCAACCGCTAAAGTCACAATCAGTGACACCAACGCCGCTAATGCCACCAGAAGTGAGGCAGCGTGCGGGGCAGGCCGGGGTGTGCACATGCACGCGTTTGCGTTAGATGTCGACGACTAGAGCGGCATGTCAAGAATAGTTATGGCGCGGCGAGGCGAGGCGAGGCGAGGAGTGTTTGGGTGTGGAGTGGAGTGGAGTGAAGCGCCGCGTTGCAGCATTGCTTGGAATTGGTCCCTTGTGGCTGGCCAATATAACGCACGGCGGGGCGTTCGTCAGCGTTGCGTTTGCCAAAAGCGATTGCACAACAGATTGTGACGCTCATATCGTGTTGCAAACCGGCTTCGCTTCAATTCAGTTCAGTTTAGTTCGGTTCAGTTCGGTTTGATTTGGTTTGCCTTGATGCGGTGCGGTTCGCTTGGCCTGATATGTCTGATGATGGATCGCCTTAAATACCTTTAAATTAAAACGGATCAATAAAATGAGTTTTCCTTTTTTCGGTCTCGGTTTGCTTTGGCTGCTCATGGTGGGTGTGCTGTGCTCTGTGTGTGCTGTATGTGTGTGTGTGTGTGTGTGTGTGGCTGTGAGCTGTGGGCGTTGAGGTGTTTGCGCACAAGTATCGTTTGGCGATTTTAAATGCGTTTTAATTGTGCTCAGCATGCGGCATCGTGTCAAAGTGATGTCTAATTCGTTTCGAATTGAAGTTTCGAATAATATTTGCGTTGGGTTTAATTTTAAATGAAGGAAATGGGTCAATGAAACTGCTTACACTGTCAGGGCATTAGGTCCGTGGTAGATTGTAGCGGGAGTTCTTTGAGCGAGATTATAGATTATAGATATTTCCAGAAACGTATTTTATGGGCTTAAAACTGTCAGTATTAGCGCATGCCTTGCTTATGTTTCTGGATATACTTCACTTCTGAAACTGATGGAAAAAAAGTATCTTTTAACACTCTGCCTGCCGTGCATCTCTGGTTCTAAAATAGGCAATAAAAAACTAAGAAACTTTCAGGACTCAAAGACACAGGTAAGTCGAAATTTTAGCTCTTCTTCAAGCATTTAGATAATTTCTAGCTTGATTCTTGACAGGTTGACCGCTCTTTGATTAAGTTTCAGTTATTTTCTCGCAGAAGTATCTGCTACATTCATGATGATGCAATGCTTAAACAAAGTTTACCGTACTGTAGACATACCTCAGCGGCTAATTTTATAAAAAGTCATATATGCACACTAGAAGAAATCGTGGCTGCGGTGGGTATAATGAAAAACCTTATATGTTGCAGAAAAATTGTGAACAGTGAATGCAAATTAATAAGTGATTCAAAAAAAAAAAAAAAACTTCGCTTAATGATGCCTTTTAGTTGGTAGGCATTTCAAAAATGACATCATAAATATTCGGCTAGACTCAATAAGCTATTGATTGAGCGACCCTGTTACAATTGCCAGATCGTTGACTGCACGTTAGGCTGGCGAAAATGCTTCGCTTTGGCTATGCTTAACACACTATCCGCCTGTCAATTCTGTCTGCGAATCAACTATTTTTTGACACTAATCAGATTAGTATCGCTTTGTATAATTTCCTGCACATACGTAAGTCTCTGCGAGAGACATGCAGACTTAGTGCACTGCAACGCGTCAAATTGCATTGCATGGCAGAGCAGAGCAGGCCGGAGTGTAACAACCACCTACAAACAGATTTTCGTATGTATCTAGATACATGCACATGCATCAGTAAGTGAATGAACGACTGTCAGTCAGTCCATAAGTCCGTCAGTACGTCAGTCAGTGTCTGTTGCTGTCGCCATCGACGTGGCTTTCGTTGCTGCTCTATTGCTCTTTTGCTCTGCTGCCTGCCTGTCTGCTCGCTCGCCTGCCTCACCTCATGCTACACGTGGTTGACTGACACTGATGTTGATGAATATCAAGTGAATCCTTTTATGACATTAAAACGCCTTTGTATTGAAACGTAGGCTTAGGTGTGGGAGACTTCGTGTATTAAGCCACAATCGAAAAAGAGCCAGGCAAAGCGAGGCACAGTGTTTGTGTGCAACACCCCCACATAAAAATGTATAAAAAAAAGCACAACAACGCACAGCACAGCATGGCACAGCAGAACTCAGCGCAGCGCAGCTCAGAGACTGTTGAATGTGTCACAGAGCGCACAAGAGAACATTGGCACAAAAGAAAATAAAAAAAAAAAACCAAGATGACAAAACAACAAAAACGAAGAGCAGAAGAAAAAAAATAGCTGAAAACGGCAAAGTGAACTGCGTCTGTACCATAGACAGTAGTCAGATAGAGCGTCGAGAGTTACTTAGCCTGCAGAACCTTCAGAACCTTTGCCAGCGATCGAAAAACGTGAAATTGTGATAAGCGCGAAATGTAGATTGATTGCTGGCGATAGCGTCGCACTCGCACTGACTGTTTTGTGTCCTGTTACAAGGACATTACACAAACGACAAAGCGACAGAGAACGTGCAGCAACCGAGTGTAGCAAGGACAGAGACAGCAGACAGTCAGTGAGTAGATAAAACTGCGTGCGACAAACCAGACACCAGCGGGTTAAGCTAGGCAGATCTGACAATAGATAAGCATTAACGCATAGTGTAAAAAAATAAAAAAAAATAAAACGAAAAATGCATGGCTACGCTGTGCTACTTGGCATGGGATCGCCTTGATGTAGCATAAGAGACGTAGAGTGCCTGGATGGGGCCAGTTATGAAAGTGTTTGCCCAGAACAAATCGATTTAGACAGTCGAAAGTTGTGTAGCTGATAAAAAAAAAATGAGCATAAGTTGTGCCGCACTGAGATAAAAACAAAAGCAAAAATAAGTGAGCAAAAAACAAAAAAAGGAAAAAAAAATTAAAAATAAAAACTTAAAAAAAAAAGAAAAAAAAAAACTGACTGTTGGTTGAAGGAAAAAAGAAAAAAAAAAATACAGAAAAAAATGCGTCCGCCATTAATGCGCGATTTCCATTTCAGTTTGCTTCGTGACACTTGGCAACTTGGACAGATTAAAGGCATTTTGAGTGAGTGCGCGCATATCTCGCATTGTTGTCGTTGCTGCCCGGAGGACAACGCAAGGATACTCACACTAATGCGAGAATTCACTCGACATGCGCCGATGATACGCAATGCAAACAAACAAGCAAACAAGGCAACAAGGAAGCGCGAAATGCTGCTGCGTGCGAGTGAGCAGCAAAACCGGCGTCACCAGCAGCAACGTGTGGCATGCAAACGAGCCATGGATGATGAGTGCGGGTCCTTTGGTGTATTGAACCAGCCATGTCGTGTGTCTCTTGTGTGCCTGTTATTGTTGTTGTCGTTGGCGTTGACGTCGTCGCGAAATCAGCTGTGAAAATTTTGAAATTTTTCCACGAGGATTTTCGACTTTTCGTATTTTGCATCAATTCTGATCATTGCGCTACTGCTCCTTGCTCGTGTGCTCTGGCCTTTCCCTCACATTTTAGACGCCATTTTATGCCACTTTTTTCTTCTTCTCGTTGTCGTTGTTTGAATGGTTTATTGCTTCCTCTTAGGCATACACAGGCTAGCGTGCGTGCGTGAGTTTTGTATAGGATTTGTTTATTTTTTTTTCTTGTTTGTTTCGTTTTTAAAGTTGCGTGTTCTATTTGCCTTGAATTAGTGCTTTAAAAGATGTTGACGATAGTCGCCACGGGTAGTGCTCAAAAAAATAAGTTGGGTTCTTTATGGAATATTAGTAAATAGTCAACCAAACTGCCTGGAAGGCTGGTATGCAATAACCAAAATTCATATAGTAAATCAGATTCCCCATATGAAAATTTTAAAATCCAAAAATATTTATATTTACATTTCTTTTAAAACTATAAAGAGCTACTGACTTTTGACTTAATATTCAATTTCAAATGCTATGCATGCACACTATTATGGTCACGACTGTTAATATTTGCACTTGCCTTCTTAGTTTGCTTATCGCATTTAATTGCTATTTAATTTATTGATTAAGTTTTCAGGCGCCAGCTTCAAGGCAACTAAATGGCGTTGTTTGATTTTTAACATGAAATATACTCCTTTGTTAAGAAAATTAAAGTTAACACAATGAAAGTCATGAAAAAAATAGAAAAATAGTTTATTAAATAATTACTTGGATTAAAATTATTATTTACAATGTACTTTTGTATTAAACGCTTTCTAAAAAGGAATGAGAAATTTTCATTGCTAAAACATTTCTGAAATGGTAAGACTAACTAAGATAAAGTAGCTTGAGCCTGGACAAGGACTTTATATATTAACTAATTCTCGGTGGATTAATTTATTTCATGAGTACGATAAGCAGGTAGTGCTTAGTACTGAGGTATATGCATTTCATTAAAGAAACACAATTTAATTTCGTACATGAAGAATAGAAGGTTTGTTTTGACCTGCTGAGCTGAAGCTGTACTCAGAAGGGAATACATGATGCTGGCTTTTTGAAGCTAATAGGTGATTCTCTTTTCAATTTACACACTTGCCTGCAGTTGACTGTTAATAGACATTAGCAGATCAGCGGTAATTTACACATCCTCCAATGGACTTCCCCACAACATCGTCATAAAGCAGCAACAAACAAGCAATTCAAAGTATACCAAATGGCTAAAACTCAATTAGCGCGCATTGCGTGGACGTTAACATTATTTGGTGCCCTTCTCTTTCCCACACACAAACAACGAAATGATAAAAAGCTCAGGATCAAACGGAAAATGAAATAAGTACACAGGAAAATTCCAACAACGGAGTATAGCAAAAAGAAAAATAGAAATAAAAATGAAAATGAAAACAAGGCAATGGGAACAAGATAAAACGAAAGTGACAAACGCGCAATGCACAAGCGACAAAAAAGAAAATAAAAAAAAAAAGAAAACAGGAAAAAAAATATAAAAAAAAAAGATTAATAAAAGCAGGTCCTGTCAGTTGCTGTTAGTGACGCTGTTACAGTGCGGCAATTTTATTGCCGAAAATTCGATTGTAGTGGATCAAAGGAAACGCACTTAAAAATGCTAAATTGAATTTTCTGGTCCAGCACCTCGCCATCAACACAACATCGACGCCAACGATACCGCCATCGTTGCCATCATCATCATCAGCATCGTCATTATGAACCTCAAGCTCATCCTTCTCATCATCCTCATAAGTGGTGTCAGCCGGCAGAGCCAGTTAGCGCAATGAGTTTCCTTTTTTAGCGTGCAGTCGCATGCATGTTCGCTTGTTCGTTGGTTCGTTTGTTCGCTGGATGGTTGGACGCTTGGTTGGTTGATTTTTCGACCACCTATCAAGCCAAAAGTGGAAAACACATTAAGACTCATTTATGCGGCAAATATGCTGCGAGTGCGTTTCGGCAAGAGTAAGCGAGTGCGCGAACCAGCGAACGAGTGAACAGGCGAGAGAGTGCGTGCGAATGTGTGAAATCCCGCAGGAGTTTCAATTTAAAACAAAAGTGTCCTTCACTTTGTTTTTTTACAATGCCAATTTGTGCGGCACAATAGTGTTGCCGTTTGCTGTTTTGCTCTTTCGAGTGGCCAGACTCGTAACTTATAGCCCCGGGTCAAATTACACACTTACTCAGTGAGCCCCGACTGCCGACTGCTGACTGCCGTCTGTCGAGCAACGTCCTTCGTCCTTTGTCCGTCGACTGCTGAGTGCCGAGTACCATTAACAGGTACTTCACTCTACGCAATTTGAACGCAACAAAACAGCCATCGATTGCGTTTATGCGTATGAAATGAAATGAAACGAGATGTGGCGAGGCGAGATGAAGCGGAATAAGGCAAAGCTTGGCTGGGGGGAGGAAAAGTGTTAACCCAAATCGAGAATGCAGCAACCCCTTCGTAAGTGGCATAAAGCGAAAAATTGAGTGCTTGGCATTATACCAGCATTTGGTGTGGAACAATCCGGGGCTTTAAAGCGTTTTCATTATTAATGATTAATGATAAGCATCAGCGTTGGTTAAAGCCAGCGCGAGCAAGCGGCAATAGTAACATACAATAACAACAACAACCCTTTATGCTCTTGAAGCATAAATGCTAAGCAGGACTTTTCGCGCCTTTGCACGTGATTAAAGCAAAGCGCAACAAAATGTCACACAATAAGCAAACGTGTGAAAGCAAGACGTCCTACGACAAACCGAATCAGCCATACACTCACCCAACCACCCAACCACCCATCCACCCACACAACCAGCCAACTACCCAACCACGCAGCGACCAAGCAACGACGTCTATTTAAGCTAAATGACTAAAGTGTCTCTGCCTGCGTCTGCCATCGAAAGGGTTCTGCGCACAACGCAGCAACGCATAAAGCGCGACGCATGTTGAGGCGCGTTCACTTGTTTGGCGCAAAATATTTTGATGACGGACGACGTTTGCCATGAATGGCGTACGTCGGCGGCGTGTGTTCGTGTCGTTACAGACACAACTCTGCGCACAAAATGTCATTTAATCTCGATGTGGGCTTCGTTTGGGGCATGCGGCACAAGGTAGCTTCGCTGCAAGTTGCGCCATGCCGTGGAAATTTGACTAAATCATTAGGAAATGATAGTGGCCATTTATATGAATGTGAGCGTGGAGGTGATGGAGTGCGAGCATTGCAAAAGGCACACATTATTCAGGAGATAAGGATTCTATAATGTTGGGGACCAAGTGAAGTCAGAAAAGATATGCAAACAGTTTGCAAGTCAGTCACTTAAAATAATCTACTCACAATTGTCAGTTTTGATATGTGGAGGTTTTAATTCATTATGTTCGGCCCAGTGTTCTTATTGTTGTTCCATGATAATCTTTTTCTGGGTCATAGGAAATGATTTCTCTTCTTTTAAAATTTTACTAGAGCTGGGCCTTGTTTCCTAGGAGCTGTTGAACAATATAGTATAAGAAGAAAAAGATCCATAATATGTCGATAAGTTTTTAAATAATGGCAAGAATTTTCAGAAATAGGTTCGTTAAATTAAGAAAGTGGTCTGTGAGTACTTTCTAAAAAGAGAATTGAATAAAATTTGCAAGTCTTGGAGAATTTGGCTGCATTAATATGAAATACTTGTCAATTTATGATATATTAACTTCGCATAGATAACTTAGGTATTTGCTATGATTTTTGGCTGACTAATCTCCAGAACATTGCCATGTCTTCTTGCCTGCGAAAACCTGAGTAAACCATATCCATATTTTACATGCTTTATATGTGTATAAGCCATTCCATGATTTGAGTATCGTTGCTTAACAGAGAAGCTACTTGCTGCGAATTAGTTGCACAATTTGATTATCTTTTAGTTCTTGCAACTTCTCATGTGGCACAAGAGCAAAGCTTGCTTAGATGTCAGCGCCTGAATTCAAGTGGCACTCGGCATATTTAAGCGAATACTCATGGCCGCGCTGCTTGTGCTAATCTCACAAGCGGCAGCCAATCAGGCGGAATATTGAGAAACTACTCGAACTGCTGTTGCCAGCAATTAGGTCCTATGGCAAGGATATGTTATCCTTTCTCATAACGGCAGCGGCACACAGCGGCAGTCGAAACGAAAACGTTGGGTATCTTTGTGTGCCAATAGCCGCGGGCCTCAAACTAGACGCATAATTATTGATACGGGTCGCATCGAGTGCGAGTGCGGGCGAGAGGGGTGTGCATGCATGCAACGATTCCTTCAAGATGTAGCCGAGCTTCCACGCCAACTGAAATACTAAAACGACAATTTCAGCCAAGCAGTCGTCATGAGTGGCTCACAATGCTCGAGGCGACTAACAAATTGTTGGCTCTATTGGTTGACGATTGCCCGTGTGCGCAATGAGTTGACAGTGGCTCGTTTTGTGACAGATGTCGGTTTTTCTCTTATTTATTTCTTTTTTTCCTTTTTTTGTTTTTTTAGTTTTGCAGTTAACAAAAATGTTCGCATGTTTTTTTCGTAGAGTCGTATGTGCGCGGTACATTGTAATTTGGCTGCTGTGCTGCGCTGTGAGATTGTCGTTGCCTCTGCATTGCCTTGGCCGTGGCTGTTGTCGTTGCTGTTACCGCTGAGGCATAATTATTTTTCAATTATTTATTAAACATATAGAAAATGTGATCGATCATGTTGTTTGTGCAAAAGTCGTCATCGCCGATGCCAACGTCGTCATCAGCGGCAAAAGCAGCAGCCGCAGGAGCAGGCTTGGTCAAGGCAGCCAGGTCCACCCTCGCTGCTGGCTGGCTGGCTGGCTGGCTTCTGTTTTGAGCAAACTTTGTGCGAGTTTGCACATATGTTTGTTGCTCTGGGTATGGCAAATGCTTTGGTGCGCTGTTGCAGCTTATGAATTTCTCATTAGATGATAAACAGAAGTTTGCATGGAGTTGCTATTGTTCTCCTTATTGTTGTTGTTGTCATTGTTATTGTTGTTGTTTCTGTTGCCCTAGCGGCTACGCATTTATCCATGCACACACACTCGGGCGTCGCGTGCACATGATCTCATTTTAATGAAAATTCCAGCTGGAATAGTTTGTCAAATGCTGACTCAGCGCCCAACAAATCTAATGCCACTCAGCGTATTAACTTCCGATTAACTTTGCCCCTACGCATGGCTGAGACAGCCCACCACCTGCCTGTTGGTGTTGGTCCGCCAGTTTTGCTAATCTGCCAATCTGCCAGCCTGGTCACCCCGTTCTGTTGTGGTGTCCATCAAATCGAAGCCAAATCGAATCATTTCAGTTTGTGTGCTTCTCTCTGCACTTCTGTCAGCTCACGAAAATGGGAAATTGGAAATGCATATTGCCGAAAACGAAGCGTTTAGTGGCTTTTCTAATAACTGTCGCAGCATAGAACAACTGTCCTTTTGCGTGCGACTCAGTCAGCTCGTCAACCCTTTGCTGCATTGTTTCATGTGCCGACTGCGTTTGTCAAGGCAATGACAGACACTTTCTCGCTTGGTATACTAGACGCCCCCCTGCGCATTCTCAATGTTGTCTATCGTTTATTTTTTCCACTTCTTTTTTTTTCCAAGTATTAGACTTAAACTATGCTGCTGTCAAAATATCCTTTGGGGTTGCTACACTGTTTTCGTTTTTTATGCTATTTTTTTTTTGTCTGCAGACGCATGACATTATTCACTTTGCGGAAAGCAAACAAGCAAACAAAAAAAAAAAATAATGGATAGAGAAAAATTGCAAACTAAACTATTTGAAACCGCCAAGTTTGATGGTCTTTGACAAACATTGCGTCAGGAGCCAAATAAAAAAAAAAAACAAAAAAAATGAAGAAAACATGAGAAAGTACCATGCGATGCGGCATAAAAAATTGCAGGAACCATAGCCAAGGCTGTTGTTTAATCCCGGCAAGTGCCGGCGCACGCATGAACGCACGAAGCCAACGCATGTTGAAATGCTAAAAAAGAAAAGAAAAAAAGTGCAATGCGTCCTGCGTAAGGATGCGTTTGGCCATTGTCGCATGGATTGCCAACGGTCGAAATGAAACGCAACGAAAGGCAGATGTCACAATCGAAATTGAATTAAAGCGCAAAGTAAGATTGATTGTCTGCAGTTCAGTGAGGTTATTGCCTTAAGGATGCGTTGCGACGCAAGTTCTGTGGCAGTGTATAAAAAACAAGCAACAAAGCAACAAAAAAGAAAATAAAAAAGAAGAAGAATAAATAGTTGTCTGCACAAATTTAAAATTTAGCAACACGACATTGAGTCAAATACTTTGCTTGACTTTGAATATGCCAATCAGATTGTCTGCTCCGGCGAAGTCAGTTACGCTGCCGCCAAAGCCAACTACATGCGCAGTCACACGGCTAGATACGCATATCCGTGTATTCGTGTAACTGTGTTACTTCACTGCTGCTGCTGCTGCTGGTGCTGCCCCTGCTGTTGCTTTTGATACTCTCCGGCATTCATTGCTTTTTGTAGTCCCTGTGTCTGATTAGCCAATTTAAGTAAATTGAACAACGCCGGATATACGAGTGAGTATCTATGAAACAGCTAAATTTGCTATTTTGCTTGCTTCCACTTCCGCTTCAGCGTCTTTGTCTTCATCTTCATTTTCATCTGACTGTGTGTGCAATAATAACTAAGCTTGTTATATCTAAAATTGGGTATAGTGCGGAGCACTGGATGTCAAAGCGAAAGTGTGGAAGCTGTTGAAGTTAAATGTCACACTGTGAGAAATTCAATGTTAATAAAATACTAAACCTATTCACAAACAGATGAGACGCGATCCATTTAAAAAAATTTATATGCTGAGCAGTTAGCTTTACATTTCGCATCTCTCCTAATTCGTTTATGTCTATAAAGATTTGTAGTATATAATTAATAATATATTTATAATACCGTTTGTATACTAAAGAATATGCACTATCTCATTGTGATATTCATTAGCATACAATCTGCACTTTTAACAGTTCTATGTCTTTTATAGATTATAAGGTGAACCCATAATTTTATTTGGACAGTAGTCTATTCCTGTTGCATAATATTTCTAGTTGCTATGTATAAAGGTGAATTGTGTTCTTTAGTTCCAAATCATGCCTTCTGTCACACTAGTCTGTTGCACAACTTCTAATTTTTTAAACTTAATAGTTAAAAACTGTAGTTCATTATGTTTTGCCAAATTTTTGTCAGTGTAGTAGACGCAAGCAAAATAGTGCGAATAAGTAAATTGACGGCAAATTTGGCTTAATCAGGAAACAAACAAAAGCAGCAACACTCGAACAAAAATCTTTGGCAACAATATGACTCTTATACTTACAACCCAACCCCACTCCTTGCCTGGCATGGGCGCATGCTTCCCCAGCGACTCGACTAAATGAGAAACTGGTTGGTTTTTTTGTTCTTTTCTTTTTGTTTTTGGCTCCGCCATTAAGTGCTACTAATAAAAAATCCCGTGAGGATTTGAGCAATACGCGCAATTGAAATGCTTGCGAAGAGAAGGCACCAAGCAGGCAGCGGCAGAGACCGGCTTTCATGTATCTTTGCCTAGTAGTTAATGCCAGCAGCCGTACACCCGCGGACACGCCACCCACAGGCCCAACCATTTGAGTACGAGTAATAAGCATAATTGCAGTAATACATTTTTATTGGCATTTTGGGTGTCGCGAACGCAGCAGGCGCTCGAGGTCATTTCGGAAGTCAGTAAATCATCTACGACATCAAATAATATTTCTTATTTTTGCTTTTCCTTTTCTTTTTTGTTTTTGTTTCGGTTTCGTTTCACTTTTCATTGGTTTGGTGTTGGTGTTGCTGTTTGATTTTGCATATTCATGTGGGAATTCTTTTGCTGCTGCTGGTACACACCCCCGCGCGCAGTCGGCATTACACAACTTATGACAGACAATAACCATTCCGAGCGATCATAATGGCAGCAAACTTGTACGACAATTTGAGGCAATTGATAGCGATAGTGATTCGTGTACACGTACTTTTGCAGTAAATAGCGACAACGGGACAGGGGCGGCTAGTTTGGCGACGCCGACAACAAAGATGAAAAAAAAAAAGAGAACAAAAAGAAACAGTTTCCGCTGCCTTGCCTTTGATTTGGGTAGGCGTGTGTCTGTCTGTCTGCGCAGACGCTCTTGTCGCGTGGTAATAGAAATTAATGGTCAACGTTGACGACGCCGTAGCGTGGCGTGGCCTGGCGTCCATCAGGCGTGCCAATTTCCCTATGAACTCTGATTTGTACTGCACATGGGGTTGCTGCTTGCGCAGATGTCGGCTAGATAAACCTCCACTGTGTTATGTTGGCAAATTTGTCGTTGCTCGCTAAATTGTGACTATCATAGAATGACAATGCTTTAACTTAAGCAACTTCATATGCTTTTTGATTAGCAACATTGCCTTAAGCTTAATATTCTATTACATTTAATTAATCTTGCATTGGTATTTGTTAGCTGGAACTTCTTTGCTTTGCTGATTCCGTTTCTCATCTTAACTGTTCAAACTGCTAAACTGTGCGATTTTTTTGGCTGAGTTGTTTCAATGCGTTAATTATAATATTCGTGCCTTAGATAATTAGATTAAAATTTCTTCTTGCCTATAATCAAATTTGCTGACGACTGTGAATTTCTTTTGAAAATATAATAATTATATATTATCTTAAACTAGTTCATTTTTTATTACTTCGAAATCCAATTGTATTTCAAAAATTGAACCAGAAAAAGTTACTTGTAGAATAATTTTTTAAATATGCAATGAATAGATAGACATTATTTTACTTCAAAACTGATCTGATCTGATTCGCACATTGATAATACAAAAATAAATACACTACAATGCTTACTGTACCTTTAATTCTGCAGTTTGCTTTTAGAATTCGCTATATTTGCTGATGCCATTGTTCAATGGATTGATTGTCCTGCTGATTGAACACAAACATACAGCTCAGCTGCTATTTTAAAATATATCAGTTTTTGAATCAATTTCTGCAACTTTTTCGCGTTAACAACAATGACGAACGATAACAACAACAACAACAACAACAAGAAGCATATAATAACAAGCGCGAAGACAGCAACTGCAGATTGTTGCTGCTGCTGCTGCTGCTGCTGCTATCCATCAATCAATGCGTCAACAAGAACGAAACGTCAACGACAAATGCTACAACTTTTACTGGTACACAAGAGCGTACACTCGTATATAATAAATACACGATAAATACTCGTATGTATTTTTGTGGTTTCTTTGCCTTTTGTCATTGGTGTTGGCTTTGGTTTCTGTTGTTTGGTTTTGGTTTTGGTTTGGTTTTCGTTTTGGTTTTGTGCGCGCAGAGACAATCGCCAAGTGAGCCTTCAGCATTGTCAGGCGACAGGGTCTGGCACATATTTTGTGGCCTCTCTTCGGCAACTCGGACAGTGAAGCAATGCAGCAGCGACGTGGCCTAATCAACGCTGATCTGATTTTTAGATTTCGACATGTGCAACACTTAACAGTAAATCAAGCGAACGCAATAAATTTTAATTGGTTTTATATACAAACTGCAGCAGCAGCAGCAGCAGCAGCAGCAATCCAGCAAAGTAATGCAGCAGCAGCAGCAGCATCACAGCTTACAGACATTCTAGCGCCATCTGCCAACTGCCAACTGCCGCCTGACTACCTGCCACTGCCCGCCACTGACTTCCGCAGCCTGACACAGCCTAACAACACGGCTTGCCTTGCTGGTTAGACAAGTACTCGCATCTAGCAGCTGAGCTGAGCTGGCATGGCAGCTTCTCTGCATACTGCTCGGACGTGCGGACGGCGCGTAGAGGCGGACTGTGGCATGTCCGTGGCAGCGGCGCGAGATGCTATCCCGACTTGGTCGGTTCGTGCGCATGCTTCCTCTTTGGCGTTTGCTACTTTTGCAGCGTTTGTGGCGTTTGCGGCCGACGTTTACCGACACAATCGCGATTGTTTGACTGTTAAAAAGTCGGCTTTAATTATACCCGCATGTGGTGTTAATGAGATCTTTAAGGTACATTAAGCGCATGAAGTGGCTCAATCCTGCCGCGCGGTTTATGGCTTATTCGTTGTTATTTTTGTTGTTGTTGTTTTACTTTGCTCTTGGCCTTAGCTGTTATTTTGGCTACGGTTTAGTTCAGTTGGCTGTTACATTGTGTGCGATTGGCTTGGCTCGGCTTGTCTTGGCTTGGCTTAGCTTGGGAAGTGGCGCAAGCATTGCGTGATTTAAAGGGCTTCATTAAGTTCGTGAATTCGACTAAATCACGCGCTCTTGGCGCATGTTTTGACACTTACAACAACAGCAACTGCAACTGCAACAACACGAGCAAACATTGATCGACGACAAAAAAAAAAAAGAAAAAATAAAACAACCCAAGTAGACAACAACACGCGCAACAACAACAAGAGCAGCGACGAGCAACGATTAAAACTGCTTCTGTTTGTAAGATTTCAGAATCACTTTGCCGTAAACATTCTTATGCCGCTTGGCGTCTGTCTCAGGCTCCAGTACTCGCAGCTACACAATAAAGGTTTTAGTGAGGTGCGCCGCATTGGTAATGAAGTTTTAAGTATGCACTCATATGGATCGTTGATTTTGGTACGCGAATCGTGCCATGTCCCCACATCAGCCAAATTGCAATGTAAGTGGTAAATGAGCGGCTGTCGGGTTGATTTTGTTTACTAATATTGAAAATTCTCTTGGCTTACTTTTCCGCTTCTAATTGAAGCAAATGACTTTTCTATTAAAAAAATATTTTCAATGAAAATGTTAATGATGATGGAATTAATATATTATTTTTTTTTTAATGGTCTACAATTCTTTAGAGATCTTTTGAAATTACACGTCATTGAGATGAACCCAATTAAGGATCTTGCAAAAGCTTTGTTGCACGGTTCTTTAAATAACTGTTCATTACATATTTGTAATATTTCTATAAAATCAAAAAACATGCCAGCAAACTGCTACGTGTCTGCAGGAGGCACTCAACAGATCTCTATCATGCAATACAATCCTGCAGTTTATATGAATCCCTTTATGCGCGTGCTTTGTGAATACATATATTTGCGTGCTGTCGCCCGCCGGTCGCCCTCCTCCACCGCCCACCATTATTGTACAGCCGTTTCGAAACATGCTTTGAGCCATGGAATGTTTTAAAATGACAGTTGACGATTTATGTCCATTGCGTAGCTGTACGTCTTCGCCATACCTTCGCTGTACCCTGCCCATCTCTATCAACCTACTCATACCCATACTCATGCCTACCTAGCTAGCCTGGCTACCCGTGCATACTCGTATGTGCACATGTACGTATAAACATTCGTCACCGCGTGTCTGGCTGACTCTGCTGGCTGGCGGGATGGCTGGCTTGCAGACTGTCAGGCTGTCTGGCTGGCTTTCGTGCTCAGGTTGACGAGTTGTGTTCGCAGTTTGATGTATTGATTCGCTACCACTTTTTGTACCCTTTCGCCTGGACGCGAGTGTATTCAACGAGGAGCCGGCGAGGAGCACACCGCGCATATGGGTGCCTGTGTGTACGTGAGTGTGCGACGGCGTGTAGGCCTGTGCATGGGGCCGAATATGACATGACGATAAGATCGACTGGTCACTTTTGTTGCCTGTCTGCTCAAATGAAATCGAACTGTCTCAATGAACTGATTGCGGATGCGTATCTCTGCTGTACCGCTGCTGTACGATACTTTTGGAGGTTGCCTCTTGCCTGTTTGCTGTTGGCTGTTGCCTGCTGACGGTTGTCTGTGGCTTTGATTTGAATTTTAATGTATTTGCGCCATTTTCATTTGCTTGGAATATAATTTTTGTTCCTTCCTTTTTTCGTTTGGCATTGTTTTCGCGTTGTGTGTGTTTTCATCGTATTTTTGTTTTTAAATTTGTTTGAGTTTTTTTTTTTTTTTTTGTATTTTTTGGGTTTTCTTGTTTGTTCTTATGTTGGTGTGTCCTAAAAAGTTTACCGTTATGCTCATTAATTTTAAAGAAGAAACCAAAACATTGTCTGCGCTGTGCTGTGCTGTGCTGAGCCTGCAGTGGGCAAAGGCTAACAAATAAGTTAAATTCAATTCATTTGGATTCGGTTTATTCTTTTGGATGTTTTTTTTTCTCCCGTGGTTGTGCCTTTTACATTATTTGTTTGTGGTTCTCTAATTTAACTTTTTTTCTTTTTCTTTATATTTTTTTGGGTGCCGTGTCATACATTTGTTTTTGTTTTTTTTTTTAGCTTTTTCGGCAAGCTTAAACTTTGCTTCCGGCGCATAAAAATACCGTCTGGTAATATACCTACAAATACACCATCCACAGTAACTATGTATATACAGATACATATACTACAGTCATGTATATGCACGCATTTATGTACGCCACTGTGGAAGTTGTGTCAATCAATACGCTGCGAAGTGTGCGACTTGCATACTAAACAACTTGGCCTTTGGAACTTCACTTTCGGGGGTCGACAAGTCTCAGCGCAAAGCAACGCGAATCGCATTGACTGGCTCTTGTGGCGGCAACAAAGGCAGGCAGCAGGCAGCAGAAGCCGAAGCAGCAGCAGAGGCAGAAATCGATATTTTGCGGATAAATAGCAGATTCTTTTCCCATTCGCTCTCACTCACGCTCACGTTCACGCACATCGTCTGGCAGACGGTCGCGTTGTGCATGTGGGCTACTATTGCAACTATTTGCATATAATACGGTTCAGCTTTGTGCTGCCAGGATATATGACATCGTAAATACTTTGCGCACGATACAGGACGACGCACAGGATTCGGTTTGACATTGTCGCGCGTAAAGTAGCTTGACATTCTTTGTACGTTGTATTGTGTTGTTTTCGTTTAAGTTTTTGTGTTTTTTTTTTATTTCTGTTCCTTTTTTTTTCATTTTTTTTATTGGTTTCTTCTGCTTTTCTCGTCATTATTACTTTGCCCAAGTGCCTTTGTCCATTTAAGGACACATACATGTCTGTTGACTTTATATGCATTGCAGGAATTTGTAAATTTAAAATGCCTTAGATTTTTAGTTGTTTGCAACATGCCAGCACAAAATGTACCGCATTCCTTAGCCGTGTATATACGAGCACAAGGTTTGAACTATGTGAGCTTTGCACTCTTATTATTGCGAATGCACGAGTGTCCAGTTCCTTCCTTTTTGATTCCTGTTTCGATGTGTACTGTGCTGCGGCCGGACAGCTTAAGGATAACAGACTTATTTAGCCAGGCCAAACAACTTAACTTCTTTGCGCAATTTGCTTGAGCCGCTTGATTATAATCGCTGGCGTGTAGGCGTGTGTGTGCGAAGACCGAAGCACATGCCGGCTCTTGTTTATTCTCGTTTATTTGTCAATCACTATTTAACTAAAAGCCTCAAATAACAGAAACTAATAAAACATTAAAGACAAGCCAAAACAAGCAAACAAACAAACCAACAAACAAACAAACCAACTGACGAACGGACAATCGAACGGACAATCGAACAAAGCAGCAAATAAAGTAACCCAACAAGTAAAGAAAATACTTGAGAAAATCGTTCGAACTGACGCTGCAAAGACGTAAGGCTGACACAGCAGTTTTTTTTTCTTCTGCAGCAGAAGAAGCACAGGCAGGGAAGTAAGAGAAAAAAAAATGGGAAAAACCACTCAAAGCATGGAGGATTTTTTGATGACATTTCAGCTGATATGTTAGGCGTTAATTTTTTTTTATATAAAAAATAGTAGAAAAAACCGAAGAAAAACTGACCCCAAGCGTGCTGTCCCGTGTTCCTTTGTATGCTTCCTCACCAAGTGGACTTGGTCTATTATTTTTACCCCGGTTAGCTTCGTGTGTTTGTGTTACGAAACAAACAATTTCCCCAAAGTTCTTTGGTTGTTCCTTATTTTTTCTTATTTTTGTTTGTTTTTTTTTTTTGGGCCGTTTTTATTTTTTCTTAGGCAATTCCTTTGGGTGGACATTAGTCTGCTCATATGCCAGCGTAATGAAGATAACAAGTCAGCCACGACGTCGTTGAGCGCATATGGGCATTGCTCGTGTCTTTGCCGCTGAAATGAAATCAAAGGTCATAGTTGGGCTATTGCAAATTGATTGGCGATTGCCCAATGGGCGGGGGAGGCGACGAGCTTTATTGCTTGGCATGTTGGCGATTTGTCGCCTGTACTAGGTGGCAACGTCGTTGGCGACAGTTAGCGTGGGGCTGATGCAGGCCAGCTGCTAAGTGTTAAATGCTTCCGATAACACAGTAATAAGTTACTAAACTGCAACTTGTTGTGCGTTGTGTGTTTTGTGTTTGTGGGGCGACATATGTGACACTAATGATCTTTGATACTTGTGAAAGGTGGGAGAGTGGATAGAATGGAGCCGGAAGTATAACAGCTTGTGAAGAAAGAGCAAGAAGTGGCAGCTGTTGTAGAGCTAGCAGTAGGAGTGTTACGAGAGATTCCAACAGATGCAGAATAGATAGGAGAAATAAACGATGGAGATCTGTAGAGGAGCTACGGAGGAACTAAGGAAATAATGATAGAGTTAAAGTTTGAAGTGATTGAGTTAAAAGCATTCGAGGTTCACTTTAGACCGGTAGAATTTAGAGTAAGAAAGTAAATTGGGTTCGAGTTGCGAGAGTTGAAGCCGAGGCAATGAGAATTAAGTAGAGCATTCTTAATAAAATCAAAATATTGTTTAGGATAATAGTTAAGATTTTTTTCAGTTAAAAGAAAACATAAACGTGTAGGATTATTGTTTCTCAAATAAGACTAAAACTTATGCAGTTCGATTAAGTTTAAAACACTTTTATCTGTTAATGATGTTGAATGGGTTATTGCCAAATCAAGATGTTCTAAACTTTTAAGACGGCCAATTCAATAAAGTAAACGTTTTTGCATGGCGACTCAGAGTTTTTAAGTAGTTCTGGCAACTGTGACATCGTGTCAGACACTCACGTAACGCTGATGTGCTGGACATGCGAATCACTGCATTGAGGCTCGTTTTCTTTTTGGCACGAGACCCATCAACGAAGGTGACGCCAACAACTTTGTTTTTTTTTTTGATTGTTACTATTGTTGTTGTTGTTGTTGTTGTTGCAGTACATAAGTAAATTTCTGCTGACAAAACAGAAACAAAAAGCGAAATAGAATAGACCAATCGACAGACAGACGCACAGACTGCCGCAGCTTAGCCAATTTAATGTGCAGAACAGAGTCCGGGCGTCATAGTTGAGTATCTGCGTACAAATAGCGCCTTTGTTGGCTCAAATTTAATGAAGTTAGCTTAATTGAGGGAATTGCCTTTGCCTTTGCAGTTGCCTTTGCTTTTGTTGCCTGGCACAACACGAGTATTTTGCAAACAAAGCGACCAAACAAGGTGGCTAAGAGCCAAGACCCAACAGCCAACAGCCAACAGCCAAGACCCATGAGCCAAGCGCATATGAGCAGTTACACGAGTATCTGCATTGTGATTTTTTTTGTTGTTTTTTTATTTGGTTGATTGTGTGTTGGCGTGTCAGTCAAAATGCTTTTGCAAAACAGTCTTGCGCTGTCCGTTCCACTGTCTGAGGGTCTGTCTGTCTGGTTTCGCTGAATAGCCATTTAAGGGCAATGCGAAGACGCATCTGCGTGTCGTGCCCCTCCCCCCCGCTATGGCGACTGGTCTGTCTGACATTGGACCCGCAGTTACCTCGCAGTACTCGCACATGCGTTTATGCTTAGCCTGCCTGCCAGCCAGCCAGCCACTGGCGAGTGTCACAGTAACCATACGACACACACGCAAATATTTTCACGATTTCATTCTCTGTCATTTGTTGCATACCAAAATACGCTTCAAAATTATTTTTGTTTCGCATTTCGCATTTTCTTGGCTACCGTTTTTTTTTTCTTCTTCTCTTTTTTTTTTTTTCTTTTCTGTTTTGTTTTCATCGTCAACTCATCGTCGTCATTGCAAACTGGCGATCGCCTCATCTTCTCAACATCCCATTGACGTTGCTGTGGTAGACTTTGGTCCATTTGTAGTGGCTTTTGCTTCGTTGCTGCTGCTGTTCGCGAGTCAGCATCCATCAGTTTCACTTAATATTGACGCCAAATATGCGAGAAATGCTGACAAACGATATGTATTGGCAGGCCAGGATAGAATAGGCGGCCAGCACAGCAGCTAGCCCAGCCCCAGCCCCAGCCTCAGCCAGACAGAGGCCATGCCAGTCAGGTCGAAGCCAAGCTGCCAGCTGAGAGGCAAATCAATACACAGCGATGTGTGTGTATCCATCCGAAGGTTAGGCGTTCGCTTGTGTAACTGCAGAACTTCATTAAGCAGGCATCAGCACATCATCGCCTTCGAGTCGGTTCCTGGGGCATATTATTTGCGGCAAGTGGCTTGTCGATTTGCCCGGGCAAGTGCACGTAGGCGCTCCTTGCTTCGGCCAGGCCAAACGCATCATGGGCTGCCTGTGTGCTTGCCTTGCAGCAGTCAAGTGTATTGGCTGCGCGTTTGCGCGCGTGTAGACGATACGTTCCGGCGTTGAAATCCAGCAGCCATGCAAGAAATTTGCTGTGACATTCATTAATTATTTTATATGGAATACTGCGCATAGCCACGTACATGCTGGCGACATGAAACATGGCATCCTTGACCATGATGAGGTTGGCTGACGACGACGACGCTGGCACTGCTGCTGTTGCCTGCTGCTGCTGCTGATGACGATGATGCCGTTGTCGTTGCCGTTCTTGTTGCGATTGCGATTGCTGCTGATGACAACATGGGAACGTCTGCATGCTGCTGTGCCAGAACCAATGCTTAGCAGGTGCTTAGGAGTCGCAGCTCGGCGACGTTCGCGCATTGTTGCATGCAGCCTGCTGCTGTTGATAATGATAATGAGTACAATGATGATGCTCATGATGATACGAGGATGATTTGTCCAGCAGATTGCCATATCAATTAGTAGTGAACTATTGCAGCTAAGTTGATATTGCGAGTACCAAGGAACGAACGTAGGAGCGAACGAATAACTGAACGCATGAACCAGATGAAACACATGAATCGGATGAAACGGATAAGCAGCAACGCCTGCACTTCATTGATGAACGGGGTTTGCTTTATTTTTTTGTGTTTTCATTTTTTTTTATTATTCTGTAGGCAGGCAAGCTGTGGCTTATACGAAATTAACTTGGTCATCATATGCACTCGAAACGTTTGAGTGCACAAGCAGCACAACCAGCACAAGCAGCACCACTAGCCCAACTCTTGAGCAAATACAACTGAATGGCTTCAAAAAAAAAATACCAAAAAAAAAGAAAAAAAAACAGAATCGGCAGCACATACGTGAACGAGTTCTTCGTGCGCTGTATGTGCAAGTAACTCGGCTGAGGCCCAAGCAATTGTAGCGCAGTCACTAAGTAAGCACTCGGCGTGCACAACGGACAACATTGAGTCATCAAAATGATGGTACCCAGCTCTGCCCGTGCCCGCAACTATGCCTCTGCCTTTGCTTGTGCCTTTGCCTGTGTGCAATCAACACATCGCCTGCACTTAGAATGCGCTCGAGTGCCGGCCGAGTGTGGCGTCGGTGGTAGTGGAGTCTTGAAGGCGGGCAGCCGAGCAGGCAGCGGAGGGAGGGGCTATTGTTGTACTCATATCATGCCGAATGGGTTCATTGATAATGGCGTTGAGTGGCGTAACAAATATCAACAATGGAACTAAACGTCGAAACATCGTCTCCTGTTGTTGCTTGGAGTTATTGAAGATATTTGGTGAATGAACTGGCACCACTTGAGTTTGGGTGCATGGAGGTATGTTTGGCACAATGATTTGAAGAATGGTTTTCGTCGATCGGCTTGATGAGCTGAGCTGAGCTGTGCTGTACTGAGCTGTGCTGTGCTGAGCTGAGCTAAGTTGAGCCTAAGTATTTTTGGCGTCGTTGCTGTTGTTCTTGTCTGTGTAAACAAGTGTCGCCCGGGAGGTAGCAGCAGCAATAATAATGAAAAACAACAATAACAAAAAGTCATAATGATAACAATAACAATAAGCAGCTTCAGTCTAGGCAATGTGGGTGGGCCCAAAAAATGTGCAACTATTTGTTGCATTTGAAAGGGTCAAATGAAATGAAGGCTTCCTCTGCGTGCATACATAAATAAAATTTTGTGTATTATACCATAAATAATTAAGTAGTTCGGTTTATAATATGCCGTGCAATGAAATCCTTAAAAAATGTTGCTGCTGTTTTTCTTCAACTGTGTATGCCATGCTTCGAGGCACCGCCAAGTGAACTTCCAACACGTAATCCTTTTTCGTTTGCCACTCGCTCACTTACAGCACTCATCAATATCCTTAACAACAACAATAACAAACACAACAGTCGCTCAGTCGCTTCTGATAGGCATCAATTTTTGTTGCGTTGCTTTTTTTTTCTTGTTGCTGCTTTTTTCCGCCGTTTTGCTTTTTGTATTTCGCAAATCCTGCAAATGATTTCGTCGGCACGAAAAATATAATTCATTTAAATGCTGCTGCTCTTTTCAAAAGAATATACAAAAAAAAAAAACAACCAAAAAAACGAAGAGAACAAAAAACAATAACAAAGTGCTTTCAAGTACATAATTTAGCCAATATCCTTGTATATATATAAATTACACATTCTTAAAAAAAAATCGTATAAATAAATAAAATGCTCTGCCGCCGCCATGCTGCAGAACGTTGCTGGGGACTGGCGGCTCTTATTTGTCTACGCAAGTGAGCCAAAGTGTGCCAAGGCGCAGCGATTGGTTAAGTCTCGGCCGGCGCAAAGGTCGGCGGCGTGTGAACTTAAATTAAGTAAATATTTTGTTGCAAATTAAAAAATGATCAGAAATATTTATGCAAACATTTGCTCAACGCAAATGCATGTTGAGGGTGAGCCGACATTTGGACGACAGGCCGCAAGGGTGGTTTGCCTTGGTTTATTTCCATTCGTTTGCTTGACGGCAGCGACTCGCTTTGTTTGTCAAACGTCAATCAGTGGCCGCTGCTTGTTATCCCTGGCGTGAAAGATTGCACTGTGCAATGTGAGTGTGTGTGTGTGTGTGTGTGGTAAACAAACAAACCTATGTAGATAAAGTAAAGAAAAATAAGAAAAATAAAATTACTAGATTGAGCTAAGCAATCGTAGCAAATTAGAAAACACTGAAACAATTATTTCAAGACTTAAATACTCGCAGCACACAGTCGCACACACCCACCCCCGGGACACAGATAAATATGCGTATTACACTCACTACTCACACAAGGATGCTCGCACGCACTTGTCAGTCTTTCCAATCAGTTAAAGTTATCGCTATCTGCCCGCTGGCTGCAATTTTACTACACTTTATGCCACGCAAATTTACTACTCACTCCCTGGCACTCATCATCATCATAACCGGCATTGATTCGCTCGATGTGTGTGTGTGTGTGGATGCCCTCACAGCGCCGCCAACGCAAAAAATGAAAGCATAATACAAAAAGGAAAAAGCAACTAACGCAATCATCGACTTCATCAGCGCCAACACGGAACTCCACCCAATCGGCAACTACGTCGCCATTGCTGTGCGCCATCAGACCCAAAAGTGTCAATCCAATTACCTGTTCGGCTGTAGGAATCTTTTGCGACATGTCTCATACACGGATAGCTCCCGCTGCCACTGTCACTGCTGCTGCTGCTCGTGCCGTGTAGTAACGGAAAGTACGCCCGCTTCGGGCTTTGTGGAGGCATCCGCCATAGTGTCTGTGCGGCATTGTAGGGCGACATGGGGCCCATCTCTGCTGAGGGTCGTGTGCGTGTGCAAATGAATGCGGGGCTAACTCGCTCGCCTGTGTTCATGTTTGCCTTCATATGCGTCAATATAAATGCTTGAATATTCCTGCTAATGTTGCTGTTGCTGCTGCCATGTTGCTGCTGCTGCCATGTTGCTGTTTGCTGTTATTGTTGCTGTTGTCAAGTTGTTGGCGTCGCTCTGTTGTCATGTTTTGCCAATGGCGTTTATCAATTTGTAGCAAAGTGTTCGGTGAAACTTTTCGTATGCCATACGGACGCCAACCAAGCACCGCCCTCTCCAATACTCGCTTTCTACACCTCACTGGCTTATGGTAACTTGCATTCCTAGAGCCTGAAAAGGTTGGCTTTTCTTACATGCCCGCAAGCTGTGCTTGTAATTGCCAGACGGTAATGTGAGATCGATGCGATAACAGGTGGGTTGGCGGCACCTGCAGCTGCCTCAGCTTAAATTGTTGCCTAAAATGCCTTTAAGTAGCTACAGCCGGGAAATGGTTTGAACGAGTGAGCCTAGCAACTGAAGTCCTTTCTGCTTAACATCGATATAAAGAATTAACAATGATCAATAAGATGCTTAGTGAAACTGTAAAGTAGCAAGAAATTTTTGACCGGTTGATTCTATTTAAAAGAGTTAATTATAAAATTAAAAAAAAAAAAAAAAAAAAAATGTTATCAGTAAGATTCTGCATATGCTTTGTGATATAACTTATGCAAATAAGAAAGTGTATCCCATTCAATGCAGATTTTCTATCAGCCAATAATTACGTCTATGTTTATACTTACTTACGTATGTGGGCATCATAACAGTTCCGCTTGCGACTCATTCTCATTCTCATTTAACATAAGTGTAGAGTTTGGCATGAGTTTATAGAGCAACAAAGGATCTGATTACTTATTTGCCAACAAAATATTCGAGAGCAATAGAGAAGTTAGAATATGAATTAATGCGGTGAAAAAACATATCATTGTATTTAGTTAATCACAGGTGAGTAAAGCATGAACTCCCTTCATGTTAGTGTGTATGAGAGTGTGTGTGTGTGTGTGTGTGTGTGTTAACAGTCGCAAGCATCGTTGTTAAACGACGATGCACAACCTGTTAGACACGTAGTCGTGTCTGTCCATTGTTAAACTTGGAAAAGCACATAAAATGCCAAACTCATTACACAAATATCTCAACTAATAATATCTGTGAGTTAGAGTATCGCACAAAAATGTTAACATTTTATAAACGTTTTATTAACTACGACCAGGCCAAAACAATGTCATGTTCAAAGTCAAACGTGGTCCATGCTGTGCCACCTTTATCTCTGCTTCTTTTCTTTTTGTTTTTTCTTTTTTTATTGTAATATCGTCACATTAACAACAATAGCAACAACAACAACAAACCGCAACAAAACTCCATTGGCTACAACACCAACCACAACAACAACAACAACAATTTGCAAAGGAAGCGTGTAAAACGTTTAAAATATTTTCTCATTAGCCAAGTTAGTCGCTGCTGCTGCTCAACTCATGCCCGCCCGCCATAAAGACAAAAAATAAAATAAAAATGAAACTATTTTTATTTTTTTTATTTTCTCTATACAAATGTCAAATGGTGAGCGGTGCAACATTTCAATGAGAATCATTGATGTTGTTGTTGTTGTTGCTGATATTGTCGTCGTCGTCGTCGCTGCTGCTGCTGCTGTTGTTGTTGTTGCTGCAGCTGGTTTACTTTGACCTTCATTTCTCACAAAGCAGCAAAACAACCCACGGAATATTTGTAACCAAATGTCTGTCGGCATGTCTATCTATCAATATGTCTGTCTCTCCGTCTATCTATCTGTGTGTCTGTCTGTCTGTCTGTCTGTTTGTTGGTTTGTGTATGAGCATATGCACGTCTGTGCATATGTCGACTCCCCGGATTGAAAATATGCGCAGTTGGGTGTTTGTTGTCTGCGACGTTTTGTTGACGTTAACGTCGACTTTGTCTAGTCGCACGAGCGCATGCGCCATTGCATTAAATTGTTGGCTAACTTGGCTAACTTGGCTGACTGCTAACTGCTGACTGCCTGCATGCCTGCCTGCCTACGAACCTGCCTAGGCGATTGCACTTAGCTCAGCACAGCTCAGCGCTTGAGCACACGCTTGTCGGCAACATTTGTCAGTAACAGGCAACACAAACAACACCAACAAAACCAACAAAAACACCAACAACAGCAGCAGCAACAGTCGCTACGATATTGGCAAACTGGTAACGTTGATGGCAAACAAAAGGCGAAGGCAACAGCAGCAAAGCTTACGTAAGCAACAGCAAAAACAACGGCGCTGACGTTGTTGATGATGGCAGCCACAGGAGGGCCAGCACACTCGTTGGCCATCGAATGCATGCCAGCCAGCTAGTCAGCCAGCCATTGACTGTGCCACTGAGCGACTGATCAACTGAGCCGCTGCTTCGGCTGTGTGCTGCTGACTGTGCGATGTGCGGTGTGCGAGCGCGCGATCGTTCGTGTTGCATTTAAACAAACATGTGCAAAATATCGACAGTTATCGCCATAAATTTTGACACTCGATTGGCAAACAGCAACAACAACAACAGCAGTAGCAGTCTCAGTAGCAACAGCAACAACAATTGCAATTGGCAGTGCGCAAGCAAATGCAAAAGTTTTATCGCCAAAGCATTGCTGGCGTCGTCTATGCCATCATCAAAGCCACAAATGGACAAATTGCTGTCTATTGCAATGTCATCATCATTGGCTTCGTCTTTGGCTTCGTCTTCGGCTTCGGCTTCGGCAGTGGCAGCGGCAACGACTTCGGCCTCGTTGCGCTTCTGCTGTGTGAGCTTGGCTTGGCTGGTTGCCTGCTTGGCTGTCTGCTTTCTTTCACTTCATAAATACTCGCAGCCGAGTTGGCTTACGGCTGGGGGTGATCGGCCATCGCAGCGATCGCGCATAGCCATGTGCCTGGCTATGGGCCCGAGGCATGGCATTGGCAAGTGTTCGATTGAACGACCTACTAACTGCTAAGCTGCGCCGTCAGCGCGTCTTCCGTGTTTATGTCTTTTGCATAATTATGCTGCTGCTGCTACTATGAGTACTCATGCGCATGTTGTTGTTGTTGTTGTTGTTGTGCCATAGTCTACTATTGACTGCTTGCATACGATTTGGCTAATGGCTTTGACAGAGACTTGTGAGATTTTTCACATTTTCGAATTCCACTACTTGACTGCTGTACACTTGTTCCATGTCGCTCTGTCTGTCTGTCGGTCAGTTAGTTATTCATTTGTGACCGATAATTGCACCATGAATGGCCAACTTTAAAGCCCGAATTTATGCGGCTTAAACTCTTCAAAAAGCAATGTAGCGCTGGCCACAGTAAACACTGAGCTGCGTTTATCTTCGCAACTCGCAATTATGCCAATTTCACTTTACTGCGAGCGCAAATGTTGCGTGAAATTTATGAACCAACAATGCCATAATAGCCCAAGAGGTCACAGCTACGCGTACAAGAGAAGAAAGCCAAGCTAAGCTAAGCTAAGCAAAGCAATGAAAATGAAAGTGCGCGCGATGCAGACATAAAAATTAATGATTAAATGAATGGCTGATAAGCGCGTAGCCAGTGCGAAGGCAGCACAAGTGGCGCTAATCAAGCCTCAGGAGATAACAAACAGCAGAGCCGAGCAGAGCAGAGTAGAGTAGAGTAGAGCAGCGCTGAGTCAGACTGGCGTGGGCGATTGAGTAATTGGCCAGCCTGGAGGGTGGCTGTACACATGTGTTTGCCCATAAATAAATCAATGTGCGATACTTTGGGCCAGCTAATCAGCGTAAGAGGCAACAGCAGCAGCAGCAGCAGCAGTAAGGGCTGGAGTAAGAGTGCGCGGAGAAGTGTTCGGAGGAACAGCCGATACATGTATCGCACGTAAAAATTACGCAAACAAAATTACATATTTCATTAACTTTGGCCAAAGGTCATTAATTATTTTGAACTTTCTTCAGTTCAGTTCAGTTCGGTTCGGTTTGATTCGGTTCAGTTTGGTTCAGTTCGATGCGGCTGTGGTTAGACGGAGCACCGGCTGTGCCTAATGAGCTTAAGATACGTTTATGCATGTGCGCGCCTATACTCGTGCTACTCGTGTTCGAGTTAGTTCACTCCTATCACTAGTGGCATGACCTGAGATTAATGCCAGTTTTGCGTCTTAATTACCGCCGTGCACTCCCCATAGATAAGCGGCTCGTTTCCTCTGTAATGCATATCGTTTTAAGGGCCATTGATTTATTGTAGCTTCACTTGATTTTTATTATTTATTTGGTTTTTCTTCTACAAGTATTTTTTTTTTTTTTTCTACTTTGTTTTGTTTGCAATATATTTATTTTTTGCACTTAACGTTGTAATCAGATGCCGCAAGTTAAGCGCATGCCACCGCCGCGCCCCACGCCCCGCACGCCAACACTTCCCACACTCCACGACTTGGTGACTCGCTGATTCGCTGACCGCGCACGCTTGTGACTGCATCGCAAGCAGCTGCTGCTGGTTGTTGCTGCTGCCGGTGTTGCTGCTGCTGCTGCTGCTGGCAAGCTAAACCTGTACTGTTGTTAATTTTTCATGTTATTTATAGCTAATTAATATTGCTTTTAAATGCAGTTTTATAATTTATCTATATTATAGAAGAAAAAAATGTATAATAATAATAATACAAAATAGAAATAAAACGAAAAAACAATCAAAGCAATTACAAGCGCAGCAGAAACATGTTTTTGCGCGCGATGTTGTTTTCACTTGCGTTGTGTGTGCGTGTGTGTGTGTGTGTGTGCGAGTTTGTTTTTTCTCGCTCGCTGCAGTCACGCGAAATATCTTCCTGTAATATTACTCAATAAATCATCTTTACTTTCCGCATTAATTTGCGCGCGGTTTTCAAATGCATTGAAAAAATTATCAAATCAACAAAACAAAACAACAAACGAATGTAGTGAAATATTTTTAATGCCTTTATTATAAATAATAATTGCTTCAGTATTTTTCTAAACACGGGGAAACTTTCTATTGACTTTAAACTGTATTGCTGTCAGTCAATAATGTCGGCACCCAAATGTAGCACACAGCAAAATTCTGTACTAAACACTGGGTGATTCTACAAAAATTCCAACTTTTAATGTTTTCAAAACATTATGCGGTTTTTTGTTTTTACTAGAGAGTTTAGAATTTGTTACCATTAAATTAAGGTTATTTACACATTTACAAGATATTTTAATGTTTTATTATAAATTATTATAAAAAAAATTTGATTAAAAAAGTTGACAGTCTCTAAAAAGTTTTCTTGAGAACGTTGTTTATTTCTAAGTAAAATGTAGTTTATTTTAGTTCATTGTAGTATAGCGTCAGAAATATCTCAAAGACTAATTTATTAAATAGCTCTATGCTATGTTAACATTTGACGGTTAATTGGGTTATTATTTTATTAACTTGGTGGAGTGTTATCTTCAAAGTCAAGGATGCATTGAAGAAATGTGTTTTTCGTGGTAATCTGTCACGCTTAGTTTTACTTTAACGGGATCCTCAAATTGTTTTATGTCTGCAAGCGTATTCAGTAGTTTATTTTCTCTAATTAAAAGGTAACGGTATTCATCTTTGCATATTTTGATTATCTGACAATGATAAAGTGTTTAATATAGAAATTGTAACCTATTATTTAACATTTTTTTCCATTTAATTAAAATTTTTTTGCCGGCCCGGGCATATGATTGTTGTTTCAGCAACGCGCTTAATTTTAATTGCAAACCATGTAGGCGGACCAGTTATTTGCGAACAGTTGGCGACGGCTATAGAGCATTTCGATTCTTATGAAATTTGCTTTGCTAGCCACAGCTGATGACCAGTTAATCAGCATTCTGGCAAAGCAATTACAAAGCAACCACAAACCACTATAAATGCTGTATGACAAATGCATTTGAAGTAACAACATCAACAACAACAACAACAACAATTACAATCATAAAAGCAACAACCTGCCGACCAACCACAAAATAAGCCAAAAGTAATGTTTGAGAAAACACAAAGGGAATGACACTTTTTTATTGTGAAGTGTAAGCGTAGAAGAACAATACGGAAATGTAAGCGTCTAACTAACACAAAAAAAAAAAAAAGAACACATGAAAGGCGAAATTTACTTACAGGATAATCCAATTTAAAGTGTTTAAATCAAATTTTTTATCAAACTTGCAACAAAAGGCGACAACAACAAAACAACGCAACAACGCAAAGACAGCGACAAATGCGACAATGAAGCTGACATTGTTTGCAACTTGACGTTGCCGCTGCATACCCGCACTCACACACAGCAAATAAGCCGCACACCACACCGCAGCACATCGCAGTACCGTCACCGTCGTCGTCGCCATCGCCATTGCCTTTGCCAACACCACCGTCGGCAGCACCCGCGCAAAAGTAAAATTTGAATTCGACACTTGATTGCGTGTGCTTCAGAGCAGAGTGGAAGGTCTGCTCCGTGCCCGAGCTCGTATTGGGCTTTGGCTTCGGCTTCGGCTTGGGCTTGGGCATGGGCATGTGATTTCTCTGGTGTGGGGTTTAACATTTTTGAATTATGTTTTAATAAATGCGTCAGATTGGCAGCCGCACCGCCGTGGTGGTTGCAACCGGCGGCAGAGATGAAGGTGGGGGTGGCGGTGGCGGCTGTGAAACACTTTCAAATATTGTTGCGTATTGTACCTATGCGCTAAACCATGAAATGCAATCAAATTTGTGGTCGTCAAATGGCAAATATTGGTACGCCAAGCGGCCACCCCAGCGGCGTACAGCAGGCCACAGCACGGCAGAGCGCAGCACATCATACCTCATCATCGTGGCACATCCATGTACTGCCACTCTACCGCATTTCGACGCTTTAAAATTGCTGTCAGTGCGCGTCAGCATGCGTTAGTCGTTGAGACTCGGGCTGACAGCTCGTTTACGTTTGCGTTTTCGATTTCAAACACGCAACGCAGTGCAAACGCGTTAGACAGAAAAATGAACAACTCAATTTGTGAGTTTCGGATTTGAACGAGCTGCGGACGGCGGACAGCGGACAACGCAACAGCATGAAACGGCACGGATCGGCACGGAATTCTACGGCAGAGGACAGGCGTCCGTGTCGCCTGGGAGGCAGTTGTCAGCTGCTGCTGCTGCTGCTGTTGCTGCTGTGCCTGCTCCGGCGAGAGTTAATGAAAAGGATACACATGTCAACTTCAATTTCTATAAAATTTTCTTTTCATTTTTAGCTGCCGCCTGTCAACGCAGGCGAAGTTGAAATCATTGCCTGTCGGTTTTGTTTTGGGTCCTGACGTTGCCAACGTCGTCACTGCTGCTGTTGCTGCTGATGCCGCCTGTGCCAAGGTGTTTCGCCACGAGAACGTCGGGGGTTGCTCAAATTAGTTACTTGCACTTGTGGGCGTTGTTCTTTGTGTGCGTGGTGGCTGTTGTGGGTGTGTTGCCATGCAATCTGTTACATTTTTGTTTAGCGTTTAGCTTGTTTCCAAATATTTGCGGTTGTACTTTTGGCTTTGTGACGCTTATTTAGCGTCGTTTGTTTTTACCAGTGAACTAACATTCGGTATTTGCTTAAGTTGGATTTAGTTGGCAAGCATGGAACGGCCGCATTTATTGTTACAATACACACACGCTACATGCCTACACTTAACCAACTCAGGGTTTGGATGTACTTCGGCCCAAGTGTTTGGAATTCTTATTCGAATAATACGAAGTACAATTGAGCAATGGAACTCATTTTTAAGCAAACATGCTAGTTATTCTGCAGAATCCCGGTTTCGAGAGGCACTTTGCAGAGAAGGGTTAACTCATGTGAAGGCAATGGACATTTTGCAGCCCCTCTCTCCTTATGTAGGTAAGGGCCTACCCTTTTTAAAATAAGCTTTTTAATCTTATAATTGCACCAAATTTGAATATATCGGCACAAACTAAAAAAAAATTACACAGATAGATATCGCAACAAACATTTTGCAATTAGACTATATTTTCAAATGGCCAACTTCAATAGCAGTCAGTTTGTAAGGTGCTTATCATTTAATTATTTCTTGAACATGTTTAAAAAATAGTTTTATTTATTTTTTTTTAAATTATTAAATTAGTTTTTTAATAGAAATAACTTTTAATACAGTGCTTAAATATTCTTTTTGTATTTAACTTATTTATTCAACACTTCGACTTTTTAAGCTCTAACAAAAATCATAAACTTTCAAGCTTAACATAAAACCTTGTTTCGCTTCTTCTCTAGTTTGTGTTTAATCGTGGATAATGTTTAATAGTTGTCTTCGTATGTAGTTTAAATCATAGATGGGTATCTTAAATAAATTTGCGAGTTATGTGGGATCGCCTAAGTTAAATTCTGGCCAGAACATGCCTGTCTTATATTCAACGTGCAATAGTTTGCGAACGCAGTTTGATAGTAAGTATAATTTGCCTATTATCTAAGCCAAGCGGCTTTCACCCAACATCAGATTGTATTAAAAATACATTTTCAAGTCAAATACACAAATAAAGTTGCTTTAATCAACAATGCGAGCAAGAACGCCAACACGTTCGAAAAGAGGAAAAAAATAAGGAAGAATACTCGTATACCACAAAAAATGTATAGAATGAAGAAGAGGGGATAGAAAAAAAAAAAGAAAAATTATGAAACAAATAATTTATGCAATTACTACGCGCTACACTACAGCCCATCCGAGCCATGCCAGCAGCGAGCCGGCAGCCGGCACCCGCGACCGCAGCAATCCGCGCATGAGCTGAGCTCAGCAGCAACGCAATTCGTTGGCGGCGACATACTTCACGGCGTGAGTTTCGGCGACGAGTCATTTTGGCAGCGTAATTGCAACATTGTGCGCCTAAGAACAACAAGAAACTGGCACAGGATAATGACAGGATTGTGTTAGAAAAACACGAAAATCTCGTGGTAAAAACCATCATAATGACACTTAGTATGCCATGCAACGCGTTGTTGCACAAGCGTTGACGATGCGGACAATGCGGCGAATGTGGCGGATGCGGTGCTGCGAACGAGGTCGAGTGTCGAGTGTGTCGCGGTTACTGAGAATGGGGATGGGGGATGGGGGTTGGCGGATGAGGATGAGAATGAGGATGAGGACATGCTGAACGATGACGACGTCGCCGCATGTGTTTAATTGCCAAAATAAAAACGGGCCAAAATTGCAACAACAACAACAACAAGAACAACAGCAACAAAAAAACAGCCAAGCCAATAACATGTATAAGAAGAACAAGAGCACGAAAAAGTACGAAAAAAAGCAAACGGCTTTAGGCGGCAACAGCGCAAGGCGGCGAAGGACGCTGAAACGGACGGCAAAGGCATGCACAGGCAGTAGCACTAATGCCGAAATATATTTTTAAGCGCAATTTTCGCCAAAAGTAACAACATCGACAACAACAATAACCACTACAACAACGACAACAGCGTACGCGTGAAGTACGAGAGCCAGAACTCAAGGCGACCCACATGCAATGCGCGCATGTGACATGCCAACAACAAAGGCAGCAGCAAAAGCAACAAAGAAAACAACAACAACGACAACAACAACAAAGGCAACACAGTAGTACCACAACGAGTTGCTTTGGCATACACGAAAATCCACTCGAGTCAATGAGGCGTCAAAGTCGCTTTGCGCGGCAATTTTTACACCAAAGCTATAAAATTCGTGGCATACATGGTCCCTGTGCCGGAGCGAGTAAGCGAGTGAGTGAGTGGCAGGACGCTTGCACTCGCATTGGGGGTGACGTTGGCGCAGCACATGTTGGCCATGCCTCGGCGTTGACTTCGCCGGTGCACAGGTGAACAGCGCGAGCGTTACGTGCCAAAGCTGTATGAATATCCTTGCGCATAGCGCAACAAAAACATATGCACTTAATTGCGCATTGCGTTGCTATTCGCCCAGCCAGGCACAGGCATTGGCCCAGCCGCTGCCAAAGCCACCGCCACCGCCGTCGCCACCACAGTCAGAGCCGCAGCTGTGTTACCGCAATTGTTGCGGTTTGATTTTTGTTGTTGCGTTGATGTTGGCGACGACGCTGATGACGACGATGACGAAGGGGTTGCACAATTGGCCACAATAGGCATATGCAACCAAACCAAACTGAACCAAACCGCGCAGCAAATAGCACAAATACACATGTGCAAAAACTCATAAAACGGACGACTTCACATGCTGCTGAATCAATAAAACCAAGGTGGCGCCTTCCAAGAAACGTGGCACGCAGCAAAGTGGATTTGATTTTTTTTTCTGCTTCTTCTTTGTCGTCTTTGCTGCTTTCTTTCTTGTTTCAAATGTTCACAAATTTTTCTAAAACAATAACAATGCCAACAACAATAACAACAACAACTACAACAATGTAATAATAATCACGCGCTCAGTAGCGGCAAGAAACGTGAACCACAACACGAATTATGGCAATTTCTCATTTTTTGCCATTAAAGACTTGACTTGGATTGAATAGGATTTAAAGGGTACGTGAAAAGGGGTATGGAACACGTTTTATTTTACACGGCATTTGGATATGGTACAAACGAGTTTAAATAGAGTTAACAGAATGCTTAGGACTTCTTGCTGTGATCACATTTTATTGGCAGCCATTGAGCTCTTTGCCTAATGTGAGTCTTAACGGCCTTGGCCCGCACGTTTGAATAATATGTCAGCCATTGTATAAGCCTGGAGTAAACAAAAGATTGCAAAAAAAAAAAATCCATATAATTTTGCGGTCTAATACTGATCTGAACTCACATCGACTGAAATGAATAGATAAGAGAATCGCCAAATTATACATTTTCAATATTTCTATATAAAGACAAGAAGTTTTAAATTTTTAAACAAGTGATCTGTTGCTGTCACTTTTGCTGAATGTTTGTTTTCAAGGTAGGTGATTGCCATTTTTCTAAAACTGTATATGATACCGCTGGGCTTGTGAAACATAGAACGTAGTTACCATAATTTCCATATATTTTTTTTACTACGACTTTTTATGCCCATACTTAAAAATGGCTTTTAATTTGTTTATTATCCATTCTGACGCCATTCACAGTCCACTTAGCAGGCAAGTTGGCCAGTGGCAAGGTGCTCATGCACACAAGCACAACACTGACTCCTTGTAGGCGTCCTTGAGCAGTCGATGTTGCCCTCAATAAAGTGGCGTAGCCAAACACCTCGTCATGCTAAGCCAGGCCCCGCCATAGGCACCGCTGCCGCGCGCCACCATTTTTTAATTCCTGCCATTTTAACGCATAATGGCAAACGGAAATATGCCGCATGCATGTACACACAATACCCATACACGAACACAATGCCGGGGCATAAACTGTGCCTATGCGTGTAAGTAAATCGGCAGGAAATGAAGCCAAGAAATTGCAAGGAAACGCAAAAACACAAACAACAACAACAACAACAACAACAAAAATGAACAACAAGAAATGTTTATTGAGGAAAATAGTCAAACATGAGGCACGAGTCCAAGGATAAAATTGCCGCGTGCCTTGTACACGCAGCCCTGCCATGCCAACTTCTGCATGCGAGACATGTGCCACACTACCAGGGCTGCAAGTTGTGGGCGCGCTGCGTCAAGCTTACCTAGAGCGGCACACACTTAGACAGCTTAGGATGTAGGCCACTTAAATATTGTACTAAGTATAAAGAGGAATGAGCTGAGACGAAAAGTCGAAAATGGCAGAATTAAAAATACAATGCGAGACAAATGCAAAGCTCTGCCATGTTGATTTCTTCTATCGACACAACTGGCATTTGGTTGACTATTTAAAAAATGTTTTTTTGTTGCTTTGTGTTGTGTTTTGCTTTTTGTTTTATTATGGTTGCGGTCGCTTTTATGCAATTAACTAACAATTCTGCGCTATCGCCATCATTAGGCTGTCAAAAGCAATTTTTATTGATACGCTAAAAGTGGAGAGCGAAAAAACATTTCTGCTAATTATACGCGCCACAGCGGAGGCATGCCAGCTGACAGGCGCATATCAACGCCATTAATGCGGCAGCCCCAGCAGCGCCAGCGGCAGCAGCGACGCCAGCGGCAGCAGCGACAGCCAAAGCAGCAAGAAAGTCATTGAGCATTGACGACTAATCAGGCAAAATAAAATTACAATTCCAATTGCAATTGCACGAGTAATTGCAATATTTTGACAGTTTGTCAATGTTGTCTAACGACATTTATGCAATAAGCCAACTGCTTTGGCTAGCTGGGCTTTGCTTTGCTTTGTTTCGCTGCTGGCGGCGACGCAGCAACGGGGCAGGGGCGCAGAGACACGTGTGCGCATATTTAATTGCGCCGAGACTGCCTTTGTTTAGAATTTATTGTAAAAATATGCGAAGATTTAAATGGCAATTCAAACTCTACATAAAGTATATGAAAGCAGCTAACAGAGAGAGAGAGACTGCGAGAGAGAGAGAGAGAGTACGAGAGAGGGGGGGATATAGAGAGAGGTATATTGCGTATACGGCATGAGTCTGCAAGTTATTGCATTACAGGAGGCAACCCTTGCCTTGCCGCACGATTGGAATGAAGAAACAATCGCGCTTACGTGCTAAAAGAAAACGAAAACGCAAAGAAAACGAAAACGAAAATGCGCGTCATGCCGAAAATGAAGACAAAAGGCTTTACACTTAACCACCCATTGAAGGCGTAGCAGTCAAGGACATCAATAAACGCATTTTTATGACTGCTTTTAATTTCGCGCGCCAACTGCCGCACAAACGCCAGCCACTTGAGGCCGCCGGCCTCGCAGTCACCGGATCGTGGTTGGCAGTGCGCAGTCAAAGGGTCCACTAACTGGCAGCGGCCGGGCCGAGCCATGCAAGAACGCGCGCCAAACGAGCCACGAAACGGCGAAACTCGCGGCAAGGATGCATGTTGACGTTCCGGACTGTGCCCTAATGGCTGGACAAGAAGGTGACGCTGTAGTCTATAATTTGCCATGAAATAGACAAGCGAACGGGGCCCAGCATCGCGAGAGTTAGGTTGAGTTCAGTTCAGTTGAGTTCGGCTGAGTTCAATGGAGTTTAGTTCATTTGGGTTGTGCTTAGCTCATTGCGCGTAATGAAGCCATAAAGGGTTAAATGAAGTCGAACGAGGCTGAACGCGGCAATTTGACAAATAAAGGATATGGCCATAAAATGAATTGGCATGCCCGGGCCGATGGCTTGGGCCAAGGATTAGGCCAAGTTATGCATAAATTTTGACGTTGAAATTAGCGTTAAAAGACTTCGCGACGCTCGTTGGATTTAAGGCATTCGACTGCCATATTTCTCTTGTTATCCGGATGCGCCCATGTCCTTTTCGTTGCTGCTGCTTCTTTTGTTTTTGTTTCTGCTTTTTGTTTTTTGTTTTTTTTTCGTTGTATGCGATTCGGCACAATTGTTTTAATTTACTTTATTGTGTGCGCGTTTGCGTCTTAAATATTTCACAGGATTTGCTTATATTTGTGCGTGGCTTGACTCGGTTTTTTTTTGGTTTTTGTTTTTCTTTTTGGATTTTTGTCTTTGGCCTATGGTATTTGTTGCTACGCACATAAGCACCCCATGCAAAGGATATGCGAGTCAGATAGGAAAGGAAGCTGCTGGTGCTAAGAGAAACACAAATTACAAATCTAACACTCACTGCTGCGGCGCGTACGTTTGTTATTTCAGACTGCTTGGCTTGCTGTTGCGTTGCGCTCTTGTAGACATTTATTACGCATATCCTGGCAAATATCCTCGTCCTCGCTGGCGTTGCTCTATTAAAGTTTAAGTGGCAGCGTGTCCCTTAGGCAGCAACTTCCACTGCCAGCCTTTGCTCTCAGTCAAATAATCAGCCTACATGCGTAGCCAGCGATGCTTGCCTCTCCCCTCCCTCCACACCACTCCACGCTCATCTACTACTGCCGCACTGCTGCTGCCAGCCTCGCGTCTAGTGCCACCCAACAGCCGACACTTCCGCTGCCGCCTTTGATTTGCCTCTGCGCTGTTTATGGCAGCCTTTCGTGCATGTTCAGTTCTCCTTTTCTAGTTTGGTTTTGGCTTTTTTGTCTTGTTTGGTTTTGTTTTGTTTCGTTTCGTTTTTTTGTGTTATGTTTTTTTTGTTGGTATGGCTGCGTCCCGGAATTCCCTTTTTGCGTACGTGATCAAATCAACTTGAAAGGATAATATTTGCCGCCTTCGTCTTTTGTGCTCATTTGTTGGATAAAGCGTGTGCTGTGTGCTCTGCACTCTGTGCTCTGGAGTTGGCTTAAAGCTACAATTTATTTACGAATTTATGCATATTCACACTTCCAAGGATTCCTTGCGAATTGCTTACTTTAAGCGAGTTGGCAGTTAAGCTAATACGCAACTTCAGCGTACGTCTTCTGTTTCGCAATAATTTTGAACTGCATAACAGCCGGCAGCTAAGTAGAAAGTTAATAGTCCTTGCAGCTACTTAAATTGGCTGCCGTTTGCCGCTCACTCAAAGGAGCGTCTTGACACAGAGCAAGCCGGCAAGCATGTGTTTGCCCTGCAGGCGCATGTCGTTCTAATCCTTAAGTACAATATTGAAAAGTATTATAAAAAAAATTAAATAAATAACGCACACTCCTGCATACACATACACACATACACACACACACACTCACACAATGGCAACCGCAGTGTCAAGCTGACAACGAGTTGAGAACGAAAGCAAAAAGTGGATTTCAATACCTTTGATATACACTCGTATATCGAACGGTTTTAAATCCTTTTAATTTCACGACAGCCGTAGCGCTCCAAAAAAAAAAAAAAAAAACAGACACACACAAACACACAATAAAATCAACGAGAAAAGAGGAATAAGACATATCGCATGCCAGGCAATGCTGCAAAAAGGCAGGGGCAGCGCGCAAATAAGATCACGTAGTGAAAAATAAAAAGTAAACTGAAGGCAGTGGCATGGCGCAATTGAAGCGTGGCTCATATGCCTAGCGGCGCCAGCGCTGCGCCTCACTACACTCCACTGCACGCCTTGGCGAGCACCCAGCTGACAAGGCTGACATGGCTGCCAACGAATTGGCGCAAAGCAGTCGCAATCGCATCAACAATTGAATGAGTGAAGAAACGCCGAAGTCAATCAGCGAGCTCATGGCTGCAGTCCGCAGTCTGCCGTCCTTCGACGATGGCGGCAGGACAAGCTGCTCTGCCTGCAGGATATTTCGTTTACTGATGCACTGCTGCTGCTGTTGCTGCTGCTGTGTTTGGTTTTGTTTTTCTTTCGTTTGTTTTTTTTTTTTGTTTTTCTTTTTTCTTTGTTTTGCTTTTCTACGTTGGTTGCTTTACGTTTGCATTGAAGTCAAATGCTAACTGAAAACAGTTTAAAGTTTTAAGTTTTATGAGCCTGCCGCAGACTGAGCCTAGGATAATGGGTGGTTGGCGTGCGGTACATGCCGGCAGATCATGATAAATCAATGTGCTCGTGCCCACACACTACACACACATACGCACACACACACACACAATCGCATAGTCACAGGCGAAGAAAAAGGAATAGTGCCTAAGATGCGCAAACACACATGGGTTGTGGGGGCATTTGGCATTTGGCGTGTGAGTGCGGGCCAAGTGAGCCAAAAGGCGAACACGAGCAGCGTGTACGTGAGGCAATTTTCTAGCAGGCAACCCCCAAAAAAAAAGGCAACTTGCTTGCGTTTACTTGGCACTGCTAAACACACACACACACACACACGCACACCCACTATAGCGCATATTCTTGCCGCTTGCCATAGTGTACGTTACTTGTTGTTATTGTTGTTGTTGCTGTGTGTTTTTTGTTTTTTACTTATTTGAGCAGTAACAGTTATTTTTTTAAGGTTTAGCTTAAGCTTTTGTGTAAATAACCGCCGAATGTCGACCGTGGGCCAACCCCCGCCTAGTGCGGGCAGCAATTCATTCATTCAATTTAAACTGCACCCCCACATGCACGCAACGCTGTGCACCCCTCGCACCATGCACGACTTTTTATTTGCCGCAAGTTCTTCTTCCACTCCGGTTTGGTTTTTTGTGCTCTTTTTCGTATTTCACTTCGATATTCGGTTTTAAAGTTGACTTAGCTGCTGCCGCATCGTGTGACTGCGCTTGACTTGCAACAATTTCGCGCAACTGCTGAGTGGCGGATTCGCTTACGAGTCGCAGCCCAGCGTAGCGCATCGCATCGCTTCGTTCAGTTCAGTTCAGCTCCGTTCAGTTGCGGCTTCTCGTTGTCGTCCTGCGCACGTGTTACGCGCCACAATTGCGGCCACGTGTGTTTTGATTTGCAGCAAGCGTTCGTCATTTTTTAGCCAGAACTTGTTCAAGGACTTGTCTACATGGGGCGTCTCTGGCACAATCGTTGGCTCAACTGCGCCAGCGGGCACATGATGCAGCATTAAATTGCCGCATTGTACGTGCAGTTGCCGCGAGTGGGCATTTTTATTTGATTAGCTTAGTCCTGCCAATGCGCCTGCGGGCGTTCTGCATGCACACATTTAATGTATCGCTCACACCCCCCTCTCCCTTCACCACACTCTCCATCGTACAGTAGTTGGATATAAAAAAGCGTACTGTAATAATAATAATAAAAAAGCTAATACCTGAACGTCTGCACGAGTGTTTTCTGAGCTTAATGCTGTCAAAATATTTTCAATAATAATTTTTCCTTTTTTGTGCGATGTGGTATTGTTCTGCGCTTTTGTGCTTATTGTTGTGTGCCATAAGTCAAATTCACTTAATTGCATTTCGAGGGGCTGTGGCCTGGCCTGGCCCGGCTGGGCTTTGGCTTTTGCTTGCTTTGTTCAACTCGTACGTGAAGTGCTTCATTTGGTATTCCAAAAGCCTTAATGTTGCAAGCTTCACTCGTGCGAATAGGCCACACTGGAACGAAGTGAACAGCTTCAATATTTTGTGTTTCAATTATTTACTCTTTACTGCATTGATTAAGTGGCTAATGTTGCCCTGGCCATTGCATGAAAATAAGTTGACAGGTAAAGCACAATAAAAAAGTAAAGCATAGTAACATTCCACAATTGTTGAGTTTTTAGCCCAAAAACAAAAAAAAAACAAAAAAAAAAAAATTTAATAAAAATAAAAAATAAAGCGATCACAGTTAGATGTCATTAACCTCAAGTTTGTATTATTCTCAAAATTATTGATACGACACAAAAGCTCAGAACTTGCTTCAACACCTTCAGCTTGTGTTGCGTGCTTGGTCGAACATTTGAAATACCAAATGAAAAATCGTTTTCATTACAAATCAGCAAACAAAACAATAAACAACCAAAAAACATTTTTAAGCTTTATTAATCACAGACAGCAGCAACAACATGAATGCCAAAACTAAAATATCAACTGCTTGCCGCATGAATAAATAAGCTAAGACAATAAAAGTCTCGCATACAAAATCAATAATCAGAATACTTCAACGTCAACTCCGACATCGGCATCGACACCGGCGCCGAGTGCGAGTTCAGCAAGTAGCGCAGAAGTCAAAGTAAGTTGTTTTAGTGAGTGCGGTAAAGTACGAGTAAGATAAACAAATCAGCGAATTTACAACCGAACCATTGAACGATTGAACAGACGAACGAACGAAGGAACGAATGAACGTCCAATCTGCATACAAAAACCAGAAGAGAAGAAAAAAAAAAAAAAAACAACGTAAACAAAAAAATCAACCAAGAGCACAACAACCGAAAGGAATAATTTATTGTAATTTTTTGCGCGTTGAATGCAGCAGCAAAAGCAGCAGCAGCAGCAAAAGCAGCAGCAGGGACGGCGGCAGAGTAGCGGCACCAGCAACCGCAATAACGAATACAAAGTGTGCGCACTTACCCCACGCCCGCAGTACCGCAGTCAACACTTTCTATATGGCATTATTATGTTATGCATTATGATGAACTTGAACTTGAATAATTAACTTAAAGTGAAATTTCGTACGCGCACAGAAACTGAAGTAAACCAAACCAAACCAAACCGAACCGAGCTGCGCTAGGCCACGTCGACGTCGACGGCAACGTCAATGCCTGCAGCTGCGTTGTCCGTGTATTTGGCGACGTCTGCGTCAGCTTTGGCGTCTGCGTCTGCGTCGACGCTCACTTTGTGTCGACAAAGTACTACGTATACGTAATATTGCGCATAATTGAATTAATTTGTATAAATGAATAGTTTAAGTGGCCGCGACCAAGCCAATACTTACGAATGTGTATATGCACTGACTCACACTACACACGTGCGCGAAAGAGATGGCAAGCGTCGACATGAGCGTGATGGTGAATGTGGTGCGCATTTTAATACGTAGTATGCCACGGCTTGGAAAACATTTTTCTTGAATTCAAGACGAGACGAAAAAATTTGAATTTCAATGCAAGCAGCGCTGCCAACTTGTGTTAAATTTCATTATGCAAAGCGTGGTATAGGCCGACGTTTTGTGTCTTAGTTGTTGCTATTGTTGTTGTTGTTGCTGTAGTGTTTGTTGTTGTTTTTCTTTTCACGCTTGCCAGACAGCGCGCAGACGGTTTGCATATACAGTAAGAGTTTGTTTTGTTTTTTAATTGTTTGCTAATTAAATTGTAACTGTGCGTGGCTATGACGTCACGGCCTTTTGCCGGCCGGCTCTGTACGCTAAATATGCAAAATTAAAAAAAAAAAAAATCATTATTATCCGAAAAAAATAGAAATACAAAAAAACGCGCAAAAGAAATAAGGTATTTCATTTAAAATTCTAATTTTCTGACGAATTGTAATATTTTTTTTTTGTGTCTGTTGTTTTTTGTTTTTTTTTTGCGTGGGAAAGTGAACTCTGATGGCGCCAAATATGTTTAATTTGCGCATTTAAATGAACGTAGGTCAACGTACGCCAACATAAACTGCTTTATTGATGTCAATCAGCTGGCGAATTGGTCAGATGTGCGCAGTTGGTCATTGCTCGTGGATGTGCTTCAACTTTGCTCTATGAATATTCAATTCGGTTAATGGGCGTCAGTTTGTTTTGCTTATTGGTTTGATTGTTGTTGATGCTGACCCTCTGTGCCTTTATTGAGACCGCTTCAGCTTGATTGGCTATTTTTTCGATTAAAAAATTAATTGCAGGGGCATACCAAGTTGTTTTATGGTAGTCGATATGCCAATCATTTGGTTTAAAAATATTTAAACTTTACTTTTGCATATTGCAATGGCGGATACATGAGCGTAAAATATGTGTCACACAAAAATTAACTGGCATGACAGTCATGCAAACTTAAGGCCGACCTTTGTTCGGTTAGATAGATAGATAGAATTCCTACTAACTTAAAGGAGTTTGCTAAATAGCCAAACTGGTTTTAAAATCAGTGAGAAAATGTGTATGTTATATAAGTTAGTAAGTCTAATTAACATTATACGTTTTAGACTTCAACCTTGGGTTTTAAAAAAAATCGACCAACACTTATTTTTGTTGTTTAATAATATTAATATTTTTTATTTGTCGTTTCCTGGCAATATTCTGTTTTTTGTCATTTCCTAACATAATCATTTTGTTATTTCCCTTTTTTTATATATATATTTTTTGTACATTAATATTCTATCATTATTATGTTTTCTTCTTTTGATGTTATGAAAGAAGTCGTATGTGATTTATGCAAAGATAAAAAAAGGAGTGGGGACATTTAAATTTTATGTAAAAAAACTGTAATATAAATTTATTTTTTTCTGTAATTTACTAGTTTCTTGCATTATTTAATACCGTTTAGTATTTTCTTATTATTTTACGTTTTTCCTCTTTCTTTACGCACAATACTCCATCGTATGAGTAAACATATCTGTTCAACTTATTTTCTTTGCAGTAATTAAAAAGCAAACAAATAATTAGAAAAAAGTCATCAGTGTGGCATGTTCAGCGATTTACCGCAAGGCTTCTGCTTAGACAAATCGTTGTGCGACAGAAACCAGACGACGACGCCGATGACCACCCGACAGACAGAATCGATGTTGCAATTTGATTAACAAATGGCGTCAGCAAACGAAATTGATCGAAATTTCAGCTTGGTATGCTCCATGCTACAAGTGTAGCGATAAAGAAGTACAACAACAACAATAATATTACTAACAAAAACTGCGACAACAAGACAACAAAGAGAAAGAAAAGGAAGAAAAGGAGTGCAACAACAACAACAAACGGCGACAAGATAGCTGAAATGAAATTATTGCGAACAAGTTTTAGCCGCAAGGCAACATTTTGTCGCTGGGCAACAATTGCTTCAGAGTCAGTGTGGCCAGAGCGGCAGGAGTGGACGGAGCGGGCAGACGGTGTGCGATTCTGGCAAGCTGGCATATTTCAGCCAGGTCTGCGAGAGATGTAAGCGATTTCGCTTATCGCATAGCGAAGTTAGCGCGAGCAATTAACGCTAATTAAATACGCTTCAGTTCATGTTCGAGCGGCGATATTTCAGTTGTCTCGCGATAATTAAATCGCAGCCATTTGCATAACAAATTTTTAGCGAGCCAGCGACGTCGACGCCCCCTTCGAACATCCTAACCCAGTGTGCAATCAAATCCATTCAGATAGACAACGCAACGAGAGCAACAACACAGGCATATTGTAAACTTGTATGTGCATGTGTGTGTGTGTGTGTGTGAATGTGTGTGTACGCAGACCATGCATGCCACTGTAAAATGAGTTCAAGTTCTTCGGTCGTTGGACGGCGGCCACGACGACGTTGTTGGTGGCAAGTTGCAGTTCTTGTTGTTGCTGCTGTTGTTGTTGTTGTTGTTGCGGCTGTGGCGCCGGCAACGTGTGCCAGTTGGCATACACTATTCGCATATACAGTGCACATGCATGTTACCATATAACGGCGATGAGTATACACACACTCACACACCCACAAACACACACATGCATACATATACGAAGTGAGTCAAAATTTCACTTTCACTTGGTTGTCAGTTGTAAAACTTTGTTGCATGCGCCGCAACATCCTTTGCATACGGAAACAGGACACATTGTCCTCATTCAAAGCGCGCGTCAGGCAACACTGCGTCGCTCTCACTCTTGCATACACACAAACATACGCACACACATACACACACATACACACGTACACAGCCTTTAGTCGCGCTGCCAACCTGACCGAAATTCGAGACAACGAACGAACGAACGAACGAAACGAAACAAACGCCGCTTGCATTCCAAGATGGATTTTAATATTCTGCATGTGTGCTCCGGAGGTCGCTGACTGCCATTTTGCTGTTTTTATATTTCTAGTAAACATTTCTTCTTTTTTTTTTATTTTATTTGTTTTTTTTTTTTTTTTCATTTTTATTCCTCTACTCGCTTGGTAACTGTTATCCTGCCTGTCTCGCAGCTTGTCTGTCAGTTAGCCCATACATACATGATTGTGGTAGGTGTTTGTGTTTACGTTTGCCTTTGCATTGGCCGTGGCCATGAAATCGTACCGAAGCTCCAACTGCGACGCAACACACATAAAAAAAAAGTGTCAAACTGACGCCAAAGCGAGTGCCAACGATTTGCTAATAACATTTGGATATAGTTTTTAAATTTATGATCTGTGCTTGTCAGGATTAGTTCTTTGTGTGATTGTTTTAGTTGTTTTGTATCTTTTTTTTTTTTTTTTGCTATTATTTTCAATTTCTTGGGTTGTCAAATTAATTTATGTACTATGCAACATAAATCCCACACGAACAACACGAAACGAAAACCAAAGGCTGCCAACGCCTGCTGCTCCCACCCATTATCAGCTGCTGGCATTGCACGCAGCAGAGAACAAAGCTTGACGAAATGCCTTTCATAAAGTTGAAATTACCGGAAGTTATTATATCTTCATTCATACTAAAGCGCATTGTCCTGCTAACTGGCTGTGTGAGTGAGTGTCTCATGCACAGCAGCGACGAGCGACAAGCAACATGCGCCAGCCTCCCTCCCACAGGAGCACAACAGGACTGCGTCAAAATATTATTGCAATGCATTGTTGCTGTTTCCTATTTATGTACTCAAGTACGTTCGCTCACTTGCTAACTGAAATTCCACTATGGCCATAGTGCTGGCCATTGGTCATATTTTGCCGTAGACCCATTGTTACCGTACTTGCTTGATTTTGGTTTTGTTTGTTGTTGTTGTTGCTATTATTGTTGCGCTCGAGCTTGACAAAGACATCTTTGTGCTTGTTACTGTCTTCTTGTCGTTGTCGTTGTCGTTGTCTTTATCGTTGCCATCGTTGTTGTGATGTTGGTTGTGTTTGTTGTTGTTGTTGTTTATTATTGCTAGCATATCCTGTAACGTTTAGGTTTAATTTTGTGCTTTTTCCGCTTGGCTAAATTCTTATTGTCCTGTGGCCAACTTGGCTTGCGCTTGCCATTGTTATCCTGCATCATCTTGCTTTGCCCTGCCTTGGGTTGCCTCCACGGTTCACTTGTTCATCGCCTGCAGCTGGGCTATGAATATTTCCATAACAAGTGTTTGTCCGCAGTTAACTATGCATCACTCAAAATTCTGCCTAACCACAAGCGGCTGTGCGCCGACCGACGTGGGCGCCCACACAACTCCGGACAATGCATGCATGCTGGGCTCAATACACCGAAATGTTATGCCTTATACATCATTATCACTGTCATCATAATCATCAGTATGGCAAAAAACTACAGAAATAAATAAGAGAAAGAAAAAAGGCAATGTATGTACCTTGTGTAAGTGGCGTCTGCCAGAGATTATGTTAATACTAAATAACTAAACAAATTGGCATTGTAGCGTCTAGAAATGGGTGACGAAAATGTATAAATATGAATTCCAGACATTTTTATTTTTCATTGAAAGCGTCAATTGAGACTAAGTTAATGTGCAATCAATTGCAGATTTGAAAGGTTTTTGGACTTGGTAAAACATTAACATTCTTCAAGGTTGCATACAAAACCTTTGTATTTTCTACTTATAGCAAGTTTTTCTAATTAACATAACTGCCTCTAGTGTTGGCCATTTTGCCAATTTACAGGTGACAAGTGGTCAGTAGGTTTTGCCATTTTATCCTGAATAGACTTACGCAGAAACAGCACTTGTAAATTGTGCAAAATTACGTTGAAATTCATGGTTCAGTTGAGAAATTTATCGATGAATTGAGACATGATCCATGCATCCTTCAAACCATTCAAAAAATTGGACATCAAGGTGGCACTTCATTCGAGCCTGCCGCTGGTTTCAGAAACCATATATAAGCATTAATAATATGATATTATTTTTAAAATAAAACCAATATGAAGATTATGCATTTTATGGGCTTTATTTCATTTAAAAGGTTAATACCTCAAAATAAATTATTCTTTACTTTTGTGAGTTCTAAATTTCTCTATCAATCTCTAAAAACTTGTCATTTTGTTACATTTTGGAATATCAATTATCGGTTTCTTTGATTTTTGAATTCTTTTCTTTTTGTTTCCGAAGTCCCACTTCATCACAAGATTATTCTGTAAGTCTAGGATGTTTACAGACATATGGCATGACATAATTCAGCATATAGACCTGCGAATGTAAATTTTTCTCTTTGGTGAACCTTTGATGCTACCAATTTTGGCCGGACTGCATGGTAAGCTTATACAACATTAGATTAGAAAGTTAACTTAAAGATATGGCAAAAATTTAAAATTTGACATAAGTAATAGGAAGTCAGTGGTGTAATTTTAAACTTTTGTCAGAAACGTGTCACGATTTGCTTTTAAACATTTCTATTTTTCTTGTATTCATTGAACCGCAAGTAAAAATAAAAATTAAATTTCCAAATGGACGAATTTCTGACAGTTTGGAAAAGCGTGAAAAATTTGAAGCAGCAATAGAAAATGAAAAATACAAAATGTACAAAAAACAAGGAACACTCACATTTCAAATGAGAAAAAATGAAAAATAAATGACAACAACAAACAACAACTGCACATGTCCATGTCCAGTGGTAAATAAGAGAAAATTCAGCATAGCGCATGACGAACCGAGAACGCACACCAAAATCATTCAGTCATTTAGTCAAACCCAGGCCTGAGTTGTGCCGCCGACGCTGATGTTGCAGTGGCAGGCCGCGCTAAAAAAAAGGAATAAGGGCGAAAAAACCAAAAAAAAAAACAAAAAAACGTCAGTGGCAGAAATCGTGGGTTGTGGATGGTGGGTGGCATTGGTGTGGCAGCAAAGACTTGCTTACGATAGTGAAGAGCAATAAACCTAAAGGGAAATGTAATAAACGAGAAAATCTTGTACGTGACCAACCGCACTAAGGGTGCACAACCTTAAAACCAAACTCAACTGAAGGACTTTTCCTTTAAACGAGGAGCGAAGCATAAAAGACTGCCAAAGCCTCATCTCAAGCAGCAGCATCAGCATCAGCAGCAGCAGTCGTAGCAGTGTCTGAGAAAGAAAAAAAAAAAAAACGGCAAAATATTGAAAGCGGAACATAGCAGAAAAATTCAAAATATATTTAATCGATATTTGCCGCAATTACTTTTGCTTTTCCTTTGCACTTCCCTTCACTCGTTTTGGTACCTCTTCCGCCGTTGGAGAATCTTGCTGAGCACTACTTAGGCACAATTTGAGTCAAATAAGAATTTCACATTATTATACACCAGAGACATTTGCTGGCCAGCCTTGGGTTTTGTGGAGTTTGTGTTATGAAATCGATTGAACCTTTTCCGTCATTTGCCGATTTTTTCCGGTGAAAATTATAAAAAGGAAAAAAGAGCAAACAGCAAAGAGCAAACACTTATACCAAAACTAATCGAACCAAAATATCTGCCTATGCAACATTTTCTTTCTGGTTTTTTTTTCTTTCTTTCTTATTTTTTGATTTGGTTGCAGTGGCAAACAAATTCTAAGAAAAAATTTTCGTTTGGGCGTTAAAACAAACTTTGAATCTGATAAGCATTTCTTCAACTGCGAATGTAAAGATTTTTTGTTTTGTTTTTGCTTCTTTTTCTGGTGTATTGTTGATTTTTTATTATTTGCTTTTTTGCTTTCTTGTTGATTTTTTTTTTACAAGGAAGTCAAGTTGATGTCCGCACATGTTTGTACAGCAACCGAACCTGTTATGTTGGTATTGTTGTTGTTATTATTGCTGTCGCTGCTACTGCCACTGCTGCGGTTGGCACTGCCACTGCTGCTGATGGTGATGATGCTGGTGATGCTGTTTGCCATTTGCTGTTGATATGTGCCCTATGTTCACCCAATGTGGCAACTGGTCGTTCGCTTCTCTATAACTGAGCTGAGCTGCGCTGAGCTGGGTTGGCTTTTGATGGCGTGACACTAGACAACAACATCAACAAGTTTAATTACTCAAAAACCAAATCAGGCATCTGACGATTCGGCTTCGCTGGCAACGATTGCCTGGAACACCCAGGTGGCTGCTGACGCTGCTGCTGCCTCGGCTTGACTCCGCGTGGCTTGCGCTCTGTTCATATGTGACTCGATATCAATAAGTAAGGACTTTTGCGCTCCGGCCTCGTTGCCACGAGCTACATAATCAGATCGATTTCGCGAATTGTTTGTGTGCTTATTTTCCGAGTTAATTTGCTATCATTTTCAAAGAATTCAACAAGGTTGCAAATTTGATGAACTAATTCTGGGAATGGCAAAAATCAGCAAACGCAGACTCTGATTTCCTTCAAACTTGTCATCTTTTTTGTGGCTTTAAGACCCGGGGTCAAAAGTATTAAACTGCTAATTCTAGGAGATGTTAACGAGTATGAACTAAAATCCAGGTGATGTCCTACTTCCTCTAATTATAAATTAATATAATAATAATTTGCACTGTTTGACTTATGCACACTGCGTCGAATGTAGATGCTGCCTTTTTAATAATCTATTTAGCAAGTGTATCTGACCTTTTTGTTTTATTATTTTGCTTATATGTTAGGGTTTTTTTTTTTTATTATTAAAATTTAATTATAATTTAAGTAATTATTAGAAGCTTCAAGTTCAATTGCATATATTCACTTTGTATTATTCCATATTTTAGTCTCACTTGAAACTTAACCAAATCAAATGGCTGATTTAATCTATAGATTAGCTAAGTTCTAATTCATCCACATTGCGCATATATTCAACGATTTCAGAATGAAATGCAATCCACTTTGCCACTGTTAAGGAGTGACAGATAACTAGCAATAAAAAATAAACTCATGCTACCGTTCAAAATAAAAAACCAAAAGAAAACCTCCCCGAATAACAAAAACAAAACAAATAAAAAAAAAGAAGGGAAACAGGAATTAAAGGCATTATCCTGCAATAAAAAAACGCATTGGCCGCGCTAAATTGTCATAAGGCGATTGTAGCAATCGAGACCATTAAACCGAATCACAATTTTAATAAACCGTAAAGCGAAAATAAAAAATAAACTTTCAACGAATATAAAAAACGCACTAACATGGAGCACAAAGACCGCGGTCCATCTAGAAAAAAGCAAAATAAAATACAGAAAAATCTAAAAAAAGAAAAATTTAAAAAAAAAAAGAAGAAAAAAAAAAAACAAGCACATATAATGTGAAACAATTTAGAATTGTGCCACTGACTACGATTTTAATTTAATGACGCGGACTTAGTCCTTGTAACGACCGCGAAGCGACGCTCGAACACGCTTCGACTGGCGCGTCTGTTAAATTGAGCAGCGACGTTGCGAGCGACTCTGCCGAGTGGGTATTAGTTGTTGGCTACTGGAGGTTGGCTGTTGGCTGTTGGGTGCTGGCTGCTGACGAAGAGCTCAATCAGTAAGCGTAACAATTACGCGAAAAAAAATTGTAGCAGATAACACTTAAAAAATAAATAAAAACGACTGAAAAACAAATAAAAGCATATGGCCAAAACGTTTTTAGCGCAATTTAAGAATCTGAGAATTAATTTAAATTATTTTTATGAGCATTTTTCCCATTTCGTTTTTTTTTTTTTTTTTTTTTTTATTATATGATTCAACATCGAAAAATTCCACGAGTGCAGTATGAAAAGTTTGGAAAAATTGTTAACCTGTTGTGCGATAAGTGTAAGAATTTGACATACAATTCGCCGAGTGCATGACAGCCAGTGGCATGTGGCATAACAAATTTGCTGTGTGATTAATTTAAAATAGCGTAAAGACATTTGTAAATTTTTTTATTTTTTGGCTTTGCTGCCATGACGTTGGAATTTATATAGAAAGTGTTTCGGCAGCATTTGGTGAGATTAAATTTGTTTTTATAATACCGTAAGATTTTAACTTCTAGCGGCATGAATAACAGCCAAATAAAATGACCCAATCCTCACCTATGGCCAATGAAGCTGCTTTCTGACGATCGTATCAAACCGCGAAGCACACTCATAAATAGTTAACTAATTTCACTGGCAAGCCACATTGACACAAACTTTGCTCATACACATGCACACACACACACACATACATATATATATATAAACACATAATAGCAACAATGATGCTGCCAACAACAAGTGAAATAAATCAATAATAAAAAATGCAGCCCGAAACAATGGTAAGCCTTTTTATTTTTATTTATTTTAGTTTAATTTTTGTTTCTTCCATTTTTTGCTGCGCCAGAAGACTCGAACTTCAGTACACTTGCCGCACTTGCCGTACGCACCCTTGGGATTCAGCAGACTGCACGGCCTGGCAACGCAAGGCGACGTCTGATTGTTCTTGCCCAAAGGCTAAACTTGGTTAAACTTTGTTCACCGATTTTGGTTGCGGCATCGCTTTGCTGCAGCAGCCCAAGTGAAGCCAAATTCACGGTAGGAGATAAAAATGTAGCAAATCCAAACGATGATCAACGGCCGGTGGTGCCGAGTCGCAGCCAAAGCGTAGCTAAAAGCCAACTCACAGCTACGAGGATGAAGTGATGCCTGTGCTGGCTGCACATCGTCGTTGCCGTCGTCGTTGTCGTCATCATCGTCGATCTGTTTCGGTGGCAACTTTAGACTCTGCTCTTGCTGCTGCTGCTGTTGTTGCTGCTGTTGCTGCTGTTGTTGCTGCTGCTGCTGTTGCGGTGGCTGTGGCAGTGGCTGTTGTTGCGATTGTGCGATTGCTGCCTGCAGGCACAGCAGCAACTGTTGCAAATGTGATAAGCACGATGAGAGATTTTTTTCGGGGCAGCACAAGGCACGGCGATCGTTCTGCTTGTGCGACTCTGCACTTCGACAACTGCGACACGAACTCAGACACAATGACTTGCTACGCCTGTGTGTGTGTGTTTGTGTGTGTTGTGTCTGCACACACACTCGTCTCCATGCACTCCATACCCTATACCACGACGTAGGTACGTGGGGACGTACGCGCTCAAACTTGCCAAAACTGCGCCAAGTTGCACTGTGCGCATTTTCGTTAAATTTATTGTCGACTCTTGTGCATATCGACAACGCAACTGCTACTGGGCACAAATCGCATCTTGGCTACTTCGCTGCTTCGCTGCTGGGACGCACGTTGCTGCAGTCGCTGGGTTCGTTCGTTGCGTATGAATGAGCGCCCGTGCATCGTCTGCTAACCGACTAACCGACAATTGCTGCTATCGCAAGCAACAAATCTGCAGCAACTACCGTGCAGATCACTGAAAACAAAACACCAGCAACAACAACAACAACTACAACAACAACAGCAAACAACACGAAGTCAACACAAAAAAGCCATCGACATTGCGCATCGGCGACATTGAAGTCGCTGGCATCTTGGTCGCCTGCTCGCCTGATCGCCTGCACGTTGATCGCCGCATGCTGCTCATTTTGCTTAGCTGAGATTTTAATTTGTTCGCTTGGCTGTTGGCTGCTCCTGTGGCTTCTGATGGCTTTCAAGTTGTACTGCCTGCTTGGCTGGCTGGTTGGCTGGCTGGTTGGCTGACTGGCTGGGTGATTCCTTTGGCCAGCAGTTGTGGCAGTCACACAGCGAGTAGCAGTTAGGTGATGAAGTCATGGCAGCTGCGCATGCGCCCCATTGCACTCGGCTTTGTCGCTTAGTCGGTCTGCTGCGCCGACTCCGCTGCTTCGTTGTCTTTGCGCAGGTTTGCTGATGCTCGCGCACTGATAAGCTCACGTGGCGTGGCTTTTGGCAGTAGTTACTCGTGCTGCGCCTCCCCGCCATCACACCCGACTAATGCATTGATAAAGAAGTGTGTATTAAACCATTTGTGCGCTGTTAGTTCAGCTTACGATCCGAGTATTTCCCTTCGTTTCTACAGTTTCTTCTTTTTGTTTCGTTTTCTTTTTGTTCTTTTGTTTTATTTCGTTCTTATTTCAGTTGCATAAATTTGCGCAATTTGTTAAGTGAATTCCTTTGTAGCCTGAGCATATTTTATTTTTTTTCTGATGGCCTGTACTGTGGCGCTTCGATTGGATTATAGTCGCAGCTACGGCGTCGTGGAGAACTAAGTTTAGTCTGCTTATGTTGATTATGTTAGTCAATGATTAAAGTTGTATAATTTTACGCCGAAGTTTATTCTTCTCTGAATAGATCGTATAAAGCGACATAAAATTAGTGAGATGAATGCAATTTAAACTAATTAAGAGGTGCATCAGTATGAGTTATTCTTGCTGCAACCTTAAACTTACAGTTGATTAGTTAGGAAGTCACCTTTAAGAGTTGAGAATTAGTTGATTAGAAGAACTCAAGCCGAATAGCATAGTAAAAGAAGGCATATTAGCCAATTGAATTATTGATAGAATATCGATATTTTCCACTGAGAGGTCTTTTTATATTAATACATTGGTAATGTTTTTTTAATAATTTGATTTTGCATTTGTATTTAATTTTTGCTTTTAAGAATTCATTGCTTTGATGTGACATAACTGAGTATTTGAGTGGAATTGAATTTTTCAAATTCGAATTTTTATATTAGCACTTCAATTAACACTGACAGTGTCGCTGAGTAAATTGTCGCGTTAGCTGCAGGACATTCAGCAAATAGTTCATTGGTAATTGGATCCTTTAAAGATGCGCCACTTTCGTCTAAGTGTGCATAGTGCTCCCTAATCGCACATGGCAAGCGTCTCTATTTCGCAATGAAATCTTTACAGTGCACTTGCACTGAAGCATCTGTCAGCTGTGCGGGATCTGCTGCTGTGAGCAATCTCGGCCCATTTATGCGATTCGCTGATGAGTGGAAGGCAGTGTAAGTAAATATTTAAATCCAATTGTCGCACAACAGCATTGCATGCAAAACTATTTCCTGCTGCATTTCCTCGGAAAACAAACGTAAATGCAAAACGCACATATCCGTCACCGTCACCGTCACCATGACCATCCCTGCCACTGTCACAGCCTCAGACACAGTGAACGCTGCTGCAGTGACTACTCACCACACGCCACTCTGTGCCTGCTGACTGCTGCTGCTGCCTGCTGCTGTAGCCTGCGTAGTACAACAGACTTCCTGTTATGCAGTTTTACGCAAAATTCAAATTAGAAAACGAATGTGTTGAATTATTGCGAGAGACAACCCCTGCGGCTGGCTCCTACTCGCCACGTTTCATGCCACTAACGTACAATAGATGTCGCCTCGTTGTGCGGATCTGTGATTTCGAGTTGCCTTCCTCCTTGCCGCCTCTAAGGGTTGTCTTGCAATTATGACAGCGTACATGTGTACGAGTATGTGGAATGCCATGTGTGTGTGTGTTTGTGTGTGTGTTTAGGTAGCCATGTGTGTGCGGGCTCTGCCTGGTTTGCCAGTCGCTGCTGCTGTTGCTGTGGCTGTCGCTTGTTAGTTTTGTTGGAATTCAAAAGATTTACACAAATACTTGTGCAGAAAAATGTTTGCTTGTCTTTGCAGTTGCCTTAATGCTCGAACATCTTGCTCAGCTGCTTAAGCAGTTTTCTACCTTTTATGTGCTACATGCTTATTGTTGTTGTTGTTGTAGTTGTTGTTGCTGCAGTGCTACTTAAGCACAACCCCTCGTTGCTGGCAATGATGCTGCTGTTGTTGTCATCAGTTTGCTGAACCAATAAAAATGTTCAACTCTTTTTAAAGTATTCGTCAGCGATTTTCCTACTGTTCCTCATCATCCTTCCTTTTTGCTGTTGTCATTTTGCTCTTGTTCTGTTATGCGGCTGCTACTAGGTATGTTGCCTCCACCGCAGCACCAAATTCCCCCCTCTGGCAGTCGCTCAGTGCTTGTTATATTCTTTTCTGCGCTTTTTTTTTTTTACAATACCCGTGTGTCTTGTTGCGCGTCGAGTTAAATTTTTTTTTTTTTTTTTTACACAACTTGACTTTCATGTATTGTATTTGTTGTTGTTTGATTTGGTTTTTTTTGTATTTTTACTGATTTTGCTGACAAAGACAAACATGCCATGCCAACCACGAAATTGTCAATATTTCGCTCCCACAGTCGCTCCCGTCGCCGCCATTAAAGGGTTAACAGCTTTTGACTACCTTTGCACCCGCCTCGAATGCCACTTGTCAGTTTGCCTCAGCGCGATGTTGTTGCTGCTGCTACTGGTGCTGCTGCTGCTTTTGCTGATGCCGTTGCTGCGGTTGCCGAAAATCGCTGATATGCAAAAATATTCGAGCAGCACTTTTGATAACCTTTTATTGCATCGAAAAGGTGTGATTTTAATGTATTTTTCCATACATCTTCAGCTTAAGGTTGCTCTTCTTTTTTTTTTTGCTGTCTGCTTTTGTTGTTGTATGAGTATGTTTGTGTACAGTGCTGTTGTTGTTGTTGTTGTTTGTGATTTGAAATCGCTTTTTTTGACTTGACAAGTTCACTTGATTTTCTTTGTTACTTGTTCCCGTTGTTCCATTTTGGACAGGACGCTTGTGGGGGTGGCTGAGGCTGATTGAGTATACATGAGGGAGTTTAAAGTGTTAAGGTTACGTGAAAGTGCTGCCTTTTGCAAAGTTGACATCCTGCTCAATAATTTACATCAGCATGTCGCTTTGATCTCATTGAATATTAACTTAATGCGAAACGTTAAGCATAGCAGCATGTTACGACGCATAATGTCGAGAACCCTTTTGATCGCTAAGCCAAAGCCTAAATTTTATTTAATGTAAAAATATTGCGCAGATATGGATAATGCCGAGCGATCAACTTTAAGTTATAAAGCAAAATTGAAAGAGTTCTTTGAGTTTCATAAAATTATAAAATTGCTTCTTCATAGAATTGGATTCATCGTCAATTTTAATTAAATTGAAAAATACGAATTATGTTATCAGAATTTGATACAAGTCGCAGTCTGCATAATTTAATGCCTGTTTTGAATAATAAAGTCTTTTGCATATATGTGAAACTCAATATGCTAAAAAATCTACTTGATCACCTTCATAGAGTATGGAATCCCAGTGAACTACTTTTTATGCAACTTTATTGAACAATTTCCGTTTATTTATTTAACTGTATTGTTGTTTCTCAAACGTTACTGCATTGTGCATATTAAAAGACATAGTTTTGCTATTCAAGTAAAAAAATTGTCAACGCAGGCTGAGACTAATTTCTTCGCACCTCAAAGCGTCATTTGTGCACAAATAATATGTATATTGTTGGCAACAACAACAACAACAAACATGGAAACAACAAATCTGAATATATCAAAATTCCAAGCAACAGCAATAACAACAACAAACACAAGAAGATAAAGAGAAATCAACAGCAAAGGCAACGGCAACGGCAACAACAACAACAACAGCAACAAAAACAAGTGCAACAAAGAAGCAACTAATTCATAACTCACCTGTTGAGGCAATTGAATTATTCATATTTGATATTAATAAAAACAAACGAACGTCGACCGACCGACGACCGCTTGAGCATAGGAGCAAAAACCATCAGCAGCAGCAACAACAACTGACAGTAAAAAAAAAATACTTACGTCAATAAGTAAACGCGAACGTAAACGTATAAAAACTAAACTAATTATTCATTATTTTAGCATAAAGCAAAAAGCCAAGTGAGAGTAACATGGCAGCGTGTATGTAGCCAAGTAAGCCGCATCGAATCGGACACAGACGGAGCTCAGCTGAGTAGCAGACCTGCGCTGCTCCGAGCTGAGCTGCGCTGAGCTACGCTGAGCTGGGTTGAATTGAGTTCGAGTTCGAGTTCCAGTTGCGTTAAGACTTCGTCGACTTCACTAGTTTACTGGGTCAAAAAATCAAGTTTATTAAAATTAAAATTAATACACCACGATGCGCATAATAATTAAACCATAAACACACAGCAGCTCAGAGCTTGTGGCTGACTTACTGCAAAGGGTCCTTTATTTAAGTCGAAACGCAACAAATAGAGACACCAAATGCAATAACACATAACAAATAACAAATAGGAATAAAAATGAACATGAAAATGCGAGTAAGAAGAGCAACAAGCCAAGCGAAGTATAAATTAACATAATATTAGAATTTGTAATTGTGACGGGGCGCACAAACTGGCGGCGAGCGCGTACGCAAGTTACGCATGCGCCGAGCTTAATTAAAATTCAACAAAAATCGAAAGCGACTGCGACGATGACGACTGCGACGACGACGACGACTGTGACGAAGACTGCGACTGTGCGTTGGCAACGCGTATAAGGACAAAACAGACAACAACTACAACAACAACTACGAGGAGAGCAGCAGCAGTAATTCGCAACGGAATAATGTCATTTCGTTAACCGAAAAGCTGCGGATGCGTCTGCGTCTGCGACTGCGCCTGCGCAACAAACGAGGCTAGGCAATCCCTGCTGTATCTCATTTACTCCGTTTGCGTCCTGTTGAATTATTCAAATATTGCGTGGCAGCGTTCAACTGTCTCAGCTATGAATGTTTAGCTGTTTGGTGTTTTTTTTTTTTTTCTGCTCTAAGTTGTTGACATTTAGTTTTGAATTTTTTTTTTTTTTTTTGTAATTATGCGCATAATTTTTGACTTTTCTGTTGAGTTTATTTAATTTTTTGCCTTTTTTACTTTCGGTTTATGTGCCTTTTGTTTCTTTTTTTATTGTCGTTTGGCTGCTGCTGCTGCCGCCGCCGTGCGATTGTATTCAATGCATTGTAATTTTTATTTGGTTTTGTGCTCATTTAAGGATCTTGTTTGGGTGTGACACTAAGTGTTAAGCGTTTGTTGTCACCGTTGTTGTTGTTGTTGCCTATTGCGGTAATGTTGCTGTTGGTGTCGCTGTTACTGATGCTTTTGATGTTAGCTAATATAAGGCATCGCATTAATATGCAATGACCTTGATACCGATCATGTAATTATGTTGAATTATAAATTAGCCATTTGCATTAGCATTTTTATGTTAAGTAATCATGTTAATGATGTCAAAGTTTGGTTTTCTGTTTTGATAAAGTGTGCACTCGGCTGGCTTAGCGGCAATTTGTGTAGTGTTTTCTGTGGCTTTTGGTATTTGCATGTGGGCTTTAATAAATGCGTTGAGTTTGTCCCACAAATGTGAAGCGATTAGTAGCTGAAGAAGGAATGTGTGCAAGTAGGTGTGAAAGTCGTATGCTCAGTTTGATTAATATCTTCGTGATAAGTATAAGAGTAAGCGGTTTCTTATGCCAAATATCAATTTGTGAATACATAAATCAATGGATTCGCCTTTTATCAAGAAAGATTTATAAGTTTTTAAGCGAGATTTTTATGCACCATAGTTGGCATATGTCTTGGCTTTAACAACATTGTCAGCAACTAAGGCAAATATCTTTTGTTGGTTATTTGGTGCATTTTGAATTTAAATATATTAATGCCCATTTTTGAATAGAATTATTATTTTGAATTTTGTCAAATTTACAGTTTCATTTAGTAGGCCAATTTTATGACTGCTGATCAGCATAACTATACATAAAAATTTGGCCGTGTGTAATATGGTTACAAAAAAGCAATCTGATAGAACTTTCTTACTGCATAATCTGCACTCAGCACAAGCATACTAATTATTTATAATACGTCTTCGAGTTTGTGTTCAAATTTAATTATCAGAGCTTTAGCAACGAAAATAATTTGTCATAATAATCATTTAACGGAGACTACTTTAAATAACATAGTTGAGCGCTTATGTTATGCACTCCTATGTAAATAATATACATCAAGTATAACGAAATGCAGCAAACTAAAAATACTTCAACTCGTGCCACTCTCAGCGCCACTCATACGTAGAAAATTTATGTAGACAGTGGATTGTTTTATTTTGGAAAATGGAAACATTTGCAATTTCCCTCTTGCTGTGTGTGAGTTCTTTTATTACGGCGCACAAATCGAATTTAAGATCTTCTTCGCTCGATTGAAATGCAATTTACAATGAATCTCGCGTATTCGCATAAAACATAACTGGGAGAAAAAAAAGAATTTGAAAATAAAAACACAAGCAAAATAAAAATCGTACAACAGAAAATTCTATAAAAATATCGGAAGTGTCGCCATCAATATATGGCAAAAACAACAACAACAACAACAATAACAATAACAAGAGGAGTACAGGTAAACATGGCAGCCTGGCTGGCATTTGCATGTGTAAAGTCATAAATAACGACATAAAGGACTAAAACACAAAAATAAAACACAACAAAGACTTGCAGCAACAAAATACAAATTCAAATCGGCAACAGCGGCACCAAGAGAGAACAACGCCAATTCAGAGTGTGTCTGTGTGTGTGTGTGTATGTGTGTGAGTGTGGCTGGTTACAAGCAGAACAGGACCAAAGCTTATCAAGCGCATATAAAAAATATTGTTTAGCCTTTTACTGAGGCAGCGCACTGCGCCATGAATTTAGCTGCCGGCTTATGACAAGAAAAACAAAGCAAAACTGTAGCGGAATTGTGTGAAAAAAGATAGAAAAATAAATAGAAATAAGTAACGAGCGCGCAGCATAGAAATTGATAAAACCTGAAATTGGTAAATGGCATAAAACAAACAAAAAACAAAAAAACAAAAAAAACAGGAATGCAAATAAAACCAAAAAATTTTACAAATTGAATAAGGCAACGCAGAAGTGCTAACGGACTTGGCAGTCAGCTAAGTCCGCTACTTCGAAGAAGTTCTGAACTATAAAGTGCTTATGGATACTCATAGTCGATAAGTTAATAAAAAATGGAAAAATAAGCGAAAGTAATGCCTGAGGCACATAACGTTCCCAGACGTTACCTTCAAACCATGCAACACTTTTACTTATTTGTGGTGTACTATGTATTTTGCTGACAAGTACAGTATGTGCAAAAAAAAAAAAATAAAATGCACAACCTAACATTTGTGCAAATTTCGAAACCGACTCGCCCAAAATTTGAAAGCGAAATCAGAATGTGAGTTAAGCCTTTTTTGCATATCGCAAGAGTAACAAACAATAATTTCGGTGACTGCCCCTGGAAAATTTAAGAAAACACGAAACCAAGTACGAGTCGAGGTACTAAAAAAATAAAAAAAAAATGGAAAGAGAACGAAAATCGTTATAGTAGCGACAAGCAGCGCAACAAAATTTACAATAAACCGGATACAAAAACGTAATAAATTTAATTTTCTAAGCGATTGTGCAAGGTAACACCTCAGGCAGCAGCCGAAACGAAATGTAATGAAGAAAAAACTGAACGACCCCACAGACAGGATTTGCATACTGCACCGACTTTTCTTATATGCCAAAAACATAGAACAGAAAAAAAAAAAATATAAAATAAAAAAAAAAACACAAGAAAAAAGAAGCAAACGTAAAGAAAGAAATCTTATCGACAGCTCGAATTACGCTGGGTGCAGAAGAAAGCCATGCATTAGAGTCCTTTATGCATAAATTAAAAATCTTAAAAAACGAGCGACGGTCCTTCACCCTTCACATTGCGCTGAGCTAAGGCATGGCGAGGTAAAGTAAGGTGCGCACTGCCTGCCTGTCAAAGGTGTCGCATTTATGCATAAATTAGGCATCGATAAACGCGCTTCGAACGCATTTGCATCTCAACAACTCGCCGGCGAGGGTAGGCCGCAGTTGCGTCTATGCAAAAATCTTGCACAATAATTGCAAAATGAAAAACCAAATAAATCAAAATAGGCAAAGCAGTTTTCCTTTGCCAAACTAAATATTGCTTAGCGGCAATAAGAAGGCTGCACCCTGAGGCCTCAGGCCGTCTTTGCAACAGCACAAGCAAAACAAAGTGAAAAAAAGAAAAGGAAAAAAATAAAAATTAAAAGGATAACGCGCACGTGAGAGGAAATGCTGTGCAACGTGATGTTGCTGTTGTTGATGTTCACGAGTTGCAAATAGCAAAAACATGTTACGATCATCAAGGCAACCCTTGCCGCACAAAATCATCGCCGAATCATCGGCTTAGCTGCTGACGATCCGAACGACCCGAGTCGACACGACTTTGTTGTTGTTGTGTGTGCTGCGACGTTCGCTTGACTGCCGCTGCTGCCGAGCCGTCAATCCTGCTGCTCCTTGCGCTTGTCTCAAGCGATTTGCATGAGAATAGGAAAATTAATATTTGGTTTTGTCTTTTGTGGCGCGTCTTCTGCCGCTGATCGAACGCAGCCCAAATAAGGGTGCAAGGGTTGCATGATCGGCGTCCTGCTCTGCTGCTTGCCACACATTGTGAAAATTATGCATAAACAAGCCTTTTTTGTTTTTTTTTCTTTTTTTGTTTTTGTGTTTTTGCAAGTCGTAGCCGAAACTGAAGCCGAGTCGAAGATGTTGCGCATGAAGATGAGTATTCAAATAAGCGAAAGGGGTTGCTGACTCGCTCGCTTGCCTGCTTAGGTAATTTGCCTATGCTGCGCAGATAATTCAAATCTCGGGCTCACCTAATGGGATGACATTTGTGCCTATGAGCCCATGTGCGCATGTGTGCGCTTTACGGGTTTTGCATATTATTTAATTTTCTCACTCGTTGTCTGAGAGCTGAAGGGTTAAAGGCAAATAAATAACATTGACAACAAAAAAAAAAAAATAAAAAAAAAAACAACAACGTAACTCAGCTTGCATAAATTTTCTTTCCCATGAAAATTTTCTTTCTTAATTCACGTAGATTCTTATATAAGCACAAAAGACAACATGATGAGTCGGGCAGCGGAAGATGATATTGAAGATGCAATCAACTAAAATGAATTTAGATAGATTGAGATTCATTTCTTTTTTTTTCAATATTTTTTTCTTTAGTGTAATAGTGCTACCCTTTCAGCATCGTCCCTCTGAAGCCTTTTAATTGTTTTTTTTTTCTGCAGTTCTTTGCATGCGAAAATTTAAATTAACATGCCGATCGAAGACATTTGAATGTGCCAAATTGTGATCTTCGATCGTTGTGTCATCTTAGACCTTTTGTGCTGCATTTGAAGTTGTCTTTCATTGTCTGTGCAGACCTTCGCTGTACCCATCAGTTACGATAAAAGCCTTTCGCCATTGATCTTTGCAAATTTTACAAAGCGAACTTGTAACGTATTTTTATTTCTATTTTCTTTTTTTTTTCAAAAGCGATTTTGTTTCTCACGCTGCCGATTGGAAAGATTTATTATTACTCACTGGAATTCAAAGCGCCAAGTATGTAAGTTTCAATTGCGCTGCTTTTCGCAGTATAAAAGCAAACTCAAATACAAATCACAGTCAGTCAGTTTGGCAAATTTGCTAAAGCTCGACAAAACTGAAGCTGAACGTGCAATGTGAGGAAAGTTAACTGCTTAGCTTGTAACATTACACCTTTGACATTTGGCAAAACAATATGTTAAGCAACTTGATATTCAAAACCAAAAATCGCTCAAAGAAAATAAAAGTTTTCTTTTTCAATGCGTTAAATGTTAAATAAGCCTAAACTTGCGAGTTTTGTCAAATTTCATATTTTTATACTATGAAGTTTTATTTGGCAAATAACCAATGACCGAAATTAAATTATATCAGCCGATTGAGTATGAACTATGAAGTTTCTATAAACTTAAATCTGGATATCATTTACTTCATCTGAGCGTCTTAGGTTACTTCAAACATAATTCCATGATTTAATGAAAGGAAATATTGATTGAAAATACAGTCGCTCGCGAACAGCTGGTTAAAACATAAAATTCATTTGATTCGAAATGATTTCCGGTGTTTGGAATCCTTAACCCTTTCCGAGTCTTCCACCTTGGCGAGTGTGGGTGCCTTTCCAAGAATGAAAGGCAACGCAGCACTCGAGCTTAAGCGCCCTCGCACATGGATTGTGCGTGAATGGTTTTAGGTGTGTGTGTGTGTGTGTGTGTTGGTGTGTGCGTAGCAAGTGCATGGGGTAGACTGTGTGTGCGAGCGAGCGGGTGCGGAACAAAAGTCAAATAAAACAACAAAACAAATAATAATTTAAAAGGTTTTGTTGACGTTGCCAATTGTTGACTTTACGCGCGCGAACACAAAACAAAACTCAAAACCAAACAGGACATGGCACAACAACAACAACAATAATAATAACAACAACAACTGTAGCAGTAGCAGTAGCAAAAACAGCATCAACTTCAGCCTGCGCGTTGTATCCTGTCAAGTGTCGGCAACGCATAAAGTTCGTGTTCGTGTTCGAGAGTGCGCTGCGAGACGAGACGGCATGAATGCGGTTCATTATGATTATTTGTGGTAAAATTTGTGGAGTGATTTCTTATTTTTTTCTTTTTTTCATTTATTGTTTTTTTTTTTTGCCTTCTGGTACTGCACCCACCGCTAAATATTTTGTGTCTATATTTGTTGTTGCTGTACAAATTGCTATTGTTGCCGCTGCTGCTGTTGCTGCTCTGCTATTGTAGGGTGGCTGTGCGCGTTCGTGGTTTGTGCAAATAATGATTTGATACGGAAAGGATTAAAATTAAGCAAATCAAAAGTTGGCAAGGCGCTAAGCTGGCTGTGAGCTTGGTGGGCATGTTGAACTTTATCAACGCTTGCATGCGGCATTTGAATTTGATGCACTGCTGATGTAGACAAATTTTTGGTTGTTTAATTTATTTATTAACAAAGCGTAAAGCGAAAAAGCAAACAACGAGAATGTGGCAAACACAGCCGAGCAGGCTGCGTCAGGTCATGAACCCGTTCGACGTTGAGCCCACATCCACAGCCACAGCCACAGCCGTAGCCACATTCACATCCATATCCATATCGACATCGACATGAACTGAGTCAGTTGTGGCGCGCAAAAAGGCCAAAACGCACTTAGCCGATTGAAGCGACTGAAGCGACTGGAAGTCGCGTAGTAATTTAACTGCTGCGACGTGTTTAAGTGTCGGGCGTTAAAATCGCGATCGACGCGATAAGCGCGGGTGTTACACGACACAGAGAAAGAGACACAGAGAGAGAGAGAGATGGGCGAGGAGAAACGAAGTTTACGATTACACAGCCTTCACTTAAAGACAATTACGCGCAAGAACTCAATCAACATCGCATCGCATGGCATGTAGACGTGCGAGTCTACGCGCGCGCAAAAAAAATTACAAAAAAAAAAAAGAAAAATATAATAATAATAAATAACGCACAACAAAAACAAAAATAGAACATTATTGTTATTATTATTTTTAATAAAAAACCCAACACGCCCTCTACCCAAACAATTACAAACAATTCAACAGCGCAGCGCAGCTTAGCGTTGAGCCGAGAGGCAACTTCCAGTCCAAAGCCAAGTCGCTTGCTTGTGGGTGTCTTACGCACCCAGAAAGGTGTAAATCATGATCATGTCAATCATGTATTCCGCCCAAGCAAATGTCGCCGTTCTTAGGCCCCATACCGAACCTTATAATGAATAACGCGCGCATCCTTTGGTTTTGGCTTTTCGCTTTTCGGCTTGCACAAGCGCAGGCGCATGCGCACGCGCGCACACCTTCGAAATTCACTTTTCATTCATTAAACAATAAAAACAATCAGACATAACGACACTCAGTCACTCAGTCAGGCAGTCAGTCAGCCAGCCATACGATGTGCGGCAGACGCTGGCAGGCGGGTGGGCGGCTAACTTGTCGATATGTACTTGCCAATTGTTGTGCAGTCAGGCGAACGCCGCCACAGGAAGCGACGCGCAGTGCGTAGGGCACATTGCCGATGCATTGCTTGCCCGCTCTGACGCCTCAACTTTCAAAAGCCATGCAGTGCAGTGCAGATTAAACAAAGCCAATCTGGTTTGCTTAATGTTAGCCAAGTTTGTGCCTCGCTGCATTTCATAGCTGCACTGACGTTGATCCAGCTTAAGCGTCTGTCGCAAAGCTGTAGGCTGTAAAAAATCGAACACGGCTCCATTGGCTGCAATCCGGCTGCAGCATCCCCGGCGTTTATGAATGAGCCATGGGCATGAATGAATCGCTGCGACTGTGCTGAATGAATGCCTGTCCGCCTGCCTGCGCGCCCAACTGACTGACTGACTGGCTGGCTGACTGCTTGGCAGCAACAGCGTTTCAAGTCTGCGCCGTGCCTCCGTCTCGCTCGCTCACGCTTTTGGCCCATTGTGTGTTTGTAATCAGTCCACGCAATAAAATTGTTTGCAAACTTGGCTTCAAAAAAGATTTTATTGTTATTTTTCAGCTTCGTTGTCGCTATTCTTGCTCTTGCTGGTTGTTGTTGTTGTCGTTCGCTTTAGTTTTGACAGTTTTCGAGGCGTGTTGTTGTTGTTGTTGTTGATGTTAGTTTTTGCTGTGCAGTTTATGTCTTCTTAGCGAATTCTTACTTTATGTCTGAGACTGCACGTCGGTTTTCAATTTTTATTTTATTTTATTTTTGTCTGTTTTTTGCTTATGTACTTCAAGAATCATACCGATTGCGTTTGAGTCTGCGTCTGCGGTTGCGTCTACGTCTGCAGGTCGCTCAGACAGTCAGTCATTGTGTCGGCTGCAAGTCTGACATTTGACGACGACGCGTTGTTTTTTTTTTCTTTTTTTTTGTTTATTTTTTTTTTGGCCAACCTCAAAAAATGTCAATTAAATTAATTGTTTGTCTTTTGTTTTAGCGTTTTTTATTTTGCTGGCTTCATTTCAGCAGACTAGGCCGATTGTCATGACACAACCTTGTCTGCGAAGTCTGTAAGTAATAGTGGCATTATTCAATAAACGTCGGCGAGGATGTAATAGAGAGATTCTTGCAAGTCAACATGTGAGAAAAGGCCACTCGGCATAGAGAAGCGGGAATAATTTTAGCAAGTACGCAAGTGATAATTGAAAATGCCAACAAGTCAGTGCTAACAGATGCAGATGTGAAGTGTTTATAGAGCATCGAACTGAACCCACTTATTGCTGAGTACTTAAATAAAAGTGAAGGAAAAATTACATACTTTAGTAAGCTCTTAAAATGTTTTATATAATTTTTTTTATAAATTTTTATGTTACTTTTATTTTTAAATTTCGATCTATTTCACATAATTCATAGTGAGTTCCCCTATCACACAACATTCCTGCTGGTCTTACTTAATTTGCCACACTTCAGCCAAAGCCAAATACAAATTCGATAAACTTCTTTGCAGCTCCAGCACAAGACCCCAAAAACAAAAAAATGAAAATAAAAAAATAAACAAAAACAAAGTATGTCAAGAATTTTATGCCCGCGTAATTTTCGTTTAATTAATCACCAAAGAGCGACCACAAAGCATGTAAAAAACAACAAACAACTACAAAAAGCATAACTGTAACAAGCAGCTAGAAAAAATGGAAACAACTTAAAAGAAAAACCAAAAAGAAAAAAAAACCAAGCTAAGTGACTTTTTGCAGGGTGACATGTGGTTTCGTGGTCGGTTTCGGTTTAGCTGAAAGTCAACGGGTTTTGGCTAGAAAACACCTTGCCAAAAGACAGGCAAACGGTCGCATACGTGGTAAGGACGTAGAGCGTGGAGCGCGCAGACGGGTAAGTCAAGCCAGGTTAGTCAGTCAGCGAGACAGTCGCGAAGACTGACACGCAGGCAGGCAGACGGACGGACAGGCGTGCAGTCACAAGGGTTGGTCGCTTGCTTTGCGTTGCGTTGCTTTGCGTTGCGTTGCTGATAACAGGCACCGCCGTCACCATCACCGTCACCGTCACCAAGAGGCGTGCAATTTGCTCCGCGCTGATCGTGCACATGACAATGTCGCTGGTGCTGGCGGTGGTGGTAGTGATGGTCTCAGTAGTGGCGGTGGTCGTGGTCGTGGTGGTGGTGGTGACGGCAACAGTGTCAGTGGCGATAGTGATACGAAGCTAGTTGCGTTCGCTTTGTCTTTTGGGCCTTGGAGGCGCGTCAAAGCGAGATACGCGCATAATTAATGAGCTTTTTATGGTTTATTGAACCAGGCCCAAACAAGACCACAAAGCGTAAATAAAGCCACGAAAATAACAAAAACAAGAATTACTAGACAAGTAAAATTTAACTAAAAAAAAAAGAAGTTAAATACACAAAAATATACAAAAAAGAAAAAAAAAATAAAAAAAAAAAAAAAGAAAAGATGGAAAACAGCATGTAGATAATTTACTGACGGTTCACCACCACAAATGGCAAGTGAGCTGGCTTATGGCTTATGGCTTTTATGGCCAGGAAGAGTCAGCAGTCAGCAGTCGGCAGACGACAGTCGACAGTCTAGAGTGGGTCGTCGCCTATCATTGTCGTGTTTAAAATTGTTGCGCTTCGCTAACTCTCGCCTTAGCCAACACTTGACACGAAATTTATGTTTATTATTTTATTCATTTGGCTAACGGATAATGTCACAAGCCATCCTCTGCACTGCGTACCTGTGACGGTCGTATGTCGTCTGCTGCGTGTATCGTCGCATGTAACCGACGTATGCGAGTATTTTTTTGAAGATAAATTATGCGCTACATGGCAATTAGTCGTGCTCAATGGGCAGCGCTCGCCTGAAGTAGGATAATATGTGTCTAATTGGTTAATGGTTTTATGAACATTCAGATTCTTTTCATTCGGCTTTTGTTTCATATTTATTTCTATTTTTTTTTTGCTAGAAATATTTGTGTTATAATTTGACAAATCCATTAATTAGCAAAGCGACATTTCATTTGTTCTTCTATGGCATGGCGCTAGCAGACAAATGCGGTCGGGCATATCTGGTGATAAAAAGTTTGTCATGTGAATTTCTCTGTGAGATTGCTTTCGCTGCGAATGCGTACTTTAATAAAAAATCACTGAAGCACAAAGTTAAATGTCACATCACGGCCAAGGCAGGCACTCAGTCAGACAACTGCAGAAATACGTTGTGCGTCGTAATAATGCTGTTAAATGTTTTATACGCTGTTGATGAAAAAGTATTTAAAGAAAACCATAAAAGCCGCAAGAATCACACCAGATACATGTCCGCAGTCAATTAAATGCGAATGAGTGCGGGCGAACGCACATACTCACGCGTATCCGTACTCACGTCAGGGTACACGCATGCAGATACTCGTACATGTATGTCTGTCTGTCTGCCTGTCTGTCTGCCAGTGTGTGTTTATGCAAAATGGCAGCACGGTCTGTTAAACACACATACTCCCACACACACACACACACACACATGCACATACACACAGATACAGTTAAAAAGACAATGGTGATAAGGCAAGCCAACACCCCCACAAAAACCAAAAGATACAAACCGTAACTGAAATAATAACAGCAAAATGAAACAACAGCAACAAGACCAACAACAACAATGACAAAAACAAGAAAGACAGTCCGCAGTTGTCCTGTCTGCTCATCACACGCTCACTTATCAACACGAAGGCATCAACTTAAAAGCACTCAAGGGGCATAACTTCCCCCTCCCCTGCACGGCATCCACAAATACACACAATGGTAGATCAACAACCCTTTGGAAAAAGTGCGCCCACGCAAGCAGCAGTCGACTGCGAGTGTAAATGCGAGTGCGGTTGCCCGTGTGTGTGCGTGTGCGAGCGAGACAGTCGTGATAGGCGCATGAAAGGGTTAAACAACATCGTGACAATCAATGCTGAAGCGCCTTTATTGCTCTTTGCTCACTCGCTGAAGCTTATTTATGGAAAAATAAAATGAAATCAAATGATGAACAAAATGAGTAACAACAACTACAACAACAACAATAATCATAACAGTGATGCCATCGCCACATAGTGACACTCGCTGTGTGCAGTGGGGATGGGAGGGGGTCACAACCAGCGGTCCTGCCAAAAAGGGGTTTGCCTTGTTACGCTTGTCTACTCATTTGCTGCGTATGCGCAACAGAAACGTAAAATTAATTATTACAAAAAAAAAACTTTAAAATTAAAAACAACAACAACAACTGTCGGTCGCATATTTTTCATTTGGTTTTGATTTGATAAAACTGTTGCCAACAATTCGCGGGAGCGAGAATGTGTGCGAGTGCGAGAGTGACAGCGCATGTGCCCTGAGGTCGGAGCTTGGGGTTAAGGGTGCTTCAGTAATGCTCGAAGGCATGATTTACACTTGCTCATTAAGCGTTTGATGCTGATAATGTTTGCTGATAATAATTAAGTACCGAAGTCGTCGTCTATGTTTTGGTAACGTGGCCAGAGCCGGTTACAGCGAACGGCGAGGCAAGGGTTGCAATTATTAATTTTAATTGCGGCAAATAAAGATGATTATTTCTAAGTATTTTTGTTTATTGAGATAACAAGTTGTCCTCCAGCAAAGCAAGCAAAGGAAAGAAGAAATAAGAAAAACTCGCTATGGAAACATTTCAAAAATTATTACAAGCTATTTATGATTTCTGATTATGCACAATGCCAAACTATTAAATGAAAAAACAAAGCAGACTTCACTTGACTGAATTGTCCTTAGTTCCTACACATTGTTAGTATAATAAGTATTTATTACGAACTGAACTATAAGGTCGTGATGACAATTAGAAATGCAATATATGCTCGGAAGTATTTATCTATTGATTAATGCTAGTTGAGCCCAAATGGAGTTTTCAGTTTTACTATAAAGGAAATAAACAGTCTTTTGCTTGAAAAGAAATCTTCAATAAGTTGGATACGATTGTTCCGCTGTTAGGTACGAAGTTATAAAATCTGCCAATAGTTGCTTGACTCTCTTGGTGAAATATAGAAACACACATATCGGATCAATTTCAACTCACGAAAGTTATTGCAATATTGGTGTTGGCCAGCATACAAATCCAAGTCTCTATTGTTCGATTGGAATCCGTATCTTATCTATGGTAATTATAACATCTACTTGAATGACACTTGGCTCATTGTTAAGCAAAATGCCAGTGCATCAGTGATTATTTTATTATAAACGCCTTTCAGAGCGAAGCATAAAACAATGTAACGACATCGGGTGGACGGACAACAGTTGTTTGTTGTTTGGAGAAGTTGGAGCACGTTTTGCTGTGGGATTTAAATGCAGAAAATTGTGAAAAATTGTCTGCCAGATACGAATAGACAACGCTGCTGATGACGACGATGATGATTAAGTTCCCGAATGGTGAACAAAACAATAAAAATAAAAAATAAAAAACAACCGAAAACGACATTAGCGACGATGATGACGAAGACAACGGCAACGACAACATTTCATCAAAAACAAGAAAAACTATGTGGCAGCAACTGCACGTACACACACACACACACACACACACTCATGCACACACACACACACAGACACCATGCAACAATGGGCCAAGAAGACAAAAGGATCTCTCGCACGCACGTACAAGTTCGCGTTGCGTCGACGATACGTTCATATGTTGGCTGGTCTGCTTTGTTTTTTTGGTGGGCGCGCGCGCAGCAAACAGGAAGAGAGCCACGACAAAGCAACCTTTATTAAAAAAAAAGAAAAAAAAAAAGAAAACCAAAACACAATATATATAAGAAATCCCAAACCAAAAACAAAAAAGTTGAATACCAAAAAGAAAAAAAGGAAAAAATTAAAACGCAAATGCGCTGTTTTGGCGTAAGCGACAGTCAGTGGCAACTAAAGACGACAACGAAGACGAATTGTATTGAGTATCATACGCCTCGCACATTCAGTCAGACACTCATTCCGACGTTGGTTGCTTGGCTGCTTGGTTGCTGCTTGGTTCGCCTGTTCGTTTGTTCATCACCTAAAGTCAACGCTCCTTCTGTGGCAGCACGCACGTTTTCCATTCAAACAGACAGACACCGTCGGACAGACAGGCAAACAACGAAACACACTGCGAACGCGTACGACGTATGTACGCACGGCTATGACATGCTCAATCGCCAAGCAAAGCAAGGCAAACTAAAGCCAAGCAAAGCGAAGCGTTAGCGCAATCGCAGCACAGCGCAGCACTGACGCGACGCTGACACTGACTCGCTCATTCGTTCGCTTGCGTAGCATGGCCAGGCATGCCATATAGCATCTGTACGTATGTGTCGACGTATAGCCGCAGTCCAAACCGTTGATCACGTTTGGCGCAGGCTTCCGGTTGATGTATTCGCAGCCAAGCAATCCATCCAACCATCCATCCATCCAGCCAGCTAGCCAGCCAAGCATTTATCCAACACAACTATTCAGGCATACGTGGCGATGGCGTACCTAGCCAAATGTCGCTGCGCGTCGCACGCAGCATTGACGATAAACACGCGCGCGTCTAACTAAAGATATTATATATAAAGTAAAAAAAGAAAAAATAAAAACGATATTATGTAAAAAAAAAAAAGTGGGGGCAGTCAATGTAAGTAGAAAACAACAGCAACAAAAACAAATTGAAAATTGACTGCGTCGGCGGACACCAACTTCGGATTGTCTCTGTCCCTGTCCCTGTCTCTGGCTCAGTTTCGGTTGCGCGCGCGTCAGTAGTCACTTGAACTGAACTTAGCTGTGCTGTGCTGTGCTGAGCTGTGCTGAGCTGAACTGGAAGCGAAGCGCATGGCAGCGTGGACTTTGCTACGTGTTGGCGACATATTCTACCATATTCTACAGTAAATACTTTTATTTTATTTCATTTTTTTTTATTTCTATTTTTTTGTTTTTGATTTTTTCTGCTTATTTTCGTCGTATACGGCATGTACTCATATGTATACTCGCATTTGTTTTGTCTTTGGTTTTTCTTCGTTTGGGGAAGTCATAAATTATGTGCAAAGCAGTAATCACTGCAAAGCAAAAGCGACAATATCAAAACAAAAAAAAAAATAAAAAAATAGAAAAAAAAAAAACAAATAAAACGAACCCTGATAAGCAGACGTGAAAGTAGTTAAGCATCTTTTTATTGCAAGTATTCTGCTGCTATTGCTGCCTTTGTTGTTGCTGTTATTGTTGCTGTGGCTGCCACTGCTCAGATGTGTCGGCTTGTCTGCCTCCAGCTTGGCAAACTGCCCACATGCCAGTGCACCCGCCCGCCAGCCTGACTGCCTGTCTGTCTGCTTGTCTGCCAGCCTGACTGCATGGCTGCCATTTTACAATGTGTCAAATGCTTTAAAAATTGTCATTTTATGACGCAACAAAATAATTTCTAACTACTTTGGCAATGTGTCGGCCTACCCCATGCCATCACCGAGGCAAAGCGCTAAAGGGTTCACATACGCATACGACGAAAATGTAATCAAATTGTTTGGCACGGTGGCTAACTCCAGCAACTCACTTGACGCTCCACGTTTGTATGTGTCCCACATGTGCGCTTGGCGGTGTGTTTATTGCAAATATATAGGGGTTTTTATGTGTGTGTTTATTGTGGTCTGGAAGTTGCTTATGCTTTCAGTTGGGTGCACACTTTCATCGTTGGGGTCTTTTAAATTTGCTGCATACTTATACGTAAACTGAAATCAACACGAAATTCCACACATATATGAAAACTGTGCGAAGGTACTCTCCACATCAGAGCATGATGTAAAAACTTCTCTAGTTGGAACGCTCTGTTATGTTGATTATATTTATTGAAAGAAGATAGTTACACAAACAAATTAAATTAAATAGTATTAATTTTCTGAACGTTAAAAGCGACTCTAACAGTTTTCGAGAGTAAATGTCTGCCAAAGGCACAGCCAAAATGTTTCAAAAATACTTGCAGTTTAGACATTTTCTACTAAGATGCCGACTGTAGAGCTCGAAAAAAACTTCCAGAAGTTTACACAACTATAAAAATACCCTAATCCAGCTTACCAATCAACGTACACCGAAAACACAACTTAAGCCGGCAACCGTCAGCGCTGGCAAAGTTTGAGTAAATCGCGACGAGGAATGGCAACAGTAAGCGATAAACATTTAAAGCAAAACGTTGCGAACCTGCAGCGACTTTGGCAACGCGCGTTAAGCGAAAGCGGTAGCGACAGCTACAAAAAAACACAACAACTTTAACAACAGCGTCTACAACAATTTACACAGGTTCAATTTAACGATTAAGTCTGAACTGAACTTTTGCATGACGCCCCGCCAGAGAAATGCCAAACAACTTAAAGACTCATTAATCATTTTGCGCAGACCATGCAGGCAAGAAAACTTTAAACTTTTAAAAACAACAAACGACAAGAGCAACAACAACAAGAGAACAAGCAAGCTACAAAACAATAGAATGGAAAACCTTTTTGACAACGCGAGAAAAGCAAAAGTGCCAAGCAAACGCAAATCAAGTCAACATCGGCGCCAGGCACAAACCAACATTAAAAGTAAAAAACAAAAAAATTCATAAAAATATGAATAAAAATAAACAAAATAATAATAATGATACAAGAACGAGCCGGCACACGAAAACCACAACAACAACAATAACAACAACTACAAAATTTAACAAACACCACTTTCATGTAAATTATTTTTGCATAATTTCGCATTTTGAATGACGGCCATGAGACTCGCAGGCAGAAGAAGCAGACCGAAGCCATGCCTTCGAACATGACCTACAGCAAAAGTACGTATAGCCGAGCCGAGAAATGTGCGTCTCAACAAGTGGCTCGTACAGCAAAACGGCACAGACTCATAAAAATGAACTGGCGCAATCCATAAGTCAATTTCCAAAATTATGCAAAATTATTTAAATTTCATGATGGTGTCTGCGGCGACGCTGGCGGCAGCGTCAGCGACAACGACAACGGCAGCAGAAACGGCAGCGGCTCTCAAAATCAGGCAAAAAAAAAAAAACGACAAAAGCCGAAAATAAAAGTGCCAAAGCCAAAGTAGCTAAGCAAAGTACGTAAAAAAAAAAACAACCAAAAACAAAAAAAGCATCAACAACAACAGCAACAACAACAAACGACGAAATCGGGCAAAGTGTGAAAAAATAGCAACGCCGGAAATGGCAAACAAACCATTATGTGCTACGTCGCATAAGCAACTTCCGCCGTCGCTGCTGACTTTGCCGCTTTGGCTTTCGTTTGGCTTTTGCCAAAAAACAAAAACACAGAAACACAAAAAAATAAAAAAAAAAAAACCGAAACCAAAAATAAAAAATGTAAAGTTGGCTGCGCGACAAAAATTGTATGCAAATCAGACACAGCAACAACTGACGGCAAAAGTGCGCAGCGCGTTAAACTTTCTCGCGACGTCGACGACGATGATGACGTCTGCGCCAACTGCGACGCAGGCGACGCTAGCAGTGACTTCGCCGTCGTAGTCGACTGCGTTAATGTCTGCCTCATTTGCGCCAATTTTACATAAAAATGCGCGCAAACCAAAAAAGAATAAAAACGAAAAAAACTTAAAAAAAAAGAAGAATTGTTTTTGTTGCTGTTGGCGCTGCCGTCGCTGCTGTGTTGAACTTATTTTCGCATTTTTACATCGATTTTGCATAATTTTTCAAGGTCGCATTGTTGCTGCTTATGTCGACTGCGCTGCCATCGTAGACGTCATCGTCGCTGTTGTTGTTGTTGCTGCCGCTGCTGCTGCGGCTACTGTTGCTGCTTTTGTAACTGTGTTGCATACATTAGCATGCCACTGTTGCCGATATCAACATTACACATGCAACCGACTTTAGGGACCGACAGTTAAAAAGTTAGCGTTTGTTTTGAATATTTGCATAATTTTTCTTTGCTTCTGTGTTTTTTTTTCTTCCTTTTTTTTTTTTTGCCTTATTTGCTGCCTGGCATAATAAGTGTGTATGCACAAGGAAAACCAAATGAAAGACAGAGAGAGAGAGATAGAGAGAGAGATGTGGTAGAGTGCCGAGTGTGTGTGGCAAGTGTTTGTAGCAGCAAGGCTAAGGCTAAGGTGTTTATTAACTTATTTTCGGGCGAGTGCAGCATAATTTTTGCATGGCTTTGTTATTTGGCAATGACTACTAATGGCGCTAACGGATTTAATGCTTTAAAAGGAAATCACACAGATACACTTTTTGGATGATCAACGATGAGAGTTGTTCGAACATGCTGTATACAAGTTTAGTTAATTCAATGGTAAACACATAACTACAACCAAATTAATATACTCACAGATACGGTTAGTCTGGCCAGAGGAGTTCAAATAACTGTTGTTAATTGAAAGAGAAGTAAACTCAGTTAACAAAGCCTTAGCTAGGCAGTGTCAATTGTGAGAAATGACTAACAACAGTCACACGGTTATGATCTAAAAACTACGCAGAACTTCAGTGTGTGCCATGTTAGTCAGTTTAAGCAGCAGCTATTCTAGAATGTTTTCACATAGGTATAAAAATATCATTTGCAAAATATGGTTTTTTTTTGTTTGTTTAATTAATTAATCAAATCTGAGTAACAATAAATAACATGCACCTGTCAATCTAGACTGGGTAAAAACATAGTGTGGAAAAACTATAGAGCGCATAACAACAATTTGCCAGCTAAAAATACCCGTGAATAATTATATTAAAACTTTTCCAAAAGCCTTCAGTGCTATTAATAAAAAGAATATTGTCTAGGGCATCAATCAAGTAGTCACATTGAAACGGGCTTCCCCAAAGTTGAAGCTGCAACTGACAGCCCTACGAGAAAAACCCCTAAAAATGCCACAAAGAAAAGCACGCGCCACTTCGTTCGCTGCGAGTATTTATGCGTTTATTATTATTACAGCTTTGCATATTTGCAGCATTCTCCATTAGCCTTAATGCTCGATTAGTTTAATTGTGAGCAACATTTGACTAATAAGCTGTTAAAAGCCTCAGTCAGCGTGCATTTTATGGTGTGTATATGCAAACTGCAATAAAAGCATCTCATGCACGACAACAACAACAACAACAACAACACAAGACTACTATATGTGTATAATAACAAGAACGAGCCCAGCAACGAACAGCAAACACTTTATTTATTTTTATTTCTACAAAATTTTTCAATAAAATTCTTTTTATTTTTATTTTTGTTGTATTTGTTTTCTTGTCTTGTTTGCCGCGACACTTGTTCATGCCAACTCACTTTTATAAGCCAACTCAGTGCAAGTGTTTATGAAACTGAGAATATCATTTTGCAGCTGCAAACTTGGGATTTTGCTGCTATTGGTTTTTTTTTTTCTTATATTTTTACTTGTTTGTTGATTGAAATTAGCAACTGTTGTTGTTGTTGTTGTCATTATTGTAGCTGTCGATGTAAGTAAGTTGCCTACTTTAGCATGGTACGCGCAGGCAAACGAAAGCAAAAACTAAAAACAAATAATAAAAAAATGAAACCTTGTAAATGTCGCAGTATGGAATTTGCGCACAACGCACATGCGTCCCACTTCGCCTCGAATCATGTCGTGCACGAATCAAAAGAAAAACAAAAAATCGAAAAACCAAAACAACAACAACTACAACGAATTTGACAAATCGTTAGAGCCAATGTCTGTGTCTGCGCAATCGAGAAAAATGCGTGCGCGCTTGCGCAATCGAATTCGGCCAAAATGTTCACAGCCAAGCGATCGATCGTGCCTCTGCCACCGTCGACTGCTTTGCGCCAGCAGCAAGTGCTAACCTTGAAATTACGCAAGTTAGCACACAGTTGGGGGAAACATTAAAGTAAAAAAAAATAAAAAAATAAAAGAAAAACAAAAAAAATAATAAAACAGATAAATCGAAAAAGAAAAAACAGTTAAAAGCTAAACAACAACAACAACAAACAAATAAAATTGACTTGGAAAAAACTTGTCGCGCTTAACTGGTTTTGAAATGTAACATTCAAATATTGTACGATTTTTCATTTATTTTTTATTCTTCTGCTTCTGCACCACACCCTGCGCCTGAGTGCGCGGACTCTGCATATGCATGCACATACATACTCGTATATCATATGCACCACATAGCGACTGCATTGGCCAAGTTATTACAGATTAATTGCGCACACTGTGTTCAACATGCCAAAGTGGGTTGCTGCCACCGATGGCCAATAAATTTTACTGCGATTTCAGTGTGCCGCTTTGGCTTTGGCCAACATATACAACACACACACACAAGTGGCTTTGCTGCGTTTGGGTGCGAGGCAGCATTTAGCGCGCATTCGCATGAAATTTGTCCCCAGCTGACAAAATGTTATATCAGCATTGCCAAAGTGCTAATAATTGGTCAATAAGCGACTGCAGAACAATAGGCCAAGATCATTATCGCCGGAGCATGCTGACAAAGTTGCTGCCGATACCGATACCGAAAGCGAAACCGAGCGCAGAAACTGACACCAAAGCAGCGCTGGCAGCGAAACTGGAACCCAAAGCAAAGCAAGAATCGCGCGCATGTGCAGAAGCAGCTTGTGGCCGGCAGGGACTGTGCAGGCTGTCCTTGTCTCCTTGCCTCAATGACTCGGCGTCATAACAAAATTATTTGTGTGTATGTGAGTGTGTGTTTTTATTGTGTGTTGCTTTGTTTTTGTTTGTGTAACGTTTTTTGAGCATGCAAGGTGTGCGCGCTCGCTTTGTTTTTGTATATGGCCACTCGTGTTCAGTTTGGTGAGTGTGCCGGGCCTTTGGCTTCGATCGCTGCGCTTGCTGCTGCCTTGTATTGGGACCTTTGTTTGTGCACGGTCATGGCACATTTTCTGTGTGCAACTGAGCGCATAAATGCCATAAAAATTGTACCATGCACAAGGTAATTAGTTATCCTGTCGATGTTCTGGCCATCGCCTGTTAAATTCATTAACGCTCGCGGCGCTGCAGCGAAAGTAACCGCGACCGCAACGGTTCAACTTGCGATGCTTTGCTAGCTGAACGCCTCGTCAGTGCAGCACAGAGCAGCATGCGGTGGCAGGTGCGGCATTTGAATATGGCGGCGCTGTGGCCAAGCTGGCCGTGCTCAATGCCGACTTAAGTCAATGTGAACATCGCTGTACTCGTTGCCAGAAGGCAGCAGCCCGTCTACGAAGTCAAAGCTCTTGGCACACACGTTTGAAATTCCGCGGAATTCCTCTGCAACTGGAACAGCAGAACACCCAGCATTGTGCTGTGATGGGCCTGCACTGCTATGCTGCTTTTCTCCGGCCATTTAGCATGCATGGGCCAAGCTCGAGGCACTAATATTCACACCTGCAGAGACTTCCGTTGAATTGACAGATCAACATTAGCGCAGCTTCCGAGGAAATGCTCGCATCAGAGCAATGCAGTCTGTGCGCATGCGCATGCGCTTGGCCCCCTGGCCGCTGTTAGGCTGCAGCCGTGTTTGTCAAGTAATTAGCATATGCATCTTTGTGTGCCATTGTTGTCGAGCAGAAATTGTCGTGCGAGTATTGCAGTTACACTTAGAGCCTAGCCCACAGCGCATATGCTAAGCCTCGTCATGTGCGCAATTTCATGGAAACGTGTCTTGTCACACTTTGGCCATTGCTTGGCATTTGTCATTGTTGCTGTTGCTGTTGCTGCTCCGCTTGGGCTCCCGCTCTCACTGATGAATTCCACACAAAGAATAAATAAACAAAAAAATGAAAAAAACCTAAGCAAACTTCAGCTACGGCAAGTAGCTGCCGCCAGCCAAGCAGCAGCAGCAGCAGCTACAGCAGACCCAGCCGACTTGTCTCGTCTCACAGCTTGTCTATGCTCAGCTGCATGCAAGGCAACGCTGCTCAATTCATCTCAACTCGTTCAGTATGCCATTGCTTGCCTAATTGATTTATTGATGTTTACATGCGTGCCTCAGATGCAACGTCCAGCCAACCAGCCAGCCAACATCCATCCATCCATCCATCCAGCCAGGCAGCTAGGCAGCCAGTCAGCCATCGAGGCAGTCAGTTTGCTGGCCGGCCAAGCAAGTGCAGCAAGTAAAGCAGGCAGCGGTTGACAATTGTTTGCGGCCCAAAGTACGAGTGCCTAACTCCACTACATGTTGGTTTATTGTTGTTGCTATTGTTGTTGTTGTTGCTGTTGCTGTGTTTGTCAAATCGAGCATTTGTATTTGTTAAATACTGAATGAAGTTCGCTTGCGGTGAGTTGCGTTGCACTGCGTTGCGTTTGCGTTTGCGTTCACGTTTGGTTGCCATGCCAGACTGTTTGGTAGCACGAAATTTTCAACAGTTTGAGCAATCAGTCGCTCAAATGCTGGACGTGCAATGCAACTTCATCATCGACAGCAATCGCACCAACAATGCTAACAAACATTACTTGCAGCGACTTTGTCATCAGCATTGTTGTTGTTGTTGTTGTTGTCGTTGTCGTGTTTGTTGTCTGTGGTAATTGTTGACCTTTTACGTCTTGCAACAAAAACAACAACAACACAAACACAAACAGTAACAGCAACAGCAGCAACCAAGGCAGCTTGAACCTGGTCATGGTGTTGCTTCGTCTTTTGATTTGGCTTCCATGTACGAATATACGACATACAAGAGTTTGTTTAAATTGTTGTTGTTGTTGGTCATGTTGTTGTTGTTGTTGCTATGTTTTTATTACTATTTGCACGCTTTGACTCGCTTGTTATTCTATTATCCATTGTTGTTTGTTGTTTGTTGTTGTTATTGCCACTGCTGTTGTTTGTACATCATAAATAGCATGAAATCTTCGTTGAGCTACGTGAAATGCCTGAAAGTCTGTCTTGATAAGTTTGCTGTCAATTTTTCTATTTTTATTTATTTTCATTTTTGCTGCCTCTCTCCCTTCCTCTTTCACTTTTTTCTAAATATCTATTACATACATATTTTGCTTCTTTCTTTTAGTTTTTTTTTTTTTTTTTTTTTCATTTTTCACTGGAATTTTAGCAACACTTTAGACCCGCTACAATGTGTACGCAGACTTGTAGAACATAACCTGCCAAATCAACATGAGACCGCGCGTACACCCTTCGCTGAGCTGAGGCAGCCGCAGACGTTCTGATTCCAGTATTTGTTGTTTGATTTAAATGGTGTTAATGGATTGTCGACATTGTTGTTTTCGTTGTTCTTGTTGCTGTCGTGTTTTTATTTGTTTATAAGTATTTCAGTATTTTTTGTTGTTGTTGTTGTTGCTATTATTTTGCATGGTTGTTGTTGTTGTTGTTGTTTTTGTTAATAGTGAGGTATAGCTTTCCTTAATTTGTGTTTGACAAATTGTGTGAGCTTTACTTTCGAAAAATATATGCCAACAATTAAGATTAGCAAGATAAACCCAGATTAAGGTAAACAACATTTAATATAATAATATAAAAAAATAAATTTTTGTGAAATTTCGCAATATAAGTATACTATGGCGCTAGCCGAGCAATTTCGCTTAAGCGCAACAAATTGAATTAGCATCCAATGTCTGTTGTTTTCAACGTCCGGGAGAAAATTACAAAAGAACTGCAGGTTAAACAAGACTGCAAGAATAGACCTGACACATGTGCGGAATTTTATGAATAAGCAAAGAAATAATATAAAAAAATAAAAAATAAATTTCATAAATAAGTGTCCTCTCCACATTTACGAAGCTAACGATAAAGTCAATGTATCATCATTTTTTTATCATTTACTATTAAATTATGTTTAGTAATTTGTTCGCCAGTCAAGAATCAGAATATGATGTTATTGACAAAAAGAAAAGCTTTGCTTCCCTTCAACGCTCCGGGAGCTTTCTATTGTGTTTCAAAGGATAAACTACAGAAACGATTAAAAGCAAAACAACAATATTACAATTTTGTAAGTCAGGCTGGAATCAAGAGCTTCATATATAGTAAAGGAATTTAAAAAAATATATATTTTAAACATGATGATGAGGTATTAAAAAAAGGTTGGCTGCAGAATCTGAAATTAATTTTCCAATAAAAAAGTAAGAAAGATTACACGAACTTATTGAAGGTATGAATCTTTAAGGCGAGAGTAAGCAACTCGTGATGTATTTGTAAAGTGCAGGAGTTTTTTTTAATTTAATTTACCAATTACCCCTCAGTGGCATTGATTTCTTTTTTCTTCTGCTTATTATGTGTCAAACTAACAAAAAACTTATTACAAAGTTTCTTTGCTAATAAAGCGAAGCTGCCACTTCATTGCATAAGTTTGCGCCTTTTCGTCTGACGGTTGGGCCTTCGTTACATAATCCATCAAAAGCAAAACTGACACATTTTCCAGCATATACACACCCACAGGCCCGAACAGGCCAGAAGTGAAAAACAGCTGTAAATGACATTTGGTTACACCGCAAAATCAAAATTTTTTACACGCAACACGTACCAACAACAATTCGCAGCTAACAGGCGAAAAAGAAAACAGGAAAAAAATTTAATTTTCAAAAAAAAAATGGTACGAGCAACAAAGCAATGTCCAACGAAAAAAGGGAAACTCAATCAAAGGAAAATACAAAATACACAAACATGAAAAAACGAAGCACAAGCATGAGGCAAACGCCACGAGTGTCGACAACAACAACAACAACAATTGCCGCCGTTTTTCATGTCCTATGCCATGTCAGAAAAGTTTTCAGCGCGTAGGTTTGTCTTCGCCTGCATTTGGGTTAGCGGCTGTTGTAGGTGTTGCCATTGTTGGCATTTTTGCCATTGTTGTTGTTGTTGTTATTGTTGCTGCCATTGTTGTTGCGCTTGTCAGTTGTGACTGACAAACATTGGATTCGCATTACATGACCGCGATTCCAATTCCAATTCCGAATCCGAATCGGATTCAGCAGTAGCCGAATATGTCGTTGCCGAACACACGTTGCCATGTCAGCGCAAGGGAATAATGAAACAGAAACAGAAACAGAAACAAATACAAAAACAATGCGACGGTAGCAGCTACGGCAACGGCAACGGCAACGGCAATGGCCACAGTGATGACGACGACGACTTCGCACAGCAACACGACACGATGAGCGGACAAACGGACGAAGGAACACATGTTACGCTGCCATATATGCATGGACGAGTATGCAACGATTGATTGCACGCAGGAGGGCGAATGTGCCAAGCGACAAACAACAACAACAACAACAACGACAACGACAATGGCAACAACACTCGTACTCATACTTGTAAAAGTGCGCGCCAAAGTTTGGAAACATTTCGCTTTGAATTTGGCATGTGTGATTGTTGTTGCTGTTGTTGCTTTTATTGTTGTTATTGTTGTTTGCGGTCGTCTCGTCTTGTCAGCAACATTTGTGTGTGACTTGTATTGACTTCCAACTTGCTTCGGACTTCGCTGTGGGTTGAAGTTTTAGTCTGCCACCGAAATATGGCACCGTGTATGGGTGTTTTAGTGTTTACTACACGCACGCGTATGTCATAAACTTGCCATCAGTGGCCACCAAACGTCAACACAAGCGCCACCTAGAAAACAGAAACAAATCCCCATAATCGCTCAAACTCCAACCGCAAAGACATTTGTTTAAGTTTTTGCTTCGTTATTGATTAGCTGCTTTATTAATATTTGTGTGTGTGTGTGTGTGTGTGTGTGTGTGTGTGTGTGTGTGTGTGTGTGTGCTGTGCTTGTCGTTTTTCCCTTACAATTGTCCGCCATTTTCATGTGCGCACTCAACGAAACTTCTGTCATAATTTCACTGTCGCAGTTGGCGGTTAGCAAAATACAGAAACAAAATCTTTTCGCATTTAACCGATTTTTGCCATTTGTTGTACATGCGAGTAAGACTCAGCACAAATACAACAATACCAACAACAACAACAATAACAACACCAAAGCACACAACAACAGCCAACCAGGACATGGCGCACATTTTGCGCTGACAAGTTTTTCATTGTAGGTACGTTACCGGATTTTGTCGCGTTTGTTTTTGCTTATGTCTAATGCCAAACCATCAGCACCACCGCCTCAGCCAAAGCCATAGTCACCCACGGCCATCATGTCAGCCATCGCCAGCGCCATGGCCATCGACACAGCCATGGCCACCGCCACCACCTCCGCCGCTGTAGCCGCCTGCGTCAGTCAGTTGACAACTCTGCCGTGTTCGCGTTTGCACTTTAAACATGTTCATGTTTTTATTGTTGTAGTTGTTGTCGTTGTTGTTGTTGGTAAATCTCTTGCGCGTCACTGCCGCATACGTTCACCACATTCACTTGATTATTGTTCTTGTTGTTGTTGTCTGTTTTTCTTGTTAAGCATACGCAATGTGTTCCACTGCGTTGGCGTTGTTATCGTGCCTGTTGTTGTTGTTGTTGTTTTCGCTATTCTTGCTATTGAGTCATCGACATTCAACTGAGAGCACGTGAAAGCGCTTTAAAGCAAAGCATTGATTCATTTTCAATTTCATACATTGTCATTTATTATATATATTTAATATTGAATAAACACTCATTAACTTATAAACGTGTTTTTTTTTTTTGACTCTGTCTGCCCCCACAGTCAAATATTTCGCATGTATGTAGATGGAGCTCAGCTGCACCAATCCTTCTACATGGCTGAGTTTGTTCAAGTGCACTCGGCTTGCGTTGACAACAAAAATGGCGGCCACTGCAGTCAGAGGCGAACTGCTAAGCACATATACCGCAGACGCACTTAACGCCTCTCGAACAGTCACAACAGCCACGCCCACGCAGCGTCAGTGTGACGTCAGAGAGCCACTGCACACTTTTATGCGATTTAAAGGCCCTTGAAGGCGCAACTTAGCCACCAAACGTTTGCACTTAATAGATATGCATTTGTTGTTATTGTTGTTGTTGCTATTGCAATTGCAATTGTTGGTGTTGGCGTTGCTGTTGTTGGCAGCCGTGTCGTTTCTTTGCTGTCTGCCAACGTTAATTTATGACATCCTACGCAATCGTTGCAACGTAGGCAACCCTCGCACATGTCACGACGCTAAAAAGGATGTCACCAAAATGCAGGCAACAGCAACAACAACAAGAACAACTACCACAACATCAACAGCTAAAAGATGTCAACGTCGACAAGAATGCCAACAAACACAACAACAACAACAGCAACAACAACACCGTCAATGCCATGTCCATGCAACCGCAAACAACGATTGCGCGCAAGAGAAGGGAATAAAGAACGAGGGACTCCGAAGGATAGAGCAGCATGCCCTGCCACCTGATGTTCATGGTCGATAACGATTTATGACACCAGTCAACGTACCAAATGTACAACAACAAGGATGTGCACTGCTGCCTTTACGCTACTTCTTCTTCCTTCTCGTTCTCGTTGTTGTTGTTGTTGTTGTCATTTTGACATAGCCACGTTACGGCTTTGACAATTTCATACACACACACACACACACACAAACGCATAGGCACGAAACGGCCAACAAACCGTCAAGCGCTGCGATGCTTATCAAGGATCAGCGCGCAGTCGTCACAGTCGCCGTGCGGAACGGAAGTGGATGCTTATTGCATTACACATAGCGGAGGTCATTCGTGGCGGCGTTGCCGTGGCTGTCGACCCTACGGGGCTCGTTGGCCGCGACGTGAGGCAGGTGTAAGTGCAATGGGAAATTCGACATATTCGTATCCCAAGTGCGTCCACGCCTTGCATTTCATTGCTGCGCGGCTTATGGAGTTTCATAAAATATTAATTTTATTAATATGCAATATATTATCGTTATTATCATTACTCGACTCAAATTACTTTCGCCACTTAGGCGTTTGATCCATTTTCTTGTTGAACGTTTCATCTGTCGGCTGCTAAGCCGCCACAGTTGACCAAGAGCCGGCGGGCGTTGCTTGTCTGTGACCCGCAGCTGGCCAACTACACGCACGCAGCAACGCTTCGCTGGCTGGCTCCAACGCACCAACGACCAAACCAATAATTATGCAAATTTATTGTGCTCGCACTTTGGCAGCGGGATACTGCCCTAAACGTTCCATGTACGACATATGATCGCTGGCGCAGACTGTTCTGCCGACGAGACGATCGATTACGGCCAGAACCGATTGCCGTGCCATGCAATGGCGCAGCGCTTAGCCTAACACTAATCGAAAATCCCAATAAACCAACTGTAACACACAGAGAAAAACAAAAAACAAAAAAAAAAAAAAGACGAGAAAAAAAAAACGCGACAATGACCCTAAGTGTATGAATGAGCGCCGACGCTGTTGCTTGTTGTTGTTGTTGTTTTTGCCGCATCAAAGCTGCCGGGAGGCAAGTAGACGCAGCAGCGTATCATCGATTCAACATGATTTGCATTTTTTGCCTGCTCATTAATTTGTTTGTGTGTGCCTTTGTCTCGCGCATATCTTTCGTGACGCCGTTGTTGTTGTTGTTGTTTTTGCTGTTGTTGCGGGACACTATGGCTCCTGACGGCCTTAGACGCGCCGCCGATTATGCAAAAGAGCCAAGCACTGCCGTGCACTGCCGAGGCTCATGGGCATTAGTTTAAAGGCTGCTGCCAAACACGCGTCAACGAATTTGTCTACTTTTGGTTACCGTAAATTTATTTTTATTTTTATTTTTTTTTTTCGTTTTGTTTTTTGCTTTGTTATCCTGTTCTGTTGCGCCCGGCGTCCTTCATAATTTAAATAATTATGCCACTTGACTGCTGTTGCCGTTGCCGCTGTTGCCCTTTTTTTTATTTCTATTTCTTGCTGCTTATTTTGATTATTTAATTTCAGATTTGTCGCTTCTCGTTATTGTTGCTGTCATTTTGTTGTTGTTGTTGTTGTTGTAGCTTTTGTGCTTTATATGCATAATTATGTAGGTCAAAAATTGTTTATTGACATGCAAGTCTCTTAGAAACGTTAAATTTGCATAATTTCCTTTTTCCTTGCTGATTCTAATTTTTTTTTTTATTTCGGTTTCTTTTTTGATTTTCGTTTCTTGCCTTCTTTATGTTATCAAATTTTTCATAGCCATTTATTTTTTTTCTTTTTTTGTTATTGTTGTTGGTGTGCAATAATATTCGACACTTGTTGCCACTTGCCCCCTCCCCACAATGTTGCTGACCAGCCTATGTTAATTGCATACTTTGCCAGTCTGCCCATGACCGGCAGCCTGGTCTGCATCTGCGTGTTTATTTGTTGTCAGAAAAAAAAAAGAAAACGTTTTGTTTTTTGTTGTATTCTTAGCGTAACCAATTTTTGGTTTGATTTTTTTAATGTTATAAGCAAAAAGGGGTTTGAAATTGAAAGGCTTTTGTTGCACCTGCTGCAAATAATTCTACAGCCAAATTATAAAAAAGCGAATATTTTTCGGAATTTTCTGTGGCATATGCAACAAAAAATGTCATTGAGGCATGTTTTCAGACGTGGGGTTTTGAATTTATTGTGGCAGTTTGGCGCATTTATTAAAGTCAAGAAAAGTTAAAAAATTAATTTCGTTTTTGATTTATATTGGCAACATTTCTTACAACTCTTTCAGCAAATGAAATGTGTTTCTTTAATTAATAAAGTTTTTTGTAAAACATGGATTCCGTATATTAGTAAACATCTTCCCTCACTGACTGGGCTTCTAGATTGTAATGTCGGGTTAACTGTTTTGCGTAACCGGAATGAAACATTTTAAAAACATTACGAAAACTATGATTATACACACTAGAAACCGACGCAAGTGATGGCTTCACTTTGGACCTATTGAGAGCCTAGGTGCGGCTTAAGCCGGGCATTACTCTTACGTAATACAGTGTGATTCATCAGAAAAAGCAGCTTTTGCTGGTTGTCTCTGGCACGAGAACAATAAACCCATATAAATTTAATATTTAATATAAGCTGCCAGATTTGGCAAGCAGCACGATGCAAAGTCGCAGAAGAAATCAAAATAATATGAGGTAATCTGATAAAAACATTATGACTTTTGATATGGATTTCGCATTAGTTAGAAACAGTATTTATTTATTTTTTTTAAATTTGTTTTAGCTTTAAGGCTTTAAACTACGTTCGCCAACACGTTGAAACTGATATGTCAAAACTAAAAATAAAAAAACATAATCCACAGTTTAAGATACCAAAAAAAAAAATTAAAAAATATATTTGCTTTTTTTTTCCTTTTTGCTTTTGTGATGTTTTACAATTTTGTGTAATTTATGTATATAAGAAATTTGATACGCATTAAATGACCCAGTATTAATGACAAATTTGTCTGAGTTTCGCTACGCCATGCATTTGTCAACCATGTTCAACGTCGCAATTACAAAGTAAGCAAACTAATCAGTGATTTGTGCACAATTAGAAAAAAAAATAATTTACACTTGTTAAAGGCATTTGCGACTAATATAATCTTAAAAATATTATTAAAAAAAAAAAAAAAAGAGATATGAAAACAACAACTTTTGCCACTAGCTGTCAGCAAACAGCTGAGAAACAAGTAAAACTCGTTTCAAAAAAGAATTTTCCATTAGTAAAACTAAAACAGAAAATAAGAAAACAAAAAATAAAAAAAAATAGTACAGCAGCAGAAAAAACCAAAGATAAGATATCACATAGCAATGGCTTAAACTTGAAAACCGTAAACAAACGTAGCGTAGAACTTATTGTGACGTCTCAAAGTCAAAGCCTCTAAGGCTAGGAGCGCATATTTGCCCCAATCGGTAATCGGTAATCGAAAAATGTATTATTGAGTGTTAGCTAAGGCCTGCAATCGAGCATCAGCGCAAGACAGTCCAAGACAGGTTTATACGCATACCTGGCATGACGTCATGCCGCACAACATGGCAACTGGACATCAAGTTTTTGTGCCAAATTTTTATTGCCCAAATGCCGCAAATGTCTGCCTAAGTAGCGTGTAAAGATTTAACTCTGATTAGCCAAACAGTCAAGCCGTGTTTATTTTACTATAAGCAATTCGCTCTATTGGCTTAAGTCGAAAGCCATTGTTTTTTTTTTTTTTTTGCTGTTTTCTTGTTTTCTTTTTCGGCAGATGAGCTGCTAAGGTGAACTAAGCTGAGCAGTCACTTGGTGGCTGGCTGCGCGTATCTTGTTTAATGGTTTTTGCCATCAAAGAAACTACATCGAGCCATGATTCGCTTGTTATTCGTATTCTCTGGCCCATAGCTTGAGGGCGCTGCTGGCGTTTCGTACTAAGCTAAAATTTTTGTGAAATTCTGACACGGTTTTGTTAGCTTAGTAGTTACAATGCTTACAGACTTTGACCGCAATGTATCGGTTAGCAATTTTTATGAACATACAAAAAACTAAAATATAAAAAAATACCAAAACAAAAATAAACAAATTTATTAAAAATAAGTAAACGTTGAGCTAAGTCTGCTTAATTAATGAATATCATTTGTCAACTTGTCATTTTGTCATATGTGCAACTGCGCTTGAGTGACTTGGCTGATTGCCTGATTGGCAAGTACAACAAATGACTTGGGCGCGATTTCGTTGTAACTTCGCACTGAGTCACGACGCGGCTTGCATTAGTCATTTGGCAAATACCACATTGTCAGTAGCTGTACCTACGCTGGAATTCTATTGACTCTCAGCTACAAATATTAACTACAAATCGAGCTAACTACTCACTGAGATGGCATGTGATTCAGCGTGTAGCGAACTGATTTGCTGTTACCATGCTTACAGATGCCAACACCTGCAGCCGGAGACTTTGTGCTTATGTGCACGCCGGCTTTGTGATTATGCGCTACGCTTATGCCAGCGCAGCGGTCGCATCCTTCAGAAGTTTTCAACACTTATGTATGTGAGCGGATAGTGGAAGAAAAAGGTCATTGATAGCGCAGCGGAGTGCCTTAAATACTATTATTAGGAGTCACAAATCAATAGAGACTTTATCGGCTGACAGCAATGGCAATGGCAGGAATGAACGCGACTCATTAGAACATGGAAAATCTAAATATCAGCAGCAATAACAGCAACAACAACAACAAGAAAACTATAGAAAAAGGTGCATCTTAGCCAGATACCAACCGCGACTAAAATTTATTGACAACAAACGAACAAAAAAATATCAGAAGAAATACAAAAAAAACTAAACTAAAAATGTCCAACCGCGTCGGTGAAAGCGAGAAAGCCGCGGTCCCTTTAAAAAGATTCGAAAAAATAATTTAGAAAGGTGTACAGCAGACAACCAACAAAAAAAAAAAAGAAAAAAACAAAAAGGTGCACATGCAGCATCCATTGGCTGCGCTAAGCACGGCCAGAGTTTGCTGTCCGATACACTTGGACAGTCAAATTGTAAGGAAATTGACAAAAACCCCGAAAACTAAAACACAGAACAAGGCCTAAAATGCCAATAACCTCATAAATTTAAACATGTCAATGCAGCAGCGTCAGTTGCCCAAAAGCCAAGCTGTGCAACTCAGTTAAATGCAGCCCAGTACAAACCCCATCTTGGCAATATGCAGTTGAAGTCATTTCCATTAAAATGACTTGTACACGGGAAAACACCGCAAAATCCCAAGTGACAAGCCACAGAAAACTGTTGGCAGTAAGCCTTCTGCAGCAATCGCCGGGAAACGCCGCTTAAGAGTTTAAAAATTCCAACAACATACGAAATTTCTATAAAAACAAAACGAAAACACAAACAACGCAAAAACAAAAACAAAAAATAAAAAAAATATTAATTCCATTAAATAAATAAAAATAGTAGTATAGAAAATAAAGAGAAAAAAAAATGAAAAAAAAAAAAAAAACAACAACGAGAACAAAATCAACATCATATGAGAAACCTGAAATATTGGCGGCGTATTTCTCACACTCGGCGTAATACACACGCTTTGCTTCGTTCGTCGCTTCACCTTTCCCACTCACCGTTTGCTGCTCACTACTCGCCGCACTCCGCGCGCCGCTCATGGCTCATGGCTCAGCGCTAGCCGTGCGCGAACGAAAACGCGCCTCAAACGGCAGCAGCAGCGGCTTGGCTAGCCAAAGTAAAGGTCTACCGGTGGACATAAATTTAGCTGTAATGCGACAGGTGTATTTTTTTTATCTATAGATATAAAAACAACAACAACAACAAGAATCAACTGCGACTATGACTACAACTGCGACAGCAAGAACAATGACAGCGACAGCGACATACGCAAAGCCCGTTTGAACACAAAGCAAAAATATTCCATAAAACCTGCAGCCAGCGGCTGCGCATGTGCAACGCACATTTCTATTTCTATTTCTATTTCTATTAAGCACTCGCATACACGTTATGTGATCGTACTTAAGCAAACTTTATGCTACAAGTATTTCAATGTTTTGCTTTTGCACTTAGCCAGCGAATTAGCCAAAGCAACAACGGCAACAACAAGAACAGACAGCAGCTGACAGACGCGGAATTGGCTAAAGCAAAGCGAAGACACTCACACTCACACTCGCAGTCACAGCCGCAGTCTCAGTCGCATATACAATAAACGTGCATGAAAATGCTGATGATGATCGTAAACATTTGAACGGGTATCACGCAGAGGAGCATGCGCCGTCAGTTGCTTTGACTGCCACTGAAATGCAATTTTATGTATGAATTTTATTTTATTTATTTATTGTTCGCTTGCGTTTCATTAATAAATAACTAATTATATATATAAATTAATGAATTGCAGCCAGTTCCGGCTGCCATTGGCTGCTTTCAGTCAAGGACTTTGCAGCGTAGCAGAGCATCTAAGCTGAGTTAGAAGAAGAACATAATGACTTTGTTTGCTTTGTTTAGTTTCTTCTTCAACGCGTTCAGTAAAAGTGATCTTTCCCACAGTTTATGTTAGAAAAAGATAGAAGACATTGCTAGAAAATGTTGAGAAAATTTGTACATCTTCATGTGCTCACTAAATTACAAAATAATATTTCAAATAGTGTGGAAAAACACATAAATCCCAAAGCATGTGCAAGTCAAGATTAAATACTCATCGGCTGAACGACAAATACATCACGACTTCGTAAGTTATGTAGCCTATTTCATTGTCATTTAAAAAATGTAACATAGTTAATTGCCTAAGCAAACATAAAAAGCTTTAAAACTTCGCTTGTTTATATTACTTAGAAATAATTATAAAAAAAGAAACTCCAAAGCATTGCGAAAATTTTCTTTATGATCGGTTAGTCTGTTTAATATATATTTAAAAGCTCAAATCAATTCAATTGCAGTCGTGTCAAAACATTTGATTTGTCTATTTTATTACTTAGTTTATTATTTGATAGCAGTAAACTGCACAGCACACAAAAAATCCTTGCTGTATCTCTTTTGGAAAAACAAGCAACGGCACGTCCCATGTGATGATTTTTCCCCCCGCTTCATTCGGTGTCTGTCTGGTAACTGTGACCAACTATTCATCTCACTTGTTAAACATAATATCGACATATGCGGTTTTCCTACTTTCGCAGTTAAAATTGGCACAATAACCAAAATCAACAACACGTAAATAAGCGGCATAAGCAAAGAGAAGAAGAAGAACGTTATAACAACAACGACGATTACAACAAAATAAAAAAAGACACATATGGCTCTAATGAAGCAACCCCGAGCAAAATAAAAATGCAATATCCAGCTACTTTAGGGGTAAAATGGCCACCGAGCGACAGCAAGCAGAAGTGGAAAACGATAGAAAAAGAACCCAAATGTAAACAAGAGCCACTCCGTGTGTGTGTGAGTCGTGTCGCAGATTTGCCATTTTTATAAGCAATCAATCATAAAAAAAAAAAGAAAAAATACCAAAAAAAAAAGAAAACAAAAACAAATGCGTAAAATGTAACTAAGGCGTGGAAGTGCGGATTACCGCAGCATGTGATCGATCTGCGAAGGCTTGGATTGAATTGGATTGCAACAACAGCAACAACAACAAATCAACAACAAACAGACAACATACAAAAGCCAAAGAGAAAACGAGCAAAAGGAAAAAACGACGTCTGTGACACGTTTTGCTGCTTATGTCGCTGCTACTGTGCACTGTCTGTGTGTGCGAATGTGTGTATGTGTGTGTGTGTGTGTTAATCACAAAAAAGAAACGATTCAAAAACATCTACACACACTTAGCTGCAGATAGTAAGCAAGCAGAGCAGCAACAACAACGGAAGTGTGGGTTGTCATTGTCGTTGGCGACCGACCGCCCCGACTTCTTGGGCTGCCTTCGCCAACAAAGCGCAACATGCAAATGCGGCTTAATTAACTTGTTGCACGTCGCCGCCGTCACCAGCGTCACCGCTCCGTCGCACAGTGGCCCCGTCAATGGCAAGAACACGCATGCGCCCGCACAGTCGACACAGCGACCGAACATAAAGGTGTCAGTAGTGTCGGCATCCAATTCGCAATTTGGCCAAAACATGCCAACTAAATATACAAATCAAGCCAAGACCAACAGCACCACAGACAGTTCCCGATACTCGGCTGGGAAGCCCAAGCGTTGCACTTCAAATTGGAATTACGCCGGCCGCACATGTCGGCGTTGTTCTTCGCTTTTGATTTCTTTTCTTATTTTACTTTATTTGTGATTTTTGGAGTCAGTTCATCGTATAGTCGGGAGTCGGCAACGATCCTACTAAACGAAGCGCCAAAGTGAATCCGCAATAACATTTCAGTAGCGAACAATCAACGGATTAAATGAGTATCCCGCAGATACGACGTCAACGTTTACAAGCCGTCGCCTGCAGCTGAGGCCACAGCATCAGTGTCAGAGGAACAACAGACACAAGAAATTCAGCAACAGCCAAATGATCGCCGAGATACTCTCACACACAATCAGTGGGGCAATTCGAAATGGAAGAAGCGAATTTATGTTAATGAAAAACACATCAAATGTCACTACAATTAAGTCGCTGGGGTTGCTTGGTGCACACACGGCTCAAGTCGCGCTGAAAGACATTTCATTTCCTTCATCATGATCAGCAGCAGATACTTTCTCCAACTGGGAAAAGCAATCTTTCGTGAATAAAGCGGAGTCTAGGTGTAGATAAATTTTATCAATTTTACATGCTTCATAATGCCTGATTTCCTTTTTTTATTGATTAGCAGTTGATTTTCTTATTAACTATTAGAAACAGAGGAGATAGGAAGCTGTTGAAGCGAAAGTCTTCTCATGGGACATGTGTTTCAGATGACGTGAATAAATCAAGAAGAACCTATTTGCAGCAGTGGGAACCAACTAAAGTCTTTCTGCAATGGCAATTTAATTTTTCAGAATCTCATTTAACATTCTTAAATCCCTAAATAGTCAAGAGCTTTTTGTTCCCGAAACTTCATTAAAAGTAAGATTTCAGTGTCTTCTCATTAAATTTTGCATTGTCCAAAATAGAAAAAAAGGATTCCATTCAAAACACGTTTTCATCTCAAGTTCCTACTGGGAGTGACATCGTAGACTGAAGACATTGGCAAAGAAATTGAAAAATCCTCAGTTTTCGTTCTGAGCAAATTTCGCTTACCCTTACTTAGTTCTCATGATGCATTTTGCAACCTACGTAAGTAGCATCCATTTGCTTCGTTGCAGCGGGCAGCAAACTTTAAGCAGCCGTATATTGAAGTTCTTGACTCATTTTTTTTAATCATTTAATTTGGCGCCACGGAACGTCTTGGCGCACACTCGCACCAAAGGACTTCGCAATTGCCTTGATGATTGTTGCTGCATTTGATTTTTATTTTCTTTTACTCATGCCTCGTGTTGTTTGCTGTTTGTTGTTATTGTTATTGTTATTTTTGCTGCCGCTTGGCATTCTTTATGGACATTTTGCTTTTTAATTAATTCGATATCAGAAGCATTTTTTCGGCGCTACCGGAGTTACGCGAGCAACCTCTCAGCCTGCCTTGTGCGATGTCTTGTTTGTTTTCGTTTGGTTTGGTTTCGTTTGCTTTATTTTATTCCACTTTTATTTCATTTTATTAAAACGACGCATGCAGTTCGAGATACATTTGCATTTCTTTGCCAAAAGTCTGACAGCACAGTGCGGGGCAGCAGGACGAAGCGTGAAGGCGCTGCTCAATTGAAACGAAACGAAACGAATTTCATTCAGAAATAACTTTCATGTCCGATCAACTGTGAAGCTGTACGAATCTTTTTGGCCGCATGTCCGTGTTTCAGTTGTCTCCCTATCTACGTGCGCTTGTGGCACATCCCTTTGACTTCATTTGCATAAATGGCATGAAATAAAATCAAGCACAAGAAAAAAAACTTAAATGCGAATCGCTCCGACTCCGACTCTGACTCCGCATACACACAGAGGTAAACATTGTTGCTTATGCTGTTCTTCTACTCGTTTGGCTGGCTGGATTTTCATGCACTCGAAAATTTCTGCAGAAGAGTTTAAGCAGCTACTACTTAAACTGCAAAAACGCACGCCAAGCCCGAAAAATTAACAAATACCAAACAATTAAGCCATAAAAACTTCTTGGCTACTTTTCCGAGTCGACACCTCAGCGTGTGGCTGAGAAAATTAGTTAAAAAATAAACATTTTCTTAAGCATTGGTTTGGTTGGTCTTAAGCCCATAAACCCAGACACCGAACAGACACCAAAACACACATACACTCACGCAGTCAGACGTGCTAACAGTCTTGAGTTGGCAAACAGACACACAAAAGGTTCAAAGGTGCCCAGCCAGATCAGCAAATGGCCTAAGTCGGCGACGTTGTGGAATTAGCAACGGCACGACCACAGGCCGATGATCGATTAGGCAACGTGTCAACAGGCAGACAATGCCCGGCAATGCAGGCACAACGACAACGACAGTCTGCAACAGGACACCGCAGGAGGGCGTGCAAAAGACAGGATCACGCCTCTTAAGCACTTTATGTGCCATTTAGAGCCACACGAAAACAAAAAGAAAAAAACACACAAGCACAAACCCGAAATGTGCTCGCCATGCCACAAGAATTACATGCGCACAATGCACTAATGTGATAATTAGTTTTACTTTATTTTTGTTTCTTTTTTTTTTTTTTTATTTTCGTTTGGTTTTTACAGTAGCCGAGCATGTAATTAGCTTAAGGCTGAGGCGGCGCTTGCCGTTTGGGCCGCTGCTGCTGCGCTTGTGCGCTTGCTTTGGCATTTTCATATGCGCAGACTCAAAGCGTGGCCCGCCAAATGCCGCAGCTGAGAAATATTCAAATGAGAGATTTCAATACGCACTGCATATGTAAAAGAGGTCAACGTTGATTTGTGGCTTGGTTTGATTTGGTTTTGTTTTGTTTTTTTTTTTTTATTTTAGTCTTTTTTTTTTTTTTTTGTTTTAAATCAAAGCGATCCTAATTTATACATTTAGTCAGTTGACATGTTTTCTTACATTTTGGTTTCGGTTTCAGTTTCTGTTTCGGCGGCTTTAACATATTTTCTGTTTTGTCTTTTTTTATTGTTATCAATAGACAGCATCTTTGTGTCTGTGCTTTGTTTTTTTTTTTTTTTGGATTTAAAAGTCATTAAGTCGCTTTGCTTGTGTTGTAACCTAAACCAAATCACATTGGACTCGTTTCTGAACAGGTTGAGAAGAGACTTTCCAAAAATTGTACACGATTTTCGTAGAAGTTGATTTTCTCATGCGTGGATGTGCATGTGAATGCTTGCAGACGCCCGTTTGTGTCTGCTTAATTGAAATGGATTGCCATGTGTTATTTTACAAAATTTACATGCCAAGGCCCCTGACAATCCGATGCTGCGCTAATCAGCGCTAGGCTGGCGAAGAAGACCAGAGTAGCCTATCGCAGTGATGCAACAGCCACGCCGGCATTTCTTCGTGCTGTGTAAATTGCTGCAACTTGTTATGAAAAATGAATACTCGGTGACGTGTTCCAATGCGTTACTTGCCTAAAGTGAAGAAGGCGCCTGATCATTTGCTGATACAGGCTTATGCACCTTGCTGTGGAGCACTGACTATGCCATTGTCATAAAGGAGTAGATTATTCAAAAAGGTAGCTAAACTGTTTAACAAAGGATTTTCTTTATTTGGATAGACGCTAAAAAATATTTCAACTACTTCGACACCCAATCACTTTACAATCAAATTTTATGTAGTCAAATGGTATTGGCTAGTTAATCATTTTGATTCTAACTCAAGGTTAAGAGAATTTATCCTTTGGAATTAGTCTAGGGATTTCCATAAGTTATTTTCTAAATTAAAACTAATAGGTGAAAATCAAAATGAATTGGCATCTAAATCAATGTGTGGTGAACTACTTTGCTTTAAAAAAAACGAATGCTGATAGTGAATCGCAGTGGCAACTGCTATCCCCATCCTGAACGATCTTACTCCCAAAGACAAACAAAGCAAACTCAGAATGGGCAGTTGCATGTTGCTGTGGCGTCTGTCCCAGTCTCTCGCAAAGAAAAGTGCAATTAATTGCCTTTTACTGACAACTGTTGCGCAATTGTGTCTCGTGCCAAGACATCCGCTTTGAACAAATTGACTTGACTTGACTTGACTTAACTCGACTGTGTAGGAAATGGCATTTAATCATTCGCGTCGGAGGCAACAACAATTGCGCCAACTTGTTGACATAAAAGGCGAAATTTAATCAATTAGTGTCGATACTCGCGTATGTCTTGATCTTTACCAAAAGTAAAATTCGAATTTGTAAGCAAACACTTAAAGCAAAATCCTTTTTTCTGCGCGATTACATGAGACTTAGACAAAGTGCAATAAAATAAAAACAATGTAAGCGCCATGAAAACTGTCAACAATATAAACTACTTCACACACACACACACACACACAAATACACACACTGACAGACACATAGTAAAAATGCAAGCAGCACTCAGCAGTTAAAAAGAAGAAAAAAAATCATGAAAAAAAAAATTAAGGAAAAAGCCTAAACTTAAATAATTTCGCTCGCGTGTTTCCTCAACTCAGCAGCAACGGCAGCAGCAGCAGCAGCAACAACAACAACAAAAACAACAACACGAGCAATAGAATGCTTGCAACAATTTCCCGCTGAGCTTTGTTCGCTCATTGGGCGCATCCGGAGCTAAACGAAGGCGAAAGACTAAGGCGAAGGCGTCTTTGGCCACTGCATGCCTGCCGCTAATCCGCGCCGCCCGCCCGCCCATCCGCGCGCCCTGCTGTGCCACTGCAATCGCTATCAATGTTCATTGTTGTGTCAATTGTAGTTGTCATTGTGTCGTTATTTGTCATTTGGCGTGCAAAACGCAAATCTCAGACGAATGCAGGGAAAACTGCGCCGAGCAGCAAAAGGCAAAAACAAAACGAAACAACAAAAATAATCACAATAAAACAGTCAAGCAATGAGCAACAAGCGAAAGCAGTGCAATGCAGTAATGCCAAGCGACCGACTGCTCAAATGAACTTTATCATAGGGAAACGCCAACTGTTCATTGTTGCTGCTGCTGTTATCGTCATGATTGTTATTGCTGCTGCTGTTGTTGTTGTAGTTGTTATTGTTGTAGATATTGCAATTGTTGTTATCGTATAAGTAGGTCATTCAGCACTTAAGCAAATCGTGCGTCTTGGCATTGGCAGGCACTTTAACATGTTATGACTGGGAATCGCAGGTTAAGCACAATCATAGACAAGAAAACAAGCAACGAAGCGAGCAAGCGACCAGCGAGCAGCGATGGAGCAGCCAACGAGCAAATGACTGCAACTCGCTGCACAGTAGCAACAACAAATCACAAATCGTTTAACAATAATTTCCTAACAGCCACGAACGGACAGACACTTGGACGCTTGCTTAGTCAGCTATGCTGCTGAGCTACCTAAGGCATGGTAGGCTGGGGTAGGCAGGGGTAGGCAGGCAGACATTGGCAACATTGCAACAAACATTTTCACATGAACCGCATTTGGTCTAGAAAAGCCCTTCTGCCATGTCCGCAAGCGCATGCCTGCTGCGCTACAAAATTATAGCGCGATCACTTAACTCACGATCAGCAGCAGCCGAAGCAGAAGCAGCAGCAACCACAGCAGCAACAGCAGCAGTATAAAATATGATTACCGATTGCTTTTGCTACTGCTATTGCCTCCGTTGCTGCGGCTGTGGCTTGGACTGTGACTGTGGCTATGGCGACGATTGAACACTGTGGCAGCAGCTACTGGCCAAGCATGCGCAAGCGATCGTGTAGCGAACAAAATGCTTACCGCGATCGTTTTGCAGAAGGCAGCAGCACAGGCTGAGCTACATATATACGTGCCTCTCTTTGCTTTTTATTGATGTTGTTGTTGCTGTTGTTGTGGTACAGTTTGAAGCAAGCGAAATAATTTTTATTGAATAATTTTTCATTATTTTTCGTTTGAAGTGATCTGACTTGTTTGGCTTTTGTCTTGTACGCCTGCGCTGTGACTGTCTTGGATGTTCTTCTTATTTTTGTGTTTTTTCGTTTATTTTTTTTGTCAGTTTGTATATTTGTGGTAGCTGCAAAACCGTCAAAAACAATAAAGTCCAAAACGAGCGAACAATGTAAATGGCAAGTCATGATTTTGCTGTTATGCGCTGTTAAAAGGGGCGCTCGCCGGTCGACACGATCAGCGCAGGAGCGTACGTAGGTACGTACGTACGAGAACAAAGCCACATTGCATTTGAGTGGGAGCGCATGCATCCAAGATGAAAAACGAAAACCAATGTACTCTGCTTTGCCTTACCTTGCCATGCCTTGGCCGTGATATACACAGGATGCTGCTGCTTGTTGTCGATGTTGCTGTGGCTGTTGTTGTTGTTGTTGCGGTTGTTGTTGCTGTTGTTATTGTACTGATGAAGATCAACATTGCCATGATCAGCGTCAATAGCATGGTCCAAAAGTCTGGCACTGTCGCCGTCGTCTCTACTGCTGCCTGCCATGCCAATTGTTTGTCCATTTAGTCAAGTTGTGCGCACTTCATAAGCAAATAAAGCCAGGTGAGGAGCGCGCAGCCAGTTTTAACTGCTGCTTCTGTTTTAGTCCTTTTCTTTTTTTTTTTGCTTTTTTGCTGCTTTTAGTGCCAGAAAGGCAAACCGAAAGCTGAAACTTTGTCTGCCTGGCGCAGGTAGGCGCGAGGATCGGTAACGGACAAAACTTTAACAAAAACTAAAATAATCGTTGCATTGTTGTTGATTTTTATTATTGTTTGATTTAGGTTTGGTTTATTTTATAAAAAAAAAAAACCGAAAAAAAAGAATACGTTTGAATGGCTTCTGTTAGCAAGATCTAGTGCGTATAGCTGCAGAGCATCAATAGGCTGCACAACATTTAGTCAGCCAGTTTAGCATCACGTGATTATATTTCATGCAACAATTTAACTTCCTTGCAGTCAACGCTGAAATCCTTTTAAGCGAAACCACGTACAAGTCCCAAGCGACACGAGCTGCGTCTTTGGAAATTTCTTGTTGACCTTGACGCGCACAAACTGATTGCTTGGTATGCCGAAATGCGTCTACAATTTTTGTCATTTCGGTTTCATTCTGAAATAACTGAAGAGGATACGCCAACGGCAACATGGCAAAAACGGCAAAAAAAAAAGACTTGGCAACTTGGCAACTTGGCTGTTGCCACAAGCTGAAAGCCAAAAGCCGCAAGCGGTACCGTTTTGTGCGCATGCGTTACGAATGAAATACGCGGCTCAAAGGCATGCCGCATTGCAAAAGCAAAAAAAAAGGTAAAAATCAACAGAATTAAAACAGGCAAAAGTAAAAACAAACCACAACAAAAACGCAACATCGCAACAATGGCACAGCAAAATTCGCCAAAGCTGGGCAGCACTTGAATGAGGCAGAAAATTTACGCGTGTGCTAAACACGAGACTTCCACGAACCGCGCGCATAACATTTATGTGCGTGGCAAATGCTTTATGGCTCCACTAAGCATATGTGCCGCCAAAAAAAAAAAAAAATACAATCACAGTCAAACATATACATATGCACATGTATAAGCGTATATATAGAAATATTCATGTGTTTGTGTGTGTGAGTGTGTGTGTGTGCAGCAGTTTCAAACAAACAAAAGTCAAAGTCAACGACAAAGCAGGCTGCAGCCTAACGGCTTAGAGTGGACATCAGCATGCCAAGGCAACAGGCGACAGTCTCGAGCCGCAAGAGAGACGACATTCCTTTTGGCATTTTCTGTCAAAAGACAATACAGAAATCAAGCCGAAGGATTTCTATTGTTTTGTGTGCAACGTTCGCCCGCGGTACGACTGCCAACAATTTCTTAGCGCGTGCGTGCGTGCCAAAAAGTCTTCAACGAAGATTTGCACGTTGCCGAAGATGGCAGCAGCTCGATTGTGTTCTGCCGCTTTGAATGCTGCAAATTGTTAGAACTTTGCGGTTTGGCTGACTAAGTGTCTGTGCCTGAAATTCGGTGGTAAAATGACGTAATGGCTGCTTCTTTCACACAAGATTTCTTAGCTTAAATGAAAATTAGTAGCAACAAGTTGAAAAACAATGCTAAACCCGGATATTATTGCCAAATAACAACATGCGACAGCAATCTTTAGTCAACAACAATAACGCCAACGACCTTCCACTCCTAATTGGATGATAAAGTGACAACAACGTAACTGAAATACTCTCAGCCATTTATCTTGGCCATTAATAAAACGAATCGAATCGAATTGAAATTTTTATAGCTATTTACAAAACAAAAGAAAAAACAAAAACCACTCCAATAAAAAGCAGCAAAAGCAACCAACTTAAAGTTAAACTTTAACTTAAACAGCCAACGCGGGGAGGCCTCATTAACAGAAATCAAATCAAAAACGCAACCAACAGACCAACTGAGCAACTGACCAACAATCAAACAGCCGACATAAAAAAGAAACCTAAACGCCATGGCAAAGAAGTGGCCAAACTAAATAAAAACAAGAAAAAACCGAAATCATATCGATCGATGATGCGTTTGCCTTTACAATGCGAAGGTCGCACATTAAATGCCAAATAAAAAAAAAACACACCAATAACAAAATTAACTATTTGCGTGCACGGCTGCGCAGTAAAAATCAAAATAGATCCAGTCTGCAGACGTGAATAGATAGCGCCAATGTTGAAAATAAAACCCAATACCCAAAAGCCAAAATTCAATAAACAAAAAAAAAAAAAAGGAAAAGACTTCAACATTTATATATAGACAAGTGATAGCACACGCACTTTGCCCGCTGGGAAAATACTGAAAAGCTGCAATGAAATCCAAAGCCGAAATCGAAGACATACGCATGCGTATCGACTGCAGGGGATAGACAACGCAGCAGCAGCAGCAGCAGCAACGGCAACAGCAAGTGTACACGCTGCAGCTTCAGCTTGTAAAAGCTCAGTTATAAATCATAGAAGCAAGCGTTGGACGGACACGCATGCCAGCGATTTCACAAAAGAAGCAGCAAACGACAACAACAACAACAACAACAAATTGAACCAACATCTAAGCAATTTGCGTGAGTGTGTGAGTTTGTGTGCGGTGTGGTGTGTGTGTGTGTGTGTATAAATCTTCTTTTAATTTGTGACAAGATCAACAAGTTCAAAGTTGTTTCAATCAATTGACCTCGCGCTCCCAGAGGCTAAAATATTGTAACAGATCACCCGAAACTGAACGAGCGTTTGAGCGCGCCAACGACTGTGCGAGCAAGCGAAAGAGCAAAAATGGAAAGAAAAAAAATAAAAAAATAAAAAATAGTAAATACTTTAAAAGCAAACAAAGCCAAAACTAACGAACGAACGCTCGAACGAACCATACCAAGCGAACTAGCCAAGCCAAACTGAAATCGAGACGCTGCACGCGAAATGTGTTGGAGCGCCAAAGCAACGCGCGACAGCTCCAAGCGATAATGACGAACATCGCACAGACGAGCACTGAGCGCGTCTTGTCTCGAGGCATACGACAGCGATTTCATGATCACGAACATGGATCCATGATGATAACGATGAGAATGATGAATAATGAAGATAATGATGTATGATGCTTTTTATCAGCTCATCAAACCCAACTGATATGCCACAAATCGAAAGGGATTTGTACTAACGGATAACTGTTGTACCTATGTATTTAATTTTATCTTCTACTACGGGCTTTAAATTAATTGAACCCACAATAAACAAAATGAACTTATATGTAAACATTGTAAAGAACAAAGTTTAAACATTAAGAGTTATAAATTTTCCTTTCGAATTGGAAGTCTGCTTCTTAAATAGTTGAGCCTTCTTTAATAATTGCCAATAATTAAGAAGCAATTTATATTTATACCGTTTCATTTGCTGTCTGTGGAGCACAAATCAATCCGCATTGACATTATCCGTGTAAGGTTAATTTTTAGCAAACAATCAAAAAACTATATATGTAATTACTATATATGCAGAATCTCTGTTCCATTCTTTAAGTTAAATTTTAAAACTCCAAGCTGATTTTCCATTTAATTTAAGTTAAAGTGTATTTTTTCATCATATATAAAATGGTATTTCAAATGCTGATTGTGAAATGAAATCAGATTAAATTTCCAAAAAAAAAGCGCTAATTATCATTAGCACGTCAAGGATTGAGTTTTACTATAAGTTATCAAAAATTGTGCATATTAAAAATGGCGCTGTGTAGTCCCAAACAAAAGGCCAACAGCAAAGCAACTTTTACGATTTTTAAACGTTTCTTACAAAATTCTGAAAAGATTTACTATTTTACGCGTCGGTATCCCAGTCGCTGGCCAGTCACGACTATCAGTTTACAGTTGCACATGCCATGCGTCGCACAGCAGGCTATCGAACAGACAACTGTACAAGTGTCCATCAAACTGGCGAACATTCAATCAAACCATCAATCAATCCGACAAGCCAGTTAGCTTAATATCGTTATTATGACGGCATATGAAAAACGCACACGTGCGCATGAGCTGCAGCCGCGCCGCATGCCTTCGTGTCTGCCCGGTCTGCCTGCCTGGTCTGGCTGGTTTGGCTGTCTGCCAGTCTATCCGAATGTACGTCTAGCTGCCAGTCGTCGGCTTAAACTGCCTGGAATTGACCTGCATGTTTATAGGAAATCTCAACAATGTCACAAATATCCAACAGACAGACGGATCATGCGAACGATCAGCGCAAATCTGCCGCTTGCGCTTATTAAACAATTATACGAGTACACGAAGCAGACACATGACGCATGCCAACCTCTTGTCGGCGATTATTGTAAAATGCGCGTGAGAGTTAAACAAAACAAAAAAAATGAAAAAGAAAAAGAGGAAAATAACAAAAAAATGGAAAGGAAAGAAACATAGCATGCAATAGCAGACAATCTTCAGCTGACAGGCGGCATTTTGATTGTAGAAACTGAAATTGAAACCGAAAAATAGCAGAAAAGCAAAAAAACAAAAAAAAAGGCAACCCGACAGCGGATAAATGCACAAAATAACGCGTATACGCGCAGTTGTACGCATGCTTATGTCGGTCAGTGTAACCTGTGTGCGCGGTTCGTTGTACGCATGTAAACCTATTAACCTACATTTCCCTCGATCATCATCGGCAACAACAATTCATCATTATCGTCATCACTATCAGCGTCGCCATCGTCGTTGTCGTTGTCAGCAGCAGCAGCAGCAGCAGCAGCAATGATTATGATCACTGACATTGTTGCTTGCTGTGCTCGCTGTTGTTGTTGCTGCTGCTGCTGCTGCTTCAGCTGCTTGTGGCATGCATTGCTCAATTTAGAGTTCAATTTCGTTGCCCTTTCGTTGTCGCAAATTGTAATCAAGCAAATGCCATTCATTGCACAAACGTGTGGGTCAGCATGAGTGGCACGTTTGAGTGGCAAAATATAAATTAAATTACATAAGACATATCTGCGCATATCTGCGTAACTTTCGCATATGCCAAGTATAATTTATTTCATACAAAATACAATCTTACGCTAAATAAAGTGTGTTCCGTTCACCATTTTTTGCCATATGGACTATTGCTTCGAGACTACCTCACTTGCGCTTATCAGTAGACGTCAGTTTCTGCGACTCAGCCTTTGCTTCCGCTGCCTGCACTGCTTCTTTATGCAGCTTTCTCGCTTGTCTACGCATGCGTCTAATGAGCCTCTTCTTGGCCATCGTCAGTATGTCGATCGTCGTTTCGGATTCGCCGTCCACCTCTTCAGGGACCTGAGGCAAGCTTGTGCGTATAAACACCGGACGGCCGCCATTAATATTTGCAATGGAGACGCACGTTAAGCACGTGCCAGGCTGGTTGCTCCCTTGGCTTGACCTTGCCAATCGCTTGGTACTCACATTTGATGCCTTATACTTGGGCCCCGTAGATTTACTTTTGCGTGACTCTGCGGTCTGGCGAATTGTCGGTCGTGCCCATACTGATTGTAGTTTCACCATCGTTCTTTATTGAAATAATGTTGAATTTTTTAGAATTAATTTAATAGCTACAGGAATTTCGTGCTCTCTTTAAAAAAAACTTAATTAGATTCTGAAAAGTTGATCGACAAGTGACATGCTTACTAAGTTAATTTTAAAATTAAAAATGTACGCATAGCAATTAGCCGCAGAAGAAAGACAAATTTTAATGATTTAAATGCTTGTAAAAAATGAAAGTATTTGAATGGGGCAATTAAAGAATAAAGAGCGTCTTCTGCCCCGTGTTAATGCTTAGATGTCATGTTCTGTCGTGGGCTTGAGGCGCGTATCATATTAGCGTCATTGCCTTTGGTTATCATATATCATTATGTGGCTAATCAATTAAAAATTAAAGCCAATGAATAACCTTACCAGGTGTCAATTGTAAATCACCCTTTGTAAAAGAGATCCCCGGGCCATAATCCAATAAATTGTAATTGGCCAACATAATTGCCTAAAACGAGATTGGTCTGTGTATCGCTTTAATTCGCTATTCAAAACGCTCTGGGTTACCTTGAGAACAATAGAAAAATGGCTTTGTTCTAAGCATTTGCACCACTCTGCTGTTGGTAGTTTAATAACTAGTGTTAGAAAATTAATAGAAAATATATTATTCGAAATGATTAACTAAATGAAAGAATCGAATACATTAAAAACATAACAAACGAAGCAATAAGTTCAATTTTGCTACCCAACGCAGCCAGCATTTGTGATTATCATGACCAAGAAAAAAATTAGGGCTAAGCAGTCAAAAGTAGTTAGCCAAAATCTCGACTAAATGCATGCACTTTATAGCCCTGAAGTCAATCAAAGCTGCAACAGCTAAGAGTAAAGCAGGGCAGCCAGCAAATCCATTCGAATATAACACGTGTGTTCTGGCCTGTACACGAATGTTGTGCATAACTCGCGTGTGGTTTGCATAATGCATGTATAATAAATTTTGTTGCACATTTCAAAACTACAACAACAATAACAACTGTAATAGCAAGAGCAAGAACAGGCATAGTGTGCAGCCACATGCGATTGTCAACAAACACTTTCGTTGTAGTTGGCCATTAATCAAGCCAACTTATGCGCCATGGAAAATCCCAGCCAAAGTGAATGCATAAAAATCGTCAAAATTGTTTGCCAACTGCGAATGCGAAGCTGTTGCATATGTGTGTATGTGCAATATGCATGTGTAAGTTCCAAATCCAATTGGAGTCCTTGCGGTGTGCGCAATAAAATACACTTGGAATTATGTTAATCGCAGCCATGCACACACCACACACACACCCTCTCATGCACAAGCGCACACACAGAAAGGACAAAAACGAAATGCGAAGCTCGCATGGTCGGTTGGGTTGCGCCAAAAAGCGCGCTACATTTTATGCAACATTTTCGCTGCAGTCGCACAATTTGCAGAACTTTTACCGCCATCCCCAAATCCAACACCATCGTCATCGCCATCGCCATCAACACCTCCTCTGCCTTCGCCTTCGTTTTTGCTGGCATGCGTCCGCGTTCACTTGTTCGCATCAACTTTAATGTACAAAATATTGAATTTTTGCAGACGGATTAACCTTGACTTTCACTTTCACTAGCTCGTTGCCGTTGTTGCTCTTGTTGTTGTTGTTGTTGTTGTTGTTATGGTTGTCTGCTGCTTGCCCGTTTGCTTTTTGGCTTTCTTGCTTACTCGACGCTACGCTACGCTTAGTTGACGCTTTAAGTTCTTGCCGACGTCAACATTGCCACAGTCAGTGTCGCCGTTGTCGGCGCCGTCGCTTGCAGCGTCGCGCTGCGTCATGTCAAAGGATATAACTTTACCAACACACACTCACACACACACACACACACACACAACAATCACATAGCCACAACACAGTCGCAGTCACAGAGTCAGACAGCAGCGTGCAAAGCACATTTGTATGTAAGTCTCAACTCATCGCCACTTCATTCGTCCGCCGGACGGATTCGTGCACTCCACTGCTCACTCGGTCGGTCGCTCGCTCAGTCACCGAAACGCTAAGTCGCTCTCGACGCCAGCACACAGCAGCAGCACACAACTCCGTCGGCAAAGCGTTTTGTTGTTTGCGCTTTTACTGCGCTCTGCTCTGCTCGGCTCGGCTCAGTTGCTGCTGCTGCTGCTGTTGCTGTTGCTGCGACTGCTGCTGAAAGTCAACAAATGTCGTTTTTCCGACAGTTTTTTGTATGCAATGCGAGTCGTTTGAATTCGTCTCCATGCGCCTCGACGCAGCTCGCCACGACTTAACTCGACTTGACTCGACTCGACTCAACTCGACTCGCATCGAGTCGCTCAACATTCATTCATTCATTCGTCCTTGGCGCTTTTGCTTTGGCTAAAAATTTTTGAATAATTCATATCGTGAAACAGGACATTCAAAACACGCGATGCAATCTGAATACGAAACGAAGATGAAGGAGGTGTGTTCGCTTGGCTGTTGGTCGTTGTTGCTGCCACATGTTGATGCTTCCGTTCCTATTGTTGTTGCTGTCGTGCATGCGACGCTCTGCGTGTGAGCGCGTATGTCTGTGCAGGTTTTTATATGCCTCATGCGCGGCATACCAATGTCTCTGCATCAGTGTCTGTATGTATGCACGACGTCGCTTCGTTACAATTGGTCTCATTGAACACTTTCGTAGAGTTGCCAAAACATGCTCGAGATTTGCTAAATCATGTAAATACGCATCTCAAAGGTCAAAGAGCTACAAAGCGAAAGTCAGCCTTCATCAATTAAGTCTGTTAATATTTGCGAATTAATGAGAGCAGACAAGCAAAAACTTCTTATAAGCATAACACTGACAAATGGCCCTCACAAGTGCAAATGGGCTGTTGGAGTCCCTATGTCGCATGCCTAGCAACATCCTGGCAACCCATTCACTAAAAAAAGTCAGTCCGACGCCGGCGCATTACACTTGCAGCCTGCAATGAAAGGAAGCTACAGTCAGGCAAATGTTAGCGTAAGTTGGTTAGTTGTGTGTTGGTTAGACAGTGTTGGTAGACGCTTGGCAGACAGGCAGACGGACAGACAGTTTGTCGCCACTGCTGATTTCGTATGCGTTTATCGTGATACAAAAAAAAAAAAAACAAAAATAAAATAAACAACAACAAACGAACATCGACCTCGTTTCGAAACTTGTAAGTGACAGCACATCCTGTGAGGAGAGCGCTCCGTTGCGCACACCTACTGCTCGAGAGCGAGATAGCGAGATAGTGGGATAGTGCGACGATATTCGTATGCAAACATGGCCATGCACGTAGGTGTCACTAACCAATTTTTTTCCAACTTATTTGCTTCCCCCGCGCACTTTGTGTGTAAATTTAAAAACGATTTTCGTTTTTTTTTTTCTGCTGTTTTCTCATGCGGCGCAGCAGCAGCATTACAACGCGCGTGAAGTGGAAGGAACAATAAAAACAACAACAAACATTTAAACACACTCATCAAATAAGGTTAATGACACTTGACACAGAGTTTGCCTTTTGCTTGAGTTTGGGTTGCCGCTGTTTTCTTTTACACTCTTCGTGTGCCTGTGAGAAAGGATAACAATGCCGGCAGAGGTGACACACGAGCACCTGCCTGCGCAGCCTAGAGGCTGTGCTCTGCGTGTGTAGCCTCGTTGCAGGTTTAGGTTAATTTTCCACGTCACTTTGGCTGGCTTGGGAAAATTTTGCCATATAAAGAGTTGAGCATCAAAGGGTTCCATCGGCAACAATTGACAATTTTTAGGCAGTCAAGAGCATTTACCGTTTGCTTGCTTATACACAATTGCGACATATTTGTGTTTATCGCGTTTGCCGTTAGTTGTCGTTGTTGTCGACTGGGTGCTGATTTTTCTATTTACGGTTACTGCTTGGGAAAATTGCATATTCCTCGCGAAATTTCCCAGGCTGTCATCATACACTACTCAATTTTGATACGCTAAAATGCATTTTCTACTATGCACTTGCCAAAATAACAAGTTGTGCATAATAAAAAAATTTGGATATAAAAAAAATATCCAAAAAAAAAGATAAAAAGGCGGCTTTTGCAATTGGACACCGAGCAGGCAGATTGAATGTTGCTGCTTAACAGTAAACATTTGACGGAGAATGTCTGTTGTAATAAATTGTCAGGTCCTCCATGTGTGTGCTGGCGCTTATGTCAAGTGCACAGCTTCAATCGCCAAGGTTCCCGCTCTATCTGGCACAGTCGGCATCAGAGCAGCCTTGTGCATTCAACATCGTTGTCAACTAGTAGCTTTGCCCCAGCCGGGGGTAACTGAATCCAAATGCCAATCGCACATTAGTAAAACTCTAGGGAAAACAATGTCGACAGTCAGAGCCACCTGCCGCACTTTCAAACAATTCAGCAAAGACAAATGAACAAAACAAAACTCGAGACGTTTCACCCAACTTTCAAATATTCAAACAACGCGTCAATATCACGATATGCGATCTATACCTGCGCAGAACTATAAATATATAACTATATAAAAAAAAAAAAAAAAATAAATAAATTAAAAAAAAATAAAATAAAGAAAGAAAAACAAAGAAATAAAACACAAAACCAAATTTAAACGCTGTACAAAAGTTAGAGGAGCCAAGCATAACAACAAAACTAGGCAGTGACGCACAACAACGCATTAGAAGCAGGTACAACAACAGCAACAACAACAACAATCGCAGCAACAAGTGATAGCAACCCCGGCATTAACAATAACAATAAGAGTATAAAAATCCGTTGTATCAGAATGTTGTTGGCTACAAAAGTTGTCCATTTCCTCATGCCGCATCGCCCCAACGTTGAATTTTCTTGTCTGCTTTTTTGTTTATTTTTTTTAGTTTTTTGTTTTATCGAATAATTTATGACATTTTTTTTCCTGCTGTCTTTTGTCGCTTGTATTATATTTGAAAGCAGTGGTATGGTTGTTGCTGTTGTTGTTATTGTTGCTATAGCGTTTCACATTTACTCGCTTTAACAAACGTAACTAAACGAAACGTAGCAAAGTCAAAGCCAAAATCAAGCCGAGCCAAGCCATGCCAAGCCAAGCCAAGCCGATTGCGTGCCAACAGCTAACATCGGCATATGGTCAAGTCGCTTGAAATTAAAGCCCTAAATATTGTTGCTGCTGTCTGTTGTTGTTATTGTTATTGTACGCATATTATATAGCAGATATAAGATGCGCAGACGCTCTTTAGTCTATAGTTTAGACTTGGTTTGGTTTCGGTATCGATTGCTTGCCGATTTTAAATATCTGTCTCGCATCGATGCTTGAATTTCCCAAGTCCATACAAAGGGCCTACACACAGCACACTTCAACGTATGCGCATGCGCACACTCTTTCTCCATCTCCGCCTCCGTCTCCGTCACTGTCTGCTTCTTGCTCCATCTCTGTGTATCACATTCGGTCTGGCCGGCTTCGCTTAGGCTTACGATGGCAATGGCTAAGGCAATAATAATGATAAGGTTGACCTGTTGTTAAAAGGTATTGAATGCCCTTTGGCTAATAATTTATTTGTGGGACAAAGTTTGATTTTTGTTTTTCTTTTTTTTTTTTAGTAATTTTTTTTTTAAACGCTCTCTCCGCTGCTTCGTTAGGTTTTTTTTTTTTTGTTTTTTGTTATGTGTTTCGTAGCCACTAAGATGTTTGTTCGGCCGCTTATGTTTGTATTTTCTAATAGAGTAAGCAGATAGCCAGAAAAAACGTGTTTTCAATGATTGGCTTTATTGTTGTTACCAATGCCAGTTGGCAATGGTGCAGCCTTTCGTAAGCATAAACTATGCCGGCCTCATAGATTTCAATAATTTAGTGAAAGCTATATGAAAAAAAAAAAAGTTATATTTTTCGATAAGACTGGAACACATTTTATACGAAAACTGTATCGTATGACAAAAGTCATAAAGTAGATAAATTTTGTAACTGCATGCCATTGACAATATTTTCACTAATATTTAAGCAGCAACAACAAACGTGATGAAGTCTACACTAACTATCGACATCAATCATTGTTGAACCACAGAATTTCCCTAAGACAAGTAGCAGACACAAATTAAATATAATTTCTTAGTTTTTCGTTTTTTTTTTTCCTTTTTTTTTATGTTCACTTTTGCAACACAACCAACATTTAACAACAAATAACCGCAAGTTATGTTTATAATAAATAGCCATCATTATTTGTAATTAAACAAAAGTCAACAAAAAAACAGAGACCACAACAACAACAAAAACAATGCAAAACCACAGCAAACAAACAAATTATTTACAACATGCCACAACAACAATAAGCAGAAAAAAAATCACGACTAAGTGTTAGCTGAAAAGCGCGAAGAAAAAACGAAAAAAAAAAGAGGGGAGAAAAAAACAAACAAAGCAACTCGCTGACATTATAGTCTACTCTGACATATCTGGTCGGCTATCCGGTATAATTGTTGGCTCCATAGAGTCAAGCGTTCGCTCGATCGCTAAACGAAATTAAGTACGTGACATAAACTATAATTGGATCTATTAGAGTCAATCTAATGTACAGGCATATATTTTTAACGGTTGGCGTTAAGTTGTCGAGAGTCGGTTTAATGGAAAATATTTTATTATTTTATTATCCGTACGTACGTACGAAAAAATTCGCTATGCGGTAAGGCGACAATAAACAACCGCGAAAATAGACAAATGATTAATGGAAAATAACAATACGATTTGGTGTGCACTTGGCAGATTCTATCAAAATTGCATACAACTTTACAACGAAATGCATTAAGAACACATAATGTTCGACCTTTTTCTTTTCATGGCTCATCAGACTTGTTATAGTATTAAAATTTGTTTTCTCTCTTTGAAGAGAAGATTAGTATTGCCTATTGCTAATCGTGTGACATGCTGGTCTATTTAGATTATCTTAAGCAAATAAAATACGGTTCGCCATTTTCATGTTCAAGCAAAATAAAAAAAAGAGACAAACGCATGCTTGCCAACTAAATGGCGTATCAATAAAAAAATAAACAATTTTGTGATAAGATCAATTAACAAAAATTAGCTGGCGCTCATTAGCGGATCCTTCTGCCAATTAGCCACTCAAAGCTTCTGCACTGACCTAACTTAATATGACATGACAAATTAATGATGCGCAACACGATAATCAAACAAAATTATAAACGAAATTATACAAAATTCAAAAATCTACAGTAACAACAGCAAAAGCGACAGCACCAGCAACCAGCAACAGCAACAGCAACAAAAAATAATAAATAAAGAAAAAAATTAAAAATTCAAATAAATATGTATTTAAGAGAACTGCGCGCGCAACAGAGTCTTAGTTCATTTGTCAATCAACACATTCCACATACGGCGCCAGTGATAATTATTCACTTGCTCTCTCGCTGCTAGCTGCTTGCTGCTGACTGTTTACTGCTCCGAGTTTACTGTTTTCATTTCTTGAAGCAATCATTCATTAAAATTTATACACAAACGTTCGACCATACATATACATACACACACACACACACACACACATACATATGTGAATATGAGTAGAAAAATAAAATAAAATTCAAAACAAATCAACTTAACGCAAGTTAAATAAATTCAGCGTCAAAGCGCTAAGTGAATCATATTGAAATTGTTTTATAGCAGCAAAATGCGCCAGCATCAGCATCAGCATCAGCGTCAGCGCACGCGCACAAAACGCTCAAACTTCGACACAAAACTGCGCAACACAGCACAGCTAAGCACAACTCACTCAACTCTTGACGATTTTGATTCATGTTACGTTAAATAATTAATATTTTAACACATAATCCAGCAAAAATTTTAATTTTTCCAAAAAGAAGCAAATGTGACGGCGGCAACAGCAGAAGCAGAAGCAGAAGCAGCAGCATGAAACTAAACAAATCGTTTGTATTTTACATTTATTATAATAAATTAAAAGCGTATAAGGCATAATTGCTTTGAATTGGATTAAACGATCATTGTTGTGAATGAACAAATGAGCAGATGAACAGATGAGCAGCCGAACAGCCGAACAGCTGAGCCACTATGCCGCTATGCGAATAAACAAAATGAATAAATGAATGAATGAAAGATATCAATCAGAGCGGGCGTTGATGTACGCAAAAGCACTTTGTTTATTTTTAAGCTGCCGCTTAAGCTGCTAACCGGATTTCAGATTGCTCCGACATTACTGCGCAGAATTACGCATCTTACAACAAAATGCGTTTCTCGCTTATTTCGGAGTAAGCAAATTTGAAATGCGTTTTGTGCATATCGCTACAATTGCTGTGGACTGTGGAAGTGTTGGCGGTTTGCTGATGTTACTAACCGGAATTCGTGGCTGTTCGACATTTTGCAGTAGAAGCCAATCAAAGCGCCACGTAGCAACTTCAAGCCATAAACGTAATATTTTATTACTCAATACAATAAACAATATAGACATGCTGAATAATTATTTGCATACTGTAGTCAACGAGTGAAACCAAATTTGTTGCAAATACAAAACAGAAACAATTTGTTTTATATGTTTATAATTTTACTTTTATTTTCTGTTTTTATTTACAATTTTTAATTTTTCGTTTTTTTTTTTGTTTTTTTTTTTTTTTTTTCAAATAAAAAACGGAAATGAGCTTCATTACCAAAACAAACATTAGACGCAGACGCAGCGACACCAAACACGGAAAAAGGCAGCCAACTAGGCAGCGGATCAAGCAGACAGACAGACAGACAGTCAGGCAGACAGGTAGGCAGTCTGACTGACTTGTTTGCCTGCCGCGCTATTATCCGCTGATGAGCTGTTCTCTCATTGGTTTACATATGCATATATTTAATATACATATATTTTTTTTTTCACGTTTAATTATTTCGTTTGCGTATTTGACTGATTGTCGATAATTAATTTTGCTGCTTGAAATTCAAATTATGGTAAGCAGCGACGGCAAAACGAAAATCGAAGCCAAGTCAAGCGAAGCGAAGCGACGCAACGCATGCGCAGCACAAATTTCATTCATAAAAAAAAACCTGTGTGTGTGTGTGTGTGTGGCAACAGCAATTATAATAACAACAACAAAGTATATATGCAAAATTGTATGTTTTTTCTGTTTTGATTTTTTTTAGTTTTTTTTTGCAACATTTTTGCTTTAAAATTGAAATTAAGGCAACTGCGTCTGCGCACGCGCCTTAACTGGCGTAGACTTGTACCAAGAAACGACAAAGGTGACGACGTCACAGACACGGGAGGCTACGTAAATTGTTGATTGCACAAATTGCACCTACACAGTGTGTGTGCTGTTATGCATTGTTGTTGTTGTTTTTGTTTTGTGCGTGGTACTTAAAGACGCACAACGTACAACGCAGCGTACAACATTTATCATGACGTTGGCATGCAGCACAACAGCAAACGCACCCAGAACATTGTCGAGCGAATATTCGCAACAAAATGCAAGAAAATTAGTTACAAAAGACACACGACAGACAGCCAACTGGCTCTGGCTGACTGACTGACGGACTAGCTGACAGACAGACTGCCAGGCTGCCCGACTGGTTGACTGGCTGACTGGCTGCCTGGCTGAATAACTGCTTTGGCATAAATCACTTTGTCTCAAGGCAGCAGTCGCAGCAGCCATAGCAGCCGTTTCGTGTCTGCGTCTTTTGTTGCCCTTTAATGGCTCTCGGCTTCGTTGGCATAACAAATAATTCCTATTAAAAATTGTTTGTTTGCTCGTCTGTTTGCTTGTTGCATGCCGCAGCGCAGAACGCGTAAAATGCAGCAAAGCATTTGCCAACGAAAGTAAAGTCAAACATTGAAATCGAAATTGAAATTGAAATCATCAGCGACTTGCATTATCTCTGCCGACGCATGAACGCAGCACAAGTAGCCAAGCAACCAAACAGCCAAACAGCCAAGCGCCACTCATGCAACGACTTGGCCCAACAGAATGGCCAAAGGGCTTCTAACTATTTGCCAATGTGGCCAACGCTGTGGCCACCACAATTTGCACAAGCGCGTAAATATATTCTGCATATGAATATTTGCCTTGATCCAATGTCCGGTCAAGTAAGTCAGGCGCCGTTGGGAACACAAACCGCACAAGTTAAAAAATAAATTTAAAAATAAAAACCATATATTACAAAAATAAAAAAATTAAAATTAAAAACAACAAAATGAGAAAACGGAAGAAAAAATTAAATAAGTTGCAAAAGGCAACGCGCACAGTTGCCATTATTTTTGCCATATTTGTACAATGTTTTTTCTTTTTTCTTTTTTTGTGTTGTTTTTATATTTGTATCCTACTCAAAGCTTGCTCAGTCGCTTGGTTCTGCGTTCTGGATGCTGCGTTGAAATGCAATATTTATGTGCGCCAAAGTTATTGTGGGTGTAGTCTGGCAGCACACTTGGAGCTGTTATGCTACACAATGCTTGAGGATTGATTGCGTGCGAAGAAATTTTTTGGTTAAGTGAAAAATCTTTGTTACGATAAATATTACTGGCAGTAAGTTGGATTTCAGTTGATTATTTTCAATTGAATTTAATGTGATAATTTACATTAAACTTCCCAAGCTTGTGGCTGGCAATCAAGATATGTGGACACATTTTATAACGTCCTGAGAGAACATCAACAAACACACGATTCTCACTTTTTGAGAGTCTCTCAACTAGTTAATCAACTGCTATGTTAAATTTTACTATTTTGTTAGCATGCCTTGGAACTGGTAGATATTTATTTGTTAATTTAAATTTAATTTAATTTAAAATTAATAAATTTAATTTAAATGAATGCCATGGAACTGCTTCTGACATATACTCCAACTTAACTTCTGCAGATAATATTAAATCTATAGCATCGGTTGATGCAGTTAAAGATCAATTGTTATGACATCAACTTCTATATAGTAAAATGCTGCCCCCATGCAATGTATGCCACCAATTAAATGTTGATTGGGCATGGCTTGCCAATTAATAAAGTAATCACAATTTCAACTGCTGCCAACTTGCATTTGTAACAAAAATCAAGCCAAGTGCATTAATTGCGGTTGGTCCGCATTCTGCTACCTAACAGCGAATTACGCCAACATAAATTGCGCATACGCCGCATCGACCACACGAACGGATTAAGTGCAGCCAATTCGAATAATGAATACTCGTACATGCTCGAGGAAAACGATTCAACACCATTCAAAATAATTACGATATAAATGATTATTAAAGCGTTTTTTACACACTCATATTGTTATTATTTCATTTGATTGCTGTTGTTTTTGTTGCTTATTGTTGTCATTGCGTCGCTTGTTGTTGTATCATTAAGGCGTTTAAAATCGATTACAATCACATTGATCATCAACAGCATCGGCGCAAAACAACAGCAACAATATTAACAAAAAAGATAAAACAACAACAAAAACATAATAAAAACCCAGCAAGAAGAAGCTGTATAGAAAACGGGTGCGCTGCGCACGCGCCTTCAATTACACTTCATAATTTTTGTTTCTGTTTTTTTTTTTTCTTTCTTCATTTTCATGGCATTATATGTAAGTGTGTACTTACAGCTTCAGTGAGTAATAAATGATTATTATATATTTTTTTGTAAGTTCTTTTTTCTCTCTTGTTTTCTTTTACCCACGCAGTCACAATTAAGCAGCCAAATAATGTGCAATAATCAATCAAAGAAACACACGAGAAAAAAAACAACATTGTAATAATAATAAGCGAGCTACAATTAAGCACAAAAGTAAATATTACAGCAACAAAAAAAACAAAATAAACACAAATACGTATACATTGTTTTTGTTTTTTTTTTTTCACTATTGTTTTTTTTTTTTCATTTGCTTTCTGTATCATCTACGAAAAACAAAAGCGCCACAAGCAACAAAACAAATATGCGACTAATTACAAATTACAAACTCAATCGCTGACTGGGAAACGAGCGAGCAAACCGAGAATGAAACCGAAACGCTTCAATCAAAGATTGACTTAAGCTAGAGCAGCGCTGTGCTGAGCTATGCAGCTTGGTGCTGTGCTGTGCTGTGCTGTGCAGTGCAGCTCAGTGCTTGAGCGGGGGTGGTGGTGGTGTGCGCCAAGCACTTGCGGTTGCGTTTTTTTGCATTATGCAATTTGAGCGAGTTTGGCACAGTGATTGTGATTTTTGATGTTGTTTCTGTTTTCCTGCTTTGTTTTTTTTGCTCGCTGGCTACTTGTGCGATTTCGTGACATTCGCTCCCTTAGCAGCATGTTATTTCTTTGCTGTTGTTGTTGATGTTGTTGCAAATAATAATAAAGAAAATAACAGCAAGCACGACACTACAATAGCAATTACAACAACTAAGGCCGCAACTTCTTGTGTGTATGTGTGTGTATCTGCTGATCGCCTATGAATCGCCTTTTTATACACAATTACATTATTTATCGTTTAATTAACTCAACCGGCAATTATTTCAATTAAAAATTCTTCTCATGCGACTATGAGTAACCCACAGCAAATGCAACGCTTTTCTATGTCTACGTATGGTTTGTATTTGTGTGTGTGCGTGAGTGTGTGTGTGTGTGTGAGTATTAAGTCTGAAAGAGATAGCATTCTATAGAGTCAGCACAGCACGAACTGCTTAGCTTGACGCTGGCGTGGCATGCTGTCATAGCGCACGACGCGACAAAGGCGTGTGACGCAGCTCTGAGCGTTTCTTGGGCGTCATTGCAAGCCGAAGTCATGGTGCCTTAATGAATTTTAACTTATTGCATTTGTTATGGCACAACTGCGAGAATGCAAACAAATACCAAATGAAAAAAAAAAAGAACAACATCAAACAATATAGAAAACGAAAACTCAACAGTCAGTTTGCGCATATTTTCGCCGTGATTTTGTGACATTGTCTTGTTATAATTGACATTTGCTTGTCTCTTGAAAATGCATAACATCTATGAGTCATTGCAGAATGTATTGCATATTATAATGTAAAAAACACGTTAAAATTATGGTATATAACATTTAAGAAGCAAATGCAAGATGGTGAACCCAAACAAAACGGAGACAGTTATTGATAGAAGTGTACAATAGTCGGCAGCTTTTGGACAAACCATAAAATTTACTGGAAAAAAAAAATACAAAACAATTTAGCGCCCTAATGGACTTATATATCCAGCAAAACATTAGAAATTCCTAAGGCATAGCAGAGGTTTTTTAACATGCATTGGATTATGAACGATACTGGGTTCCATTGGCAAAATGTATCTTTACTGATTTCAGCAATTTAAGAGCACCTTTGATAAACTTCACAAAATATCTCAGAGTAATGATCTTAGATAAGTTTTGGGTTATGCTAGGCAACATTTTTTAAACTTTTTTCTCTCTAGCAGCCAAAGTCTTGCATTGCAACATTTACTAATTGCAGCCAACTGATCATATTACAAACATTTTGAAGAACGATTTTGAATGCAGCTTTGAAATCCGAAACGTAGCTTAGCGCATTGCGCAAGCCAAATCGATTTATCTTCATTACCAAAAGAGACATCAAAAATATAAATTACAGCAATGCGACTGTCACCTGTGCCACGTCAAAGCCAGAATCAAAAGTCAAAGACAATCGCAATAATAACAACAACAATAAAGGCAATTAAGCATTGCAGTTATAAGTCGCACAAATGGCTAAACAAAATCGGTGAGAGAAAAAAAAAGAAAAAGCACAATCAAGCGTTAAATGAAGCTGGCTCAAGATGACGGCTCAGCGATAAGCTGTACCAAAAGTTCGAAAAGCCAATCAAAGCCAAGTGGTGTACACTTGTTGCCAACATGTGACACGGAAACTAATTCATAGCCGAAATCGAAACGAATGAACAAACGAACGAACGAACGATCGAACACACGAACGTAATTAACGAGTCAAAAGCCAAGTCAAGTCAAGTCAAGACAAGTCGAACTGCGCAAACGAACCCAAAACACACACACGGCTTTGGTCATTTAGAAATTGGTATTTTCTGTGATTGTGAATTGTTTCTTTTTTTTCACTTTTTGGTGTCTTGTCTTTTCTTTTGATTTTGGTTTAACTATGAACCGAAACGGATTTCACATGTGGGCTAAGACTAAAATTTATTGCATTGAACGCTGTAGTGGGTCCGCGTAGAAAAAAGCAGACGCACACCGACCACTGCCGCGTACGATGATCATGATGATGATGGTGATGATGAGAAAGATGATAATGTGGATGACTATGATGATCGTGCTGGTGCTGGTGATGGCGACGACAAAAACAACAAGTGCCACAGTTAGCAGTCAGCAAGCCAGTCGCGCCCTTTGTGCCCCCGTCGTGTTGGCTTTTAAGCACACAAACAGTCATTTTTTTTTTGTCGATTTTTTCGGCCAAAATTTATGTCTCATCGAGTTGACAACTAAAAGAATGGAAATTCAAAAAAAAAACCAACTTTTATACAAACTCATAGTCAAAGAAATATGTCGACGTAAAAAAAAAAACAAAATCGAAAAAAGTTAATAAAGCCGAACCGCTAAATTCGAAAGTTACATTTTTGGAAATTGAACGCATATCGAACAACAACAACAACAACTACAAATAAAAGCAACAACCAAAGTTTCTAACTCATTAAGTTTTTTTTTTCGGCTTTATTTCAATTCATTGTTGTTGTGGTTGGATTTTAATTTAATAGACTTTGCCTTTTTTACGACGCTCGCTTTGGCAAAAACACATATATTTTTGGCTCTGATTTAAATGAACTAGAAGTCAAGTTCTTTTTTCTGCGTCTGCTGCTGCGGCCGCCCCTCTCTGCCCGTGCTGCGTCGCATAAATTTGCATTTCATTTGTTGTTTGTTTAATTTTTTTTTTCTTGTTTTTTTTTTTTATGCCATTTCGCTAGCTCTGCTTGGATTAACTAATTTTATATTTAGGTTTAATTTTTTTTTTTATTTTTATTTCTGTTTATTTATTTAGCGACAAGTTCTTTTTTTTTTCATTTCTGTATTTTTACTAAACTTTAATGGGTTCATTGAATGGTTTCATTTCATTAAGGTTTTACACGTGGTGAAATCTATTAGCAAATGAACATATCCAAACAGTATAACTTATTGCACCATAAAATCAAGTCAAGTGCATAATAAATTTGCAGCAGAGTAATTTTTTTAGTTAACTGCAAATAAATTTCAATGTATGTTGAATAATCAATAAGCCAATAAAAAAGAAAAATCACAGAAAACAAAAAAATAAAAATAAATATGCAACGATCAAAAAAAAAAATATAACAACACAAACAATTGTGCAAAACAAGCACAACAACAGCAACGCGCATTTGTTGTACATTTTTCGTTCATTTTGGTTAACAAAAAACATGAACGCATAAAACAGCTACACATGTTCCAATAAAATCACAGCAAAACATAAAAAAAAAACAAAAAACAAACTAAAAAAAAAACCGATCCATAACAAAAACAACATGACATACCGCACCAGACCAAACCAAAGCAACACTAACAACAACAGCAACAACAAGAAGTGACGTACAACAGCAACAAAACATCAAACACGATTTGCACAAATGTACGCAATTATTTATCTTAATAGTTCGAAAGCATTTTGCGCTTCCTGCGCTGCTTTGCTTGTGCCCCACAACTACGTGGCTTCGCTTAGCTGACGCGAGCGTAGACGACAACGTAAACGTAGACGCAGACGCTCAGAGACTCTGCGACGTCGCCTGGACTGCGAAGTGCCACACCGTGGCCAGTTGGCAGTTGGCAGTTTGCCGTTTGCCGTTTGGCTTGCAATAAACGCGCTCAGCGAGATTTATGCACTGCGACGCATGTGTGTTGTGAATCCTGCAACATTGCCGCCAACACCAACACTTGGCAAACGTTGTTGCGCTGGCTGTTGTTGTCGCTGTTCTTCTCGCTGTTGCAGTTGTTGCCTTTGTTATTGCAATTGAGCAGTAAAAAATAATTTCTTCTGCTTTGTACGTTTTCATGAGATTTATGTGGCATGTTTGCACATTTGATGTACCACCAGCAAACAGCAAACACCAAACAGCCATGGCCAACAGCAAACAGCAGACCGAATGTTGGCAATAATTTCTAGCCAAGCGCACCAAGGCCCAGACGCAGGCGCAAAGGTGTTGTGCGAGATGTCTTTTATTATTAACGGATACCATAACAAACGGTTAAAGGCCAACACTAACTTTTAGTTTGTCACTTTTGTCTAGTAGCTGCAAAGCCACATAAAAGCTGACATCTCCCATTGACAGAGCGGCTTGTGACAGTTATGCTAAAACCTTAGAAAAAAAAAAGCAAACAAACTATGAATAAAACTTTTTTAAATCTACACTACAAACTTTCGCCATGTCTGACAACATTTAGACACGTTGACAATGAAGATGTTTAACGAACGATCGATCTTATGCCTGCCATGAAATGCGCTTCTAAATTGTTTTTTCTTGTTTTATTTTTTTTTCCTTTTTTTTTTGCAAGCAAATGTTGTTGTATAAGCTGATTATGACGAGTCGACTTGACTCGGCTCGATTCGACTTTCATTTCCGCATAAATAGACGCCACAAGTAACAAGTAACGAACAATAGTAACAACTTTTTCCCATAATGTTGCCAGCTTAGTATGCAATGTAACGCAATTATGCACAAAGCGCACTCACTGTGCGCCCAACAAAAATTAACACTTAAATAATAAAAATAAAAGTAATACTGCCAATAATAATAATAGTAATTAAAATAATAAAAATAACACTAAAAACAATTACAGGTCTAATTTATGCAATTGCACACAAAATGCCTGCAACAGCAATAAAAAGAACAAAAACAACACAAAGTACAAAAATAAATATTTTTAAATAATAACAAATGCAATTGAATGTGTTCTGAACAATAAAACAAAATAATGCATATAGCAAAAAAATCTATATGACAAACAAAATATAAAAAATAAACTATTTATATATATGTATATATTTATGTACATATAAGTTGCAAAAAACAAAGCCCGGTTAAGCTTTTTCTGACAACTATTGCCACTTAAAAACACAATTTGCGATATTTAAATGACGTTTTCCGCGTTTATGCTTTGCGTTAACGTTGCGTATGCTTGTTATTAATTTGATATGGCTTTTTGCTGCGTATACGCATGAATGCTCAATTGCAAAAAATAATAAAAGGTATATGTGTATTTTTGCCAAAAATTATGCAACAACTTTTTACAATTTTTTCCATTGGCCGACAGTGTCGCAGTAAAACAAAAACGACAAAAATTAAAAAATCACACCAACAAATTTAAAACTCATCGCCTTTGGTTTCAGGCCACAGTAATAAAATTTGAGTATTTTTTATATTCATGTTGACCTTCATATAATAACAACAAAAGCAACATTGCTAATAACAACTACAACAACAACTATGGTGTCAACAAAAACAAAAGCAACAACATTTGCCAGCTGAATACCTAAGCAAGTCACGTTGCCTGTGACACAACGAATGAATTGACACCCTAAAAATGCCCAACGAAAGAATTTAAACGTGGCATGCGAGAATTTACAATCATTAATTCAGGTTTGCATTTTATGGTGTTGCACTTAATAGACTGACCATCACTAACAAATTGCAGTCGTTTATTGTCATAGCTGGTTCTCACATGATGAACTACACACGCGCTTTATTAGTATATACAAGAGAGAAACTTACTTAAGATTACTTTACTTAATAACAAATGTAAACTCTGACGAGCGTTAGAAAACTGTGACGAAGGCTGTGTGCAACTTTTGGGGCATGAAGCCTTAAGCAAAACCTGAACTCTTGACTTCTGGCGGTGTTACTGTGCCAATAGCCTTTACTTTGGTTAATATGCCTACGTACCATTTCTTGCCTGTGGCAAGGCATTGTTTAAAGCCTACGTAATCAGAAACAGCAGCCATGCATACAGAAAGTCCGCGACGTTGTTGATTGTCGTCAAGCATAGCACAAGTGCCATATGCCACACACAAACTTCGAGTGTAGCGCAAAAATATTTATTGATATTCATAATTATGCGAATTTAAAAATGTTAACGTCATACGGCACACCGAAGATGTTCATGATCGTTAACACTAGCAATAACAACAATAACAACAACAACAACCCCACAAACATAACGATGACAACGTTTTATTAGTGTTTTTTATTTTGTTTTTTTTTTTTTTTTCTTATTGGTTTTTATTTTTTGTTGTCGTTGTTGTTGCTGTTGATAACTTGGCTAATGGTGAATTATGTTGCGCTGACTTCTACGCTTATTTGACTTTGTGCGCCAATCAGCCAATTTCTGGTTAATAAATTTTAGCTCAAGAAAACAACAAGAATAAAAAATTGTCAACGAAGCAACAAGCGGCAACAACACTGAAGACAACAACAATTTTTTTTTTTATTTGTTTTTTTTTTTTTTGTATGGTGAAATTATTATTTATTTATTAGTTTGTTTTTATAGTTTTGGACGCTGTTGGTCATTTGGTGTTTTGCCGATTTTTTTGTTAGTGGCACGTGCGCGTTTTTATTTTTTATATTTTGTGCTTTTTTGTTTATTTATTTAAGTTTTTTTTTTTTTCTGCTTACATTATGAGCAACAAATTTGCTTCTTGCGGCGCGCTTGGTGTCAGCAACGCTTGGCATTTTTGTTTTTTTTTTTATAGTTTTAAGGTTTATAACAAGCTACGTTTACATTTTCTATTTGCATTTTTTGTCGTTATTTTTGCTCATGCTTTCGCCTGTTAAACATAAATTTCTGTCGCACTTCGAGTCGGCCAGTCTAGCTGAGGAGTTTTGCTTAAAGGTTCGTAAACTAAATGTTATTTTTTTTTTTAGTTTTTGTTTTTGGTTTTCTTAAGTCGAACGAAAAATTATATGCGTCAAAGTTTCGACTAAAATTAAAACCAAAATCGAATTTAATTTAGTATTTTTGTTTTTTTTTTCTGTTTTCATTGCATACGAAAAATAAAAAGCATATACAAATCAAAATAGCAACAACAACAACAAAAAGAAACAAAAAAGTGTCTAAATGTATTGCCAAAGTCGTAACAATAAAAATGCAATAAATTGGCTATTAAAAAATAGACATCGCACAGTAATGATCAAAGAAATATGGCTGCGTGTCGCATTTCAGCGGTTTCGAAATGAGTTTTTTTTTCTTCTGGTTTTCGTATAGTATAGTTCATATATGTTTTTGATTTCGAAATTATAAAGTAAGCCAAAGATAGCCATTTAACGAAATAAAGTGGATCGCATCACAGTTGACTTGTTTTTGGGCGTGTTAGCCTAGACAATGCCATGGAACTTTGACACACAGCTGCTGAGCGTGTCTATGCATAAAGTTAAAACATGCTGAGCTTTAAACTAACTGCACATCGGCAGCAAATCAACTGTTACTGACTTTCACTAACTTTCCTCAGACCAAGACTTGCCACGCAACTAACGGTCGCGTCCGCCTTCCTATGTGTGACTGTGGAATGTCCCAAGCACTTCCCGAAGCCATAAGCAGTCGAAATGTCTAAATTAAAATTTAACAATCCCAATGTGTGAAAATCAATCAGCGGCAGGCGTGCGGCAAATATTGACGACTTAAATCGATAATAAACCAATGTAAGGCAGTTTTACGATCAGCGAGAGTCACAACTGCAGCCGAGGTGGGCCATAAAAAGGAGCAGCCAGCAGCAACAAAAGCTGCAGTCATCACTTGGCCAAGACAACCGGCCACATGGCTGTGCAAATCAAATAACTTGCAGGCAGTCGTAAAAAAAAAAATAAACAAAAATGACCAAGAAAGCAGCAAAACGACAAACAGACAGACAGACAAAGAGAAATGAACAATCAAGCGAGAACAGCCTGCAAATTTAATTGTTAACGGCTCTAAATGATTCTCAGGCGCACGAAGATGCATTCATTCATGCGTTCGTTCATTCATTGAATACTTGGATGCTCCGATGTTCGGATGCTTGGCCGGTTAAGGTTAACTGCGCATGCGTTGCACGCCTCCTACAATTCAACTCAACGTTTTTGATTGCATGCAAATGTGCTGCCATCCTGCCTGGCGGCCAAATGCCACAACACAATCAGCGCCAATCGTAATGACAGCAACAGCAGCTACGACTGTAACAACAACAACAACAACAACACTAACGTGTAACTCCTGCGGTTATATACACCATAAAAATGTCCACGCCGTGTCGTAACCGTAAAGCTGTTGATGATGACGTTGATGCCGATGCTGCTGCCATTGCTGAGGCTGATGCTGATGTGCCGGTCTGCAGCTTGGACATTTCCTACGATGACGACGACGACGACAGCGATTGCTACTACTTCTGTTTGGCCATTAGCAGCTGCTTGTGGTAATTGCAAGCGTTGCAACAACAACACTAACAACACTAACAACAACAACAACACAAGAGTGATCATCAACAGTCGTACAAGTCACAAACGATCATTGCTGCACTTGTTGCATTCGTCTGTACTTCTGTTTGTCCGTCCTGCCCCGTCTGTCTGTTTGTCTGTCTGTCTGTTTGTCAGGTATGTTCATTTGTACGTTTATTCGCACTCGCCCAGACTCGTGATGTTCTTGACCATTTCAGCAAGTGAATGTGCCATTTAAGCCAGCTTTTACGTTTGCTTAGTATTCTTTTTAGCTTTTCGTTTTCTGTTTTTTTTTTTTGTTTTTTCTCGTCTTTTTTTTTTTTTTTTACTTTTAATACAAAAACCACATGCTCTCCGGCTTAAGTATCATTTGCCTGACAACTCAATAAGCAAAAACTAAGCTCAACTCCTTGCGCTGCCCTGCCCCTTGGCAAGCGTAGCAACGAAAGAGTACGTAGTGTGTAGTTTCTGCCATGGTAACTCTTTTCTTTTTTTTTTTTTGTTGCTGTTGTTGTTTTTTGCTGTTTTTGATTTGAGTTCGGTTCGGGCTGGGTTCGCACTTCGTGCTGGCGAGCGGAGCGTTTTTGCATGCTTGTTGCCAGTTTTGGTTGCAGGCGCTGTTAAGAAGGCGTTAAATGCATGATTTGTGGCCACAGTTGGTTAATGGTAATGAAGCTGACTGCCAGTCGCGTCTGTCCCGCAGCCAGTCGGTTTGTCTGTCGGCCTTGTTTGGCTATGCATACAGTTGGCTCTTTTGGACAAGTGCGAACTTTACAGTAAACTTCTTTTTTATTTTTCCACTGATTTCAATTAAGCAACAGTTGTTGTTGTCGTTCTTGTTATTTGTTGTTGTTTGTTGTTGTTGTTATGGTTTGGTTTGTTTTGCATTGCTTTGCTTTGGCAGCTTAGCAGCCTCAATGAATTGTTTAACTTTTTATTGCTTTATTTGCATGTTGACTTGATGAAGTCGTCTTTATTGTTGTTGTTGTTGTTGTTGTTTTGGTTATATGTAGGTATGTAGGTATGCCTCATTGTTGATTTTTGTTGTTGCTTTTTTATTCTGTTTGTTCTTTCGCTGCCGCAGTAGGTGTGGCACAAAGTTTGAACTTCATTTTTTGGTGGTATTCATAGCATGCAAAGCCAACTAAAACAAACATTTGTCGAAAAACGCTTAAAACGTGCAAAAAGGTTTCTCTACATTTTAGAATTAAGCTTGGCTGCGATTTTTCTGTTTAATTTAGGTACTATACAAAATGATCGTCTGGCAAGCTCAGCTGCTGTTTGCCAAACTGTGCTGAGAGTCGAAAGAAGGTCAACCTAATTAAATGCTTCTTGCGTTTCTCTTTTTTGCATTTACTTTACTGCTCCACTGCAAAAGTTTTTAATGAAATCGTTACACAACTGCAAACTCCTAGAACATTAATGAAGATATCCTGCTTTAAATTTTTATCACCTGTCACCATACATATGACAGGGATCACCAAATTTGTATCTTTGAACTACTGAAGCCGTTTTTTATTGATTTTATCATTTGACTGGCTTACCTTTGTGAGTATAACAAGGCGTTTATAGTTCTAATGCATCTATAAGCACAAAATGCCTGTTGTTGACTTCCTAAACCAACATTAACCACAAAAGCCCCTGGTTCTTTCATTAACAAACAAAAGTTGCTTTCAACACCCCCAAATGGGTAACGTTGCGCTTAATCAATTAACAATCACCTCTGCAACACTGAACTCACACACACACACACACAAACACACGTACTAAATGCACTAACAAAATCCAAAACAATCAATCAAAACATAATCAGTGCAGCAGCATACAAAATCGAATGCAACAAAAAACATAATCGATACACACAAAAGCGCATTAAAACATTTTTAACTGTCAGACAGACCGAGTAGCAGAGCGAGAGACGGACAAACATGAGCCGGCACTGATTTCGAATGCTTATACAAAACGCAAAACGCCTCAACTGAATGCTCAGTACATAAAGTTTCGCCAATAGAGGGCGCCAGAGTGAACTAATTTCTTGCCATTGGTTCTGTGCGAAACACTAAAATCAAACGCGGTGTAGGTGTACATTGGCGACGTGTGTCGAGCAGTACATAAAGTTAACTGCGGCGGCGCCAGCAGCGCCCTAACCTTGTACGACTTTTGCAGCCGTCAGCTAGGCAGACAGACAGCAGGCCGTCAGTCACTTAGTCGGTACCATTCAGTCAAGCAGCTAACTGCAATCAAGTCCAAGTCTGGCTTAGGCCAAAAATTTTATGTGTACTCGGTAATGTACGACGAACAACGAACGGACCACAGCAAATGCCATGCATCGTAAAATGAATTTCTTTTATAACCATGCATGCGTCTTAACTTGGCCTAAAAATCGGTCAACATACGCGCGATTGAAGTTTGCATTACCAGAGCGGCGCGCACTGGACATCACGTGGGTTGCCACATTTAATTGTGCTTTCATTAACGCGGCGGTGACTTGGCTCGGCTCGGCACGGCACGGCCCGGCTTGGCTTGACTTGGCTTGCACGCTTGATTTATCGCTGCCGCTTTTCAAAGGTTTTTAGCCAAGCGATTTCTTTTGCAAATATTTAAATATTTATTGTATTTCTTTATTGTACTCGCATGGCTTGGTGTGGCGTGGCATGGCCTGGCATAGCATGGCTTGGGCTGTTCAGTTCATTCGGTTATCTGTCTGTCTGTCTGTCCATCTGTTTGTGTATTTATTTATTTTTAATTTTTTTCTGTTTTTTTTTTTTTCGGTAGTCAATTTGGTTGCGTTTTACAAACACTTTTTGGGGCTCACACGTAGCCTCAGTGGCTTGTTGCGTTTGCCAGCCATGGCTGCCGGTGTTATTGCTGATGATCCAATGACTCAAATGATATTTTTGGCTTAATGAGCTTCCTCACTTTGAACTTGGCTACCGAACTACAGTTTCGCTGCTGTTGGTGCTGTTGCTGCTGCTGCTTCTGATGCTGCCGTTTTAGTTAATGATCTTTTTTCTTAATGGATTTTTGGTATTTTGTTAGGCAAATATTGAACAAGTTCTTGAATTTTGTATGCGTGTGGCATATTTTGTAAAGCGCCTTACCAAAACTTGTGCAGCTGCTATTACAGTCCCACAGGGAAAGCTAAGAACTTCGACTGATAAAGTCAGCAATCACTGACATCAAAAATTCACTAGTTAGCTATTTATGTCTTTTTCAAATGCATATGATAAACAGAAAAGAAAAAAAAAACTGATCCGAATAGTTTAAAATCAGAACAAAGCGCATTCGACAAATTATCTTTTTCTCCTAATCAATAATCTGCTATGATCTGCTTTTATACAAATTTTTAAAGTCTTGCAGAGTAATGTTCGCTGTAATAATGAACACATATAATCATTTTAATTGAGTCACAAAAGTCAATTGTTCACGAAGTCATCAATGCCCAACGCATATATTCTACTACATATGGGATCTTATTAATAAACTTTTCTTCAAATATCATTACTAATTTTTATAATCCACTTAAGCCTTGATAAATGAAATTGGCCTCTGCAACTGCTTAAAAAGTTCCTTAACGCGTTGCAATACGATGTCATCGAAGCACTCTCCAAGAGCAACTACCAACGTAATGAACTCGACAAACAGTTTTCATAGCTCAGTATATTTAATATTCAATAAAGCCAAACACCGCCGCTCATATCACAAGTCATCATATGTTTATTTGCCAGCTACAAACTTGACATTTGACAAACACAACGGCAGCAAGGTCAACGCAGACGGAGACCGAGACATCGCAACGGCCAGCAGCCAGCAGACAACAAGTTGGATAAATATCTAAGCGCACATGCCTCAGAGTGTGCACAACTTCACATGCGAATAAGCCAAAATGAAGTTGGTATGTGACGCGCGGCAAATTTGAATTTCATTGCGCGAATGGCTGTGCCATGGCCCAAGAGAAGCAAACCACTTGCATGCACCTTGCCTCCGCCAACCCAGAGTCACTCTGAGCCAAGTGCAGCGATCACGGTCAAGTGCAGTGGCAGCCAGCAGCAAAGTTGGCCGAAACGAAACCAAAATGAAAACAGGCAAAACAAAAACAAAACACATATGAGCACAAAACAAATCGTACACATTTGCTTTTAGTTTTACGATATGCAAACGGACACAAGACGGACGGCCAAGCGTTTATTAAAAGTTGCATTTGCAACGCAATAAATCTCTTAATGAAAACCGGCAATAATCTTGGCCAACTCGAAAACGCCGCCGGTCAAAATATGCCCACAAAAAAAAAGAAAAAAAAAAGAAACGGCAAAACTGATGCGCATTGAAATTAATAAACAAAGTAGCCAAGCGGTGTGGCGTCTCAGTGAGCAGCGTCGGCGGCGGCTGCGGCAGCGGTAGCCATTTGCTGCGCATGCGCGGCGCGCACGTGCTTCCAGCTTGATATGCGCGATTCCATGTTGTTGCTATTGCTACTCTTGTTGTTGTTGACGTTGTTGTTTTCCGCAATTTCAAGTGCGCATCAACAGCATCGATGTCTGTTTTAGCCGCAGCCGCAGCCACAGCCACAGCCGCAGCCGCAGTCACAGCCACGCCGGTGCATTTGCATTTCTAATTTTTGCTTGCAGTGAATTTTTCGCTTTGCATTTTTTGCATAGTTTTTTTTGTTTTTTTTTTATATTTTTTCGTGCTTTGTATGCACCAAGTTAAGTTAAGTTAAGGAGGATGCCGATGGGGTCGGGTGGGCGGTTACGTTTTTTCTTGATTTTTCGCTTATGCCCGCAGCAGCAGCTTTTAGCCAAGTTTTATTTGCTTTGTTTCGCTTTTGGCTTTGGCTTTGGCTTCGGTTTATTTCTATACGGTTTTTATATGTTTGTTTACTTCAGGTTGTCAGCTTGTATTGACTTTATTTTAGTGTCTTGAGTGTGCGTTTGTGTTTTGAATAGCTTTTTTTTCGTCTATTTTTTTCTTATCTTTTTTCTTTCTGTTTTTTTTTTTTTTGACCAAGTTTGCAAAAACAAAACACTTTTGTCATTTCTAACACAAATATATGTTAAAGCAATATTTGAGGTTAAGTTTTTTATTTATCTATTTATTTCTTATTTTGCTTCGATGTGGCAGGTAGTAAATTATGGTTTAACTGATGAGTTATTCATAGAGTGTTTTATACAATCTGGGATGTGCTACATTTGGATATTTTGGCAATAAGACATTCTAAAAGGCGGAAATTAAGCCATAGCAGATCTAATACGAATGTTGCCGTTATGCGGTAGTACGTTTTAAGTTATGTATGTAAGAAATAAAGAAAATTATATATCTGTTCAGTTCAAAACTTATAAGACCATCTCAACAATTACTCTCAACGAAGTTATTATCGTTTATATTCTTTTGCAAATAGGCTTATAAAATTCCAAGGGTGAAGTCTCTGTCTAGCTGCCAATTCCACGATCTATCTAAACTAATATTAGCAAGCTGTCTATATGAAAACCTATATGAAATATCCAAAAGTGTAGTATTCCGAGTGCTTAACTCAGACAAGTACTAATTGCAAATCAGGAAATTATATTTAAATGCAATTCTAGACTGTGTTTTTTCACCAAAGAAGATCTAGGAAATCAAACAGCAAGTTACACGCTGCCAATCAAACTGGCATGTTAAGAGAAGGCTTCACTGTATTAAACGATATTATGTTATTAAGGTAATTAGTTTCGATTCACTCTTTGACTTATGACCTGAAACTGATTATCTCTATATAAGTTCATATCATTTTATGATTTGATAGCGTAACAGAAGCAGCGTTAAATCAAATTGTAACATCTCATGGTGAGTTAAATGCAATTGAAGCAAAAATAGATAAAACTGCACTAAACCACATGACTCATTGCCAAAATGCACTCAATAGAAAAAGCAACAACACCAAGAAAGTATATGGTCAACAACAACTATAAAACACAAAACTTACTTAAACGGCAGCCATAAGCAATGTGTGTGTGTTTGCTGTGTAAGTTATAAAAACAGTGACACCCAAATCCAAATCAATTCAATTTTATTGTATCCGTTAGCCTGTAGAATCAATTTTCGCTACCAAAAATTGTTAGTGTACTTGCCAAGCTGTGCATTGCAGCATCGTGCACACTTCGAGATTTGTTTATTTGTTTTTGTTTTTCTGTTTTTATTTTGTAGTTCAAGCGAATAACGATCTGAATGAATATAAATATAAAAACACAGCATTTGTGTGTTAACTGCATGCGCAGTGCAATGTCATGGCTCGCGTTGCAAACAGACAACGTCTCGGCTTAACTGCCAAGTTTTATTGTCTAATGCACGATTAAGTCGGTTCGATTTCGCATGCCAATCGCCCATGTTATAGGCCAAGTCAGGCCAGTCAAGCGACGTTAGTGGGTGTTACACTTTATTGCTTGACGCGCTGTAACGATGTGATTTTTTTTTTTTTTTTGTGTTTTTCTTTCTGTTTTGTATCTGTTATGCCAAACAAACTGCAATTAGTTGTTATTAATAGCTGGTTCAGAGTGCATTGCTAATTTTGATTTTGTATATGGCAAAGTAACAAAAAGTAGTTCTGGCTCTCGATTTTTACTGGTAATTTTCATATTGACTTTACTGCGTCCCGTCTGGCTTAGACTGACGCTTAACCCTTTATTGGCTGCGCATTTTTCGCACACAAATTTTTGGCTGGTGTGAAAACACAAAATGCCAATGAGACACATATTTCTTTCTTCTTTGCTTTTGGTCAAGCAGTTGCTGTCATATGGTAGGTCATGCGCTCGGCCAAACTGGGTCTCAGCTAATCTGGTGGGCGTTGTATGCAGACACGACGCACCGACTACGTCAGCAAAATAAGCGACTAAAACAAAGTGAAATAATACAAGCACAAGTAGTTAAACAAAAAAAAAAAATTAAAAACAAAACAGAAAAAAGAAACAGAAACAAATTTATAATGAATGAAATACGAGTTCTGCTACTTTTTTCAAGAACTGAAAATTCCCAAAGGAAACATAGATAATGAGCAACAACGACAGCACAGCAAGTGAGTGACTGAAGTGCGAAGCAATGGACGGCGGCATGGGTTGCCTTGGCTTGGCATGGTATAAGGTGCGACGAGGTGTGGAGTGTTGCGAGCTTCATTTGCTCTGGACGACGGCACGGAACTGAACTAAACTGAACTGAACTGAACGGCTGACATTGGCGACGTTGACGAAACGCACTAACTACTGTCGCCGTCACTGCCACAGTTACGGCTTTTGCCGTTGCCGTTGCCGCTGCCGCTGCCCATTGTGCACTCGCTGAAGCAGTCAGCGTCAGGCGGCCATTTTTGCTGGCGTTTTGTTGCCAAGAGCGACACTCGAAGCGCGCGAGCAGCACTTGGCTGCCAACGAATGCCATTGTGTCATAGTGTTGTTTTTGCTTAAGCTATTGTTAGCCGTCAGTTTGTTGTTACTGTTGTTGTAGTTGTTGTTCTTGTTGGTGGCGTTGCTGCTGTCGCTGCCCTTTTTTTTTTTTATTTATTTATTTTTCTTTCTGCTTTTGCAACATTTGAATGATTCTCGTTGGTCGTGTCAGTCCCACGGGTAATTATTGACACGGTTGTATGCACGCAGCCGAAAATGTTGAAACGAAACGAAAACACACGAACCTAATATGTACAACAACAACAACAGCAGTAACAACAAAAACAACAATAGCAGCAGTGACGGTGGCGGCAGCAACTAACAACAACAGCAGCAGTCGGTGTAAGTCAAGTCGCTTTGCCACGCGAAATAATAAAACTCAAAATAATGAAAATGTCGGTTGGAAAATTATAAAAAAAAAAAAAAAAAAAAACAAAAAACAAAAAAATTAAAAAAAAAAAAACAATACGAAAACATAATGTAATGAAAAAAGAAAATAAAATTAACACGCATACAAATACAACACGCGGCGCGCAAATAAAACTAAAAACCATTGAAAACTACAATTTGCCCTCGTATAGTATTAGCAATTTTTATTTTTGTTTTTCTTTTTTTATTTTTTACATTTTTTTATCATCAAACTCGCATGTACGTACGTTTTAACGACCTCATTCATGGCGTTTGCGTTTGCCTTTACATTACACGTTAACGTATTTTATTTTTGGTTTTTTTGTTTTTTTCTATTTTTTATTTAGGTTTTAGTTTATTTTTTTATTTTTGGCTTCAAAGGTGCACATTCGCTACCTCAAAGCGCTCGAAAATAGTCGGCGGAGGTGCTGTTGGCAATGAAGGTAGCCCAGGTGGTGAAGGTGGCGGTGGTGTTGTTGGTGGTGGTGGTTGTGGCAAGCTGACGATTAGATAGTCAAACAGACACACATACGTGCTGGCAGTAAGTCAGTCATTCCCTTAGACAGGCAGTAATTTGGTTAAATTTGATTGTAAAACTACGCCCACGACTTCGTTCGTTTGTTGGTTTGTTTCAGGGTTTTTACCAGTTGCAGTTGAGACATTTTGGTAAGTCATATTTTGGGTGCCATTATGGCCGAAGAAGTGAAACAATTGTGAAACAAACTTGTGGTGGCTAATATGCATGTAGTCTATCTAATTGTACGACTCAAAGGCTTTTACTGAATTAGACTAGGCAAATTTCTTACAAATTTATTTGAGTAGAGAATATTAGATCATATAAAATTGTACATATCTGTTGCTATAAGCAATATGATATTTTTTTTATATCAACTTAAGATTCCATTGAAAGCAAAGAAAAAATCGAGATTTCATACTTTTTATGTTTTGATTTTGGACTTCAAAACTTCTGATTCGAACACTAGATATTATTTTATCAATTAAATGACTCCATACTAAATAGAAAAGTTGTACAGAATTAACTACATGTTAAAACAGCAGCGAAGTACTGTTGACTTTATTGAATTAATAATCAAAATATTATCGTCAAAGTGGATGCCAGGTAAAGAATGCTGTCATGGTAGCTATGTATAAAAAAATCTTATTGGATTGACAGATGAACAAAAATGTTAATCAATATAAAATGGAAACTGGGTGGAAAGAATTGAGGGAAAAATAAAATGATTTAGTATATGTCACTACCAAATTATTGTATATGGCATCTCTAGGATGTGCAACTGACCAATCCCATTTGAAGGTCGCCGAAACACCAAAACAATTTCTCTTTATACTAGCCCAAATCGTCAGTTTCATTAGCAACGCTACAAGATTTTATTAATTATATAATTTAGTACAAAATACCCCAAGTGTCGCGAATTTTGTATGAGTAAATTTTTAAATAAATATAAGCAAATAAACTTGTGAAGATTAGAGATAACCGAGCAGCTTGTTGCAACATGTTTCCATTAAGATAATATGAAAATGAAATATGCCGTTTGGTGCTGCTCAATTTATTGAAATTGGTCGTAGACGGTTCCATAGCAGAACATTAACATCTTCACATTATTATTAAGTGCTTGAGTATCCGTATGAGATAAGATCTTTCAGACACCAACAAATCAACATTTAAAAAGACAATTATGGCTCAAAATCATTAAGAAAAAAATGCATATATGCTATATAAAAATATAATTCCAGATATTTTGAAGATTTGGGATTTTTTTTTTATCAAACTTTAACATTTTTTACGATTTTTTATTGTGATTTTCGTTGACAATTTTTGATTTGTGTCATATATTTTTCAAAATCGGCTGATGCAACTTTTCAATGAAATTTCTAAGCATTAGCGACAAGAATTAAAAAAAAAAGACACTTAAATTTTTAATAAAATATTTCGATTCAAATATTTCAATTGCCTCCAAGCCGTCTGGCTTTACTTTTCTCAACTGGTTTACACAACCAATGTTGTAAAAATCGGAAGTCAAGCCGGTTGCGCATATACATACCTGCCAAAAAATGAAAACAATGTTTTAACAAAAAACAAAAAAAAAGAAATTTATTTAATAAAACGCACTCCGAAAAGCATTTAATAATAATTTGTGACTTATTTAAGAGGCTGCATGTGTCATATATGGTTAATTGTTGTTTACTTGCGCTTGCATATGACTTAAGCCGATTTGAGACAAATATTCAAAAAACAAAAACAACCGCATGTGAGTGGGTTCCAAAACAACATTTGCATATGAGTAGCATAATTAAAAGGTTTGCATCTGATTAGCCGCCGCATCGTGTCTCGATGAACTGATACACATTAACGCATCCATCTCGGCTGGTACCCGTAAAATGTAAACGCGCCTGTAGCTGATTGGTACTAAATGTGCAAATTATTAATTACTTAATAACTTAATTCATTGGTAATAAAATAAATGAATAATTCGGTTTTTTTTTTTGTAATTTTCTTGAATAATATTCATTTTTATTTGTTTTTTTTTATGATTTTTTAAATAGTTTTTTTTTCCTCTCGCTTTCAATTTTTGTTTTGTTTTTAATGTGTGTGGAATGTAACGTTGACTTTTTGTTGTTCTTCTTCTTCCGCCAGTATTTCGCGTATTTTTCACTATATATAATTAATTAATAATATACACAATTTCATTGAAGTAATGGCTTAGTTTTAAGAATTTCTTTATATATTTAAATTTGCACACAAAATGCATTTTTAACACACAAAGACCGAAAAAATGCATAAATAAAAATTATTAAACGTATTTTTTCGTTTTTTTTTACAAAATTTATAAAAAGTTTATACAAACAATCAAAAAAAACACATAATGAAAATTAAACTAATTGGGACAAACATTTTTTTACATAATTAAAATAAAGCATATATCGAAAAATTGCTAAAAAAACAAATTTTAAATATAATTTTTTTCCTGCTTATTTTTACATAGTATTATTACAATATTTTTTTTTTTATTTATTATTATTTTACAACTAATATTTCGGAATGTTTTGTTGTTGTTGTATTTTTTTTAAATTTAGCTACATGTGTGTGCACTTTTTCTTTTAATTTTTTCTGTATTTGTATATATTTAAATTTTTTTTTTTTTGTATACATAAGTTTATATATATATATATATATATATAAAGTACTAAGTAGCTAATTATGAATTATTTTACGTGCCTAAAATTACTGCCTAAAAGGACTTACAGTACATTAAAATTTATGCATTTAAATATAGATTGTATTTTAAGTTGTTGCTGGTTTGTTTTTCTTTTTTCTTTTTTTCTTTTTTTTTTTTTTTTCATTTTACCTTTAAAGTTTAAAAAATCTACATTTGCATTAAAGCTAAAAAATGACTTAACTGTATTTACAGAATTTTTTCTTTTCTTTCACATTTCTTAAGTATTTTTTTCTTTTGTATATTAATAATTTTCTTTATTATGTCTGTAAGTGGAGTGTGTTTCTTTTTATTATTATTTGTATCTATACGTTTCTTTTTTCACTATTTAATAGTTATAAAAATTATTTTTTGGAATATGTTTTTATGCGGCATCAGCGCTTAAAAAATAAACGCCGACGCAGTTGAGCTTTCTCTGCAATGCTTACTTTTTTACTTGTGTTAAAATGTTTTGAAAAGTGTTAAAAAGTTCTCGTTTATTTCATTATTTTTTTTTCTTCTTAATTTTGGGCAGGCAAGGTAAGTTTTGTTTTATTATTTTTTTTTTTTATTAAGTAAAAAATTTACCTCATTTTGTAGCAGGTGCTGAGCCGCTGTGCTACATTTTTGCATGTTTTATTTGAGCAGTTTTTATTCTTATTTTTTCCTGCACTCCTCAACACTTTTCTTAACATTTTTTTTGGGTATTTCTGTTTTTTTTTTTTTCGCTTGCATATTATTTTTGCATTATTTTACATTTACTTATGCGTTAAAAATTAATTTATTTAAGTATTTAATTTAGTTGCGTAGTTTTTGCTTAGATTTTTGTTTCTTAAAACATCACTTAGTTTCTCGTTTGATTTTAATTGCGTAAATGAACTCTTCATTTTTCATTCCTCGTTTTTTGTTTATCGTTTTTCAAACTTTGTTTTTTGTTTTTTCAACATTTAATTTATTATACAGTTAGAAAAAAATCAATATGGGCCGTGGGCGTTCGCCCGCGCGCACTTGCCAACCAACATCAGGAGCAGCCGCAACAGCTGCCGTCTGTCTGCCTGTCCGCCTGTCCGTCTCTCTGCCTGCCGCAAGTTTTAACACAGATTAATGCACTGGTATATCTTTATATATTCGTTAGCTAATGTTGCACTACGCCCGCGCCGCCTGGCTCCGTCGTGGCCAACGAGGTCCTGCGTTTAGGAGGACTCGTAGCCGAACCAGGCGGCTGACGTATGCTATTCACCACTGCCCGCGCCGCCGAACGAGTTAAAGTGTCGGACAGCGCCCGGCGCGGCAGCGGCGCCGAACTGCAGGCTCCACTCGAAGAGGCGGCGTGCGTGCAGCTGTTGCTGCTGCTGCTGATGGTGATGCTGCTGATGGTGGTGCTGATGGTGCTGGTGGTGATGGTGCAGCGCGTGCGGATTCAGATTGAGATGTGAGCCGCCTACGCCCAGCACGGAGGAGGCAGACGACGGTGAGGCAGAGGTGGGCGCTTGCAGGGCGCCGCTGTTGCTGCTCGCTCCGGGCGACACTTGCGGCTGTTGCTGCTGCTGCAGATGCTGATGGTGTGCCACTGCAGCGGCGGCGGCGGAGGGATGCTGCAGAGCGGCGTGCTGCTGATCGCTGGTGTGGAAGAGGTGTGGATGATGCGCGGGATTTAAATGCGGATGCTGATGGTGCGGGTGGTGATGTTGGTAGCGCATCGGGTCGATGTACATAGCGGCGGCTGCAGCGGCTGCTATCGATGACGCTTGCTGTTGTTGTTGCTGTTTCACCTGAGATAAGTGATCGTTGTCGTTGTTGTTATTATTGTTGTTGTTGTTATTGTTGGTGCTATTATTATTGTTGTTGTTGGTATTATTATTGCCAGCAGCACCGCCGAGTGGACTCTGCGGTGACAGCACATTCGTGGTCATTGTCGTCGATGAACCCGCGGACGACGATGGCGTATTTGGTGTATGTTGTTGCTGTTGTTGTTGGTGGTGCTGTTGTTGTTGCTGCTGTTGTTGCTGCTGCTGGTGCAGACTGGATGCAGGAGTAGACACAGCTGCAGCTGAGTTCGACTCCTGGATTTCTGATTGCTAGTGAGCCGCCAACTGATGCGCCGCTGCCGCGGATTGCATATTCTGTGGACTCAACATGGGCGGACTATGGCTATGCGAATGCGTGCCCATCGGGCTGCCGTGCATATCGTGATGCGGATGATAGCCACCATGGTGCATATGGCCCGGCGGCATGCCGTCCATCATATCGCCGCCGAGTGTGTTCGGCGGAGTCATGCGTTTCTCCTTCTGGCGTCTATTGCAGAACCATACGCGCACCACCTCCTTCTCCAATTGCAACGAATCGGCCAGCGAACTGATCTCCTGCGCCGAAGGCTTCGGCTGTTTGTGGAAATGCTGCTCTAGAGCGCCCTTGACGCTCACCTCAATGCTGGTGCGTTTCTTGCGCTTCCGGCCCTGCGCAGCAATCTTATCGATGCTGGTCGGCGAGCCCGTTGTCGAGTCAGCCTCCTCGAGCCACTTCTGCAGCAGCGGCTTCAGCTTGCACATGTTCTTGAAACTTAACTGTAGAGCCTCGAAGCGGCAGATGGTCGTCTGCGAGAAGACGTTGCCGTAGAGCGTGCCCAGCGCCAGGCCGACATCGGCCTGCGTGAAACCGAGCTTAATGCGCCGCTGCTTGAATTGCTTGGCGAACGCCTCCAAGTCATCCGAGGTTGGCGTATCCTCCTCCCCGCCGCTAATCGCATCGCGATCACCGCCCATATGATGCCCATGTATGTGCAATTGTGGCGACTCGCCGCGCAACGCATGATGCAATGGTGCCACACTCTGATGGTGTGCCGCAGCTGCCGCATGCGCCGGGTGATGCAACATGCCGTTCATGGCATGATGGTATTGCAACGGTGAACCGCCGGTAGGCGCATAATGGGCGGCAGCATGTACGGGCGCATGCCAGGCATGCGGGGAGCCCATGCTCTGCTGGACGCGTGACTGTTGTGTCAGATGTGACATTTCCTGTTTCACAGTATCGGCTGCCGATGCGGGGTGATGGTGTGTATGATGTGACTGCAATGCCCACGGATCGCCCGGATGTAGTGTAGTCCATGGGTTCGATAGTCCACTGGATGGCGTTACCGAACTGAGGCCGGAACTTGTCAGCCCTGTGACCAGACCGCCACCGTTGCCGTTGCCCAGCGGATTGGGGCTGGGTGACGAAGGCAGCTGATGATGTGCACTGGCGGCATGATGATGATGATGATGTTGCATATACTTCATCTCACCCGCATCAGTTGCCGAACGTGGCGACGAAGTGTGATAGCCGCCGCCTGCGCCGCCACCACCACCACCGCCGAGCGCCATATCGAGATCACCGCTCGTCGTTGTCATGTACGAGGTGGCGGCCATCCCCACCGCTCTAGGGCTCAGGCCCTCCACGCTGGCGGGGTAGGGCTCCAAGTTGGGGCTCAGTTTAACGACTTTGAAAACCGATCTATCGAAAGGAAGCCCAGTGTCCCTATGCTCATTCCACTCGAACCGTGAGGCAACCGTTTTGAAGTCTTTCCTTTCAACCGATTCAAACGAAAAATGCTGCAGTGCGGCCGTGCTGCAAAGACGCCCTCACTTCCACTTCCTCTTTACCTAGTCTGCTAGACTGCTGCTGCTGTCGACTCAACAAGTTGCAAGTCAACAGGGAAAAAAAATACTTTTTTTTTGCTTTGCTACTTTTGCCGACGGGAATTCGATGTCGAATTTCAATTGGACTTTGTGCGGCAAATTGTTTTTGTTGCAGTTGTAATTGGTACTATTGGTGGTGGCGATGGTGTTGTTCGTGTTCTTGTAGGTGTTGATGGTTGCTCATGAACCGGTTAGATGCGCGCACTGAAGTCACTGCGACACTTAAGATTGTTGTTCTTTTTTTTATTTAAGTAATATTTTTATATAAATTATTTTATTTCCTTCTTTGCTTCGTTTTTTTTTCTTTTTTTTCTTTTATCAATATTTGCGTTTTTGCTGTAGTAGATGCTTTTGTTGTTGTTGTTTATTTGTTAGACGGCAAACGCGCACATTAACACCGAACAAATTTATTGTTTGCATTTGCATGCGTTTCTTTATATTTCGATTGTTGTTGTCGTGGTTGTTGATGTTGTTTTGGGTTGGTGTAGCTTTGATTGCAATTGCTTTTGCGCTTATTGTATTTGTTATTGGATATTAGCAAAATAAACTTTTTGCATTGAACTTTCTTCTTTTTGCCAAGCACGTTAAGTAAACACTAAGCACGTTGTTGTATTTTTTTTTTTTTTTTTTGTGTTTTGTTTAGATTATTATTTTCAATTTTTTATTTGTTGTATTTATTTATGAATTTTATACTTCACACCGCACACGACGCGTATACTTGATAAAGCTGTCTAACTAAACTTCGCAAACCGTTGGCGGCATGGGCAAGATTTTACAATATTTATTTAACAAATGCTTTTGCTTAGACTCGACTACTGCTGCTCAATACAAGTCAACTCAGCTCAGCTCAAAACTGAATTCGATTTGACTCAACTCAAGTAAACTCAACTCGAAGCAAACACCGAAGAGCCTATGAAAAATTCACGTGCAAACTCGCAGAGCTATCGAAGTGAACTAACGTTGCGTTGACGTCGTATGCGGCTACAGAGAGCAATGTAGCAATAGCCCGTAGCGCAGCAGCGGCGACGACAGCGAAGCGCGTACAACAACGACGGACAGAAAAACGGGTTTACATGAGGCACTACGACTATATGCGAGGCAAAATCAAAAAACAAACGCGAAACAACAAAAACATGCGAAACCAGCAAATAACTTCCAATGACTAACTCAAGCCGTAAGTGCGAATGAGCGCGCATGCAAAGCCATAATGGCACCGTATAAGGGTTAGAGCGACGCAGACAACAAGTACGCGCAGATCCCAGACACAAGTGCGAGCGGGTACACATGCTGGCAGTATTGCGCAGTCAAAAACTGGAAACAACACAAACAACAACAGAGAGTGAGCGCAATGAGCATAAGTGAGCGTTAACAACGCTCTCGCTATTGATTGGCATTTCCAGTGTAACGCCCACCCGTTGTTTTTGTTGTTGTCAGCGCAGAAGTAGTCGTCGTTGTTGGTATTGTCGTCGTCGTGGCGTCGACATTCCAATGCAGAGTGACATTTTTAATTGCTAAAACTGGGTGCGACAAAGAGCGCGCATAGGAAGAGCATTGGAGCTGCACTCTTCTCAAACGCCATGCGCGCCTCTTTTATCAGCCAAGACAAAGCGGCCGATAAGCATGACAGTCATCGTAGTTGTCTGTGCTTATCGCAATGGAAGCTTTGACGTAGTTCTGTCAACTCGCTCGCACACATAGCATGCAACGGCCCAGTGGGGCCAGTCGCGCCAGTTGCGCGAGTTGGCTACAGCTTTCAATGCTGATAAGAAAAGTGGATGCTGCTGTTGCTGTTGCTATTGCTGCCGCTCCTTTCGGCTGCGGCTGCGACTCAGTTACGCGTGGACAACTTGACTAGGCAGCATCGCGGATGCTGTAACTTTTGCTTTCGCACGTGTGTGTGTGTGTGTGTGTGTGTGTTGTATGTTAGCTATTTTTGGTGTGTGTCGCCCTGTGTGTGTACGGATGAGTGTGTGTGTGTGCGCGGTTGGGCGTTGTTTTTGGTGGGTGGGTGGTGTCACTTATGCTTCACTGATTTACAATACAACACACAGCTGCCATATTTGTGTGTTACAAGAATTGGACTGCTGCTATTTTTATTATAAAAATTTTTTTCGATGTCATTGTTGTTGATTTGTTGTTGTTATCATTGCTATTATTGTATTGTTATTATTTTATTGTTGTTACTTCATTGTTGTTGCTTTTTCTAAACAAATTTTTAGTAAATTATTAAGTACACGCAAACGCGCTTAAAACTAGTTCTTCCTGTGTGTATGGCTCGCGTAGATACAAATGTATCTGACAATGCCGCTACCGACAAAATGTCGCCAGACAGACAGTTTTTAATTTAAATGCAGCGCAAACAATAAATTTGCATGGTAATGTTGATTAAAAAAAATCGGCTTCAATACAAAAAGTATCTGCGGCGCAAATTGATGGAGCACAGTGCATGTATCTTTTGTTTCAAATTGTTAAACAAAACTTAACAAAAATAAAATTCAGAACCGGGTACAGAAAACCAACCGATTTCTTGTATTTATAAACAAATTAACACTTAGCGTCAATCGCTTAAACTATATATAGAAAACATAGTTAGACACTCTTCCGCTGCGATGCTGACTAGACAAAAATCCAGTAATAATTAATAAATCTCCCCCAAGGCAAGCAATCGAAAGAATAAGGCAATTTAAGAAAGTGAACACGCAAACAAATAAATAAGTAAGAATATACGAACATAAATCTGTTGGAATAGAATGTGGAATAAATTATTAGAAATAACCAAACTACTTTTGTTGATATCTTGAATTTTTTTTTGAATGCCGCTAAACTCAATAAATGCAACACATTAAAACACTTGCGGCAGGTCCTTCTCATCCTTAAAAAAGCAACTGACACCAGTCAAAACAAAGTATAGCATAAATTTAAATAAATTTTGTCTCTTATGCAAAATAACAGCAACAAAAAATGCAAACACGTGACCCACAAAACCAACAATAACAATAAGAGCAGCAAAAAAAAGCCAAACTAAGTCGCCTTAAACAGTTTTATGCATAATTAAAATGCGTCAGCATGGCAGTCCTTTTTATTTACTTCGCTGTTTGCGGCGAACTTTTTTTTTTCATGCAGGTCGGTGTTTTCATTTTTTTTTTTTTGTTTATTGTATAAATGTAGCGCAACGAACAAAGAAAATTTACATGATAATTAGCACAACAACAACAGCAATAGCCACAAGCAGGGAGCTGCTAATAGCAAGTGTGCATAAGCCACGCAGGAGCAAAGCGGCCACACATTGGCGATGCACTGAACGACACCAACCGACACAAAGACACGCAGCTTAGGAGAAATGCTTAAAAATTTCAAATTGAAATTGAAAATATGTGCATACTCGTATGCTAATTGCATGGCAAGGCGCGTTCAAAATCCTGTTCTGTTCTGCTTCTAGTTGATATGCGCACGCGCCAATACGGCAAAGGACTTGTTGAATAATTATGCCGCGACGGCATTGGGCAAAACAAAAAGAAAAGCAAACTTTACAAAAAAATCCAACAGGGCAGACAGACAGACAGACAGGCAGAGCAGCAACATTTATGAATGAAGATCCAAGCAAGCTGTGCGACAGCGTCCACGGCTGCTGCTGCTGCTGCTGATGTGCCTGATAATGAGCTTGATTAGCATTTTTTGCTGCACTCGCACACACACTCGGGCAATGGCTTGGCTTGGCTGGACACGCTTGCTTGTAGCTGCGCAGCAACGCTCTGGTTATGTCTTGTATATTTTTTTGATTTTCTTCATTCTTTTTTTAAATAATTATTAGCATAATTTTTATTTAGTATTTTCTTTTTTTAGATATTGTTTTTTTATTTTAATTTGGCATGCGTCGTCTTAAGTTGTTTTCTTGTTGTTATGGTTGTTGTTGGTGTTGTTGGTGTTGTTGCTTCTGCATGTAGTGCCCAAGTGGTGTCTGCTTTTGTTTTTAGCCGCATTTACTTTTATTAGGCTTAACTTGTTTATACTCTTCTTGCTGTGTGTGTGGCTTTTAAATATTTTTATGTTAATTTATTGTATTGTTATCGCCTGCGGTATTTAGCTTGTTTGCTGTGGTTGTTGTTATTATTATTACTATTATCGAAAATGTTGCAAGCCGGTTTTGGCGTTTGACATATTTTGTACGACAATTAACTAATTCACTTGGCTTTTATCATAAATATTGAATGATTCTCGCAAAACGACATTTACCACAATATAAGCCTTGCAATTTATGAGGATTTTTTAATTACAGAGCCACATGAGTGCAAAGAGCTGCTTTAAAACGGTTAATAAGTCACAGAGATACAATTTACCTATTGCCCAGCAAGGGCATATTTAAAGCGAAGGTTATACGTTACAATTAACATTTGGCAGTGAATAAAAAAATGTTCAAATCAAAATGAACAACAAAAAAATTAAGAATTACAAAGTTGTCTGTTAAAATTTGCGTAGCGTGCCGACCCTTTGGAAAAAATCCATTTTAATTTTTCCTTTAAAGAAACGGCTGCAAAAAAATACATATAAAAAATTTGCGCGCCAAAAGCGAAACGTTTAAAAATAAAATGAAGACGCTGCAAACAGTGACAAGCAGCCAAAGAGCTTACCAACCAGCCAGTCAGCCAGGCGCAACCCTTGCCGAACAAGAAAGGTCAGCCAGACAAGACAGCAGAGCAGCAACTCAAGCAAAGCCGACAGGACGCTTGCAGTAAGCAAATTTCTATGCCTGCAACGTAGGCAAATCTAAGCCCATGGCTGAGGAGAAGATGCGCTCGTTTATCACTTTTTGTTTTTTCTTTATGCGGAAGGGTAAAGGGATATGCAAAAACTGCATGCAGCGCAGCACAGTCTAAAGCTACTTTCACTTTCGTTGTGTTTTTGCTAAGCTATGAAACGGAAAAAAATAACGGCAAAAAAAAAACGGCCGAGCGCCGAATCGTGAGTTTGCGAAATACCAATGCTGTGCCAGCAGCAGTGTAAGGACACGCGAGACAGGGTAAGCAAGAGCGCGCGCAAAAATGACAATCGACTCATATGCAAATGAGCACCGGCAACGGCAACAACAACAACAAACGTACGTATATAAATGGGAAAAAAAAAACGGCTAAGGACATGCCGTGTTACGTACGCGCACACATGGGCTTAGGCAATTGTATCCTTTTTTGCGAAAAGTGAAACTAGGCTCGGCGCGTTGTATTTGAGCCATTGAACGGCTTTTGGGTTTGTGTGCGCCTCATTGGCTTTGCAATTGCTGCAAGGCTGCGCTCCGCTGTCTATCGCACATAACATAAATGTCAATAATTCACTTTTTACTTCGTTCGTGTATCGAAAGCGATAAAAGGAAAAAAAAATGTATTGAAAAAAAAAATAGATATGCAAATTAGTTTAAATTTATTTTTTATTTTTTTTTTACAAGCTAATTTATCTTCTGGTGCGGCTACGCCTGCGTTCAACGTATGTCCTGGGTGCGCGGCAAAAAATGTGCTTAGCGTATGTGTGTGTGTGTGTGTGTGTGTGTGTGTGAGTGTCTAACTGTGCATATGGCATACGACACCTGGACATATTTTTTTAAAACGTTTATATTCTTATTTATTTATTTTCTTCTTTTTTTTTTTTGTATTTCATAAAGATACTTGAGAAAAGCAAATAAGAGACCATAAAAGCTAAGCAAAGGCTTAAGAGTAATTCAAAGACTTTTTGCATAACATGGTGTGCCTGTAGTTTAATGTTTAATAACCTTTTTGATTGAATGAAGTCGTCTCTGCAGTGGCTTCCTTTTACGGAATTATCAAAAAAAAAGAGTGCAATAAAGTTTATTGAAAACTTTGTATGATGTCATCATCATCACCACATTTACTTATTCTAATAAAAATAGAAAACATATGTAATGCTTGTGAGTTAAAATAAAATAACAATAAATTAAAATTGCAAAAAAAAAATCGAAATTCTTTCACGTACGGCATAAAAAAGATTTAGTGTAAATTCGGTTGAAAATCGATTAAATTCTGCGAATAGATTGATGGGACTAGAATCGAATTACGGAACTGGAAACGTTGTCGAACACAAAACAAATGCACAGAAACGCAATAACTAAGAATACAGCGTTTGAATATGAGTTTCAGTATGAATAAAAATATCCTTCCGATTAAGCAATCATCTACAAATAAATATATCGTAGTATAAATGTGAATTTCATAGAAGAAACTGCTAGTTAATTTAACCAGGAGTATACCTTAAAGCTTTAGACTGGCCAGCTATTAAATCCATCAGAGCTAGCCATGAATTATATGCCACAGGAATTAGTAAAATATATTGTTATCATAAAAATGAAGCGACCACAGTTTTGGTTGCCTAATTATTTAAGTCGCTCAGAGCAAAAGTCAAAAAGTTGCAATATCCCTTTAAAAGCAACCTCAAATATGCCTCTAATGCCGAATCATTGACGAACATAAAATCCTGCATTTTAAATAACAAACTTTTAAATTATACAATAAAAAAAAGTAAAGCATATTCACACCTACTTAGCAGATAACTTGAAAAAAAGTAACAACTACACAAATGCATTGCCTTAAAAGCAAACGCTAATGGAAAGGTGGAGAAAAAAAACACAAAAAAAAAAAAAAAACAGAAATACAAATGATAAAAAATGAAATTGAACACAACACGAAAAAAACATATGTCAATAAAATCCTTCAACGAAATTTGCATAATGCAGTCAAAAAGGGCAAATAATTTGAACCACTGTGACAGTGCGTCAATGCGTACGTAACATGCAAGGCACAATTTTCCAGGTGAGGGCCACAGTGAGCCACTGACGACACTAAAAACATTTGAAATGAAAAAAAAAAAAAAATATATAAAAAACATAAGCGAAGAAAAAAACAACAAAAAGAAAAAAGAAAATATAGTTTGCGCGAAAAACAATCGTTCGGTTTGGTTTCGGGTTGTAATAATAAGTATAAGTGATACCGGAACTGTGGCAAACAACGCACAGGGGTGCATCTCATTAACGCACAGAGCAACGCAAAGGCATTTGGCGAGTGACAGTCTGCATGCTTTTGGTGCTCATTTTTTCTCTTTTTTGTTCCATGCAACATCAAAGGGCAACAAACTCGTTTGCTTACTACAGTCCATGAAAAGCAAATGCGTTGGAGTTGAAAGGTTACAGGAAGTGGCTAAGAAGCAAAAAAGAAAAGAACTAAGTCTATAACCCTTGCGCTTTTACAGAGTAGCGGAAGCGTTAATCTAACAATCCCATAGGGATAGATGATTGTTGGTTTGATTTTCAAGTTTTTTTTTTTATGTAATCATGCCTTTCAAAAGGCGACGGTATGTTCTGTAAACTACTGGTCTAAAATAAAGAAGGACTATATCTTCTATTAGTTTACACTTAACTTTTGTGAAAAAGGCTTTCAGATGGTACAAAATTGTTGCATACACACCCCACAGTCAAGAGGTGGCAATAAATTTGATATGCCAAAAATGTATTATTTATATAAACATTTCAAAAAATTGCTGCATTGTTGAAAAAATTATTGCCTACAAACTCTCATATAATTATGCAGCACGTAAAAACGGCTTCTATGACATGGTGCTCTGTTAATTGAAATTATTCAAATAATTCTATATATAGCACTACATCCGATATTATTCTACATTAAAATCGAACATTTATCATTAATGGCAATCACAACACATTTTTATGTTCGTATGCCTTCATTTATATTATTTGTTAATAAATATGAAGTGCATTGGAATACAAATGACAATCTAATTAAATCCTTTGCCTTGTTTAACAGCATTAAGCCAATTGGTGTGTGTTGAATTTACCTCGTCATTTGCTTAGTCGAGACACGAACCCAAACGGAAGTGTGTTGAATTCGCTGAGCAACCCTTCCCTTCCTGCCGGCAAGCAGTGCGCCTGGCTGGCGACTTGTGGTTCGCTTTCTTATCAGCAGCACAAGCGTCGCTATGAAATCGAAAGTTATTGCATTTATTGGCAATTATTAAGCGATAACTGCACATTTAATGGCAGCTCATAAACGACAGCGGGAGACTTGCTACGTAAATCGTGCAGAATGAAATAAATTTTGTGTTTTTTTTTTTCTGTTATTTAATTTTGTTGTTTTTACGGCTACCAAAACGTTTTGATGAAGTGTTTAACAATGCAATTGAAATAACCGAAAACAAAAAAAGAAAAATAAAAAAAAATTAAAATTACAAACGAAATTAAGTTGGAAACAATTGCAATAATGCATAAACGAAATGACTTACTTTTTTCGTTTTATTTTTTTTTTTTTTTGCTCAGGCAATTGAGAAAATCGACAGCAAGACTTGCGCAATTGCACGTAGCAAAAGCGAAAACCCACAAGCCAAAAAAAAAAAAGCAGAAATATATAAGACAAAAACAAAAGTGAAGAAAAGCAACAACATGAAGTGATACGTAAGCGAAAAATTAAAAAATAATAATAAATGAAATCAAGCAAGTTACTGCATGCATTGCAATTATGGACATTTTAAAATTTTTGTTATTTTTTTTTTCCATCTTTTTTCTGTTGTTTTACTTTTTTTGTATTTGTGGGCTTTTTGCTTTGCACTTTTGAGGCCGACTCAGGGCCAGTTGACCGACAAAGTGCTGCTGTGACAGACAGGCGGACATTTGCTTGCATATACGTTATGTGTGTACGCATGACAGCTTTTGTTGACGTTGTCGTCGTCATCATCAACATCATCATCATCGTCATCAACAACATTGCCATCGCCGTCAACATCGTGGCCGACAACAACGCCTGCGAATTTAATGTGCCACGAACTAATTTCGCAGACAAGCAGCAATGGCCGCATTGCTTAACTTTTTAGCATGGTTTTTTGTATTTATCATTAACATTTTATTTTTTCTTATTTATTTTTTTATTTTTTTTATTTTGGTTTTGCACTCAGTCAGTGGCACATGCAGCGGCAACGTGACATGCTGCAAAGTTTTCGTCGCATTCGCTTGGATTTTTTACGCAGCAGTGAAACGTGTCGCTGATAATACGCAATGACTTTTAGTTGCATTGCTTAAAGCGCGCGACAACTTCTGCTTCTTTTTGTTTTTTCTTTTTGTTTTTTTTTTCATTTTCGTTGGTTGCTTGCCTTATCCTTGGTTTTTGTTTTTAATCGTGCGCGCATGATCTGCTGTGCGGCTGCGGCAGCTCTTGGCCAGCAGGAAGTGCCAACGTCATTGTCCTTTGATCGCGATCCCAAGCGGCACGCGTTGCTTCAAGTGTTGCCGCCAAAGTGACTAAAGAGCAAAGCCGCGCCGCCGCTTTAAGGCGGGGGTGTAGCCGCACATGATGCTATCTGCCAGTTCGTTGCTTAAGTCTTTGGTTTGCTTGTTTGCTCACTCTTGCTTTTGCTTTTGCTTTATTCTTTGCACATGAGTGAGTGCAGCTGCCGTTACTTAGTCAACCGCTCGCCAGCTCAGCCGGCTCGGCCGCTTGCTCTCTTTTATAAGTTAATCACTTTTTTAGTCATCGCTGCTGCTAAAGCGAAAACAAAATGAAAAGCAAAGACTTAAACAACATACTTGCCATATTTTTGTGGAAGTGTTAAAACATTTTTTTGACTACGTACTGCTCGGCCACAAGTACGATACGTTACACCTGATAAAGCTTGTATGCGTGTGTGTTTGTGTGTGTGTAGGCTCCAAGGGCCACGCACTCAGTTACAGCGTCTCGTGTATGTAAGGCAAAATGGCTAAGGCGTTGTTTTATTTTCTTAGTATTTTTATTTATTTTTTTTGTTTTATTTGTCGCTTTAATCAAGATCAGCTTTAGCTTGGCGCTGCTTGACTTTGGTGCCAGTTTGCCAACTTGCCAGATGCGCCCGCGCAACCCATTCCGATGCCAATGCAAAAGTCCAAGTCCAAGCCCCAGCTCATGCTGAAACTGAAGCTGCTGCCCGAGCGTTCTAAAGCGATTTGTTGTACGTGATATTGTTAAAAGGTTTTAATTGAAGTGATCGTCGTCATCCGCGCAACATCGCTACGCCAGCCGTAGTGATTTTTTGCGCAAAACAGGTAGCAAAATGTATCTGCTACATAACAACAAGTACAACAACAAGGATGCCACGTATGTTGACCATTTTTATGATTAAACTAATTTTTTCTCCATGCCTTCGCATGCGTCTCGCTCGGCCCGCCAGCCGTCTGCCGTCTCCGGCTGACCACAAACGTACGCACGCTCAATTGCCTGTGCGCCTGCCTATGAATGACTGCTAGCAGCAATTGCTGCTTGGCCGGCTGCCTCCATGCTTAGAACGCGTACGCGACACACGGGCGCAGCTCACCTGAGCGCTTCATAGTTGTACGCTCCCGAGTTATTTTAATAAACTGCGCGACGTGATACGCATGCGCAAAACATGTTCAAGTTTCAATTTTTATTTTTATTATTTCATAGCATTGCTTTATGTTTCTTGATGTTCGTTTTTATTAATTTCCAACACTGCCTCTGCCCCCACCATCAGGTCTTTTCGACGTTCGGACGGACAAAGGACGTTAGTGGCGCGCTACCGCTGACCGCTGAATACGACGTTGACGACGACGACCAAGACGATGCCAATGATGATGATGATGATGATGATGATCATGCTGTTGGTGGTGATGATGATGCGCATACCCAAAGTGCTCATTTAACAGTAGCTAAAGCAGCAGCAACGACAACGACAACAACCAAGCAGTTGCCTGCCGTTGTTGTTGTTGCTATTGCTATTTACTTGCTATCATATGCTATAAAAATATTTTAATGATAATAATAGTTTATTAACAACACCAAGAGCAGCGCGTACGCGGCAATTCTGTTGGTATTTCAGCAGCTTCGTCTGCTTCAATTTGGGTGTGGAAGCATAGCAAGACATAGCATGGCAAATCATGACTTGGCGAAGCAAGGCATGCCGGAGCTCACAACTAAAATGCACACGAATTAAAATTATTGCAATGCCGAATTTGTTGACGCAGACTTAAGCAGACAGACTGCATCACAGATACAGAGAGAGAGAGAGAGAGAAAGAGTAAAAGACGAAGAGGAAGAGGAAAAGAGATAGAGCCAGTCTGCCCACCCGCGCCCATATGGGGCGTAGAAACGGCAATCAATAAGCTGTTGTCTAGTAGGTAGGAAAATAAATAAATGTCGAAATTGTGTGGCCTCAGGCAGTTGTTTGCCTGGCCAAGCGCACACAACATGTACTGCTGTCGCTGCCGCTGTTGTTGTTGTTGCTGTTGCTGTTGCTGTTGCTGTTGTCGAAGTGATGATATGTGTACTTGCAGATGCAATATGTAGCCATGCAGACAACTGATGTTAAGGAAAGCGCGAAGCCAAGCATGCACGCAGCCAGGCAAGCAGGGACTGAATGTATGAATGAGTGAGTGAGTGAGTGAGTGAATGAGTGAGTCTGTAACTTGTAACGCCAGCGGGCAAACTGTCAATGGTTTCGTATTTTAGTTCCTTTTTTTTCTTCTTTTGCTGTTGAGTTGCTGTTGTTTGTTGCACGCATTGTTTTTGTTGTTGCTTGTAATCTGCTGCTTCCTCTTGCTGCAGTCATGGTTCGTCGTCGCCGTCATCATCATCGTCGTCGTTTTGCATGCGTTGCCGGCCACTGCTGTAGTTGCCACAGCGGCTGTTGCTGTTGCTGTTGCTGCTGATAAGCCAAGTTAAGTGCCACACATTTATAAGTTAATTTAAAACATAAGCCACGGCAGTGCATCAGCGAAATATGGTAGCCCCAACCAAGTCGTTTGCTGTGCCTATACTTATGCCACGCAGCCTATTATTATCAGGAAGTGCGCGCGCAATTTGTATGTGCCTGGGCAGGCACAGCACTAAGGTGCAGAAGTAATGCCAGTGCAATGCAAATATTTTGCTGAAGGTGTGCACATACACACTCTTCTGGCCATCTTGCGCTTGCACAGAAACAGGGATTCACGGGCGTATATTAAAAAATATAATTCAAAGTATTATAGTTAAAATAAAATACAGAGTGTATCTCGTATTGAAGGGTTTATTATTTCTATATAATTTAGCTTCTTTTTTTTTTTTTTTATTTAAAACATTCAGTTGGCTTTGTTGGTTCAGATCAGGCATTGCTTAAATATTTTTTTAATATAGGCTACCTTTGCATTATAATAAAAAATCAATTGATACGAACATGGAACCACTCAATCTCTAAGCTAAACCTTAGATTAGGTTAAAGTGGCACACGAATAACAGCTTTAAGATTGAAGTTTAAATACAGATTTTCTCACTTATTTTAAACTAATCTGAATTGGCTTTTTTTTTCACTAAAACGAATGATATAAATAACATAGAAAGTTTGACAGCGTTATGTATAAATTTTGCTAATAATTAGTTAAGCCTCCTCCTTACATAATAGCAGTAGAATCAGGCTCATGCATATTGCACAAAAGTCAAATGGGCCAAGAATGTGGAAATTATGTGCAAGTGGCTTATATAACTTAGTTTAGCACACACCACCCTAACGCCAACGACACGATAAGCCAATAAAAATAACTAAACAACCATAACCATTTTATTTTTCAACAATTGTGTGCACAAGCGTTGCCTTAAACGTAAGACCACAACGGCCGCAATAGCAGAAGACGGAATCGACAATGGGAACGACAACGACAACGACAACGAAGACGCAATCGTCTAGTGCTTGCATACTCGCACATAGCATGAATACCGCCCGAAACGCCAAAAATGGGCGTAAAGCCAAAACCGTGCCTCATGCCACAAAAGCGACGCCAAGATGCTGCAGCAGAGTATGAAACCAAACGCCACAAATAATGAGCGTACGGCCACGCGCGCCAAAAACGCAAAAACCCCAAAACGAATTGCCACAGCCCGGCGCAGAGTAGGAGCAGAGTAGGCGCACTGCAGTCGCCTAAGCCAGGAGGCAGACAGAGAGACAAAACGCAAAGCAACTTGCTTAGCTGCAGTCAGTCACACAGCCTGTAATTATAATTGAAATAAATTGATTTATTTGCGTTGCAAAACGATCTTGCAGAATTGTGCCAAAACGCATAAAACCATAAAGTAGGAACTCTTCATTTCTCGCAGTCCTTTGTTGGTATGGCGCACTCAGAGTTTGCCATGCTGGCGCGTTTTAATTGCCTGGCATGGCTTTGCTTTACTTTACTTGGCCTCACTCTGGTTTGCTTCGGCGAGGATTGGTTGGGGTTGGGTTTCGATTTCGGTGTGCTGGCTTTTGCTATTGTAAGTGTGCCGCAAGCGTAGAGATAAGGTCATGAACAAGTGTCAATGATGGCGCATAAATAATAACCAAAGATATTTTTTAATAGTTGCAAATAGAGACACAGGCATAAATACACGTGTCTGTGGCAACAGAAAGCCTATAATTTCATTTTGGCAACTGTTATTAAACAAAACGAAGCAAAAAGTCAATCCGAAAACAAATCGATAACAATAACAATCGTAAAAAAATGCAGGCAAGGTGTAAGGTTAATGGCAGTCTGCATGTTTTTTCTTTTGTTCCGATATTTCTTTTTCATTGTATTGATTTACTTTGCTGCCAAATAGCTCAAAGCAAAATTGTGTTAAATGTAAAAGAAATAAAAATGTATAAATACAATAAATAAAATGGCATTATGTGCAAAAATTCACCTGTTTCTACAAAAATTCAAGCAACACTTGTCAACAACAAAATTAATATAAAACACAGAGGTTCGTGGCTTAAGTCTTTTGTCTCACAGTGTGCCTTATTTCTGCAACGGACATGTGCGCAACGAGACGTGCGTATGCAAAGCAAACTTGTCTCACATTTCAAAAGCAAACCAAAACCAAAAAAAAAAAAAGTAATTAAATATGCACAGCGAGTTTGTTAGATAAAAATCTTAAAAACCCTTTAAAAAAAAGCTTTAAGCGCCTAAAAACAGACAAATACAGCTTAATAACACCAACACGACAACAGCTACACCAACAACAACAACACCAATAGCACTTGATGGATAACTTGCTGATGAGTATCGCAAGCAGTTAAAAAAAGAAAAAAAAAAGAAAATAAATTTAAAAACAAAACCAAAGCAACGGAGCAAATACAAATCAAATAGCCAAAAAACAGTATTGACAAATAAAATTCCCAAAAAAAAATAACAAAAACAACAACAACAATATATATATATATATATATATATATATATAACATATGATACGAAAACACTTTGACGATAATCATGGGAAAGATTTTCGGTAACCCAAAAAACCTAAACTGCTATAAAACTGTTTCTGATAACGAGCGAAAGTTTTACTAGCCAACGAATGTCTCTTCTCGTGACGTCTTTGCCCAGCACGCTTTCACATGTTTGGTTGTTTTTCCTTTCAGGTTTTTTTTTCTTTCGTTTTTGTTTTTTTTTTTAAATTGAATTTAATGACAAGAAAATTATAGTTCAAACGTTGATGAGCATTAAACGTAGGCCGGCACGCATGCCTGCATGCCAAAGCAGCAAACGGTCATGAAAGCACATTTGCGCCTAAATGTTGCAAGCCAATAAAATAAAATCGAAACCATCAGCGACATCGTAAACGCCCCACTGCCAATGCCAAAGCACTGACGCGGCTAATAGACAACAGCGAAGACGACGACGGCGACGACGACGACGACGATGAAGACGACGACGACGACGACGAAGACGAAAACGGTGTCGTATCATATAAGAAGAAGATGCTTAATTAAAAGGTCGCTTTATTGTCGTTAATTTGAAAATATTGACGAAGGAGACTTCACCACTGTGATAAAACACAAAACAACAAATGAGCAACAACAACCACAACAGCAGCAATCAAATAGAGAAACACAAAACGAGAAAAAAAAAAACAAAAATAAAGAAACAAAACAAAGTTAAACTAATTTTTATGAGGCTGTGGCGCTGGTCTAGCTTCGCAGCAGCATGTTTGTATGTAAAATTTGCATTTGGCCTGCCGCTGGCGGCGGCCAGTTGGGATGCAAGGGGTGCTGTGCCGCCTGTAGCGTCCATTTCATGCGCGAACTTCATTTGGTACATAAAATATCTGAATGTGTTAATGCCGTGTGACATTTCCAGCTGTCGCTTAGGTAAGTTCGTTGCCTAAGTCTTTCGATTCGATTGGGTACGTTTCGTTTTGGCTTGGTTTGGATTTTATTTTTTTCAAAAGTGTTTTATTTTTTTCTTTTTTATTTTCTTGTTTTTGACTTTGGTAGCGCCATAAAAAGATAATTAAAATAACAGCTAAATGCAACAATTTGGAATAGCTCGATAAAAACAAAAACAACAATAATAAAATTAAACCAAGTATAAAATTTTAAAACACAACACAAACAGTAATCATGAAAGCAAAACTCGCAGCAAGTGTCTCCGGCAGACTTCTGCCGTGTCGTTTAGTGCGCTAACGGTTTTTAATGTGTGCAATAAACAAATTTAATTGTATTGATCCGTTTGTTGTCGTTTTTTCTTCTGGCAGTTTTACGTTTTGGTGACTTCTGCTTATGCAAGTACACTGCCAGCATATCAAATATAAATTTCAATGGCCTTAAGCAAGTTTCACTGAATTTCGAATGATTTCCTCAATCAAAACGATAACACAGGCAATATTAAAGGCAGCTTTTGTACTCGAATGAATGATTGGAAGTGCACAAGTTGTGTTTTTAAAAATGAAAAACAAAACGCAATAAAAAAAAAACCTTTTATACAATAAAGCAATTGCTGCGTGTTTTGGCTATTTTAGAGGCCGCCCGAATGCCTGCCTGCCTGCCTGTCGATCGCTTAAGCCGCGTTGCATGCATGTATATACGTACATAAATACTTATGTTAGTATGTATGTGTGTGAATATATGTATATGTGCATGGCATGTGTATGATGAGCAACATTTTCAACCTTCAATTGTTGTGTGTGAGTATGTACGTCAGTATATTTATTGGCTGTTAGGTGGGGGCGCACGTTGCTGTTGCCGCTGTTGCTGCTGTTGCTGCTGCTGCTGTTGCTGCTCTTACTGTTGCTGGCTGTCACGAAACGTTATTCGTGCGGCCATGCGAGTTCACTGACTGTTGCCGCTGCTGCTTTTGCTACAAACACTCGTGGCAACTAACATTGGCGGCCATGTTATTACCATTCACACACACTCACACACACACACACAAACACACACAAACACATTCTCGCACAAACACATGCCATAGTCGTACAATAGTACAGTTTGCACCTGTAGCACAAAACAACGAAAATAGAAAAAAAAAAATCAAAACAAAAAGAAAAAGAAAAAAAATCGACAAAATGATTTGAAAAATGCTTATTTTGGGCGTTTGAACAATTGTACGTACGCTGCGCATTGCACGTGATCGCATCGAAATTGCGTTTTGCCATTAGACAACCAACTCACGAATTCACTAGCAAACTAAGTACAAAATCGTACAACAGCACAACAGTACAAGAACAAAAGCCCACAAACAAAGTACGCGTGTTGCTGCTTGTTGTCATGCCTTCAGCCATGGCGACACAGACACTTTGCGCGTCTTCCATATTGGTAAGCGTTTGCCTGCACGAGTAAGACAACGCGTTGCGCCCAAACCAACCAATGTGACTGCAAGTCATACTCCAAAAAAAAAAAACAAAAAAAAAAAAGAAATACATAAAAATAAACCAATATTTTAGCGATATTTTCAAACCGGCAAGTCACAAAGCCAACGCAGCCTAGTTAAGGGTTAATAAACGTTGGCTTTAATATTTACTAAAATACGTTAATTGCTTGCGTACATAACTTAGCTGTCGCTAAGCGCCAATGCAATGGAAATATTTGATTTGCGGTAATAAACGCTTAAATGTGCGCAAGAAAAATAAAGAAAAAGCAAAACAATAACAAGATAATATAGGTAAGGCATGCCAAAAGCATCTTAAAATTGCCAGCAGACTTTGCAAAATGACTCAATAATGAAAAATTAGCGGAAAGCTAACTTCATTTAATGTTCTTCGTTTTATTTTGATATTTTTATTTTCTTTTGATTAAATACAGTAATCACTGTGGAATACAAAAAAAAAAACAACATAAAAATAGAAAAAAAACCGCAACGAGCGGGAGTGAAACCAAGCAATACTCATAAGTGTTTAATTGCCAAAGAACATGCAATGCGCAAGCGAAATGAAATGAAATGTACAAAAAAAAAACCAAAAAGAGAAAAAGAAACAATAACAAAAATTAAATATATTTTATTTTTGCCACAATTGTGTGCGCATTCAATGGTGAGAAAATATAAAACAAACAAAAACAAAAAAACAGGCCTTATTTAGTTGTGGTTGTTGTTGTTATTGTTGATGTTGCTTTCATTGGTACTGGCGCAGTTGTCGTGCAATTATAACCATTTTTTTTATTGTTGCAGCAGCAGCAGACTCACATTTATTATTTACGTCTAATTGGTGTAAATAACGAGGCACCACTTTTTTTTTAATTTTTATTTTTATTTTGCTTTGCCTTGTACTGAACACAGTCGAAAGTTCATTCGTATATTCAACGCAATATAACGCATGCAGACGTCGTCTTTATTTTTATAATATACATGCTTATATACATACACACTTTTTATTTCTGTTTTTGTTAGCAATAAAAATGATTCCATTTTAATGCCTTTGCCCAGCGGAAACAATAATTTTTGTTGTGTGTTAATTTGGCTTAATCTACAATAAATGCAATTGGCGTAACGTTTACGCTAATAAAGAACGTTGAACGTTGCAAAAACTAATTTGCAGATTTCGAACAACTTTTCTGCTTAGTTATTCCTATTAAAACAAAAATTCTACTTTTCGTTTCCAATATTAAGTTTAATTTAACGAACTATACCCTGTCCAGAGCCATCTGTGCTCATAAACGTTTATTGTTATGGGTCTGAAAATCTACCGATATAGCATCAGTTTCGCAATAATATAAAAACAATTTAAGAACGTTTGTATTTACAAGGGACAATTGACTATATTAACATAATTATTAAACAATATAAAATGACCTACAGTTTTATTTCTTTTTAACCAATATTGTATTACACATTAAAAACTAAATAAATTTAAAAATAAAATAAAAAATATCTCAATCTTCGTTGTTTGAGAGATATTCAGTTTGGCTGCTCACACTCCACGACCAAACAACAAATTAATATGCAAGCACACACACTTCCACTCACACACTTCCTCGACAACCGCGCACCGAGATTACGTTTGCCTTAGGGGCTTACGTTATCGCGCGTTGAATCTTTTGATAAAGATTTTCTAAAGGATTTTTTCGTCTTTATACATGCATGCGCTACACGCTGATGGCAGGCATAGGCGGCGTACTCAATTAAATAGCGGAAGTAGCGCTTCGAATTTTGTTCCATGAATTTTGGTAGGCATTTGTTTTGAATTCATGTAACGACAGAAAAACATAATTAATTTAAAAGAAATAAAGCTGCAACAATTTTCAACTAATTTCACGCTTCCTGTTTAGTTTTATTTAATACTTTTTTTTTTAATTTTGCAAACCTTTCAAAGCGCGCAAATCGCGCATAATTCATACGCGTACTCTTGGCATTTCAAGTCAAGCCCTTGACTGACATTCCTACTCATTATTAAGGCAGCAAACAAAGCAACAACAGCCAGCACTGACTGCGTCAACTTACAATCAACATTGCACACTAATAACAGCAATTGTTGTCAATTTGCAGTAAAACAGGCGCGAAAATGAATTTCGTCTGCAGGCACACCCTCAGCCAAATGCAAGCAATAAAAAAAAAAAAATTGTAAATCAAAATTGTTGCGCATTTGCCTGGCTGTGGAAAAAAGAAGGAAAAGTAAACAATGCACTGCAACGCAATAATAAACGAAATTGTGCTTATAAAAATAGAATTTGTCCCAAAACACGCGTCAGCATGCCACAAGCGCAGCCAGTTGCCGGTTGCCAGTTGCCAGTTGCCAGTTGCTAGTTGCCAGCCAACCGCCAACGTCAAGTTCGTGTCTTTAGTCTTTCGTTTTGCATAAAGGCGACAATGAAAGTGCCAAAGCCAAAAGCCAAAAGCGACAAACAAACACTTCAGACACGAACTTCAACTAGCATAAAATGCATTTTTCTGCGCACTAACTGCTTTTTTATGCGCTGCCATCGTCATCGCTGCCGCAGCCACTGCTGCCGCCGTCGCCGTCACCGCCGCCCCATCAGTTTTTTATGCGCATGCAAAATACCATTAAAAATTTCCACACATAAAGCAACAAACTGCAAACGACACACACACACACACACACACACACACATGCGTCTTAGCGGTAGACAAAATGAAACGGCAAATCAACACCACGCACAAAAATCTCAGCTACTTCTACAATAGCCAAGTACTGCGACAATTGTTGAAGACCAAAACAAAGCAGCGAAACTAAAATAAAAAATAAAAAAAAAACTAAAAAAATAAAATACAAAACAAAAACCAAAAAACAAGAAAAAAAAACAAAACGAAGACAGCACAGCTTATTTATTTATGAACGCAATTATTTTATTTATATTGTCATTGCAGCAACTGTTGCCGCCACCGCACATTTGCTGTTGCTATTGTTGTTGTTGTTGCTGCTGACTGCCAGCCAGCCTGCAGTAGTACATACATCACTCAGTCATATGCTTGCGCGCTCAACGTACGTTGATTGCTCAGCGAATTTGTAGTCAAAATATGTTTTCGTAAAATGCGCTACTAACAACAACAACAGCAACAACAACAATAGCAGCAGCAGCAGCAACAGCAAAAACGTACTTAAAAATGCTTTAAATATGCTACATATATTTGTTGTTGTTGTTGTTGTCGCAGTTATTGTCTTTTTTTTTATATCATTATTGCTGTTGGTTAGTTGGTGCGCTACCGTTTTGATTTTTCGCGTTTGCCACTACCAAAAAAAAAAGGAAAAAAAAAATATGAGTCGAAATTAAATGAAGACACGTCGTCGCAAGCATGCGCGCAGAAGTGACTCAGCAGTACGGCAAGGTTGATGCGCTACATTTGTAATGAAAGTAATTTCATTATTTATTAACTTATATCTAAAATTTAAAAGTCTAATTAAAGTGCATTTTTTTAAGCATGGCATTGTGCTGCCAAGAAGCAAATGTGCATTTGAAGAGTAATAAGCCATAGTTTTTAAATTTTGCTGACAAAGCTCTAATGAAGCACATATGCCTTGTAGAGTTGAGCGCAAAGCAGGACATTTAAATTTATATACAGTGCAAAGGCTGCACAATAATTTATTGAACGTATAGCGTATAGCAGCATTGCCAATGCGCAGATGCACGGCAGGCGCTGACGGACTGTGGTGTACAGTAGCAAAAACCGCTGCCACAAAACATCATTATCAAATTGTTATCGTCATCAGTCGTTGTGCGTTTTCGTTTTGGACTTGGTCTTGGTCTTGGTTTTGGACGCAAGTGTCTGCGTCTGTGGCCAACACCAGCAGCTTGCGTATTTTTTTTCTTTTGTTTTTTTTTTTTTGTTGTCGTGCATTTCAAATTCAAAACGCGATTTTTGCTGAGGTTAAACTATTTTATCATTGTCACAAACGGAATTTTTCACCACAAAACGTAAAAGCGTTTATTTGGGACTGGCAAATGCGTGCGAAAACATTTTAGGGCGTTTTCTTTTCTTTTTTTTTCGCAAACAAACGAACAGAACCACACACACTAAAAAAAAAGAAAAAAGAACTGAAAATAAAAATAAAAAAGAATAAGTGACCATATTTGCGTTTTGTTTTAGGCCAAATGGGTGTCATTTGCGTTGTAAGCAGCAGCGCAAGGCACTTGCTTACCGTGCTTGCCGTGCTTGCTTGCGAGCTTGTCAATCACAACAAACTAAATCATGCACATCTTATCTGGTTTTTTAGCATAAGCATCGTGCGATCATCAATTGAAAGCCAGCGACGAGAGCGCGACAGGGTATGACTGCGACTGCGACTGCGAGTGTGAGTGTGAGTGCGAGTGCAAGTAGAAGTGAGACTCCAACGAGAATGATGCGTATCTTGAATGCAGCTGCGTTGGCAGCCGGGGTGCATACTCTTGGGGATGATGTGCCTGTGACAGCGTTTATGGATTAAATGCCCGTCTAATGTATGCGCAACGCCCCGAGGCTAAGGCGTTTGCAGCTACGGCTGCGGCTGCGGCTACGACCACAATGCCACTTTTGGTTTCACAAAGCATCAAAAAAACAAAAAAATGGAAAAAAAAACGAGAGAAGAAAAAAAAGGGAAACAGCAAAAGACACAAAATACATACTGCGCACTTTTCTTAAGCGACACAACTCAACGAGATACGTACACAGATACGCGTACTTTGCGTTACAATTTCAGTTTCACATGTAATTTATGACAATTTATGCAGCGTTAATGTCGATCCCAGTGTTGATCGATCGCTCGATCGAACGCGCATTGGGTCGTATGTACTATGTACGTCTCTACGTAGGTATGTCTGCTGCTCTGATGGCTGCTTGGATAAATGCTTGCAACGATGATTGCGATGGATGACTGTCTGACTGACGGGTTGACTGGCTGCCAGGCTGCTGACTGCCTGGATTGCTTTGGATTGATGTCTGTCGCATTTGAAGAAAATGTTAATCACTTTTGCTAGAACTGACTGTGCGACAACTAAGGCAAGCGATGCTTGTGCTTATATAAGCGTGAGCTCACTGTCGGCTAAGAGCACGACGGACAGACACACACAGAGACGAACAGACAGATAGTTGGATAGACAGTTAGATCGACTAAGGCATACTCGTATCTTGTTGCTGTTTCTGCTGCTGCTGCTGCTGCTGCTGATGTTGGTGCTGATGATGTTTATCACCTTAGGCAGCTGTTATGGCTGTGGGGGCATACGTGTAGTCTATCTGTCTATTCTTCTGCCTGTCTGTCTGTCTCGCTGTCTGGCTGAGGGACTGACTGTGGTACATATTTGGGACCGCCAACGCAACGTGTTTGCGCAATCATCATCATTGGCAAAGGTTTGTCGCGTTACTGATTAGACTTTTGCTGCTGTTTTTTAATTGAAATTGCTTTGATTACTGATTTGGTAAACTGTTTTAAGCAAAAGATTTACCAATTTGCATGTAAGTACAATTGTTCGAAAAAAAAATATATTTTATTTATGAGTATGTATAGCAATAAAAGCAATAACAACAACAACAACAGCGACACATGCTGTAAAGGTGTCACAGACATTGGCAGCAATGGCGTCGGCAAAAGTTTATCACTTTGTCTGAACTGAAACCGTTTTGCAGCAGTTTCCGCCAGTTTTCAAGCGCCTCCCTTTCTTATTTATTTACAATATTTAAAATCGATCTTTTCCTTTTTGCCTTTTTGCTTATTTTTTTTTTCCTGCTTTTATATTTTTCTTTTTTTTTTTGGTGCTACCAGCGTAGAACAAAAGACTGAACCCAAATCGTGATACAAACAAATTTCATTAATGTTCAACAAGTTTGCGACGCATTCGCTCAACTGTAACGACAGCGTTTTGCATGCCCCCATTGCAAAAACCAAAACAAAATTAAAAAAAAAAAAAAAAGAAAAAGAAAACAAAGAAAAAGAAGTATCCTGCACCGTGCCCGCTGCCACTAGCCATAAACATATTGGCTTCATTCATAAAACTCAAAGACTAAACGACTAAACGCGCTTCATTGCATGATTTTGCATAATTTTATGCAAATTTTGTGCCAGAGACACATGAAATAGCATAAAGGAGATAACACCAAAAAAAAAAAAATACAACAACAAAAAAATAAAATAACAGAGAAAAAACAAAGATGAAATAAAAAAGCTACGGCATATCGCATAAACCACCAGAGTCAATGCAAAGGACAGCATCATGAAGATGATCATGTCGATGATGACGACGAAGTTCATGATGATGTTGATATATGCCGCATGCGGCAAACAGTAGCAATTGCTTTTGTTGTAAAGGACACGAATGATCGCGAGCAGTTCCTCTTGCGAAGAATTTATGCAAAATAGTTGGCACAAAACGTTGGAGTTGTCAAGTGATCTCCAAAGCTGCAAGCGACTGGCTTGGCGCTGCTGTAGCGGAAGGCAAAAAACAAACAACACAAAAAACCAAAAAAAAAAAAAAAAAAAAACGTGCGCGCATGCGCGGAAAACCAGTAGCGCATTAATAATGAAACGTTTTTGAACAGATTTAAATATCAATGTTTTTGTTTTAATATTGCCAAACATGTCGCGCGGCAAGGCACCGTCCTGGCAAAAGCCGCTCAAACACATAAGCCAAATCTGTAACCTAATGCACAAGATTATAGATGTTCTTAGTTAAAAAAAGTTGCCTATTTCCAAAGTTGAAGCTCAGCAGCACTACGCAATACTTTAGATTTTACCAATGTTTTGAAGGGATCCCTACTGAAAACGACTCTTGTGGCAACTGTCACATTATGATGAAAGACGAAATAATGAAATGTGTATCGAACTTATGACTGCTAATAATATATAATAAATAATAATTATTCGAGACAATACATTAGAAATAAGTTGAAGTTGCAGCCAAACAAAAAAAAAGGAAGTCTAGTTAATATAATAGTGATTTTTTATAGTTGTGCCTTAAAGTGAATTTACATGTTTAAAGTCAAATTTTCCAACAACTCTGCAGCATCAGGATGAACAAAATATGGGTTTAAGGAGCCAGTCATGATAATTTCCATGCCGTTTAAATATCTCTTACAAACTTAGTTTATTATCTCCAATATCGGTGGATTGAACTAAACACGCATAAATCGAATCCTTCGATCGATCGAAATCAATCGAAATCTTAGAAAACTAAAGTCGGACTATGGATCTGACAAATCTAAAAATTAAATAAACTACTTAGCTGGAAATGTAAACAAAAATAGCAAGGTTACCAAATTATAAAAGAATCTGTCATATGAAAAATAAATAGGAACTTAGATATGACTTCACTCATAACTTAATAACTTTTATTAAAAAAAAGGTGGTAAAAATGCTAGGAATATACCACAATTTAGCCAAAAATGCATAATAAATATTAAAAGCTGAGCTAAGTCCTTATCGAAATGTGTTTGTGCATTTATGCTTTTTTTTGCGAATTTTTAACATTTGACAAAAGTGAATTCTTATGAAATAAATAAAATAAAGGAATAAAAAATCTTCAGAGACACCATCACACTGGCAAAAGGCACAGACACTGGGCAGAGAGCAAACCACGTACATACGTTTCGACTTTTAACTTGAATTTGTTTTGTATCTTGAAGTGAACGTCAATGCTGACAAGCAACCTACCAGGATACACAACAACAACAACAATAACAGCAACAAAATGCTATGCAAGCTGCCAGACTTGTGCAAAAACAAAAGCCAAAGCTAAGCTTAGCTGAGCTCAGCTCAAGTCAAGACAAACTGTCGAAGTGGGTAGAAAGTGCAGGTAAAAAAAAAAAAAAAAAAGAAATAAATAAAAAAAGGGAAAAAAGATCTTCACTTGTTCCTAATCAGATTCAGATGTCGAAAAATGCTCGACGAGCATGTTTATATTTACTACATATATATATATATATACTCATATATATATATGTATATATATATTCTTTGTTTTTTGGTTTTATTCACTTTGAGGTGCGCAGTTTGTCCGTTAAGCAACAAACAAAGCCAGCGTAACACGGTAGTAGGCAAGTGGGATCGTACTGGCCTGGCCAGAAATCAGAATGACGAAGTCATACTCGTAGTCGCGTTGCGTCAATTTTAGATTCAACAAAAATGATTGCAATGCAATCGCAAAGCAGCACCATAACAAAAACAACAACAACAACAGCAAAAGGAAACCAGTAGGAAAACACGTCAGCATATGCAGAGAAGCCAGTCTGTCTTGCACTTCCTTCGTCGATCATCAGTCGAACGTCAGCAGCAACAGCAACAACAACAAAGCACACGGATGAAGGCCAAAACGGCAAGGCAAGACAAGGACGTGGTCTGCGACTTTGGCTTCGACTTTGCCTGTGACTGTGGCTGCGTCTGCGTCTGCGGCTGTTGAGGACGCGTCGTACTTGTGAAATGCCAATTTATTCGTTAGCAAATATTGCATCTGATAGAACAACATGGTAGCACATTGGTGGCTAGTGCCTGATGGCTGACGGTTGGTGGCTAGTGGCTAGTGGCTGCTGGCTGGTAGATGGTGGCCTGCCACAGTTCGACTGGGATTTTCGTCGTTTTTCGTTGCATGAACATATGCAGACATGACTGTGGACAGCAACAGCCAAAGCAGCAGCAGTCGCAGCATACAGACAGACAGACAGGCAGACAGACATCGAGAAGGCAGTAGTCTGTTGTTGCCTGTTATTGTCTGTGATGTGATGGACGTAGAGACCAACATGAGCATACATACGTAGGCCAGAGCTCAGCACAGCAGCCGCGAATCATGTGTAAAAATCTTAAGTGCAAACAATTGTCTGCGCATATCGCAAAGCTGCGCGCATGCGACCACCATTGAAGTTTGGCCCTGCTGCCATACCTTGCCTTACCTTGCCTTACCTTGCCTTACCTCACCTGGCCCGTTTGCCCATGCCACAGGAGAGGGCAGTTAAAACGTCAACCAACACACATTGATAAGCTTTGGCATTAACTACGAAAATTTTAACGTTTAATTAAGCATTTTTGCTTTTTGGCACTTGCACTGAATCGGCCTTGCATATGTATATGTACGAGTATTATATAGTATGGTATATATGTGGAAATGTTATGTAGGCATATATTGTATTTATTGCTGTCTCATAATGCGAACGTTAAAGCGCGCACAATTCGTATATCTTGGAAGCGTTGCCGCCGCAGGCATGCGTCGTGGCAAGATGAACACGTACGCAAACGACTAAAGCGAATCCATCAAATTAATCAAAAGCAATAAATCAAAAAAACTATATCGATATTTTGTATGCTCTTACTATACGCTATGCTATATATACAATATATGAACAGATTTAAAGATACTTTTTGGAAATTGCCTCAAGTGTGATGCGTTGTTCTCGGTTTGTGTTTGGCTTTGACTTTGACTTTAACTTTGCCAGCGACAAGCAACAACAACAAAAAATTGCTTTTGAAAAACCTAAGCACAATAAATTTGTGGCAGCGTCAAGATGCTTCATTCACCCGCTCATTCGCTCAACCGCTCGCATGCTTTAATTTACGAAATTGCCACAAACTCCCATGCAGAGTGTCCATGCCCGTTAACTCTCTGTGGCACGTACACTGACCCAATAATTAACCGAAATCGAGAGTGAAGTTTATGATTTGAATTTTTCCCTTTTTTCTACCTTTCTTCAAATTTTAAATACAAATTTAGCCACATAGCTGAACTAGCATTGGAATGCCTTAAATGCCAACAGCTAAACTGCACGCATGCGCAAAACAAACTCCCCATGTGCGGCTCCACGCAGCGGCGGCAGCACCCAGAAGATGCCAGCCATGCATTCCAGCGGCCTTAATCGTCAACGTCACCGTCACCGTCATCGTCGCCGTCGCCGTCACCGCTGGCATTTTGCTTATTAGTTAGTAGATTGTGTATATTGGAGGTTTTTAACTAATAGCCGATATTTTTATTGTGATTCGTTTCGAACCTAATGCGACGCTCCGAGCACAAAGAGCACGCGACATGACAGGCTGCCTAAACCAGCCCCAGCCTCAGCACCGGCACAGACTGTGGCCCCACAGCCGCCAAGCGCTGCGATCGCTAATCAATTTTAAATGTACTTTCGCGTGTCAATCGCTTGTTTGCGTGCCGGCTCGTTTACTCTCCTGCACGAGTACTAATCATCGAAATTACTAAATACACTAGCTTGGCTTGGCTTGGCTTGGAGAAATCCGCTCCGGATTGTCTGCAGACGCAGACATAGACGCTAGCCAGCTACTTGTGGCATGCTGCGAAGCACATAAGGAACATTTTGATTGGCATTAGGTCAACATTCACATATCTGTAAAAACCCAAATAAAATAAAAAAAAAAAGCAGATCTAACACCATTCTATATATAATATATTATTCATTTACGTAAAACACTGATTAGCAACTGGCGTGGTTCTTTAGTCAAATTGTAGCAACATTTAAAGGCAACGCATGGCAGTCTGTAAAATCGATTCCGCTTTTTATTTATAATGTGTCTGCTACGATTGTCGACTCACAGCTTTTGTAGACAGACTACAGCTCAATTTTGGTTCTATGTTATTTGTTTGTTTTTTTTTTTTTATTTTTTTTTTATTTTTTGTTATACTCCTTCAGATAAGCAAAACTGCCAAATAAAATTTATTACAAGCGCACGAATAAAGCCAAAGCGGAAGTTGCTAAAAAAAATGAGAAAAAATGCTGCGCAAACACACAATTGTGCTTTGCCGTGGTGGTGTCCTGCCAAACACGTGTCCTACGCGACTGCGCTTAAAAAATCACTTCCGTTACAGTAGCAGGCAACAGCAGCATCGGCAGCCAAATGCGTTCATTTCTTTTTGCTGTTGTGCATTTTTTTTTTGTGTCCTTCTAGGCAATTAATGGCCTAAACTTCCGTTGCAACGCGTGGCCACACTGGACCTTGCACAGAGTTGACTGCTCTCTGGCTGATTATGTTGTCACCACGCTTGGCTAAAGTGTCTTCTGTAGTCAAAGACGTTTGCCTGAATGTTGATGCTTTTATTTAGTTTTGTCTTTAGTCATTTTTTTCCACTTATTTTTTGTTTGCATTTTCTTTTTTTAACATTAATCTTGCAACAAGCAAACAAATAAGCGAAACAAGTTTTCCATTCGTTTGAGCGCTCTGGTGATTTTCCGCGCTAAGAATTCTAATCGATTTTCAGCGAAAATGGCAAAACTGCAGTGTCGCCATTTTTAGTTACTTAATATATTATCACACTTTTTTGCGTTAACTTCGCCATGTTTATGGCCAAGTCTCAGAGCGTACCAAATTTGTAATCACATTTGTCTGTCCATCGGCCGCCCGCTGCCCACCCGCTCGACCGCTCAATTGGTCTATTTGTTAGTGTATTCGTACACATACGTGTACATATACGAGATGCGAACATGTGTTTCTTGTTTGTTACGAATTGCTGTGCATTGTCTATTTCTGTTTTGTTGTTGTTATTGTTGTTGTTATTTGCTATAATTTACACAAACACGTAAATGTGTTTCCATAGGCAACAAGTGATAAAGTTGTTGTCATGATAAGTGTATGTTTGGCGCGATCGTTTACAAAAACACGGTTCGGACTTAGCTTCAAGGTCAGCTGCACTTAACACATTTCTAGACAACTTGAGAAGCTCACATGTATATTCGATTAACTTCCACCCACATTCGTTGCTTTTTATTCACACACTTCAAAGGTTTTTACATCCACAAAAGGTACAGATGTTCTCCGTGCTCTGTAATGGGTTTACAAACAAACGAAACAAAGTTTTACTTGAATTAGCTATTTAAAACATGGCTTCTGCGCGCTGAGTAGCGCATTTATTGTAAAATATAATCTTACTGAGAGTGGAAGCAAACGCTGAAATCATGGTTCTTATTTAAGATATTATATAAACATGTTATTCGTTTATAAGAAGAGCATGCTTTCTTGCTTTAGAGATGTTTAGTTAAACAATAAACTCACCACAATGAGAAATTATTTTTATATATTTACTTTCCTAAATATATTTCAATTTATTATCAATATTACAACATAACCCGCTATTTATGTATCTCTTAGCAAAACTCTCCCTTTATCCATCTTTTTTTCTTTTTCAAAACCTTTCCTTACACAACTAACCATTAGCTGTTTAGATCCATAACATTATATTCTCTGGCCACCAATGCTACAGTCTTACCCAGCCAGTTGCCGTCGGCTGTAATAAAAATGTCAAAACAATAAAGTAAAACCCTTGACTAGTGGCTGCGTGTCACGCACAGCTCACGCCAATACGCAGAATAACACTTGTTAAATACACACGTAGCGGTTTTCCACCGTATTTTCCCCAACATACGGAAGTGCAGCTTATCGCGATCAGCGATCACAGCCGATGTTGTTATGATCACACATAATAAAATCCCAAAACTACCTAACGAGTGTGTAAAGGATAATAAAGTTATAACTATGTCGTTAGCTACAAGATCCTTTATCGCCTTAACTGATCTTAGCCAAGCCAAAACGCCAGAATGTCGCCAAGTCATGTCTCTGCTGACACTGTTCAGCCAGCAATTCAAAAGAATCGCACACCTGCATTGTCCTGTCGAGGCAAAAGGTCTAAACAAAACTGTCCTTGGCCAACAGGTCCTACCAGGAAAAATGTCTAGAGCGTGATTCCCGTCGTAGATCAGTGTATGTGTAGGTGGCAGAGTGAAAGTGTGCGCAGGCCTGCAGGACCGCTGCACTGCGCTGGCAGCTACAGGTGGCGCCTAACGGTACACCATCGTGTTGTGTTTTGCTGTGTTTTGTTGTCTTATTTGTTGATTTATTTATGTGGGAAGTTGTCTGCAATTTGTCGCACGTTCTATTAAACGCTCGCGTTGATTTACTTAAACCACATTAGAAACGCAAACTCAGGCGCAGAACCCAACCAATGGCAAAAAAGTTGGCAATTGAAATTGAAAATTAATGCGCTTAAAAATGCGAAACACGCAACAAATCATACAAATGTTGTTTGTTTGCATGATCAGCCAGGTTTAATATATATATATATATACAAGTATACGAGTATATATGGGTATTGGTGTATATTTTCTGTACTTTTACATTTCACATTTTTGTTTATTGTTTGTGTTTTTTTTGTTGTTGTTTTTTTTATCAATTGTCGTACAATATCCGACTTCATTAGCAATGCCATAGGCGACTCAGGCGATTTTTGCATGAATTTGGGGCGTGTTCCATACGCGCAGTCGGTCGCGTAGACATAGTCTATTAAAAAAAACCCAACTAACAAAATAGGCGATAAATTGTGCTGTGTCAAGAATTGTAACAACAAAATGTGAACAAGTAGCAAAGAACAAAAACACAAAAAAAAAAACAAAAAAAAAAACAAAATAAAGCAACAAAACAACAAAAAGCATATCCCAGCGCATCAAAGTCTTTGCTTGCCGACGAAAAAAATGTAAGCGACAACTCTGAACTATTTTCTATCACACCCCATGACCACAGCAACAACAACAAAATACTACAACAATGCTTACAACAACAACAGCGACAACAACAATATACAATAAGACATTAAATTGAAAATTTTATGCGCGCCTAAATAACTAAAAACAAAAAAAGAAAAAAAAAAACAAACCAATACGAAAATAAAAACAAAACAGTAGCAACAGCAACAATCGAAGCTCGTTCTTGGCATTAAAACAAAAAATCAAAAAACAAAAAAAAAAAAATCCAAATCGAAATGACATGAAAAAAATCGCGATCGTCTGATTGTCTTCGACTGCGCAAACCATAACAGCAACAACAATAACAAAAAGCAGCAGAAGTGTAGCAACAACTTGAAAGCAGACCCAACAATAAAAACCACAAGAATAAGAACAACAAAAATAAGAACAAGAACAAGAACGAACACGGACGACAACAATAACACACAACAACAATAACAGCAGCAACAACAACAACAATAGGCACAATAAATGGTCACATCGGAATTGCTAATTTGGTTTTGAGTTTTGAGCTTTTGACGTTGGTTTGTTCATTCCTCGCTTCATTTTGAGTTTCATGCGACATTTTTGACATGCGGATGTACCCCATGTACAAGTACGAATGAGTATTTATGTATAGACCGGCATAGACGCAACTCATACATGCGTACATACATACACACATACACACATTTACACATATGTATTGATTACGTGCCTACGTACAGCTGTCGCACCTTTCTGTTAGCTCAAGAAAACACCTTTGCCTGGCACAAAGTTAAGCAATACGGAAGCTTTGTCGCCTTTGGGCACCAGCAGTGCACGTTTTAGCTGAGCAATTTATCCTGGCTCAGGCCAGAGTCAAATGACGAAAAGAGGGGACCCAAGTGTACTGACGAGAATACTCCACAGCAAGAGATATTCGTAGATCAGAACAACGAAAACAAAGCATAATGTTGATCTTAGGCATTTCTTGTTTGCCTCGTACCCAACATGCTACAACATTTAAGCTATCACTACTGTTAACACTAACAAGGATACTAATTCTTGAAAATTGAGAACTATAAGACTACACATTATATCATGCGCAAATGCTTGACTTTTTACGTCAATTTGGGCAAACGATTGCCTACCTAACTCATTAAAGTTCTCATCCCACTAATTACATTCCCATACTTATAAACAAACTCCTGGCATTATCGTAGTCCGTAGAAGGAAGGAATCAATCGATTCTAGGAAGATCCAATATTCGTGCACGACAGACCATTGCATTGGTAAGATCTTTGAGATTTCAACACCAATTACTTTCTTAATTTTTTCATCCAAGTTTACTTCGAACTCTTACCTAAGAGAAGAGAATATCCTTTAATACAAAACAGCTCAACATTGAGTAATTTTTTAGTTCCCAAGACTCTCTTCTTTTTTTGCCACAACTTAGCTCAACATAAAGCAAACCAAAAATATGCAATAAATCCGTTTTCTACACAGCAAATACAATTTACACTGTGCTGTGGTCAAGGAACAAAATTTATGCCATTTACCACAAACAATCAGAGAGAAAACGCTCAGCAGTAGCTGCTGAACAAATGTGCGAAAACCACAGGAAATTCGGTTCGAATTTGCCATGCGGTAGTCCAAAGGATTTGGCGTTGCAGCACAGCTGAACTAGGACTCGCAGCCAAAGACAGGCGCTAGGAGGCTGTGCATGGCCTTGTGCCGGACTGTACAGTGTTGGGTGGGCATGTGGGAATGTGGGGATGTGTGTGTGCAGTGAGTCTGCATAATTGATGTAAATGTTTGTGGTGAATGGCATTTGCAGTGCACTTGCACTGCATCTTCGTCGCCTGCTTCGTCGTTGGCTAAAGTAAGAAACAAATGCCTGGTCAATAGTCCAGCACCGATTGCCAACAGCCCCCAACCCTGGGCAATGTATGGGTTTTTGCATTTGTAAATGCAATTAATTCCTGCATTACTGCTTTTTGCTGTATTGTGGGTTAAGCTAACTTGGCTAAAACAGAATAAAAGATAAAAGAAAAATGCGAACTTTCACAGGCAACTAAATAAAATTATTTAAAAACAAAACTCGAGTAAAAAGTTTTTGCATTGATTGAAAAAAAAACCATAGATAGAGATTTCATATTGTACAACAAAAAATTAAATTGTTTCATTTAGTTGCTGCTGGCGCCAATGTCCCACGACCAAGTTAAGGCCAAAACGCACCGTTAGGCCATTAATCAAGCCAAGCCAAGATAAACCAAAGTCAATAGTTTACAGCTCGTTAAATACCCAAAAACAAAAAGTAGGGATGTTATTGCGAGGCACGGAGATGACCAAACAAACCAAAAACAAATAAATTAATCAAAATTGTTGCATTTCACTTCGTTCTTGTTTTTTTTTTATTGCTGTGCTGATTGTTCGTCAAGTCATAAAATTTCTAAAGAAATGATACACACCTTCAGCGAGTGACATTACAATCGTCAGTAATAACAACAAAATAATAACAACAATAATCCGAAGTCAACTACAACATCGATAATATCCTTTGTCCTTTCCAGTGAAAAAAAAATAGACACGGCTGCTTGTTTATTTATCAACCCCAATGATCACTAAGACGAGACACGACAAGATACAACAAGACAAGAGAAAGTGACCAAAAACACGACGTCCAATTTTTTATCGTGTTGCCTGAAGTTGTCTTTTGTTAAACAGTGAATATTATACAGTTAACTGAAGTATAATTGCACATATACAAATTCCAAAAAATAAACGTTGAAGTCCCCATTATTCGTTTGCTACGACTAGAGTTTAATATAAATACCACTAAAATTTATAATTTTTAGTCTAGCACTACCAGAATTTCTTTGGTCTAGCCTATATACAGTTCTCATGTCGCCAACCTTTGATCATATAAAAAAAGCGACGTCAACTAACAACAGAGCTACGAAAGTATTGAATATTTATTGTATTTGCTTAAGGGTCACTACAGTTTCCGTCGTTCGTAAACAAAAATGTGTTTTCGAATCGGTCAAGACAATTGCTTAAATGGAACGTCTGATCTAGATCAGATAAAACTATTTCCCAGCCTAGATAGATGTGAATCTAATATCACATACCCGTCTTGCTACCCATCTTCCTTAAATTGGTATCTTAGCTAAGTTCCTTATTTACCAACTAAATGTTGAAAAAGATTAGATTGACATTTTAAGTGTTGATTTTTCTTTAAACTTTATTCACATCCTTAATTAGCAGAGGGCATTTGAGAATCCTGTCCATGACAGTTTCTGCAGTTTAAACCCACAACAACGAGAGGAATAAACTTCCGTTTTGTAATCACTTTCACGGCAGAGTTAAAAATGTAAAATTAACCAAACAAGATCAAACCTAAAGAGACAGTCTGTGTGGCCTATAAATAACAATAAAAACAACAAAAACAACTAACAAAAAAGTCTTGAGTACACATCATTAACCTTTTCGAGTTGCTAAGATAAATAAACAGCAGGACAGTCATCATAAGGGTTCATTGGCAAAGGCACACAGTCTGAGACGTACAGGCGGAATAACAGGCAAAGTGACAAACGAAGAAATCAAATGAAGCAAATGTCAAACGTCATGCAAAAGCAATTTTGATGTTTAGCTGTCGCACTCTCTTGCCTAGCCTGCTTAGAATATGAGAAGGACGACGCTTCAGTACTTAAAGGGGTGCCGAGGGTAAGGCTAACGTTAATTCAGGACACACACACACACACACACACGTGGAGCATGCGACATTGATCACTGATTAGAATAGAAAGAAATCCCAATGTCATGTAAGCGAATCAACATGTTAAGTCATTAACCAAAAGAGCGTCAAAAACCGACCTCCTGGACGATGTAGGTGAAGTAGTCGTTTGCGTGCAAAGCGTGTTTTCAGTCAAATTTCCAGGGCAAAGCAAACGACTTTTGCTTTCATAGAATTTCCGGTAGTCATTTCCATGTTGATTATCAACTGCGATAGCCCGATGCATTGTGTCTTTGAGCACACGTGTGTTTGGATTTCACTTTTATTGATAAGCAGCAATACACATTTCAATGCAGGCAACATAAATTTAATTCAAATTTCTCAGTTTCCTACTTTGCTTTTGATTTAGCGTTGCACATTAGCTTAAGAGTTCGAGGCGTGTGACAGATATTTCTTGTATATTCCTTCATTCTACTTAAAAGTTTCCTTTTTGGATCCTCTCTGTGCATCACCCCAATTTCTTCGCTAACAAGGAATAACAGCGCTGTCATTAATTAATTGTGAAAACATCTTCTACTTAACTTTCATATCTCCACCCTGTTTAAATAATAGTAATGAAAGAAATGCAATTCAAATTGCTGGTAGTTATTTAAAGCAGATTGGCAGCACTATTGGTTTACATCTCAGATGCTTAGTTAGCTCACCGTCCACAAACACAATGAAATCATGACCAAGTTTGTAATCATGAGCTCAACAAGAATTATGACCCGCCATTATCTATTGTGAATAGCCAGCTTTTACCAGAGCAGAAAAACGGGTATAACTCTAATATGAATATGAATATATATACTAAGTATAATAATAAAATTTTATATTATTTAATTTATTTGTCAAAAATCGAGTGCTTTGATTGATTTTGAGTGCCTGGAAGCACTGTCTTATGGCTTGGCAATGGTATGACTTTCGGACACGAAACTCATTCATGTTATGATGATGAATTATGTTATGTCTCAACAAAGCACTTAAATTTATAATAAACATGAAATGAAATGAAAGAATATGAAAAATATAGAGGCAGAGAATATAAAGCAAGGGATAAAAATAATATTTTGTGTGTTCTTCTTACTCATTCATTATCTTCTATACATTCACAATATTCATAATATTTTTCGTTTAACGTTTTTCACCACCATCAGATGAAAAATTATTGGGCAGTGTACATTTTCCGCAAACTCATTAGGAATTTTCGTTACACACCTCGCAGAATAACGGAAGTTATTTATTTATTATTCTAAACCGTTGGCCGTTATCTATTGTGAATTACAAATAACTATGACGACCGCGTAAAATTCCGTCGTTGTTTATTTTGATTTTAAATAGCCAAAAAAAAAAAATAGCATAACAAAGCAAACTACGCAATAAACGCAAAATGTAAAAACTAATAGTAAAATAAACACAAATGCCAACGAAAACTAAGCACCTCAGGAGAAATTTTAACGTGTGACAGTTTGAATCATTTCTGTTTAATAATTTCCGCTTGAACACTGGTTTTAAAACTAAAACCAAGCCATTTATTTTTAAACAAACAAAACAAAAACAAATCAAAAGGAAACTAGCAGCGACAACAATTAAATAGTAATAACAATAAAAAGAACAAAAGGAAACATTCGAAGAAAGAATGCCGACCATACCAAAACGCAATTTCCGTCCAACTGGTGGCGGCGGTGGTAGTAGTGGAGGTGGCGGGGGCAATGGCGGGGACAGTCATCGAACCGGCCCACATGAATTTCTAAGAGCCGGTATACAAAGCACCGAAGTAACCGAAATGGAGTTGAAGTTCCAGCCACAGCAGTGCCCAGCGCCTCCATGCAAGCAAACCTTCTGGTGGGCCACGCAACCGAAACCCGTTAAAATCAAAGGCTGCAACGAGTGAGTAATGACGACCTTTTCTATTTTCTTATGCATAATCGTCAAGACCTAAGCAACGGGGGAGGAGTGGGGCACTCGTAGGGACGTGTTTGCCCAGTAAGAGGTCAATGAAATTATTACTTGCCAAGTTGGCGTGGCGTTGACGAGCGTACGTCAATAAATTGCTGCCGAAGAGAAACGAAACCGAAAGTCAGTCGAGTGGTGAAAGTTTATAAATTGCGTAAATTAATAATCGGCTATGGCAGTAGGCTGTAAAGGAAGTGGGTGAATATTTTTGGTGGGTAAAGTTGACACGCAAGCAACTGGCGCAGGTTGTATGACAGTTCCCGGTTCTCTTGCAGAAACTGGAGAACATGAGAAAGTGTAAGTGCTTGACTCTAGCATGTTGACACTTAAAAAGGAAGGTGGAGTTAAGGCTTAGAAATTTATGAGAAGGAATATTTTTATTGTGCAACAATTTAAAAATTATTTTTAAACTCGTTTTAAAGAGATGCAGTCAAGAAATTACAAAGAAACCACTGAAATCCTTACAATGTTTTCGATTTTGTAATAGATTTGATTTTCTTAGTGGCAAAACTAAATCCACTTCAGTCATGTTATCATCTGAATCGCATCGAAAATGTTAATTGATATACTATATATATGAAGTTCACACTGTTTGAATTCAATTAACTACTTTCCAAACATCCAATCTGGGTCCCAGCTCTTTGATATTTCGAAATAAAATAGTTTTCCTACAAAATATGAGAGCCAAAAGTAAACCAATAAAAATTAATGACTCGAGTCAAGGCTTGTTTTTTGCTGAAGTCATTGTCATCCGTCTTAGGAAAATGGCTTAGTCGTGTGCCGCAGCCGGTTCCTGATTAGCTTCTGATAGCAACATCAAGCAATTTTCCTGTTAATACTTTTTCGTGTAAAAGCCAAGCGCAAGCGACCTTGAACCTCTTCTATTCAACTGAAACCGCCAACATAATTACCTTTCAATTGACTGCTATACGTTGAATACGAAACACAGCCTTTTCTTGGTAGCGATTTCTTTATCAGCACAAGAATAATGCAAATGTGAGTGTTATTATAGGCAGGGTACTACCGACTCCTTCTATACGGACATGTTTGCATTCGCCAACATGTTTAATAAAAAGCAACACACACATAAATTTCCATTTCCGTCGCATTTGACCTTTGGCTTTGACACCAACACGACTCTAATCAAGAATCAAGAAACACTACTGCGAAGGCGAACACCTTTTCAATGTCAAAGGCAATGGCGACGACGACGACGACGACAATGGTACGTAAAAAAGAAAAACGTGAAGTCATCTCTCAAGGGTTCCGTTTTTTTTTTTTTTTCAATTTTCTGCTCTTCCGTTTTTCTGTTTTTGGCACTTTCTTGCCATAGAGGAAATGTCGCATTAACCATCGTCGTCGGTTAATGCGTATATTCGGACGCGTGTGGCGAGCTCCCAGCTCCCAGCTTTGCAGTGCCACAATTCAAGGCCAAAGTCAGGTGCTCTGCGACATCACCGTCCATTAATTAAACGGCGTGTTACATCCTAGATGAGTACTTGGAAAATGGCAACTCCTTAGCTGTTTCGGTTTCAAATTTGCTCAAGCAAACCTCCCATCCCAGGCAGTGAGCCTTTGTTTGCGCACATGACTATTTGAATACCAATGAAATGGTTGATGTTTGTGGTAGGCCGCGGCCTCCCGATACCATCTACGAAGTGTTGTCGTTGTTGCGTTGAGTTGTCGCGTTGTTGTGTTGCCAGCATTGTTAATAAACACAACAGCTGTTGGCCCCAATACGTGTATGTGTACGCGAGTACACACACACACACACAGAAATCGAACTTCGCTTGACCAAAGGCTAGAGTCCTTCGTGTAACGAATCGCGCCGGCCGAGGTTCCTTGTCGAGTGTCCGCGCGTGTTTTGGTCATTTAGTAAGCGAGACTCGTGCCGTCTGGTCGTTGACGTTGTCGTCTCTAAGTGCGCTTGTGTTTTTCCGACGCAAGCCACTGCCACCGGAAGAAGTGGAAATTTTAACGCGACGTTTGTACAAAAAAGTGGCAAGACGGAATATTGATTAACCGGACAACAATTCGAACAAAAAAGGAAAATAAAATACAAAAACCGAAAGACCGTAAACTATTTTTACACGCACAGTGAAAAGTTTTTTTGGGGGTAAATCGTGAGAATGTGAATGTGTAGCAAAAGTCACAGGACTCAAGAAAATAATGCAAAATAAAAGCACCGAAGCTGAAATAAATCCAACAAACTTCCCAAACACCGCACCAGCACCAGCAACAACACAAACCGCCGAAGGTGGCATCGCACCGCACGACCAAACTGAAGAACTACAGACAGTCCAAGAAGAGGAGCGCACCCAGAAATTCTCCTTTGCCGCAACATATCCCTACGCACCAGGTCGCTACGCCACGCAGCGCTACGCACGTGTACTGCCCACTGCGGAGTTCGATTTCCAGCCGACCGGTGGCACTGCCTTCTCGGTGCTGCAGCACAACAACAGCGTCGAAGTTGAGGACTACTCGCCATTCTCTCGTTACGGCACCGTTGGCAAACCAAACGCCATAGTGCGTCCCATTCGACGTGCAGCGGATCAACAGCCGCCAGCAGCGGCTAATTTCCAAAGGCAAACGCACAATGTTGCACAGGATATGGCCGCGTCTGGCCAGGCGGCGCCTGAGGGGCATGGCAGGCCCGAGGGTAACGTCGACGCATCGATAACAAATACATCGAGATCCTTCTTTTCACGGAGTGTGCAGGAGATGCGTTCCTTCGCCGAGGAGTTGCAACGGAAGCTACGTTTCCTTCACCCGGACGAGAATTATGGCGGAGCTGCATGGACGCGTTCGAAAAATGTGCGCTGGATTTTAGTTGTAGCGTGATTTGGTGTTGTGCAACAGCCAAGTTGGTACATTTTTCGAAACCTCTTGAGTACACTGAGTAGAGTAAAGTTGTTAGTGTGATGGTGGGAGTTTATTAGAAACCCTATTACCATACTAAATTAAATGCAGTATCCAACAGTAATTAACTTTTATTATCGTTTAACTTTGATGTTGGGAAGTCGGCACTTCCATGTATAATAAGTAAGAGAGAGTATACACTTCTGTTGTTCGAGTGTTCCTAAGAAATTTGATTGTAGGTTTTTAAGACAGAATATGAATCTTTGACTTCACCTTACTACTCTAAATTTCATATATACGATTTATTTTAGCGATTAGCTTTTATTCCAACTCTATCTCAGTAAAATTGATGTCTGATTCAAATTGATGTCGATCTCAATTAAGATAATACATTAGAAGAAGGAGCAAGTTGCTATGCAATCGAATCGCATCTCTTCGAAAAATGTACCAACTACCAGGAATCGTCTTGTCCCATTTGTCTAATTCTGTTGTCTAAGAAAACTTTTCTCCCCACTCTTGCCGCATTCTGTTGCAGAGCAATCCAAACGATCCACTCAATCAGCGACCGCGTTTCGTTACCACTGTGCCCACGGGCATATTTTTGCCACCGGCCAAGGAATTGGAACATCTACCGGCTTCGCTATTGCATCGACACATCTACGCATATTCCTCGTATCCTGTTGTACTCAATAGCTATTACAATGCTTATAACAATAACAACAACAACATTGGCATCGGTAAAAATTACACGTCAGCCAAGGACAAAGCACGACATGCCATAACTGGCACAACTACGCTAACAACAACAACAACAGCGACAGCAACAATAGCAACGACAGGCGCACCGATACATGCCGCTGATAAGGATATTAAAATAAACGCCACACGTCTACGTGCTACAAATGCGGCAAACGTTGCGCCACACTCGTCACAGCCGTCGATTTCGTTGTCCTCGACAACAACGTCGACAACGACGACGGCGTCGACATCGGCAGCAACGTCGCAGGCAACCGTGCTCGCCGGTGAGGTCCACATCACCAAGGAGCAGTTCCAACAACAATTACAGCAGCGACGTGACAAAAGGTAAAATGCAAAAAGCAAAAATAGAAAAGTGGCGAAACCAAACAGCAAAACACTACTGACCACCTGTCCGTCCGTATGTACGTGAACCGTGTTGTCCTCGCGGTGTTTTTTACAATTTTCACTGTTTTTAAGGGTATTTCCATAAATTAAAATTTATTATACAAAGGACTTTTATGAACGTTGTCCATTTGGGCGCTCGTAAAATGTTTATTAGATTCTGTTGTTGTTATTGTTGTTGGTCTTTTATAAGTAATGACCAAGTTTTATTTAATAATTTCATTATAAGCAACAACGTAACGACTTCTCATGTTGTGGCGTTTCTATTCTCGTTATCCTTACTGGAATTTTCGCTCGTTAGCCTGCCGCCGTGTATGCACTTTATATCGATGACTCAACAGTAACTTGAAATGTTTTTCAATTTATAATTGCCAAATGCCGTTTTCATCCGAATGTGAGGGAGCGAATGGAAAAAGTGAAATGGAATCTAAAGTACCGTTATTATTGTCCAACTTGTTGTTGTCACCATTGTTGGCTTTGGTTCAATTGATTCAATTGAAGTAAAAAATCCAAAGCAGGACAGCGTATTTGTGTTCTTTGCTTGTTACTCTGGTTATTTTTCATTTGTTTCATTCATGTTTTTTTTCCTGTTTCTTTTTTTTTGGCATGAATAATTGAAATTCTGATTTTCGTATTCAAGAAAGTTGGTAAGCAATTTTAGAACTGAGCAAAATAACAACAACAACCGCGAAGGTGCAGGGTTAGTACTCAATCATAAGTTCTCCAAGTTTCACTTAGTTTTTTTGGCTACCGTGAATTATTAGTCGCTTTGACTTTAATTTAATCGCATAACCCCCACCCAGCTGCGTTTTAGATGAGGTAATAAACAGGCAAGGGTTTCTAATTTTTTGAAAAAAAACTATAATAGAGAATGATTCGTATATTACATATATTAATATGTATTCAACATGGCATATTGTCATTTCAGAACCAAACAATTTAAAAAAAAAAGATAACAGTACTCCCATTTACAACCAATAAAATTTCATGAGTCTTTTCTACGGCATTGTTTATGATACTCAAATAAAAAACAAAATAAATAAATCGACACATACATATGTGGGCTACTAAATGCAGAATAAGGCGCTCATACTAAACCGAATTGACGATTAATCGATTTGATAAAATATAATACATTAATGTATTTGCGTAAATTTCAGTATTGCCTGAGAAACTTACTTGCAAGTATCATACTATATAATTAACTATACTGGCCTTACTATTAAAGATCGATTTCGGTAATTTGTCAGTAAGTTCTAAGGACACAGAAGTTAATTTTACAGTTGACCATGTAACACTTTCGACTTCAACGAATGCTCACATGTAAAACGAAAAAAAAAACTCAAGCCAATAAGTAGTTCATGAAATTAACTTAATTACACTTAAACAAGAATATTGATTCAATGCGTACTTTCTCAGCTTTTTATCGAATTGCTCTCAATGAGGCTCTCGGTTCTTGCATTAAGCATCCGATCATTAGATCATGAATTTATGCCTATATTTTTCGAAAACCAAATTATTTCATATTTAAAATTTACTAAAAAAATGATTTTCATCTCACGATCCTGGGTTCAGCCATGGACCAAATTAAAACAAGTGTGTCATAGTACACATGTATGTTGCAATGTTTTTTGGTAGAAGTTTTTCAAGTCATTAAAAACCTTTCTAAATTAAGAAATGTACGTCATGCAAAGAAGATTAAAAAGATTCTTGAAATGATTCCTTAAAAAGGGGTAATATATAAATATGCGATAAAACTCTCAAATTAGAATGCACAGATTATTGCTAATAATTGAGTAAGCAATTGAAAAAATTTAAATTCAAATTGGCACATTCAATGAAAAAGTTCATTTTTTTTTTTTATTTTCGAGTACAGACAATCGCAGAAGGAAGAACAATTAATAAAACTAAAAAGTAATTTACTTAAACATAAAATAAGATATTTCAAGAATCCCTTGATCTGTAAAATTATCGAGAATAAGACAAATTGTTGCCTAATTTACGAAAAGTGTCTCGGAAAAGTTTAGAGACTTGCGAGTTCTTCATTTTTTGCGTATATGAGAATCCCTTAAATGTGAAGTGAAATAATTATACAATTTCCATTTAACATTCATCTAATTTTTGTTATCATGCTGTGGCAGCTGTCAACATGTGTACTTCTTGTAGACCTGATGGAAATGCAGTGCAATGTCGTTGAGTGTGCCATATTAAGTCTATTTGGCCCACTGTGCGTTGCTACTTCAATTGCATTGTACTTTTAGCGCAGACCTCTGCTGCTGCTGCTGCTGCTGCTGTTACTTCGACTTCAATGTGACTTCCTGTTTGTGCGCCAGTTTTGCGGTTTGTTTAGCGGTCTGCTAAAAAAATTTGCATAGGTCACGAGTTCAGGTTCTTCTGCTTTGCTAAGTGCTATTGTTTATACACATGTATACATACTTGCACATAGATGCATTTGTACATTTTTGTGTGCATTTGTATATAAGCAGCCACATAGTTAAGCCGTTAGACAACTTAAGTACGAACGGTTACTTGGGACTGGCCACCCACCATGCGGCACCATCCGGCCCATCCTGCTGTGGGCGCCTAGTTAAGATTTTTGGTTGCTGATTGTGTTGCAAATGCAATGACCCAAAAGTGTAATGAACTTAACGGAAATTGATTTGCCAGCCTAACGCCCACAACAAGTATGTACCTAACTTAGAATGTACCTAACTTATTTGCAACAGCGTTAAATCTTTCAAATTCCTTTTCTATGTTGTTGCAGTTCTCCAGTAAGTATATTCTTTTCGTGCTCTGTGCGCTACTTTCCTGGGTGTTGGCCTTGTGGCAGGAAGCATGGCTTGTCTATTATTAAATTTTATTATTTTGTATTTTCAGGAAGGTGGTGCCGCCCATGGAGCCCTACAAGAACGTCATGTATGAAAAACGCGTCATCAAAGGCACCAATTACAGCAACAATGCGATGATAGTAAGTTATGCACGGGGCGGGGTTATTTTTAGCACATGCGGCATGACAATAGGTTAATTACGTACTGGCAATTTGCTGAATTGCAAATTGCCCCAAAAAAAAAAAAAAATAACCGAAATAAAAGAGAAAAAGGGAAACAACAAAACTGCAACGAAAACATGTGAAAAGGCGATTAATCATAATTTTTGCCAACACGCTCTTTCTTCTTTCTTGTTGCCCCTTTACAGACGGAGATCGATCCCTTTGACAAGGCCGCCGAGTTGCGGCGCCGCAACATGTTACGTAAGCGCTCGATACAATGTCGCAATCAACGTAACGTGCTGGGCACACCGCCACCGGTCAAGGGTCGCAAGCACGAGGATGTGCAGACCGAAAAGTATCTAGAGAAATTGGTGCAACGCCCACCAGAGTTCAATGCCGAAACACAGACAGATCTTTTCCTCGAGAAGCCACCCATACCGCCTTATGTGCAGGCTAAAATCGGCGTCGATGTGGGCACTGAAATTGCTGAAGGTGAACTGTTCCACTTTGATGCCGAGGCGCAACCGATTATCGATGTGCTAGTGGATGCATGCATCGAACAAAGCATGTTGGAGGTGGCGCACGAGATGGAGTTAGATGCGTTGCGTCGCAAGCAGGAGGAGTAAGTGCAGTAATGGTGATTTATGTTGAATCTCAACAATCATCTACATATGTCAACAGGTACTTGGCACAACGTGAGGCTGAGCTTGCCGAGCTGCGCCGCCTGGAAGCCGAGGAGCTGCGCTTGCAGGCCGAGAAGGAACGTCGTTTGCGCCAGGATGCGATTGCAAAGGAGCTTGATGAGGAGATGCAGAAGAGCGTCACGGCAGCCAAATTGTTGCAAGGTCACATTGCCAGTCTGGTACCGGAGGTGCTAGAGAACATTGAGCCGGCTAGCGATGCGGTCAAGAAGGAGCAACTAATGAAGAACATTTGCCCATGGCTGTCCGCAGAAGTGGCCGAGGAGGTCGGTCATATTGTGGACTCGCGCGAGATTTTGACCGCCATTATCAAGGAGATCATAAAGCAACGTGCCGAGGTGTATGCCGGCTACAAGGAAGGACTCTCCGTAGAGGGCTCATTGATTGTGGATATCTGCGAGGAGGAGGGTTGCGATGAGGCTGCGCTTGAGTGTTTCTCTGGCGAAACGGATTATGAGGAGTGCCCGCGTGAGCCGACGCCACCAGATAGCGAGCAAAAGATCGCGCGTATGCGCACACATACCAAGAAGTAAGAAGTGTGGTTGACGGGCAACGGCCAAAACGACCAAAGCAAAATCATAAACGCGAAATTTTTGTGTGCCGCATTTGGGTTAAAAAATATATGTGCGCAGCAGCGGCACAGAAAAAATTCGTGTTCGTCTAGTGGGAAATCGAATTGGGAGGAAAAAGGTAGAACAAAATTTTCTAATGTCATGCAGCTATGTTGTTAAACGTTTTTTATGTTAAATTACAAGAATAAAATTTATGTAATTTGTTTTTATGAAAATGTGCAAAATGAAGACTTACAAGGTTAAGCAACGTGTCCTTCTGGCACACTAGATGCGTCAATAACACTGCCTAGCCGACGCCGAGTCGGCTCTAATTTACTGCATTAACCGGACTATACTTTTTTGTGCTCCTTGTTTGTTGTCCGTGCTGCCAGCTCAGCTGTGCGCATGCATGATCTTGCCAATATCAAAGATTTTGATTATTTTATATTATTATTATTTATTATTACAGTAAACTTAAGATTAAAAACGTAAGCTAACTAGGGGATAGCACTGGCTACCTGGGCCTTCGGCTTATTTCATATAATTTACCCATTTTTATAAGAGCTATTAGCAAATAAGTTGTATGTTTTGACAACGAAATCGAGTGATGAGATGACACTGTAGATATTTGGTCTCGTCGTGACTATGCCTGTCGCTGGCGTCGTCGGCCGTCATCGCACGATACTGATTGCAGGTTAAATTAACTGAAATCGTCATCACTTTTTCGGTGGGTGGTGCATTAACAGCTACATGAGACAAGAGAAAGGCAAACAATCCTCGGAGTTGCTAGTGCTGTTTGTAAGCTTTATGCTCCTGAGGGCGCTAGTAATATGGCGCATTGGCCTTACTATAGATGGCGGCAGCAGCGAGTTGTTGAGCAAACCAACGAACTATGCGTGAGAATGAGACAAAAACTTATACAATCAACGGAATGGAATACAATTGATGTGCTGACAACCCGCTCACACACTCTTTGCGAGTGAAACCACACGAAATCAGCTGACAACGTCGCATACAATATGCGCAGCAAAACAAATATTTTATTGTGAAATTTTTTTGTAAACGTATAGGATGTCGAATATATTTACACCCGCAAATCAAATACGTTTAACCAATGTCGCCATCGTGCGTCTAAAAAAGGCTGGAAAACGTTTTGAGATTGCCTGCTATAAGAACAAAGTGCTCTCATGGCGCAACAATAGGTAAGAGATTTACAGTTTCTTTAAAATAAATTTGTCGTGCAATATGCAATCGGAACAGCGAAAAGGACATCGATGAGGTACTACAGACGCATACAGTCTTCACAAATGTATCTAAAGGACAGGCAGCCAAAAAGGACGAATTGCAGAAGGCTTTCGGCAAGACTGACGAAACTGAAATTTGCAAAGAAATACTCAGCAAAGGCGAGCTGCAAGTTTCGGAAAAGGAACGCCACAATGTGCTGGACTCACAGTTGAATAGCATTGTCAACAGCGTCGCTGCGCTTTGCGTAAATCCAGAGACACGACGGCCCTATCCGGCCACTATTATTGAGAAGTCTCTGAAAGATGCGCATTTTTCCGTTAAGATGAACAAAAATGCAAAGCAACAAACACTGGAGGCAATTAAATTGCTGCGCGAGCATTTGCCCATTGAAAGGTCACGCATGAAATTGCGTGTCTCTTACGTTGGCAAAGAGGTAAGTTATTAGCAGGCAAGTTGAAATTTTGATTTTCATTATTGCAATTTGTTAACCTCAGGGCGGCCCCAAACTAAAAGAATCGATTGTGAAGCTGGCCAAAAAGGTGGAACATGAGGCTTGGGATGAGTCAACACTTCACCTAACACTGCTTATTGATCCAGGAAATTATCGAGTGATCGACGAACTCGTACGAAATGAAACAAAAGGCAAAGGACTTGTCGAGCTGCTCGAGTTGAAAGAAGTCGTAGAAAGCGATGATTTGTTTTAGCCTTTATTACTATTCGTGAAATTTATTAGCTCTGTTATAATAATAAAATTTATATATTTTTTTTTATAATTAACAATACATCTGGTGTAAACATATTGGACTGATAACACTTTATTCGTAGTTAAGAAAAAAAATGTTGCCCCCGCACTATTTGCGTTTCTTCAAATTCTCAAAACGTTTCGACAACTCATCGAAGTCAATCTCATCATCGTTTGGCTTGACATCGTCACCGGGTAAGTCGGGCAGATCACTGGGGACGTTCGGCAGATCCAAAGATGGCGCGCTTGGGTATTGTGGCGGAGAGTTACCAGGTGGCAACTTGGAGCGTGGTTGTGGTTTAGGTTTGTTTGCGTTCTGTAAATGATATGGCATTAATTTATGCAATAATAATATTAAATTAAAGAAATAAATATAAACATTTTTTAAGGTAATGAATGCTAGGGTACCTGCAAATTAACAGGATTAATTGAGGTGTACCGAGGCGGTGGATCATTGTGTATTTTTTCGCGCTAAATGGCAAAAACAAAAAAGCACAAAAAATAAAATTAAAAAAAAAAATAATTATATACAAAACAAAAACAAACTAAAAAATTGGGTAATCTTAAAAATATTCGCAGAGTACATAAATAAACAGCAATGACGCATAAAGAGACTAGTTAAAAAACTTACAGCAAAGCCAACATTAGCAGGCAAGATAATTGAAATTAGTAAATGAAATAGTAATGAAAGTTAGTTTTGATAGCATGTGGGTCTAGCGGAAGCGAAACCTACCAAAATATTCTCTTCGGAACTGCCACCATCCGGCAAATCGGTGTTAGTCTCGTGCTAAGGTTAAAGAACATGCAAAACCAAGCGTATGTTAAAGGAAAAGCCGCGCAAAATCAGTTCTACAACTTACACCTATGAAATTCGTATTCAAATCCTTTTTCTCATCATTTGGCGCAGCGGGCGGGCATACAGCGGGCTGCGTGGGCGGTATGTTGTAGGCGAAGGGTGGCGGTGCTCCTGCGCCGCCAGTGGCAGTACCTACACCACCACCACTGCCACCATATGGTGGGGGATAGTTGAACGGTTTGTTTGTTGGTGGCGCCGGCATATTAGGCAATGGCGGCACTGTTGGGTAACCAATGAAACCCATTTGCGGGGGTGGCGCACTGCCGCCCCCGCCAAGATTGTTTTTATCCGATAAATCGATGAGATGCGGCTGCGGCGGTTCTGTCAATGTCAATTATAGGGTAAATAAAAACATTTCTTGGACGTAAACATACACTGTTTATTAACAAACCTGGCTTTTCATCCTCTTGCATGACCTGTGGATCTGGTTCATATTCAATGTTATAGTTCTTAGCAATAGCGATCAGATATTTTTCCACCAGTAGTTTTGGTGGCGCTTGCAGGGTCAATTTATGCATCAATTTCTCAGAGACGAAGTGCTCTCCTGTTGCTGTTCTGGCATGTTCCGCGAACTCTGGTCCATATTTGGTCACAAAAATGTCGGAAATGACTTTCAGCTCAGCAATGTCACTTTGCAAACGTGGGCATACCCAAACAAGGCTGGACACTGCTTCAGCAATTCCAGCATCGAGCTCCTTCATCTGTGTGACCAGGCCGAAACGCGCCAGGAGCAAATCACAATACATTTCCACGATTTCCATGGCCTCCACCAAATAGTCTTCGCTGTGGGCGTGGTTTACAGCATTTAAGATAATAACAAGACAGCAACACACACACTTGGAACTCACCGTATGATATGCTCAACGCGTATCCGTGCACGCTCCACTTTACCTGTGGCCAGGTAATCTGCGATCTCCTTGCGTGATTTCTGTGTCAGCTCCGCCTTTTTCTTTTCGAGCAATTTGAGACGATTGAGCGCAAGACGGAGATTCGTCTTTAGTTTATTGTAATTGGGTCCACTTGAGAACATTTTGATTCACTTTTGGCGTAATTTGAAGCTGAGCAATCCTATTGTCTGCGACTAATTTGAAAAACAAAACCCTCAGAGATGAGAATGAATCACGTATTTAGGAAACAACAAAATCTGTGTGCCGTGACGTCACAATCAAACAGAAGATAACGTTTCATAGAGTTGCATAGTTTCGATACTAGTCTTCTTTTTTACTTCGCTGGCCCGAAAATCTTCAAAAAACCAAATGATACAGCTATGCGAGAGTGCGACTCTGTTCGTTTTAAAAACAGCTGATATATTTTACACGGGTGCTGTAAAACTTTTCAAATTTAATTATATCTAGCGCATAGTGACTCGTAATTTTCGATCTCTCTCGCACCACAACAACTATGTGCGAGACAAAGAGATAGAATGATGATATTTGCGATCTTCTTCTTCGTAACTGCAGTGCATTCCAGGTCGGACCAGTGCAATTGTTAATGGAAATTACTTTATTGTAATTAAGAATTACTAATATAGCATCCAGTCTACCGTGTTTATCATGACACATCCAACGCACATATGGTCCATTGATAGTGACGGTGCTGAAACACTGATATAATTATCTTCAGAGCCATTTTTGACTTCCAATTATTATCGAACTTTATCATTATGCAGACAATTAAGCTGGTACATATCCAGCTGTAATTATTTATTAACATTTTTGACTATGTCATACAGTTTAATAATATTAAAGTTATTAAACTACAAATTTTTTGACACCACCACTGTTATACATCGCATTTGACAACATTGTTATAGATAAACTAACGGCCTTTCATAGAGTTAGGCAACACTATGCGCTGTACGCACAACAAAAACAACAACAATAGCGATATTCGCAACAAAAACTTCGCGGGGACTTCTAACAGATCTAATTCGGTTGCTCTTAAAAAAGAAACAGCAAAACAAAAAATATATTTTAAAATACAATTAATACATTTACTAAGAATACAAGTTTCTTTAAAGTTTAAAAAGTTGAAGAAAATTCATAAATTCAATAACTTAAACATATAAAGTGCATAAAAATACAATGAATAATAAAGTGTCCAAAATTTGTGGTACCACTAAACTAGCAGAGGCACATACATGGCAAATAGTGGTACCACGAAGCAAACGACGAAAACGGGTAAAGCGTACGCAGCGATGATTGCGCGGATGAGCCGAAGTGCGTAAAAACCAGTGCAGTGTTATAAACGCAATGAAATGACAGTGTTGGTGTTCATACTCAAGCAAAATGTCAGAGGGCGCTACAACGGCATTACCAGTGACGTTAGTAGCTCGTACAATCGTTGTTGCTCATATGTCAAAAACGCCATATTTGATTTTTTTGTACAAGGAAAGCAGATTTTTCAACGCACCGTAGTTATTTCTTTAATTTAATTGTTTTGAGTTCAACCAACAAACCAACCAATGTGTTCTTATCATAGAAATTAAAGCATTCTGTGCGTAAATAAGTGCAACAAGTCTAATTCGCTGCTATATTGAAGCGTAAGTGCCGATTTCCCTTTTTAAATTGTGTAATTTTGGTATGCTGGCTGTGTATATGTGCTGCGATTTTTGCCCTGGTAACGCTTGTAGTGGCGCTATGCAGAGTCTTAGCTGCAGAGGAAACCAAACTAAATTGGAATCCGATTCTTCAAATCGAATAGTTATTTTTGGTTCTGAATAGAGGTTTTCCAATCAACAAAAAAAAAAAAAAAAAAATAAGTGCCAATTAATAGTCATTACCTTTGTGAGTGTTGTTAACCGTTGTTGGCATTCGAGTTGTTGTTGTTACATGCGCATTGTGGTACAGCATTACTGCACGGACGAGACATAAACGGTTGTAAAAATTAGAAAAAAAAAATCGACAAAATAAATGAGTTAACTAAGAACTCGAAGGCATGTTTCGCCTCAGTTGTCCCATTTATTTAGTGTAAGTGATGCACAGCACATAAGGCACATAGAGAGCTAACCAAATTATTTGGCATTTGCTTAATCCTTTCTTCTATTTCGTTGCTACTTGACACAGCTTCCGCAAGTATGGCGCAGCAGTACTTCGTGCAGTCTTTGGATGACATGAAGACGATGTACTCGGGCCTGCAGGTTGTGCAGCTATCGGGCGAGGACATTGGTGTCAGTACTCTGAACAGAACACAGGTTTATTGATTTTTTTCACGTTAACAAAGCAAACTTCTTGGTAAGCAAGAGTTGCTCTTAGCCAGCTCCAGAGCCATGTCAAAAACATCATGCATCAGCTGTGGCAAAGAACTCTGGAACTTTTGGCCTCTAATTTTGTTGTTTTTGTGAAAAGCAAATCTATGAAACTGTGTTTTTAATCGCAATCAAATTTTGCTCTTTTTTTCGCGTATTTTATTTTATATTTGATTTTTTTTTTATATTTTTTTTTATTTTACATCATTCGTTTTTGATTATGTTAAAAATGAACAGCATTTGGTATTGCACGAGGATCAAATCGTATTTAATGATGGTGATCAAGTTGTCTATCAAACAACAAATCAAGCACAACAATCTCAGCAGCAACAGCCGCAGTACCAACAGCAACCTCAGCCACAACCTCAGCAACAACAAGCGCAAGCAACGGCAACCCATTATATAATAAACGACGAAATGGCACATCAAGTTCAGCAACAACAGCAACAGCCACAGCACCCGCAACAACAGCAAATAATCTACCAACAAGGGCCGCTGGAGCACCACCGTCAGCAGCAGCAGCAGCAACAACAACAACAGCATCTCTATCAGTCACAGGAGCAGCCACAACAACAACAGCAACAATACCAGCAAACACAGGAAACACAAATGCAACATTTGCAACAAGCACCGCCACCACCGCCGCCGCCTCCGCAGCAACAGCAACATATTCAGCAAACGCAACAGATTTACTACACGTCAGATCAGGTGTTGCAACCGGGAACAATCGTTCATCATGCACCCATGGTAACATCGCCACAGCAGCAGCAGCAGCAACAACAACAACAACAACAACAGCAACAACAACAACATCAACAAAAGCCACAACAACAGCAAGCATATGCTCCGCAGCAAGTTTATCAACAACAGCATCAACAGCATGCAGTGTTGCAACAGGCGCCAGCGACAACGCAACAGCAGCAGCAGCCACATCAGCAGCAGCACGCGCAACAACAACAGACAATACAGCTGCAGCAATCGCCGCAACAACCGCAGCAACAAATCGTCTACCGCATGGCACCTGCGCAGCCGCAACAGCAGCAGCCCGCACAAATGAATGTAAGAACCATCGATAGTCCAGTTTCTTTTTTTTATTTTGTTGCTGTTATTTATTTCAAACTACTTTGCTCATAGGTCATAAATAACACGCATGTCATCGTCCAACAACCTACAGGACAGCAAGTGCTCATACAATCGCCACCGCATCAGGAGATCATCATGCGGCAGACAATGCCGCAACAGCGCATAATCTATAACAATCGTGTAGTGTATGCTGCACCGCCACCCCAACAGCCTCAGCAGCAGCAGTCAGTGCAACATCCCACACTGATACAGCAACAGCATGTGCAAGCACAGCAACCACAACCGCCTCAACAATCGCCGCAGCAGCAGCAACAAGCCATGCAGCCATTGCAAACGTCGCAGCTGCATCATCAAACGTCGCACTTGGTTCAGACACGCGTGGCTACGCAAGTGCCTCAGCAGCAGCAACAACAGCAGACCACCAATATCGTCTATCAGCAAATGCAGACCATTCAAAAGTCTGCAAATATGTCGCAACAGCAGTCTCAGCAACTCATAGCTACCAATACGCAAGTAGTGCGTACGACTGCCGGCAACTTTCGTGCGAAATCACCCCGTGGGGCCATGGCTGGCGGCGCGACTCTCATTACACGGCCACCTGGATTAGCGATCGCTGGGGGTGCCGGAGCGCGACATGTAATGCCCGGAGGCTCAGTTGTGCGGCAGGTGCGGCCACGAGGAGTTGGTGTTGCGCGCGGAGGAGTGCGTCCAAGTGGTGTGCGGAATCAGCGCCCAACGGTGAATGCTGCCGCTGGTGTTATGGTGACTGGCCCGCGGGCACAACAAATGCTAACTACAGCGACAGGCACAACGCTCGACGGACAAACAGTTCAAGTTGTAACTCAGCAGCAACAACAACACCAACTGATACAAGGTAAACAGTATGCCATTGCAACAACGCTTAACCAGCAGCAGCAGCAGCCACAGCAGCAACAGGTTGCGGCCGGCACTCAAATGCGGCCCATCTATCGCACGCAGATTGTGGAAACTGTGCAACAGCAACAATTAGTGCAACAGTCTCCACAGCAACAGCAGCAGCAGCAGCAGCAACAACAGTTAATGCGTCAAACGCAAACGGTCAAGTATCGAACTGCCAACACGCCCAGCGGCCCCGCTGTCCTGAGCAATGCCAACGAAATGGACATTGAGGAGAGCATACAAGCGAACATGGTGAAAAAGGACCACAATCAGAAACCAATGGCGGCTACTGCGCCCGTACAGCTGGGCAGCAACACCACGTTGACCACATTCTACAATGCTAGTTCCGCATCCAGCAGCGACGATGACCAGCGCGTGGTGCGCACACCGAGCGGCTCTAGCATGACACTAGCTGAATTCAAAAGGCGTTCAACGACCACCGGCCACTCGCCGCCCGCAGGTTTAATGGCAACTGTTGGAGGCGGTATGCGTCCGGTGGCTGGCACTATGCGTGTTGCCAATAAGCTGCCTGCGGCCCCAACCGCATCCAGCGTTGCGCAAACCCAAACCACTATTGTCGGGACGGTCGCGAATGCAGCTGGCGGACAACAAGCGGTTCCGGTAGCTCGCGTCTTGCCGCAACGGCAAACTGCTGCCACCACCACGCCGCCGGCGACTACATTACCAATTGTGCAGCGACAGCCTCTGGCCTCGTCGGTGCAGCAGACGTCGCATAATAACTACGAAATTCATTCGCAGCACGTGCTCAACAATCGTGCAGGTCAACAGATTGCGGATCGCGATCGAAATAGCGCCAAAATGTTGGTTATACTCGCATCGGGTGAACAACGTTTGATAACTTTTACGCTGCCGCGTGAGTCGTGTACGGTGCAGGATCTACTGGAACAAGTAGGCGTGCCCTTCGACAATAGCACAACCATACAATGCGTTGAGAACCGTGGCGCCAATGTAGATTTTGTAGTCACTGTTGGCTTTGCGGTTAATGAATCCGCCAGTGAATTAATTTCTCGTGCCGAAGAGAGCCTGCAGATCAGCCGACAACAAGAACAGGCCGCACAGGCGGCAGCAGCCGCGACGGCAGCGGCAGCCGCAGCAGCAGCGGCAGCGGCAGCGGCAACCAATAGTACTGTGGCTGCCGTAGCCAATAATAATGAAGTTCGTCGTGAAGCAGCAACGGGAACGGCGAGCAGCGTCAGCAGTCCAGCTGCAATGGGTGTGGTGCGAACAAATCAAAATAGTCAAGTTACGACGCAATTTAATACAAACAACGTGGCTGTCACTGGAGCCGCCGCTGCTGCTGCAGCTAATAACAGCATTGAGGAGCCGGCACGGAAGTGCATACCTGGTTTCTTGGCCGTCTGCAACTTCTGCGGTTTCACGGGTATGGATCATGCGCGTTGTGAACGATGCAGGCGGATATTTCACGAACCGCCGAAGCGTTTGCCGTGCATAAAGAGCGGAGCTGGATCTTCTTCAACGAGTGGAGAGGCAGTTGGTTCGCCAGGTTCCAACATTCGTGTTCTCCATACAGAGGATAAAAAGTCGGGAACTGTTCGGAAAGTAGGTGTGACCTATGTGGCGGGCTCAGGGCATCGTGGACGTGGCGGTACAACTATGCGTGGCGGTCGGACGCGTTCCGGTAGACGTCCAGTGGAGGCGGAGCCGGTGACGTTGACACTCAGCAGCGATGAGGAAGATGATGATAATTCTAATATGGAGACAAATAACGTACGTGTGGCTTTGGGACATTTACATTAAAATTTTTTTGTTATGTAAATTGAATGTTTCACAGGTTGCTTCCTCAGATGTTCCAATTGCTGCGAGCGTCACCAACACATACACTGCCTTTGCGTTCGAACCAGTATTGCTCGACAGAGATGAATCCGATATGTATGCAGGTAAGCAACGACTTTTTGTAACTGTTCCAGGGAATGATAATTCGGTTTTTTTTAAGTGGACGCAATTTATTTAAAATACTGTGTTTATTATATTTCTTTGTTTCCGTTGGCGAATTGTACAATTTTAGCACGACGACAGCACCTGAAACTTTCAAATTTTAGTTCGAAACTAGGCAGTAGAGGTGTCAAACTATCGATGGTACTATCGATTGTATCGATAGTTTTAATTTTCCAGCACTATCGATGGTTTTAAAATACTATCGATAGTCGCTTTACATTGTGAACTCCATCACTAACAATTCTCTTGAACATTCGAAGCGCAGGTTTTTAATACAGTTTTCGAGATGGCTGACGGTAAGAATATTTGTTAGGTGATACACCACAGTTGTGCAAACGCATAATGAGTCCATATTACATTTTTTCTTTTTTTTTTAATTTCGTCTTTAACGATACTATCGCGATAATATCGATAGTTTTTTTTTTAAATATCGAAAACTATCGATGGTGTGACCATCGATAGTTTGACACCTCTAGTAGGCAGGAATACAACCTCTGTCCTGCAAACTCTATTTTCTTTTAACAACACTGAATCAGTAGTGGACGACGCAAAATCCTGTTTTTCTGTGTTGCAGTACATGTTTTACCATGCCATTTTTTAAGACCGGTCACTAGGGATTTTTTTTTATATCTGGCAATGTTGCTCACAAAGTGCGTATAGCACAAGGTGGCGCTGCTAATGTGCTTGCGTTTTCTAACACTTGCACAGAATGTACGTGTAAGGTGAAATCGCGAAAAAAGTAGCATCAAGAAATAAAACCTGGGGATTAAATTGTGTATATTTTAAAAACGTTTGGCACGCGCATCTGCGGTTGAAGAAAAGGTTTTTTTTTTCGAAAAATGGATTGTGAAGAAGGTAATTTTTGCGGACTAACTTTCAATTTTTTGTGTTGATGGGCTAATAGGCGGATGAGAGACAAAGCTGAAAAATGTGGTCTACATATTAATGTTTGTAGTTGTTTTTTTTTTTTTTTTTTCAAGCGTCCAATCGAAGTAGGTTCTTTTTTATTATTAATGTAAACTACATAACAGAAAAATCTTTGTTTTATGCGTACTTGCAGATTTTATACGCGACGATGTGACAGATCTGACAAACGCCACAGACAAGGCAACGACTAGACTTACTTGCAAATGCGTACGTATAGGTGGTTACCGTTTTGAGCCACCTGTAAGTAAACCTGTAAGTTTGGTTAAACCATATGTAATGAGATTTAAGTAATTAATATAGTTAATTATTTTAAGATTGTACTGACATGTCGAGGAGTACGCCTTGTAGCGCCGCTGTATAATAACGCGAGCGAATGGCGTTCACTGGACATACACAGGAAGGAAGTAGTCAAGGTCATAGCGCATTTTGGCAGTAAACCTGGCTCTACCTCTATGTTGTCCCTCTATACTCTAAAGACCTGTGCGCAGTATATAAAAAGCACCTTAGAAGTCACCGAAGATAGTGGACAGGACAGTAAGTGTTCAGAGTGTATTTTGATTAATTAAAACTTAATTGGTGTGTTTATTCAAAGTGCTGGCGATTACCGGACCCTTTCAAATGCGTAAAATTATCATCGAATTTGAAAATGTCACAATGCAAGCGCGTAATGCTATTAAATCGATTTGGAATTTTCTTGATGAAATTTCTGCCAATGATGCTTTGGCGTTGCTACAACGTGCCGAAGACACAGACCGGCAACTGGCTGAGACTAAGCCTCGCGTCCTTCAGCCCAATGATAATGTGCGACTTCTGCTTTATCCACCAGGCACTGGAGGCATTTCAATACGCACCGACGATTATTTATGTCTGGCCAAGGAACAATATTTGAATGATATTATTATAGATTTTTACCTTAAGTGGGTGCATAAAAATGTTATCCCTGTTGAAAAACGTGAACGCACCTTCATTTTTAGCACATTCTTTTATAAACGTTTAACGACTCTTACGCGCAATGCCGATGCTAAACAAACGGCAGCACAAAAGCGACACGCGCGCGTTCAGAAATGGACAAAAAATCTTAACCTCTTTGATAAGGATTTTATAATTATACCTATAAATGAGCAATCGCATTGGTTCCTAGCTATCATTTGTTTCCCTTACCTTAAGGGGCCGGTCACATTCGATACGAATACGCCGGTTGAGCTGCAACAGCTGAAAAGACAACGTAGGTCTACTTTGATTTAAGTCTAAAATTCTAGTACTACTAATTTCTTTCCTCCATTGCAATAGGTGGCAAGAAGGTTTCGCTGCAGATTGGCAACACTACAATTACACCATTGTCAACGCGGCGCACTGAAAACAACAATGCGGCGGCTGTACTGCCTGAAATTTGTCGCATTGGTGACGAAGACAGCGAACGTGATGAAGCTGAAGGCGATGATAGTGATTTGGCTTCGGAGGATAGTGACAATTCAAATTCTGCGCTCCCGGCATCAGTAGGTGCAGCGGCGCCATCGTCATCTACGTCAACTTCAGCATCCCTATCAGCGACATCCATGGCGCCACAGTCCACAGCAACAAAAGATCAGAATGCAACGAATGCTGGCAACAAAACTGCAACAACAACAGCGCCAGCATCGACGACGGAATGTATTAAGCAGCCTCTAATACTAATTTTTGACTCGCTGGCAGGAGCCTCACGCACCCGTGTGGTTGCCACTTTGCGAGATTATCTTTCCTGCGAGTATAAAGTGAAGAAACCGGATGCGCCGGTGCACGCCTTCAATAAGGATAATATGCCGGGACACTGTGTTAAGGTGCCACAGCAGAACAACTTCACGGATTGTGGCTTGTATCTGCTGCAGTATGTGGAGCAGTTTTTCTTGGATCCTATTCGCGATTATAAGGTGCCAATAAAACAATTAACCAATTGGTTCGACACTTTGACGGTGACAAAAAAACGTGAGGACATCTCGCTGTTGTTACAACGTCTCATGGACGAGAACAGCGCGGGTGGGCAGCGTTTGATATTGCCTTCAATACCGTTTCCGACACAGAATGGCCAATTGATCGAATGTCCCGAGGATAGTGAGCAGGCAGAATTTGAAGAGGAGGAGTGCGAAGAGGAGGGCGGTGATGAGGTAAATAGTTTGTTTGAACATATCTACAAATGTTTTACGTTAACATTTGACTAAACGTGTTTTAATGTTTAATTCGTTTCAGGATGAACATAATACCACCACCACTAATACCACAAATAGCGAAATGGATGTCGATCAAAGTTCAGAGGATATAATCAAGCCGTCTACTGCACCTTCGAAATCAGGCACGCCTGTTCCTGCGACCGGTGGTACGTTTGTAACGGGTCGCAAGGTTGTGTTTAAACGGCGTTTGCCGCTAAGCTCGGTTTCCAATAATCCACCTGTTGGTGGTAGTTGCGTCAGTACCGTTGCCACAAACAGCGGTAATGGAGAGACGACTACGGCAAACGCAATTACGTCGCCGACGACAGCGCAGCTGTTGACGACGACTGGCATACGGCCGAACAGCGCGGTTAAGATTCGTAAAGTGGAGCAATAGTTGTTGGTGGCCACGCCGTTGCCGGCGCTATTACCAATGGCAACGGCAACGGCGACGGCGACAACGACAGCGTCAACACCTTCGATAACACCACCACCGCCGCTGTCGACGCCATCGTTAGCGTATTACTATTTTTAAACTATATTTTATAACATTATGTGTAATTGTAGACATACTTCTAGGATACTGCAAGATTCAAAAGCGCGCAGAGACTGTATATATATAGATTAAAAAATCTAGGAGTTGTAAAGTTAAACCAATTAAATACGAATAAAAATTCATTTCGAAATAAAACAAAAATTTCATTTTTTACAACGTAAGCATGCCGCCGAAATTCTATCTTATTTTTGTGTTGATTGACTGTAAATGATTCTTATCAGAAGCTAAAAATACCCACCCACCTTGCACTCGTCCCCACAGACAAAAACGAGTTTTCCCATGTATGTCCCACTGAAATGTCATGTATGCGTACCATGTATGTATGCTCTTACCCCGCGTAAGCCCGATACATACATGACGACTAGCAAGTGCTTTTTGCGGCGTTTACGCTAAGACGGCGCACGGCGCATACCGATATTATTTGAAATTGCTGTAAGCCGAAAGATAATTTATAGCGATAGTTTTAAAACTAATTATACTTTAAATTTCCCCAAGCAATCTCATTTGTGTCCTTAGCAGCCCCGCGCAGGCGGGGTAACATACATACATGACAATTGACATACAGGGCATCATGTAGTTTTTTAGGTTATGTTTACATATTTGTGGGAAACAGCGTATAAAGAGGAAGTGGTGATATCTTGTAAATGTGCGTGTTTGTTGTTGCGTGTGTTGTTTTTGTGCACACAGCAGCAAAACAAATAAAGAAGAATTATGAAGTGTTGAAAAATTCTTATTTTACCGTTGATGTTTTAGCACTCAAAAGTAATACGAATATGCTTCTAATATAGTTTTAAGATATATATTTATTAAAAATAGGTATTTGGCTTCAACGAAAAACACGATTTACAAAATGTATGTTTTCCAACGAATTCTTTTTTTAAGTATATTGGTATATAAAACATAAAATGAAAAAAGTCTACACTACATTCCATTAGATTATATTAATTTACAATGTCTGATAACTACAATATCGAATCACAAATATATATAATTGTATTCTGTATTTATGAATTTTGGATTAATTTCTCTTTTGTTTTATTTATTATTCCGTTTATATTTATAGTTTATCCAAATCGGACATTCAACAAATTTTATAGTAATTACGAATTCAATTAATGCGTTAAAGCAATTTACCGATTATTTACAATATAATACAATGGTCACTACTTTAAATTTATATGTACATTTTGTATTTATAGAATATATTACTACCATAACATAACTAACATAAGTTATCTCTGAAAATTGTTTAATTTCTTTATCCGGGTATTTGTAAGCGGATGACTTTGCTATAAAAGAATCAATAAAAAATATGCCAAAAATAAATCAAAATATCTAGAAAGCACGCATATTTACAGCGAATTATTTATTCAGCTACTACTATTTAATAAAAAAAAAAATGTGTGAAAGACAAAAACAAAATTCCAAAAATAATAAATAAAATAACGAAATATATAAAAAAAAATCCAGTAATCCGTCGGGTTATTTTCATGCATTGGCTACTTTGTAACTCGAATTAATTCCAATCCTTTAATCCGAATTGGATGTATTCTTTGTTCTCAATGGTATTCATTGTTGTAACGGAAAGAATTCGACAATATAATGTCTTTGTGAAAATATACATTAGCTAAAGCAACAACAAAGAAACGATTTTTGATTGTGGCTTTCTTAACAATGTAACAGCAAAACGACAGCATACTTTTTTTTCAAACACTGATTGTGTAATTATTTTTTATATTAAACCAATCCAATAATCCCAATGATTCAACAGTCCGAAATCGAACTTCTACTGTACTTGCATTGGCAACTATATTGGTTTTTTTGGCCGCTAGACGGCGCCATTTTCTTGCCCAATTCAACCGGGCCTTAAAGGCTTCTGCCAATTTTTCGCTTTAACAAAAACCAATTAAAAGGTATCAATTTTGAAAAACCTGAGTTATCGTAAAATTGATCGGAACGTGAAGTTGGCAGAGACAGATAAACGCAAAACACACAGCCCTGAAAACTCATTTCGTGTATATGCTCAGTAGTTATTCTTAGTTTTCGTCTTCCCGAGAAGAAGTTAAAAATGACGTGGTGGCAACTCTAGCCATTAAAATATTGACCAGTTTGATGACAAACACAACAACTGGTGTGAGAGCGGTATAGCATACTGTTAGAGCTACGTAGGTTTATATCTCACTCGCACTCTCCTAGTCAAGTTTAATCGGTTAATACTACGCAGTGGTTGTCAGTACTGAAATATTTAAATAACAACGCTGTAAATCAACTTTCTCGCTCTAGGCATCCTCAATTTAGCAAGTGGAAGCGAGAGAACAGTAGAGTTTATGTTACTGTTGCCGATTGCAGTAGTTTATTTCGTGAGCTTCATGGATGTGGTTGTGCTCGACTGTGGAGAAATCGAAGATCGCGGATTATTGTTATTTTGCCGTGTATGTTAGTGGTAGCAAAAAAAAATATACATATTCAAAAAAAAAAGAATTCAACGCAGTCTCATAGCCGCAGCAGCGACGTTGTTGTGCAAGTAAGCTATTGTACCTCCGGCGGCGGTGCACAAAGGAAGAGCGGCGGAACGAAGAAGAAAAAAATTAATACGACTAGCACCAAAATTTAAATAAAAAAAAAACGAAAAAATGTAATTAAAACCATTTTGGTCGCCGATGCTAGAGTAGCGAAAAGTATATGAAAAGCGTTCGACAAAAAGAAATAGAAAATAAATACAAAATAGCCATTAAAAACAATAATAAACAACACACAAAGTTCAAGTGCTTTAAGTAAATATATATTTAAAAAAATGTTAAGTTATTAAGTGAAAGTCGTATAAGGAGTACCGTGCGTAAAATATAATTAAAATTAATTCGCAACATCTCTGCAAAAAGTTCTGCGCCATTTGGGTAATTACTATATAAAAAAATTTTTATGTGAGCCTATAAGAAAAAAGTCGAAAAAATGAGTATAAGGAATTGGGCGTAAAGTGAAAAATGAAAAAATCCAAATGACATTTTCGCACGTAATCGTTAAAAAAGTAATGTAGAAGACTTCCCCTGCATATTTTTTGGTAAACATAAAATTTCTTGCGCGCCATTTACCAACAAATCATATGCTTATAATATCGTAAAAGAAAGGATGTCATAAATAAGCTAGAATTGTGTGGAAATTAAACAATTGTGTTAAAAAATTTCTTTTTTATTTTCACTACTTTGCTGCTCTGCCGCAAGTTAGTGTTGGTAAAGCCGATATTAACTGCTTACTAGGGCTTCATTGTTGCAAATCGTATTGGAAACTTAAATTAATTGTGCTCGTTTTTACTATATGATTTAAACTAGAAATATGTTGTAATGTGCTTAATTTCAATAATTAGATTTTAACAGCACTAGGATTTTTCCATTATTGGTATGATTTTTCGCGCAATTTGTTATGGCTCAAATCATTGCAACCCAACCCTGTCTCGAACAGCTGTTGATAACACTTATTTTATCGTAAAAAGAAAAACAACACATATGAAGTATCAGTTGTATGTAGTTATTATTGGTTGTTTTCCTTTCTTCTTTTTAACAGCAGATTTCACGCGCGCGCAAAAGGGTTTCCGTTCTTTTATGTTGTCATTCTGCTTTCTTAGTTCTGTCCATTGTGGATTTATTTTCGTTATCATTTCGCCCGCATTATTGCAGTCACACATACCGCGTGTTGTGTCGTAGTATTGTTATTATACATTTTTTTACAATTTTTTATTTATTACTGTAATATGTGACTGATAAGCGCGATAGATGGCGTTGATATATTTTAAATTTATTTATTGTTTCTGTAATAGCTTGTTTTGATTATTGTTAGCATTTGTTTTGATTCTTCTCGTATGTGTGTGTTTTTCCCTGTTTTACCGTCTCTGCCTTTTACATACGCTTAACCTTTACGCCTGCTAAGCACAATATTTGAGCAAATACATTTTGCCTACATACATATGTATATGCATTTCTTACGTGTGATATCTTTAATGGCGTCTTTTTTAAAATTCGGCAACTATACATACAGTTGAACTTCATTACTAGGCCTTACGGGCCTGGTTCAGTCGTTTGTTTTTTTTTTTTTTTTTTCATTTTGAAACAAAAAGTCAAAAAGATTGCTGGAATGGGAAGATAAATTACGTTTTACGTTACGTTGTTTGCCGTCCTTTTTGTGAGTGTAATCCGATGCTAAATTCGTCTGCGTTTCACGCAGGTTTAAGTTCGATTACTGTCTGGCGTTTGACTTTATAAAGTACGTTTACTAATGTTGGTTTAAATTTCCTTTTGTTTTTCAGATACAGATACACACGCATAGATGATGCGAATAAAAGAAAATAATTGACCGGTAAAATATTTATAATATACTAAACCAAAGAAAAGAAAATAAAAATTAACCAAGATAAAGCAAGTGATGACAGCCAAGAAAGATCATACGAAACAAAACAACAGTTAACAATACTCAGCAGCAAATCAGAAAACAACGTACGATAGCATAAAACCTAAGCAAAGGAAACAAGATCACATAACAACAAACCGAGAAACAAACAAGCAAACAAACAAACTTTGAGCGGATTTTTTGAAATCTTGACATAAGCGAAGTATAAATACGAATCGAAAGTGAACATAAATGGTTTCTACTTTCATTGGGCTATTGGGTAAGTGCGTGTTGGCTTGACAACAAACCAAACTATAATAGTGTAACTTAACTTGCAGACATTCAATCATGGTGGGAGATACCGTGCATATCACATTTTTGTTCATTGTTTAGTGCTGCGTTTCATTTGCCCGACATTGACATTGAGGTAAGTACAGTAAGTTGAGGCAATAAATAATGTAATAATTTAATCGCAATCCAACATGACAGGATTTAGAGTCGGCGCTACTCTCCGATGGTACCAGCGACGAAGATCAAGTTGCCCTAGTGCCCGAATTAATTGTACGTCTGCTTCAGGGCTGCGATGCTTTGCAATCGGTAGCAAAAGAAATCACACAGAGCAATTATCAGATGTTCTTGAGGCGTTTCTTACGCCAACAGTGTCGTATACATCAAACGGAAAACCACTTCGATACTGATATTGATTTTCAATCATTGCCTGTGCGCAAACGATTGCAAATACTACACGATCTGTGTCATTTTCGGCTAGACTCAGCGGAAGTACAAGTAATACTTAACAATTTAGAGTCGGATAGTTTACGAGTCGAGCCGTTGGGATACGATTCCAAAAATTCAGGGTATTGGTATTTCTACGGCACGCGATTGTATCGTGAGGACAAGCCAACGGCAAGTAATAAGGCATCTAGCAGCGGGAACAGCAGCGGTGTAAATACCATTTGGCAGGTGATCTGCTTCACCGAAGAAGATTGGCAGAATTTAGCGAGTAAATTTAAATCGTCAACGAATGCCAAAGAGCGGGATCTTTATAAAATCCTTTTCGATAATTTTTTGCCAAAATTGCCGCAACTTTTTCGTGAACGTGAGCGGCTTAGGCGAAGAAAGTGAGTAGCAACGGTGCATATTTGTGAGATAGTTTTAATAATTATCGATTCGTTTTACATATCTGTTAAAGACTGCTGCAAGTGCGCAATTCGAGTCGGATAAGAAATATTGTGGAGCTAAAGGCACGTCAGGAGAGCGAACGATTGCAACGCGAACGCGAACGTCTGACGCGCGAACGCACTTTTTACAATTTTGAGCAACCGGCAAAGCCGAATAGTTCACAAAATCGACAGCGCAGACGGTTAGCAAGAGAACACAATTAAAAACAAAAACAAAAAACACAGACCAATCAAATCAAAGAAGCAATAATAAAGAGACAAAAAAATTTGTACTTTGATTGAAAAAAAAAAGACAGACGCGCACAAATAATGCTCATGTTTACACGCAGACAAACAGCAACTACATTAACATCATCAAAACTCACCTAACACAAAACGCATATTCATCAAAATTTGCGTTTATTTACTTTTAAGTTGATTATATTTTTTTCTAAATTAGTTTTCCAAAAAGCAAATTAAGAAAAAAATTAATTTTTATTTTAATTTATTTGAAAAAAGATACGTTTGAATTCGTAAACTGTAAAACGCTCAGTCAAATCAAACAAACAATTTCATAAAAAAATAAAAGAAAAACAAAACGCAAGCATAACCGACGTCTCGACCAGGACGTCAGGAGCAACAAGTGCCAAACGGACGTTCGTACATCAACGGTGTCTACTAGCAGAGCAGACAGCAAACGCGTGCGCACAGCTGCCAGCATTAATTTCAATTTAATTTATTTTTGGAATTGGACACTTTGGTTTTCTAAAAAAAAAAAAACAAAATAAATTACACTTATATGTAAGCATGCTTTTTTATATTCTACAAATTATGTTTATTATGATTTCGCTATGATTTCAATTTATTTTGCATTTCCATGCGCGCCGCATCATTGGCAAAAGAAAATTTGCTTATCACATCATCTCATTAACTGCCGCCGCATACAAAAACACATTTGCACATTTCTTTTCGAATTGTTTAATGAATTGACTTTGCCAAAATTGAATATTTTATTAACTTATTATTCTTTTAACCCCGCAAACTCAGCTCTCAATCGACTTCAACGGCTAGCGGCATATCGACCTACGCCAGCTCTTTGCGACGTACAACAACAACCAACTCAAGTGAATTTCTTTGTCATCGTGAGACTTTTTGTCTATCACCCGAAGACGAAGACGACACAATTGATGACGACGAGGAGGTTGTAGATCAGCAGCAGGAATTAACAACAAATGAAGTGCCAGAACAAGATAACTTGACGCAAGAATTGCACTGCAATAATAATAACGAAGCTGAAGTTTTGGAAGTTTGTGTAGAAGAAGCCGATCTGCCCCAGACAGACTCAGATTTTTGTTCACCAAATCCGCCTTTAAAACAAAAGAAAAACCATCATAAAAAAAAGAAATCAAGCAAAAAACAAAAGAAGAAATCTCGCGAACATCATCATCATCATCATCACCGGCGGCGACACAAGAATGCGAATATTGACGACGAGTGCGCAGACGACCGCAATAACGAAACCAACGCAGAAGGTGACGACGACGACGAAGAACAGGGCAACAGCAGTAGCCATTCGAGCAGCAGCAGATCACAACGTCACCAACACGTCGTTGAGTTAAACGACGACATTGACTTCACGGATACGCATGCCCAATACGCATCAACATCAAGACCCGCAGAAAAGCAGAATTTTTGTCGTCAACTTCAGTTGCTTGATTCAACATCAGCGGCAGTTGCAGTTGCCGCGAATATTGTGGAATTAAATTTAACTACGGCCGTAAGTGACGACGACGTCATTGAAGTCCCAGAAAAGAGCGAAGTCGACGGGCACAAGCGCAGAGGGCACGAAGGCAACGGCGCGCAAAAGCAGCATAAAGAAACCAATAATAATAAAAATACTACTTTGACCACGTGCAGGCCGGCATATCCAAAGCGGGAACGCAATAATAACAATAATTATAGGAGCAAAAATAATAATAGCATCAACAGCAGCATGGCACCCGCCGCGAATGTCAAGCTACCCGGGCGTCAAACGAACAACTCGTTGTCGTCACTAACCGGCAACATCTTCATACCAGCAACAGGCAGTGGCAACGCCAGCGCTAGCAGTTCGAGTGGCAGTGGCAACGGCAGCACGGATAGCAGCAGCAATCGTGATACGCATGCCAAGCAATCAAGTGGAGGCAGCGGCGCTTCAGCAACAAACAAAAAACAGAAATCAAATGCATCCTCAGTAGGTTCTAATTCGGCGGCCGACAAGAGTCAAGGCGGACACGGGCGTAATAAGAAGTTGACAGCGTCGACGCTGCCAGTGTCTTCAGCGGCATCGACTTCCAAGGCAGCAGCGGCGCTAGCTGCTACGTCGCCTTTGTCATCGGATAAGAGTGGCGATGAGTAAGTCGTATTTTCTTTTTTTTTTTTCATGCTTTATATGTGTCAGTTTTGTGTTAGTTTTCCTAATAAGTATTTTCTCATTTCATTTAACATTTGCATTATGCTGTGCACTTTTGTTGTTGCTTAAGAAAATATTGTTTTTTTTTTTTTTTTTGTTTTTATTTGTTTTCATTCTCATATTTTTTTGTTTTGTTTTGTTTTTCGTACATTTTCTTGTGCCCTGTTTTTTGCTTGGTGGTTCTGTTTTCGACGATTTCAGTGTTCATTTAGTGGTGGGATGGAAAATTAAAAAAAAAAAATAAAAGAAAAAAAATATTCTTCTGCCTGCTTTTTTACATTGCATGCATTTTTTCATGATCTATAATATTTTCCATGCGTCGATTTGTGTTGAACAAAATCAAAAATAGAAAGATTAATTTATAGAAAAAAAAAATCGAGCATGCTAACATCTTTTTCGTTGTTTACAAATGTTGCTTTAATGAATATCTTTTCTTCTGCTGCTTGCATGTGTTGTGTGAAAAAACTCAAATATTATTTATGCTTCGTCAATATAAAATTGTAAATATTTAACGAGATTAACAAATTCTGTTTTCAATTATTTTTTTTTTTACATTTTTTTGTACATTGTAATTCCTACTGCTCCTTGAATTTATTTGTAACCACCAACAACAACAAACAACTTCAACCAAAACAAACAAACATTTCACCGTTTGCCAATAAATTGTGAACAAAATGTATCAAATGTTTTAGCGTTAGTCATGTAAATAGTAGTACAAAATCCATAAAAAACAACAGCAACTACAACCATAATAATAGCCACAACAACAACAATAATAATCATAATCACAGCAGTAAATATGCCGCAAGATTTAGTAGCAATTATGCCCAGCGTACAATATGCAACCCAGCAACAAAAGTGGACGCAACCACAACAAACAATAATAATAATAATAGTACCAATAATAATCATCCGCAACAACAAAATCATCATCATCACCACCACCATCACCAAAATAATGCACAACATCCACAACAATCAAACATAAAACACCAACACAAATCTAATCATAATCATTCTCACACCCATCACAATAATATTAACAACAATCATCAACACTGTCAATCAAATTATCATAATCAACAACAACAACCAAATCATCATCATCATCATTATCATCGTGCATATACGTCTGCAAAAACGTTATCATCAAAAACTACAACTTCATCAACAACAACAACAACGATTAATCAAATTCATGCTGCGAATGTTATCAGTTTCACCGAAACGGAGGAAGTCCTGCAAATTGGCATGCACAAGGTGCTTGTCTATGTGAAAAACCATCGCGATGCCTGGCCCTTTATGGATCCCGTTGAAGAAGATATTGCACCGCGCTATTACCAAATTATACGTAGGTAAGCGAAATTTTGGACCACTGCTTTTTGTAAGAATCATCATAAAATATGGAAGCATATTCAATGGAAATAGTTTATAATACTTGTTAATCTTCTTTTTTTGATTTTTTTTTTTTTTTTTTGGTTCTTGCAAGTGATAACCATAGAGAAATATTATCGTATCCGTTATTATTTTACTAGTTTTTTATACCAACTTCAGCTTAATGGCTTAGTTTTGTGAATACGTTCGAGATGGATCAAAGTTTATCAGAGTAAAGAACCGTTTATTAATTGACTGTTGTCAGCTAATGAGAAGTCGCAAGTCTCGTTGTGTATAAATGCGTTATGAAAAAGGCGCTTAGTTAATTTTAAGCCATTTTCGAACAACTTCGTGAGCGCTTTTAGTTAAGGACTAATGAATAAAACGAAACATATCTCAAAATCTTATGATAGGTATATAGATTAAGTTTTATTGATTGAGATATATTGTTTATAAAATATGCTTATATTCTTTCTTTACATCTATTTACATAGACCAATGGATCTACTTAAAATGGAGCATAAGCTGGACAATGGCGATTATCAGAAGTTTAGTGAATTTCGTAATGATTTTCGTTTGATAGTCAACAACTGTCGGCTTTACAATGGCCATAATAATGGTAAGTAAAACATGAAATCTTGTGTTCTTGTATTTCGAAACCATTTATGTAAACACCATCTCTCTTTCGTTCTCACAGAATATACCGAAATGGTGAACAATTTACAGGAAGCCTTCGATCGTGCTACAAAGAAATATTTTGTTAATCTTTCCGACGATGATGACGATGATCCGAATTTGAGCTATCCAACGACTGATTCGAAAATGAACGTCTTTCGTGAGAAGTATTTAAATAAATCTAAATCAAAAGAATCGTCATCAAACTCAAGCGAGACAAGAGTAGCATATAACACACAACCAGTTAGTACACACAAAGGTAGTGGTTCGGGTTCGCATGCTACATTGGCAGTTTCATCAACGATGGCTGTTGCAACGTCTAAGAAACGCTCGAAGAAGCAACATGACAAGCATAAGGAAAAGGTTCTTGAATTGGTAACGAGTGGAGATGATAGCGAACCGGATACGCCGGAGGGTGTGCAACGAGTTGGCGGTAAGCGCAAACGGAAAGAGAAAGACAAAAGGCGCAAGAAAAAGTCAAAGGGTAGAGCTGAGAAGCACATCGACGACGAACCATTGACGGATGAGGATTTAATCGATGACGACGAAGAACCGCCTCCAATAAAAAAGAGCAAAAGTAAACAAGCGAAGGAATCAAAGGAACCAAAGGAGATTAAGGAACCGGTAAGCAGCAAACGAAGCGGTACGCGCAAAACGTTAAAAAATGAAAAGGATACTGACATCAGTAAACCAGCGGTAATTGAGCCAACGGTGTCGAGTAGCAAAGCAAACAAAAATCAAAAAGCCAAAAAGAGTACAAGTAAAAAATCTAACAAAGCGCACGACCAAGATAAGAGTGAACAGGAAGATGGCTTTGTGCCGCAAAGGTTTGACACGGACTTCGAGAGCGATGAAGATGACGAGGTGGAGGATAAAAATTTTGAATTAAAATCGAAATCAAAAAAACCAAATGCGCGTACAATTGCAGCTCAAAAGAAAAGGTCTGGACCTGCAGCCGATATGAAAGTAAAGCAACCAACGCCGGTTAAGCGACAGAAAGGAAAAGCGCGTACGAGTCGATCTAAGGTGTCGTCGTTGAAAGCAGGCGAGGCAGATAGCAGTGATGAAGGTAGTCGTGTAGTTGATGGGAAAGAACGGGTCGGTATCTACGGACAAAAGGACCTACCACCCACAGCTGCGGCTGTGCTTGCGGCTTCTGCAGCCGAGTTGGAAGAGGATGTCGATGACGATGATAATGATTCGCGCTCGCGTAGTGCGTCACCGTTTAAAGTTGACCTTCATAAGAAATACTCAAAAAGTGCACTTAACGATGATCTTTCTGAGCTGTTGACAACGGTTAAGAAAGTACCTAGCGCCGAAACAAACAAATTGAGCGCTTTGCATAGATCCAGCGATGCTGAAGAAGCTGATGATGACATGGATGATTTGAAGTCGCTGCCATCTAGTCGTGATTCATCACGTAGTTCAAGTGTTGACAACAATAAAGAAAAGCAACACGCCAGCACCGCAAAGCGCGCCAAAGGTCGAAAGGCTGAATCAACGTCAAAGGCTCATAAGGAGAAATCCAAGTCAAATAAACATAAAGACAAAAGTGGCAAAAAAAGCAAGGAAGATCCAGCTGCTGCTGCGGCAGCGGCTGAACAAGCGGAATTGGAGATGTTACTGCCATTTCTAGACAAATATGATGTCATCAAGTATCGTCGGAGTCGCGCCCAGCAAGCCAACTCAAGTGCTACATCAAGCGCGTTACCATCAGAGGATAGCAAGGTAAACAACAAAAGCACCAAGGAGACGTCTCACACAAAGAGACGTGAAAGTTCTAAAAATGTTTGTAATGAAAAGACACATGAACGCGATAAGGCAGCCGATGATGGCAAACACAGCAGAAGCCGACGCAAGAGCAAAGAGGCACCGACTACGAAAAGTGCGAAGAAATCGTCTGCTGCAGAGAAAACATCGACGATTGCAAACAAAACCGATAATAAACCGGCAGCAGCAACATTAACAGCAGCAGCAATTAAATCTACGTTAAAGACTGCGGAACAGATTTACGATATGATTGATTCGGATGATGAGACGCCGAAGAAAACGGCAACCCTGGATACTAAAGCGTCGTCGTCTGTAAAGGAAACCAAACCGAATAATAATAGTAAGGCGAAGGATAAGCCGCCGCCTAAGAAACGCATTGATAAGCAAATGCCACCGCCTCCAAAGCCAGCTGACAAGCCCATGACATCAGCAGGCAACAAAAAAGCTTTACCAAAGAAGGCGACAGGTAGAGGCGCTAAAGGTGCAAGTACTAGCGCCGCTGCGTCAGCTGAAGCCAAACAAAATCTCGAAGCGTTAGATGTCGAAACGGAGCAAACTTTGAAAGACATCAATCGTTGGCTAGAGCATACGCCACGCTTCTCCGAATTTAGTTCAGCAAGTAATTCACCTTCACGTTACAATCTGTTGGATGATTTTGATGCGTCAATGAGCGCAAAGTTAGAACCTGCAGATTTCCGGCGACCAGTTGCCATTGCAGCGCCAAAGTCCAGCACGGAATTAGTTTCGGCAAAGCTGGCCGACGCTCTGAGTGATTTGGCGACTGATGACGAGTCCAAAAAAACTGAAGGCGGCACAGTAGATATATTGGCTGCGGGCGTTTCTGGTGCCGGTACTGTCGGTACTGGCAGCGCAGGCGGTAACGCCAGCAGCGTTAGTTCCAGTTGCGGTACACCACCGCATTCAATCACTTCAGGTAACTCAATTGGCAGCACTTCAGCGACGGCGGCTTCGTCGTCAAACAATTCCTCAGTAAATGCCCCGTCGATTGCCTCTCTGGCCACGGCGGCAAGTCAACCTACGTTGCTTATGACATCCCCAGCTTCTAACTCAACGTCATCAGCTGCTGCGTCTGCAACTACATCCTTACTAGCAAAGCCAAAGGAACCAAGCACAACTCAGTTATTACTGCATCCGCCGCCACCACCACACATCAAAGCCCAAATGGCAAAGGAGGCGAAACGAAAGTCTCTCAAAGACAAACAAGCAGCAGCTGCAGCGGGCACTGCGGCGCAGCAGAAAGCTAAATCCAATGTTATACGTACCATAGATCGCCTGCAGCCGGGCAAGGCCAAGGGTAATCTTATACAGAATGTTAATAAACCAGACGAACTCTTTCCACTGGGACCAACGGCCACAGCGCTCTCGACTGTTGCCTTAAAGACGAAGGAATTAAAGAATGCACTCATGACCGAGACGAGTGACAATGCGCCGAAGTTAAGTTTAGGCACTGTGATAAAGACACAGGATTTTTCATTGGGTAAATCACTCGATGAACTGGCAAGTCAAACCGATGAAAAGAAAAACGCGGATGAGACTAATCTGGATGGATTGGATAGCAAGGCGGCCGATGACGATTCAGAGGCATCTAACAGCTTATTGACAGCAACCAAAACATCACCTAAACCCTTTGGAGCGCTAATGGAGCTTAGCAAAGCCGCAGAGGCGGTTGCTTTGAAGAAGAAGCAGGCAGCAGCTGAAAACACCAAAGAGAAACCAAATTTGAGCGCATGGTTTAAGGCTTTTGGTGGACCAAAGGTTTCCTCATCTTCTACCAAGAAAAACGAAGAAGATGAGAAACAACAGCCAAACCCCGACAAACCGCAGCTGCAACAACCACCACCGACAACTTCAACACCAACACAAGTGCAGCCAACTCAACAAGAAACGTCTGACCTGCAGAGCATCGCTGCTAGTCTACCGGCAGGCTTTGGTAAAGCTGCCGATGGTAATACCACTGTTGCCCCACCTACGCCATCACCCTCCACGCTGACGGTTGCGGGTGATACCTTCCCGTTGCCAACAGCGCCGCGCCAACGTAAACCCAGCACAGGCAGCACGACATCAGAGCGATCATCGTTTAGTCAAGATCCGGACTCGCCTCGTATTGCGATCGATGAGCGTTACGGCTCCTATGCAGCTGGTGCGTATACATCTCCCATTGGCGCCTCGCCGATTGGTGCTTCGCCTATTATGGTTTCGCCCAAGCCGAACGATGACATTAACAAAGGACCTACTTCGCCATATCCGCTGAACGGTGCCATTAAAGTTGGCTTCTATCAGGATACCACTACGAAGAGTAGCCCAGACAAAAGTTGCAGTCCGCGCGAGATGACGTCCCCTTATCCGCAATATTCACAGCACATTTACTCATCAGCCTCGTCACCGAATGTCTCTACGCCTGAGTTAAGTGGCACGTCACCCTACGGCGGTGGGAATAGTTACAATCCTTCCGGTTCGGAGGCATCGAAAACACCCGCTTACTCATCTACTTCACCATTACCGCTGATGTATGATCACTATAAACAGCCGCGCTCGCAAGAGTCCGACTACAATTCGTCGATGAGTCCGAGCACACCGAATCCACATTCACCGTATCAACAGCCGCAGAGCTCGCCTTTTACGACAACATCGCAATCGCATCAGTCACCATATCACGCTCAGTCACCGTATCATCAGCAGCAGCATTCGCCTTATCATCAGCAACAACAAACAGTGACAGCTGCTCAGTCACACCAACAACAACAGCAGCAGCAGCAATCGCATAGCCCGGCTGCACATCAACAAGCGCATAGTCCGATGCCAAGTAGTGTGGATTCACCCGCCTCATCAGCAGCTACTCAACCTCCTACACCATTAGCTCATTCGCCGGCAGAGCAGCAACATTCGCCATACCAACAGCCGGTCTTGTCACCATATCAGCCACCGCCGGTGGCAGCTACAAGCACGAATGTGCCGACACCGTATGGCGGTCAGAATGGATGCACCGCACAGGGCGTGCCGAATGAACCCAAGTATGGTAATGCTGCCGCAGCAACAATTGCTGTTGGCAATAATTGTAAGTGGGCGAGTTTATTTTCCGGATATAATTATTTATCTATTTTCATTTAACATTTTTAGTGACTAATACTGCTGCTACCGGTAGTTATACTCCAATTAGCGGCAATGATGGTTATGTGCAGAATCAGCAACAGCAGCACAAGCCACAACAGCAACAAATTTACAATCCACCAACCTTGATTAATCCACTAAATGTAGCAACAACAAATCAAAACAGTAAAACGAATAATGATTGGAATCTTAGTCAGCTTATGCCAACGCAGCTACAACCGCCACAGCAAACAGCACAGCTTATGAATGTCAATAATCAACAACAACAACAACAACAACAACAGCAACAGCACCAAAAGCCGAAATATCCAACATACGCGCAATATCAGTCGTCAAATGCAGCTGTGAGTGCAGCAGTCGCTGCCAATACCAGCGAGAGCGGGAATTTACATAAGGAAGAGCAGCAACAGCAGCAACAGCAGCAACAACAACAAAAAATATCGCCACCAAGCTATGTTAATAATGATGTGCCCAATTATATGCAGCATATGCAACACCTGCAACAGCAGCAACAGCAACAAAACAAGAACGCCGGAAGCAGTGTTCCAGTCGCCACTGGCAACAACATGGCGGTGAATGCGCTGAAGCGTCAAAGTAACGATGTTATTGGCATGGACTATAGCGGAGGAACGTCTGTAAATAAATTACAAAAGGTTGATGATAGTTTGTCAACGCCGCAACAACAGCAACCGCAATCGTTAAATAAACAGCAGCAGATGTTTAATAGCTTCTTGGGTACGGTTGCATTTGGCAAACCGATGGGCGATATAACGCCGGATAAGGCATTCGAAATGTATAATCGTGCGGCGGCTATGAATTTTCCAAAAGATTTTGGTAAGGACAATAGTTGCCAAATGCAGCAGCAGCAGCAGCAACAACAACAACAGCAACCACAAGGTAAGCAACAGCAACAAGTCATGCCAAATGCACAGCAGCAGCAAGCGTTGGGACACATACAACAACAACAGCAGCAGCAACAGCAACAGCAACAAAATCAAAACTATACACAACAACAACAACAACAACAGCAAAAACTAACTCAGCAGCAACAGGAAGCGACACAAGCTGCCAATTTGTTAATTAAACCGCTTAACTATGGCAACAATTTAACGCCACAACAACAGCATCAGCAGCAGCATAATACATATGCGAGTACTAGTGCGCAACAACAACAACAACAACAACAGCAGCAGCAGCAACAGCAAGCACAGCTCAATCATAATTACACTGCTCAGCAGCAACAACAAAACCAGCAACATGTCGCGGAGAAACAAGCAACTGTCAGCACTGCTGCTGATAACAGCAGCAACAGTGGCAGCAACATGCTTAACAGTATGCCTTCTGCAGCACACCATCTCTCGCATCCGCATCACTTGTCAGCGTATAATAAACCAACGGTGGCGGCACCGCCGCAGACATACAATAATCCAGCAAGTTCGCTGATGCATACACTCACGGAGAGTATGTTTGGTCTGCCGTCTGCCGCGGCCACTTATTATGACAAGAACATGCCACCGGCAGCTCATATGTACACCGCCGCTTCGTCGACAGGAGCCTATGGCAATCCCGCGCAGCAGTTGCCGGGTAACTATGTGCCAACGGGTCTGAGCGCCGGTGTAAACACTACGAATGCTAACAGTGTTGCTTCGACGGTTAATAATCAGCAGCAACATCCACAACAGCAGCCACCACCCGTTGCACCGGAAGTTAAGCCGCCAGCCAAACGTGGACGCAAAAAGAAAGCAGCAACAATAGCAGCTGAAGCAGCGGCTGCTGCAGTCAAGCAACAACAACAACAGCAGCAACAGGCAGCACAACAACAAGCGCATTCCCAACAACAGCAACAGCAGCAGCAGCAACAACAACAACAACAACAACAGCAGCAGCAACATCAGCAGCAGCAGCAGCAACAACAACAATCTGCATTGCATGCACAAACCTCACAATACAATATGCCACAAATGCCCAGCCTGCCGCCTGCTCATCAGAGTACCAGCGCTACCGCATCAGCTGCCCATCATCTGCAAGCCCATGCGCAAGCTCTGCAACAGGGCTTTCAGCTATACGCTGGCCTACGTTCCGGTGGCGTCTCATCGCCGCTCACATCAAGTGCCGCTCCTACGTCAGCATCAACCACAACAGCAGCAGCACCGACAGTGGCCACGGCAAGTGGTGGTACCGGCAATCAGGCAACCACTGCCGCCGATCCTACTGCCATTTCGCTAAAGACTGCCACCGGCATGGTGCCTGGTAGTGCTTTCAATTTTGCGCCAACACCCGGCAGCCTGGGAATCTATGGCGATCAATCGGCGGCCGCTGCTACAAGTTATCTCGATCAGTTTCGTGATGCGCCAAATCCCTACTATATGCCACCAACACCGGCGCATAGTGGCGCCACTGCGGCCGCTGCCGCTGCAAATGCGGCAAATGCTGCGGATAAAACTCAAAATCAATTGAATGCTGCTGCCGCAGCGGCGGGTTCATATCCCTTCCTTACTGCGGCACATCCATCAACGCGTGCAGGGCCATATCCATTTATGAATCCAGCGGCCGATCCAAACTCGCAATTGTATCAACAGTTTTTGCGTCGTGATGACTTTCATTCTCGCATGATTTTCAATCAAAGTTTGCTCGGTGGTCCAGCTGCGGCAGCTGCAGCCGCTGGTTACGGTCAGCCGCCTCCATCTGCTTATCGGCCATCTGCATTGGGAATGCCGAAGCCATATGATATCGGTCGGCAGACATGGTTTTAGCAGTACGCTAACGCCGCTAACGTTGATCTCCAAGGTGAAGAACTAAATACCCTGGCGGCGGTGGCGGCGACAACAACAACAGCAGCACCAACAGCGGCAGCGAACGAAGCCACTGCAACGGGCGTTGTGCAACAACAACAGCAACAACTGCAGTAAATATTGATACATTCAAATGCCTCTAAGTTCACTTGGGCGGTCCTCGGTTTCTGTGTTGGGCGTCAGTGTCAATGAATTTATGCAATTGGCAAACAGCGTCCTTCCCCTCCTAGCTATAATTATGCAGCTACATTCAGCAGCTGCGGCAATTGCCTATTTTTTGCCAGCAAGCTTATTGAAGTTGTTTTACCAATTGTTATACTGATGATATTTTCAGTTAGGCTCGAATTCTATGTTAAGTTTACGCAAAGCGTCTATTCTGACTGAAGTTGTGTCTTTGTTTAACCGTTTCCATTTCTTTTTAATTTTTTTTTTTTTGTTTTTGTTTTAGTTAAACTTGTTTAAATGTTTTAGCGTCCCATTTTAAAGCTTTTCACTCACCGCGTTATACTTTTGACTGAGTTCACTATACTTGTTTATTTTATATTTTATTCGTATGTTAGTTCTACTAAGGCAACAGAGAACCGAAATAACATTGATTTGAATATAATTTTTAAATATATTTTTTAGTTTTAAGTTAGCGTGCAATTTTTCAAAGTTCTAAACTGCAAAACAACTTCAACACGCTTTTGGCGCATAAGTTATGCTAATTAATTGAAAAAAAAGAAAGGAATAAATAAATCAAAATTCACATACACTCACACACAAACATGAACTTAAGTGTTTTTAGCTTAATCATGTATTTTTCAAAAAAGCAAAAAAAAAAAAAAGAAAAAAAAGTAAATTTGAAGAGGTTATTTACTAATATTAAATAATTATAGAAAAAATCACTTAATTACTTCGTTGAAACATTAAAAACTAATTATATTTGTGTAAAAAGAAATAATTTTCTCTTAGTTATAGGTGGAAAAATATGGAGAATTTAATTAAGTTTTATGTGCGCTTAAATTGTTAAACTACAACTAATTAAATTTAAGTTCATATTGTACAAAGCGTATAATTAATTAGTAATTTGTTGAAAACGAATTAAATTAAACTAAATTAAATTAAATTACATTACTCTATATGTTAGTATAAATGCATATACGTAAATGTGTTGAAAAAAAAGAAATTGTATACATATATGTAATTTTTATGTTAAGCGAGCACTACACAATTGCACTGTTACTAACAGAAGTGCCAACTGTACGTGGCGCTGTAAGTTCAACATGACGCTGTTAATTTAACATTCCGCGTTTGGCTTACTTATCCTTTTACTACCTTTGTTACAACAGAACAAACATAGACGAAATGCAACTCAACTGGTAGCTTTAAATGTAAAAAAAAAAAAAAAAAATTGTAAAATCCCTTAAAAATTATGCTGCATAAATTTTAAAATTTTATATATGCAAGATAGAAATAAAATAAGAGCAAAGTGTCTTAGTCGTCGATATAATGTTTGAAAAAAATAAATAAATAATTAAAAAAAAAACCTCAGTAAACTGCACCAAGCAAACCATAAATACTATATAAAAAAAAAAACAGAAGAATAGAGAATATGTTAAAAAAAAAATAATTTACTACTTTAGATTTAGTTTGTATAATTTGTAAAACAAAGTAAAACCGAAAATTTTGTTTAAATGTTATTAACAAATAGTCTGTAATGCGAGAAGTATGTGTAACAATTTTTAATTTTTAACATGCAAGTACCTAGTGTAAAAGTAAAGTAAAAAAAAACATATGACAAAAAATAAAACAAAAGGAATCTATAAATATATATATATATATATTATATACACTAAATTTAAATGATAACACTAAATTAATAAATTTATATATTATTATGTATGTGCAGAGCTGCACAGTAAATATATATATTTAAAATAAAAATAAAAATGGATTAAAAAAGAAAATATGGAAAAAAATCACACACAACACACAAGAAGCAAACAAATATTGCATATAATAAATAAAGCATATACATATTAAATAGTGTACACACAATTTTTCTGTTTTCAATCGCGCCAGAGAATTGATTTTAGTTGTTTTCATTATAGTTATAAGTAATGGATGGGTGTGATAGTCACATGTTTGGATTAATATAGCAAAACATTAATAGATGCAAAGAGAAAAAGTCTCAATTTCTTAATAAGTAGCGAGATGTGCCTCAAATTATAAATTGTTAATCTCTAATTATTAACATCAACAAAGTTTTAGCTTGTCTCACATAATTGTCTTCCTCTCAGCGCAGTTTTGGTAAAAATCCCAATTGTTTCCTTTTGTCGGCAATAGCGGCTTGAAAGTCTATGTGAGACAAACACAGCAACAGATGTGAATTTTTTATTACATAAACACATTTAGAGAAATAGATTGTTTAGCATAACTGGTCATGATAAGTTTTTGCCTTACTATTTTCTTACTCCACTTCCAGGAGATAAGCAAACACGCTCTTTAAATATAACATTATTTCTCATTGTTAGACAAGCTTTGTATTACAATAGAAGGACATTACTTGGCTATACTTCCGGCAAATACAGCGGAATTGATTATGCCATAAACGGCCCTCCAATTGAAATTTGATGTAATTCCGGTTATTCGTTTGAGTTTATTACATCAAACTGAAGTTAATTATTGTAAATATAGATTAATTCGATCTCGCGCATTCTCAAGCCCAGCGCACGCGCTCATTTGCATACAATTGCCATACACGACGACACCCTTCACTACGCTGCGCTTCGATTCCTTTCACTTTGGTTCAGCTGTGCGCATGAGGGGTGGCACGTATTAGTTTACTTTGGCCGCGCTTGACTAGGTGAAAATATGCACTCGAGACTAGTTCGACACCTGTTAGGAAAGATTTGCTATCATTGCCAGACGACTGGCTGGCTAACATTTGCATGCGCCTGCACCGTACAGCAGTGGGATGAACTAAGTCGCTTCTAGAACAGCACGACTTCACAATTGTCTAGCGACTGCGACTAAAATTCAGATTTGTATAAATGAAAAAAAAAAAAAAAACAATATGTACACTCGTAAATAGTTAAATGGACGTGGCATGTTCTAATTGTAGACAAATCGCATTGCTTGCGCGCGATTTTCATGGCATTTAAATGCAAGACACGAAACAAATCGAAACGAAACGAACGAAAGACTTAAGGCACAAACTTGTGCAGCTGGCATATGGAGTGTCTGGTATTGTTTACATGCGATTATTAAAAGATGTTTTATTGCGTGATAAATGCAAAACAAATTACCTGTTTATTTATTGTAAAAGTATCATTTGCGTTAATTGAAAATTTCTTAGTGGTGTTAATAAAAAAATATCACTAACAAGACAAAAAAAAACCGAAAAACCGCAGCATGCGTCAGCAGAAAAAAAAATTCTTGATTAAAGTTTGGCAGTAAATTATACTATTAAAATCAAATATTTTGGTTTTTTTGAACAATAAAATAAATCTAAGTAGGAACTACACTACAAGTCAAACAGCATACATTCTAATTTCGATTTTTTGCTGGCTGCTGTGCGTACTTTGATTAATGATTAGAAATTGTTTGAAGCGTTTATCCGGTTTCTCTATACTATACTTGATTGTCTTTCTGGGCGTTGTTGGCTTGTAGTGTTTGCAGAACTGTGATGAACATATTAATTGGTTTATTGAACTAACAAATATTGGAAAGAATAAAAAAGTCGATAATGTACACAATAACGAACCTTTATTAACGCAAATATATACATATATATATATATATTTAAATTCATGCTCAGCGCAGCGGCTTACGTGTATTTATATATGATTTAAAAAAAAATACAAGTAAGGCAATTTTTTGTATGTTCAACACAATTAATGGTTGATTAACCGCAGCTGTGTCACGAAGTTTTTATTGTTGTATAAATAATTGTTCTTGTTGTTAATAATCATTTTTTTTTTCTTCAACATGATGCCGTTAGTTACGTAATGCCAACAAATGTTGTTGACATTTTCTCTTAGCAGGTAAAGTGTTTCCTGTGGGACTTTTGCATGCACCTGCTACCCCTGAAAAGTGGAATATGCCCCTTGCCAGTTTATTACAATGCAACTAATAATAATGTTGTCTCTGTCAATGAAATGTGATTTAGTACTTACAAATGTTTGTAATTCAAACACTTTCCATCATTTGATTTAATTAATTGTCACAGCATACAGCTGTTGAATTAATGAGCATTTAAGTTAAATCATTTAACAGCTCGCATTGAACTGTCAACGGTATTCGTTGGTGTTCATATTCACGTTCGAATTCACATTTTTTCATCTTTTTTGTTGTGGTTTTTCTTGATTGCATTTTTCGCTATTTAAACGGGAATAAGTGCAATTGCAACTTTGACCGCGTTTGGTGACATTTTGCTAACTACTTTTTAATACAGTTTTATTGAATTTAAAGCCAAAGGCATTAAAAATGTAATCGGATGAGAAATCGTGCGGATCGGCGACAACGAAGCTCCTATGCGCTGCATTCAGTTGCACACTTAGAACATGATATTAGTTCAAGCCACATTATACACCCTACTTTTAAAATTTAATGCAAATAAATTTCGGGAATCCAAGAGACGGCGGGTGGGGCATAGCGCAAAGGTTTGTTGGCTCAATCCTCGAAGCAGCGTACATTGAATAATATAAGGATATCAAAATCGTTGCAAAAGGTGCAATTTAAATTCGGCGATAAGCAAAAATGTCCTCAGTCAGTTAGATATAAATGAGGCTGGTATCAACTTCATGCTTACTGCATTTGGATGTAAGCCGTCTTAATAGAGAAAAAATGATTGAATGAAAAGGAACCGTGTATGATTAAAATGGGTGCAGTCAGAGGAAGTTCATATTAAATCATATCACTTATCATAGTTAGGTAAACAAAGTCATTTCAAAATTAAATAAGGATCAAGAGGAAGAAGCAGTAACAGAACGATGCATTGTTTTTGTTTTATTTCTTAAAAATACTTGTTGTTGCCTTAGCTGCCTTTAAATATGCAAATTCCTGACGAGTTCCAAGCAAATTTCGAAGTGCAACCGCTTTCTCATTTATTTTTTTTTTTTTTTTTTTTTTTTTTTGAGAGTGTGGGAGCGTTTTAGCGTACGTTAGTCGGTCACGAGCAATGTGCACTGGCAACTAATCACGTGTCTAGCCAAACCGCTCACCACATGCGAAGACCTTCTCCGGTTGCGAAAATTTATGCAAGCGCCCATGTTACCGCAGTTAGACAGATACACGTATTGTATGCAGTTTTTTTTAAATATTTTTTTTTTTATTCATTTTTTTTATTTTGTGTTGTTGCGAGTATTTACGAGCCCAGTTAAAATCATAGAAATTTTTACAATGCGTTTTGCGTGTAAAGGTCAAAAAGCGTTGCTGAAAAATGCATATAATTTTGATTCAGTCGACTAATTAGCACATAAAATAAAAAGCAAATGCACAAAAAAAGAAAAACAATAACTTAATTATTACGGCAAGCAAAAAAAAAAAAGCAAAGAAAAAATTAATAAAAAATAAACAACGCATGAGTAAGTCAATTGTTTATTCGATTAAATATTAAATAATAATTCTCTTTCTAATTATGTTTTTGTTGTTTTGTTTGTTTGTTAAGAATGAAATAAATAACTCAAGGAAAAATGCGTCACATAGGCGCAAGTTTGTTGCTTAAGTCTTTCGTTTCAATCCGCTACATTTTGAAATGTTGGCGTACAACGTTTTCCTTTTACTTTCTATATTTAAATACTAATACTGATATTTTTCACAAGAATTTATTTGCAGTCAGTTGACAAATAAGCGCATTTTCATGTTGATGTTGTTGTTATTGTTACAGTTGTTGTTTGCTTATGGCTTTTAGACTTCCGTTTGTGATTCAGCATGCGACAATAAGATGGCGCCCAGAACACAGCAACAAGTTGGAATTGGAATTGAAATTTATTTAAAAGTTATAAGCACTCACTATGTGCCAATAAATTACATTCCTCCGTCGAAGCTAAAAATAAAACATACTCATGCGGCGAAAACTTTATTCCGCTTGGCTTGGCTTCGTTTGGCTCCATCGCTTGGCGCGCTATAGAGATCGCATGTGTGAGGCTTTGAAATTTTTATAAGCAGTTTGTGGCAAATACGGTGTAAAGACGTGAAAAAAATGTAAGCTATAATTTATATGGGCCCATAAAATACAATTAATCTGGTGGAGAATTATGTTAAAATCTGGCGTTTGTATTATAAAGAAATGGAGAGTTTTTGGTCTTGAGAGTGAAGTTGCATTACCTGAATAAATATTATTAAATCATTTTCTGCTTTTCTCGTGTATAATCTAAAGCATGGAATGTTTTGAAACCGCGTAGAGCAAAGATATTTCTCTATGAACCCAATCAGTACACGCGCCACTGTTCGTTCAATGAACCTTATTGCCAGTACTCCAACATAAATAGCCGCGACCTTAACTGCCAACAGAACACCCGGTTTGCTTTATTTTATGTAGCTACATGCTGTACAATTGTCTCTATGTTTGCCTGAGGGCAGTGTAGAGTTATTGTTTGCCGCTTTGTAGCATTGATCTGACAGCGCAGACAATGAGCTATTAGTTTGGCATTTCGATTTTTTTGCGTATCGATTATGTTACACATTGCGTCAAATATGTGCGACATGCCTTCATGTGTTTGTCCAATAATAAATATTTATGCAATCAACAGAAATTCGAACAATTCAAACAGAAATCAAGGTAATTTTTCGGTTGGTGTTCATTAATCATAGCAGGCTTAAGGACACCGCCACCAATTGCACCCAACGAAAGTCAGTGGCTTGACAACACCCCAAACACCTTTTGCCGGCATTTGTTTTTTTTTTTTTTTTAATTAAAAGCCACACGCGTCGGCGTTTTATGCAAATATTTGCACTTAGCCAGCACACCTGGCACGCAGATTATGCACATCTGTCAGCGCGCATTCTAAAATCGCAGGCAAGCAAAGCTACTAATTGAGTAGCAACCCATTAAGCGCACATTGAGTGTATTTTATTGTCGTTAGAATTAGCTGCAAATGCCAGTACAGGAGCATATTGAGACGTTAATAAAGTTGTGCCATAAAAATGTACAAGCTGATCGCATAACATAAATTGAATGCTATTTAAGCCTAATGTGCTGTCGTTAACGATTTGACACAAACTGTTAAAGCTGTTTGCAGTTTTTGGTTGACTCGCTTGCCTTGAACTTGGCCATTGTGCGTTGTGCCAAGTATCGATTTGGGATTTGCTTGATGGCATGCTGCTGCTCTAGACAGGTTGTTGCTGGTATTTTACTTACATAACCTAAATTTTTATGACAACTTAATTATGGCAAAGTCATTAAAAGATGCAAACTAAAACATTACGTGACGACTTGCAGCATGATTAATTAAAAATGAATGGCAAAGTGCTGAAATGCGCATAAAATGTTATACTCTTACAATAATAATAACTACAGCAACAACAACAACAATAAAAGCGGCAGCACTTTTCATTTTGAATTACCATTTAAGTCGTTAAACAAAATATGTAGGCAAGTTGGAATAACAAAAATATATATACAAAAATAAAACAGAATGTACGCTAAGAACCTGTTTCCAGTTGCCAAGAATGTTAGAGGCTGAAAAAAATTCTATAAAAAAAAATATTATTGTTACGCTTTAATTGATTAATAAATAATTTAAATAATTTTGCGCTGTGGCATGTGTTCTGTGATAAAAAGCACAAGTTTATGCGACATTTCCGTCAAAGCAAAAACAAAACATAATACAAAAAAAGGAAAAAAAAAAATGAGAAAAAAAAACATAAAGAAATAAAACAAAATTCGGTTAAATATATATAAAATAATTTTTGAAATTTTAAAGCAACAAACAAAAGATTAAAGCCACGAACTTGACTTCCTGTAAAACAAGCTATGAAAGCATTTGGTCTAACTCTGGCTTGCGGCAATTAAGTTAAACCAAACTGCATTAGTTATGATAGATTTACAACATATTTCATATTTATGCGCCTGCATGGTGTTCTAAAAATCTTAAGCTGACCACATTATCGCATTACCACACAGCGTAAACATGGCTAGCCAAGGCACTTAACCTTGGCGTTAGTTAAGTGTGTAAGTCCGCAATACGTAGCTGGCCAAGTGCATCCGCATCTAGGTATGTAGATACGTACCTACTTAGGCGTTTGCTTAGTTGCTTGCTTTGGACTCGTTATACGCTAATTTGTAGCAATTTATAAGTAAATAAACAAAGAGAGACAAGCAAATAAACAACAGACAAACGAACAATCAGACAAGCGACAACAACAGGTGTTGTGCATTTTTACACAACTGCATGCAGGTAAACAAATGAGCAAATGACTTCGAATACTGCGCAGCACCGCCTGCCGCTGAGGATAGTCTGAACGGCTCATATGTGTTGTCGAACTTTGATTGACAGTTGTGCTGCTGTCAGCTACGCACGCATATGTCATTTACATAGCAGCAGCCGCCGTGTTTGGTGTTTTATTTGAAATATGATTTATTAAATGAATATCTTTCGAGGCAGCCCACAAGCGAAACGCGTCGTACAGTAGCTATGCAGTCTTTTATGTGGCCGTCAAAACATTAAATGAGTAAACTTTAAGCAAAAAATGTGTAAACTGTAAAACAAGAATAAATGAACAGAACAGAATAGAACAGCATAGAACATTTACTTGCAGTGCGAGGTGTACAAAGCGAGAAAGTGTTTGACCTTCATTTGTCGAACCCAAATGAGTCTGTGCCGATTGGCTCGTTCATTTATTCATAATACACTGTAATTATTTTGCTTAATTACTTCGACCGATTGGTCACGCAAATTTTTCTATACTGCTCACAGATATTCAGTTTTGCTTTATTTTTTTATTGTTTATTTTTATTCTAATGTTCGGCATGGTGCTAGCAATAAATTGAAATATTATTAAAGGTCTTAATTGTTATTTTAACGCCTGGCAGATTTACTTTAAAACAGCGCCCAGTAAAGAAATTATAGCTTCAAAGTAATTTCGCTAATTAAATTTTTCAAATTCATACTATTTAACAATAGAAAAAACTTCAATTTATAACAGTTTGTTATCGATAAACACCCATAAATTTGCTCAAAATTACAACAAAATGCGATTTTGTTCTAAACTGAATTTAAGGCGGACCCAAAATGTTTTAATAACAATACGAAAAAATTCGAAAAAGATAATTAAAATTAAATATGTAAAATGTCGACCTGTCTGAGATATGGGTATAGTGCATTTATATGAATATTCATCGAGACATTGATTAGTGTCGAGAAAATGGGTAGTTAACATAAATGAATTTAATTATTAATAACAGAATATTTTATTAATTTGTAATATTTTGGAAAATGTTTGAAGCTTGATAAATATTAGCTAAACTTAAGAGAGTTCAAGTCACGACATGCAAGGCATGAGTTAAGCTTTTTACAATCAAAATTATGTTATTATTAGTTTTTTATTACTAGATATTCATCTTCATCATCATAATTTTCAGTGTTAATTGGGCCGACACTTTTATTCTTTCTCAGTTGCTTTTGGCTTCAATTAGCAATTTTTCGCATCTAAATATGCGTAAGCTTTGTTCGAACTGGAACTAGTTTTTGCGTTAGTCTAACACAGTCTAATGTCGATATTCAAATTTTTGCAACGTGTGTGACATTTTTTACTAATCTAATCTCCAAATATAATATATAGCAATTTAAAAATCTAAACATCGAATGAGCAAACTGATATCTTGTTTTTTATATTTAGTTTATATATCTTTTATTTGCACAAGGCTTTTTGTAAAAAACTAGTTTATTAATTGAATTAAGTGAAGCGTTTTTCAAATTTTCGGAAATGTGTTTGTATAAAAATTAAACACAATTTGTTAAAAACTCGTTAAGCGCCACACGAACGTAAAACCCAACCCAATTCTGTTTGAAAAATATATCTGATTTTTGAGATTAGTTATAAATGGGTTTTTTATGGTGTTTTGAGAACATACAGACAATTTATGTTACGTTTTGTAATTTGAAACTTTTGCGACTTTTTATATTGTATTAAGTGCTTACGTTTGGCACGACGTAGACACGCGCGGAAATTGACTTTAAAGTGATTTTGCATATGTTATTTCTTTTGTTATGCAAAAAACTTCAAAACTAAATTAGTATGTCACTAACTCAATTTTCGAGTTGAAAATCATCAATTCAATACAAATACGCCATTTCCTCTTAGATATAGGCAGTACTTTTACATACATATAAATAAAGGGTAAAGCACTCGAGCATTATAAAAGATGTTCTTAACTTTCAAGTTTTATTTCTAAGAAAATGTTGATTGCTTATTCCAAAAAATTTTTTTTTTGTTTTGAAATATTTGTATATAATTTAATAATTTAATAATAAGAATTTCATTCTTGAGTTACTTCAGTGCGGCTTTGATAAACATATTGTATAACAGATAATCTATTTCCTCCGATTAGGCTGCTGATCTCAAATTAATAATATTAATTGCCAATAACAATTTTTTATTGGATTTCCAGACTGATGTTATGTTCGGAAACTAAACAACAACAATAATCCTGAATTTTTCCATTGCCTACTTATGATATGCAATGTAAACAAAATCAAAAAAAAAATATCTTCTAAACACAACAACCATTCAAAAAGCTGATTGCTTTATAAAGGCATTTCTCACTTGTCCACAAAAACAATTTAAATGCATAATTAACAAAGTAACAAAACAACAAACAAAAAAATAAAGCAAAAAAAAAAAAAAAAGAAAAAACCAAAAAAACCACAAGCACAAACAATTTTTTAAATTGCTTGACAAAACAGAAAAGTTAGTCGAATTTGGTAAATATTATGATGAAATTCTAATCGGATTTGTATTTACCCGCTCAAATGCGAATCTTTCCGCTGAACTGCAAGTGACGATTTGCACTTAATTTCGCTTGCATTTCCTGACCTCAGCGCAATCAAAGTGCGTCAGCGTCATTTCCGATTTACAGCCTACAATTGCAATTAATAAATGCCAAAAGCATAGACAAGTCGATTTATCTAAATGAGACACTCGCATACCGGACAGATGCACAGACGGACGGGTGAACGTACGGACGGACGCCCAGGCTGGTTGCTTGTGCGTATGTGAGCTGCATGCTAATGACAAAAAGCACCATGTAAGTGGGAAATTTCATCTTTCCAGACGTTGGCGGCCTCATTCTGGCGATCCACTACAGTTCTTTTTTGTCGACCGTGACTCAGATTTTTTTTCCACGCACAAAAGCCACAAGGTATCACGCGGCAGCCGGTGGCAGTTTGGCAACTTATGATGGGGAAAACCGCTGCAGCTTTTTATTTGCTTTGGCAGCTGCTTAAAGACAACGCAAAGACGTCAAGACAAAACAACTAAGCGAAGATTGTGAAATCGTTTTTCGCTTGAAGTTGGGGAAGTTTTTTTGAATTCTTTTTTTTTTCGGCTAAATCTTTGATGCTATTAATTTTGTCTTAGCCACAAACAAATGACTTTTTAACAAATTGATTGCTAAAATAGTGAATAGATTTCGTTTTCTTGTTGTTGACAGCACAAAAGTAATTCTCGAAGCATATGCATACGCTCAGAATCAGGCTCCAGGCGCAGGTCAGTTGCAAATCAAAAGCATTTCAGAATTTTCGAGTGTGCCCTTCAAAATTTTGCAGGATTTAATGTACTTCTCGTGTATGCGTGTCGAGCGTTGTGTGATTTTCAATGCGAACCTTTGCTTGGTGGAGGTGTGTCGCATAACGCACGAATATTGATTTGTATTTATTGTTTTTGTTTTCGACGTTGCTGTATGTTTGTTGTTGTCTCTTGTTGCTGCTGCCAATGCGAAACAACGCACATGCAGGTGCAGGGTCAAGTGCCACTTGTGCTCGTCGCTGTCAGAAACAGTCGAAAAGTTTTTTCTTTTCCACCTTTCTGTGCGAATGCGCTACGCCCATTAAATATAAATTTGCGCAGTTTTAACAGTTTTCAGTTTTTTTCAATTTCCTTAAATTTGGGATTTTTTTTCGGTAATATTTAAAAAAAATATTTTTATTTAAAATTGTTGCTTGTAATTGAGCTTATAAAATTGCAATTAATTGCATTTATTTTTTTAAATAACGCCTCGTTTTGCTGAGTTTTGAAATCAAATAATAAAAAATCACAAGAAAACTTGCATAAATTAAAACTTTCTTTGTCTTTATTTTGTTGCTTTTTAATTAATGTTTATATGTTTGTTGTTAATTTTTTTTTCTGCTTTTTTAATATTTTGCACTGTTTTTCTTGCAGCGTCTTTGCCTGCTTTTTCTTTTGTCATATCTGTTATTGGGCTGATCGTCGTCGTTGTTGTTGTTGCAATGTTTGTCGTTGTGTTTGTTGTTGCTGTTATCACAGTCATTGTCATTTTTTGCTTGTGGTTGTTTTTGTTATTATTATTATTATGATGATCGCAATGTTAAAGTGTTAATAAAAATTTGGGGGCTCGTGCAACGCATTGTGGTCATTACTAAAATTTTAAGTCCCCTTTTTTTTATTAGCTTTAGTCAGTTTTTATTTTTGGCCAGTGACACGCCTTAAAACATTTCGCATTATTATCAACTTACTTTAGTCTCTTTGGGAATTTATGCGTTTCATTTTTATCTGGCATCGCTGTAATGTGCAAAAAAAATTTTCCATTAGCCTGCTTAAATTTTATTTCGGCTTGGATGAAAAACTACCGAAAAAGTGTTGCAGGTGCGGCAGCCGATGCTTAACATAAACTAGTCTCATCGTTGAATAACCAAAGCAAATCGAGGCATTAGCCAAATTTGCGTAATCAGCGTAAGCTGCGCTTCTAGTCAATGACTAAGGTACAGTTGCGTGTGCCCGCTGTTAGTTATTTCTGTTGTTTTTTGCGCTTCATTTTGATTTTAGTTTGTTTGTTTTGATTAGCACAGTTAACCGCGTCGACGTCTGTCATTGCAATGACTCAAGGCGATATCGGCACATGCGCAAAGAAAACCCCGAAAAAATGTTTTCTTTTTTTTTTTACTTTAATTCGCCAAATGAAATTCAAATGAATCGCGTTTTATGCACGTGATGGCAGTTGCTCAGTTGAAAAAAAAAATAAATTAATAATGTTTTGAATAAATTAAAAGTTTAAAAACTTTTGAGATAATTAATTTAAGATTATTGTGTATTTTGTATTGCGTAAATAAAAAATGCGACGAAATATAACAGAAAAAACCTACGTCAGTCAGACTCTCGCACATTGTGTGATTTTTTAGACTAGGTAATGGTAAGTTTGTTGTTGTTGTTATTCATTCATACATTTGCCTGCAAACCGTTAAATGATTCAGCCGCAAAACAAGTTCTCGCCCGCCGTGTGCATGGTTTTTTCAAACGAAGCGAGGTTGCCCTCATCAAAGATGCTCTATAAAGGGGTACAAGTGTGAAACGTGATGTTTGCGTACGCGTATTTAAATAAGTAAATAATAATAATAAATAAAAAATAAACTATAAATATAAATAGTTTTCAGTTTCAGTGAAGCGAACTTGCATAATATATCTTGTTCGATCGAGAAGTAATTTATTGCAGTATGCTTCATTGTAATTCACACATAATGATTGTAAAATGTCAAGTGTTATAATTTTTGCCTTTATTCCTCATTCTGATTGCATTTTTTGTATTGTTTTTATTTGTTGTACTTTCTTTATTTGATTTTGTTTTGTAAAATTATTAACCTTAATTATAGAAAATAACTAGAATGGAAGTATTTTGCTAAATGCTTTGGCGCAAATTTGCCCGGCATCTTTATCGCGAAGTAATTAGTGATTTAATTGAATTATGAATAATTTTGTCGGTTGGCTTGACTCATGTCTGTGATGTGTTCATTCTGCCAGAATACCGGACTTAGCCATTAATTTTTGTAAGTTTTCAACGCCTTTCATTTTTTTTTTTTTTTGTGGCATAATCACTAAGCAATTAGCTTTCTTTGGCTTGTGCCTTGACTAGGTAAACTTTATTTATAGCGTTACGAAAAGTATATATGTTTTTAAATAATAGACTTCCAAACCTAATAATGATTGATTATTTCTTATATCGTATTGCGCATGAGCATATATTTCTGCTTCTGATTCTGCTCTAGTAAGGCATATTGATTACTCCTGTTATGTTGCAAGGTTAAATGATCTTAGGGCTTCAAGCAAAATGCGAGCTAAGAATTTAAGCGTTAAGATGGACCTGTTTATTTATTTAAGGGTGTTGTTCGATCGATTACCATATGAGTGCAATAATCTAAATTTTTTGATGTTTGCATGTTTCCCATTATCGGGTGTTCAATTGAACTTCGAGAGGTTGCGCTGGACATGATGTAGACGTGACACAATAATCTATATAAAATTTCATATGAATGGAACTTTTTGTCTACTTGACGCACCTTCTGCGACTCCTAACAATTATCATCATCTGCGTCGTAGCGTATTCAGAACTAAACACGCTCAACACATACCGTCTTTGCGATCACTTTTATTACAAAAATGGTCTACGTGACCAGCCAATATCTGGAATATAAAAAATATACTAGCACATAATGGTATATACATACGTACATTGTAACCATATAAAAACCGCGTTCTGTTTTTAATTAGAACGAACCTGTCAAACCTTTTTTGTTTTAGTATCTTTTAAATGTTTAACTGAATTTATTTTTGTGATTTCCAATGAGTGATTGATTATGATGGTATGAAGGAAAAAAAAAGCCAAACCGATTCCGTCTTATGTAATAAGTCGCAAAAATTGCACACGCTAAACCGATCCATAGCTCAGTCTAAGAAAATGTTTGAATAATTTGTAAGTAAACTAAAGCGAAAAGTAGCAAAGTTTTACTTAATGAAACCAATGGCCAATATTTCGAAATGTTCGTGCTTGCAGTTTATAGAATTGCTTTAAGTTAGTTTAAATTAACTATCTTTTGGTTTGTTCATGAAATATAAATACTCATTAGCTTGCACCAATAAACTCTGGTTTAAACGAAATTTATATCCGCTGCAAGTTGAAGCCGACTGAAAAGTAAATCTTAATGATCTTGGATATATGGTTGCCATTAAATTTTACTGGATGACATATTATCTTATTACTTTGTTGTTTAATAATTTAAATTTTTTTTTACACATGTTTTCTTTAGATGCTTAGAATTTTAAGTATCACTCAATTGTACCTCATGTTAAAATATAAATCTAATCTGATAATAATAATAATATTTTTTTAAAATGGAGAATCAAACTTTTTTTGTTGAATATAGTTTTCGTTTATGATAATAATAATATTATAATATGACTTGTCGAGATAAGTAAATGAACTGAGTAATAAGTTTGCAGTGCATTTAAGATACGAAAGCAAAGATGATGTAAGAATGGTCCAAACGTTTGTTGCCAGTATTTATTTTTAATTTATTATTATGTTTATAATCAGGAGTTAATATCGCAAAGAACATCTTTTACGGTTCTGTTTATGATGCTGTATTTTATTATTCAACTTTTTTACAATCAAAATAAACGAGTGTATGCAGTTTAAATTGCGAAATAAAATGATAATTGGTTTTTATGTGTTACAAACTCGGCAACTGTTGCCCTACCTCAAGTTCAAGTTTGGTTCGACGAATGATAGTAATTTATTTAATTGTTTATTTGACTGGTTGTTAAAAGGTATTTGGCATCTGCTCAATAAAGAGTAAGTGTATTGACGCCTAGACATAGTATACTAAAATAATTCTTATAATTTCTAAGAAGAATACACTGAGGAAATACGAGTCTGGTGTCAAATGTTAAAGAAATGTTAAGGGAAAGGACAAGATTTATTTTATTTATGAAAATATATTAATAAAAACAAAAAAAAACAATCGGTGCTTATTTATATAAAGGAGCCTACGATCGCTTAACTAAGCATTTATGCGTTGAATAACATCAACTCTACTTGACAAACAAAATTTGGAATTCATCAAACAGTTTGCTAGATTTGGTAGAGTATTGAAACAAAAACTAGTTGAGTCAAATTTAAGTTAATGCAGCGGCAAGTTTAGCTTGAGCCAAACACACGCGCACAAGCATACTCACAGACTATATAGTCAGTCAGCCGTAAGGTTCACGGCCAAGGACAAGGAAATCCCGAGTGTGCCAGTGAACGTAATACAGACAGACCTACACAAAGAAAGAGTGCAAGAGAGAGAGAGAGAGAGGCTATAGATACTGCAGGGAGGGCAGCAAGCGCATGCGCTTAATTCTAAGCGTGAATCATGACTTGTTTAGGCCAAGTTAAGCAAAGACAAAAACTAAAAAGAAAACAAAAAATTTAACTACTCGCACAGCATAAAACGATTCCAGCTGAGCAATGATTTTGTGACGCTGCGAACCTTGAGAGTACATTGCTGTATTTTTTTTTTTGCTTTTTGTATGTTTTACCATGTTTATCTTTTTTTTTTATGTATTTAATAACTTTAGAATAATATGTACATAGCGCACAATTAAATTTAAATAAAAAATGAAATTATATATATGTACTTAATTATGCAGCTAATAAACCGCAAAACAATTGTTAAATAAAATTTAAAAAAAGCGAAAAAAAATAGTGTTTGTATAGGAAGAACATTTCAATGTAGCCATGTATCTTGTATCTACGTTTCGTACGTTCATTTGTGGCGTTAAATGCAAAGCGTTTGCAATGAAACGATTGTACATGAAAATTATAAAGTATATATGTATGCATGTATATGCTTTTGTTTTATTGTTTTTTTTGTTGCATGAATATTTTTGTTAACGTATATTTAAATTAAATTAAATGCTTTCGCACTGATTCAAAGTTGGGTTTCCGGTTCTTAAATTTTTTTTAAACGTAAACGGAAAGGATTGACTTTATATCGGAAATAATTTTGCAAAAGTGAATGTTTCTTTAATTTGTTACAGTTTACTGACTTTTTTGCTGCTTATTTTTGAATTTGGGTTTGCTTGCGCTTTGATTTTTCATTTGCTTATTTTAAGCATTTTGTTGTTTTGTTGTTTTTTTTTTTGTTTTGCATGTTGCTTTTGATGTGATTTATTGTTTCATGCCTAAAAGGGCTTTTAGCATATACTCAGATTGTTATATTTAGTGCAAATGATGCAACACGTGTCAAATGCCTTTGCGTGCAGGTTGTTGTTGTTGTCAATCTAAAGGGTTTTATTAAAAAAACGTTACATGCAAATAAAAATCAAATGTTTATTTTTTGTTTGCTTGAAACGGATTTTTTTTTATTGCTATATCATGTGTCAGTTGACGTTACTATTCTAGTGTGTGGGACTTTCCGAAGTTTTTCACATGCGCGTGGCTATGCAATCTGTTCCCTGAATTCCGCACCAATGCACCTGTTAGTGATATACTTTCGAAAAGTGAATGCAGCTAATTAAATAATTCTAATTACAACATTTAATTACTTCGATTCCACTATTCACTCGGTATTCTAGCAACCTACAATCGCCAACGTCGTCTAAATGGGCCATGAAAACGCAATTATTGCAATTTTGTGCTAACATTCCTTTTAATCTCTTTTAGTTGTTTACTTTTGTTTTTACATTTTTCGCATAATGCAAAAAACAAAAAAAAAAAAAATGTTGAAAATAATTATAAATGTTAAAGTTAAAATTTAATAAAGAAAAACATATTTTGACATTCGGTTGCGTTTAGTTTATGAATATTAAATGCAAACTAATTACATATCAATTTTCATTAAAATAGTAAAAACAACAAAAAAAACAAAGTTAACTAAATCAATTCGATGCCATAAATGCGTTGCTAATGTTGACATTAAGCGCTGTGGCCAAGCAGTGCCACTCGTAAGTCGTTTCTCATAATTAGACGCCCAATGGAAATCACTCAAAATGCTTAAAACAAAAATTAAAAAAAGGAAAAAAAAAACAGAAAAATGCAACATCTGGCGACGTTTCTAAGTATGAATATGCATTTAGGGGATTTTTAATTTTTGTTTTTAGTTTGTAGTTTTTACCAGTTTTATGACTTTGGAATTTAAAATGTTTTGCGTTCGTTTTTTTTATTTGTGTTTATCTATCAATTGGCTACTTATTTTTGTAATAAGATACTCTGCAACGAGGTGAACACTAATTTTAGCAGTTTCATGCAAACTAAAGCGAAAATCAAATACTGATTAGCTAGAATCGAAACTATGCAGTAAAATGCTAAATGACCAAATGAAGTAACTCAGACTGTGCACCATTTGCCATTGATCTACATAAAAAGTTTACAAGTTGTTCGACAAACCAAGTTCTAAGTAGTTAGTTACGTTTGTCAGCTCTGACTCAAAAAATAAAAAAAAAAAACAAAAAAAATTAAACAAAATATAAGCAACAACATCTCGTCATCCTTGCAACAGCCAAGCAAAAATGTTGACAAACTGAACTGATTTAGTTAATGTTTGCTTAGTAAATTAACTTGTTACAATTCACACATTGTATTAGATCAATGCTAGACTCAAATTGATATAAAATTAAAACCATGTTTGTGTTTTTGTTACTCCTTTTATTATATGTATGCTATAAGTGTATCAAGGCTTTATTTATAAGTGAATGCTAGGATTTCTTTAATATCAACTTGGATTGGGATTCTGTAAAATTTGGGCATCGTTTACTCTTGCTTTGAGCTTAATCCTGTCTTTTTATAATTGGCGATTTCTTTTCAGATAATTATTGAGACAATAAACAAATATGACTAAATTGAACATGTATGGAAACTGCCGGCTGCATTAGCTATAGACCGTTGTTAGGCAGCCAGGGTGCGCATTAAGGTTACTAAGCAGTGACGTTCACCAGTTAAGCTATGCCTGGGTAATCATGGAGAACCTTTGCAATAAGTAGCGGTTATTAGGCATTTAATAAAAACTAATTTTGGTTTACTGTTTTGGCTTAAGCAACTGTCGCACGATGTTTGCCTTTTCAATCTCATTGCAGTTTACATTGCATTTGGCTTGGATGTTGTGTTTGTTTTGTGGTTTCACAAGTTACCTGATTGGCTTAAGTGTGGTTTGTGCTTACGGAAACGCAATATCTCTAAAGAAATAACGCAACTTAATATATATGAACACAGACAGTAGAGATTTGTATAATAAAAGCTTGACTTACCAATGGATAACCCTTCAGTTGGGTGTGATCATTTTTCATATTTGTCCTGGTCTGTATAAACGGAAAACGGGTAAAGAAGATTTGATTTTCTCCATTTGGTTCGATATATTAGTCCAGTGATAAGGACAGTCAGAACCCTTTCAGTATGGTCTACGTCTATAAACTTATAAAAGTAAAAAGTTTTACAATTAAATAGGTAATGATTCAGTAACAAACCCATATTCAAAGCCAATGGGAAATTGACATTGCTTCAGTTTCTTCTATTATCAGGTGCTGTTATAGTCTAGGCCTGAATGGACACGAAATGTTGATCCATTTATTTGATTGTGGGTTGTTTTTGGCCAAAAGCAAGATCATTTCATTTGTTCCGCTGGTTCGATTTGACTGCTGCGGTAAGTGTTTATCAGATGTAAAATTCACTGACTTCATTGCAAAAAGATTCCTATGTCATTTAAGTCCTATGGGTTTCGCATGTGTGCTTAAGCTTGGCAGTTTGAGATATGCTTTTTGTATCCAGATCATTAAGAAAGCATGGGTGTGTGCATGCTTTTAGATCCTTGTAGCATTTTACATATAAAAATTCGTCATATTTGATAGTATAGTTTTTTTAAGCACTTATCCCGTTATGTTCTTTTGGTGATCAATTTTTGAATGCCCTTTGCATTGACTTAAATTTGCTTATTTATTGAAAATAATATTTTAAGAGACACCGTACTATTTTAACCTTTATTGCTTTTATATACATAGGTTTCGGTGCGTTTAGAACAGCCTGACCTCGATCTAACTCGGTTTTTCTTATAAATGTTAATATTAAATTTTCCTGTTTCCAAGCACAACAATTTCCTGAAACTATGACCAAAATTAATTATAAGTATACATGAGTTTCCTGATTTCCGCTAGCTAATTACATAATCAGTTATGTTAATACTGTAAATTCCAATAAGCAAATTAAACCTCACAAACTGACTCACTTTCACTAGAGTGGTGTAGCATAGTTACATGTAAAGCATTTAGATCCTTAATCGAAAAAAAAAATATAAAGTATATTTATATGTATATGTATAACTGGTCTGCGATCAAACGTCACGTAAAATATCCGTCAATATATCCGCTTATGTGAGTCAATTGAAATTTAGCTCAAAGTCAAAAAGTAAATGGCGCAAAAAATAGATTTATAAGTTATTGTATTTATTGTAGTATATAGACATTAAAGGCACAGAACATTTAACAATTAATGACTAATAAATTATGTATATCAACGGCAAGGTATTTTTCATAGACTTTAATAAAAGACTTGAAAAAAAAAACTTCAAACAAAAAAAAAAAAAAACAACAATAACGAAAAAAAAAAAAACGGTGATACAAATCAATAATGACAGATTAACAGCAAATTAGCTGTGAAGTGGTTTATCTAGATACATTTTTAACAGCAGTTAAGTGGGCAATTGTCGGCGCTGTTGTTGCTATTGTTGTCGTTGCAGCGGTTTGACGTTGTGTTGCTACTGATTCATTGCCGTTGAGGAGTTGAGTCGCTGGCCAAAATACATTTGCCCATTAAAAAATCCCCAAAAGAATTCAATGCGCGTAAATTAGTAAAAAACAATACAAAGAATTGTAATTGCGTTGGTTTTTTTCTTAGGTTTTTTTTTTTTTTTTGTAGGTCTTTATTGGCATACAACTTTCTTATTAAATTGACAATGACGCGCACGCGCGTAAAACCAACAACAACGACAGCAAAACGATCAGCATAGCCCGACTTACAGAAACTAAAACAGCACTAATAACATTAATAACAACAGCAACAACAACAAACACAAGCACGATACATCAATATCGTAAAAAAAATTCATGCTTGCAAACGGAGAATCCACACACCTGCTCCGTAAATCGCAATGCCCCGCCATATCAGACTCCGCTCCGCACCGCCATAATACACTTGAACTTGGTTAGCGGCGCTCACCGCCGCACATATACTCGCACTCACACACACACACACTGTCACACATTGCACACACGTTCGGTTGTTCGTAAAATCGTTTGGTTTGGTGAGAGGAAACCCCGGCATGTTTGAGTTTATTTTTTTTTATGGCATTTGCGTATTTCGTCGTTTGGCGAAGCATGCGCGCGCTTTCGTCTCAAACCGAAGCCGAACGACGCAACGGCTCGCGCACAAGCGTCGCACGCCCGCGTATCCAGCGACACGAAGTTAACTGCTTCGTTTGATTGGGGGGTCTCCACTGCGTCTACGTCACAACTCTGCAAGTTCGTCATGCGAAAACCTGTCGTCGTGGTAGTCACTGCTGTTGTTTTTGTTGTTGTTATCGTTCGCATCGTATCAGCATCGTCGTCGTTGCCGTTGCCGTTGGCATCGGTATCGGCATCGTTCGGCTGCTACTCAGCAAGCGTCAAGAGTATTTAAACGCTTGAAGCTGGACACAGAGCATGCATTGATTCGCTATCATTCGTTGTTTAGACTTGCCACTTTTGGTTTCAAGTAGTTGCGCTGTTTGTTGTAATTATTAGCTGTCAAATATTTTGAATACTTCGAGGATACTGTCCGAGTTGAAAATCAAAAATATCAAAATAAAAAATTAAATATAAAATCGAAAAGTTTTTGCCAAAATAAGTGACAAAAGTTTCGACTTAAAAAACGCGTCTTACAAAACATCAGCAATTTGAAAAAATCTTCTGTTGTTGCCTACAATCAAGTGTACGAAGCGTTCTACAGCTAATCTAGACACGAACAGTGTTTGGAAGGATAATCAGCAAAATAAAAAATAAGCAGTGAAAGTGCATATTCGAGTGCTTATTTTCGGAAAAATAAACTTTACGCAAACTTAAATTATCAAAAAGTATTCGAGTTCAGCTCGCTTAAATTTTTGAAACTTCTTTATAAATTCTTAAAAAAAACAAAACACAACTAACAAAATGATGGCCGTCGCTGCTGCTCAAAAGAACCGCGAAATGTTCGCTATCAAGAAATCCTACAGTATTGAGGTAAGTACTTTCCGAGGTTGCTTGCTTGACAAGAGACTTTCGAAATATTGCTCTGACAGTTGCTCAAATCAAAAAATTAACTGAAATGTTGTATTTGCTATTTTACAAAATAGTTTTTTTTATTATGTTGGCGAGCCAAAAATGTATTTAAAAAAAATTTCGAAAATATATCAAAACTTAATATTTTGACTTTTATAGTTCTTGTTTACTCAAAATTGCTCCAAAAATGTTAGTGATTTTAGTTTTGGGTTTAAATATTTCGAAACTGTTTGTAATATCCAAATGATGCAAAATTTATGCAAAAACTAAAAAAACAAATCATTCAAATCCAACAAAACCAAGAAAAAAAATAAATACATTTCAAACAATTTAATTGGATTGTGAAAACTGTTACCAACTTTTTGCTGGTCTACGTGACTTGTGTCTAATACAAAAAAAAAAAAAAAATCAAAAACATAATAAAAATTACCTGTTATAAATTATCAACAAAGCTAATAAAAAATATTTATTTAAAAAACAAATATGACAAAAAAAACTTGAAAGACGTTGACCCAAAAACGCTATTGAGGAGAAAAAAATATAAAACACTTCACACCTTAGAACCGAGTGGCAAATTTTCTCAGTCATAACCAAAAGCCTTGCCAATCCAAGTGACTTAATGCGATGCCACAAAGACTCATGATGCAGCATAAAAGAAAAAAAAATATTATTTAACAAATAAATGCAAATAAACAAGAGTGAAAGTGCCTGCAGGCCAGGTAGGCAGACCAGGCAAACGCAAGCGCAGTCGCCAATCATTCACAAGACAAGCGTCAAGAGCAGCGCAGACAACGACGATTCATTGTTGACCTAAGACGCGCCGATGTCGGCACCTGCTGCCACAATTTCTGTTGCTGCTGCTGCTGTTGTCGTTGCTCATGCCGTTGTCGTTGTTGATTATGATCTTAAGGCTGTGACTGCTGCTGCTGTTGTTGTTGCGCTTACGACGCGCCCTCGCGCTAAATATTTTTTTTGTTTTGATTTTTTTCCTAAATGAAATCGCAACAAAAGAGTGATACCTCGTGGTACGCTTCTTTCATCAGCCAATGGTCAGTGAAAATATGCAATAGCATAATATATATATATATATAAACAAAAAATAACATAATCATATATACAAAAAAAAAAACCTCAATTATTTACAGTTATTGCTGCATTTTCATATACGAAATTCTGCTACTCTTATTTTTCACAAATTACTTTTCACGCGTTTTTAATGCGTTTTTAAATTTTATGCAAATTTTATGCTTTTCTGCGCACCGCATACAAAAACCTTTAACTTTCCAACTTATTAAGTTGTTTGCTTTGTTAAATCAAATTTACGATAACACGCGTTGACAGTTGCCCAGGTCTGTCCACACGCATACTATATACACACATGCACACATGTGCATAACAAAGCTCAGCAAGCGCGCGTTGATGCGTGCCGGCGTTGTGTGCGGCTTTTGTCGCTAGCGACTATTAATTGCCGCTTGATTAGCTGTGAACGAGCGATCGAATAAATGAATGAATGAAGTTATTTGAGCCGGCAGCTGTTCAATGATGACAGCGTCAATAAAAACAATAACAATAGCTGCGCAACAGTAACAATAACAACAATCACAACAGCAGCCGACAAGCTTGTCGTCAGACGCTTTCGTTTCTTCACAAAGCAAAACAAAACAAAACAAAATAAGCAAAAAAAAAACAACAATGTGTGTAAAAAAAAAGTTACATCATTTTTGTAACTTGTTACACGTTTTATTTATATAATTTTGTATTTATTTAGTTTTGAGAATTTCAAAAATTTTGTTAAAGTTAATGTTAGAATTTTTATGCAATTTGCTTAGCAGATTTTCCGGTTTTGGGCCATTTGCCATTTGCCAATTAGCATAACACGTGTCAAGGTTAAGTTCAAGCGACAGCATTTGCATTCAACTGCCAAGCAGGAAAGGCATTTTGTCAGCACAATTTCCTTTGCCAGCCACAAGTGTCAGCAACAGTTTTAGGAAATGCGTAGAAGAACTTTTATTTCATGATATTCATGTGCAATTATCTTTACTTGCAGAATGGCTATCCATCTCGTCGTCGCTCCCTGGTTGACGATGCACGCTTCGAGACCCTGGTCGTCAAGCAGACCAAACAAACTGTGCTCGAGGAGGCGCGCAACAAGGCAAACGGTAGGTCTCGAAAAAATCACATCAACATATTAAAGAAATAAAAAAATTATAGCTTAAGTTGCCTTCTGCAATGGAAAGTCTTTGGCTTGGTTGATTAATTATATGTTGTTTATTTAGTTTATTATTTTTATTTATTTATTTTTTATGGTTTTTTTGCTTTATTAATTTGTATGTGCAACAAAAGATGCCAGTTTGGAGGAGTGCATTCAGCAAGCCAAGGGCGAGCATGTGCCCGCCGAGCAGCAAATCGAGCTGCAAGATGAGCAACCAAATTTGGAGAATATGGAATTACCCGATGAGACTTATGTCGAAGGTGCTTATTCTTTTTTCAATTTAGTTTTGTTTTTTGTTTGGTTTTATTATTTTGTGCGCCTCATTTATTTTGATTTGGCTTATTTAATTTTTGGTTTTTCGTTTGCATTATTTTATCGTTTGGTTTAGTCGAGACCACTTATGCGCAGGAAGCTGATACTGAAGCTGAAACTGAAAATGGCGAGGAGCCAAGCAACAATGACGAACCAAGCAACAACGCAAACGGTAAGCAATGGCAATAGCAATGGCTCGACAAGTCGCCTCGAGCGGCGAGCAGCCATGCAAAGGGGTGAAGCGGCAGAGTCTTAGCGCTGATTGCGTGTGTGGGCGGGTGTTAAGAGGTACTTAACTATGAGGAGCTTTGAAAAGCGTGCGACATTGATTTAAGTGCTTAATATGATAAAGTAGCGCACTCAAGTGCCGCGTATGTGGGTGGCTATGTAGCAGCCTTTTAGGCGCACACGCGCACGTCTGGCACGTAGGCAATAAGCATGGCAAAAATGGCGCATTTCCTTTTTCAGTTTTCTACCAGCATTAAAAAAATAAAATGTAGAATAAAATGGCAAAGGAAATGCGCAACAAGCGTTGGAAACAGAAAAATATGAATCTAAGCCATTTTTTACGCTTGACTTCTTGGGGGCCACACGCCAGTGCGCCACAACAATAAGAGAAGGTCCAAATGCGTTTGCATGGCAACGCCTTAATACGCATAACGCTTTAACCTAAGCAAAGCTGCTTAAATGTGTGGAAATTGAATTTCGATTTTTTGCTTTGTTCGCTTTACAGATGCCGGTCTCACTGAGGATGAAATCGTGTTGGCCAATGCCGTTTCCGAATCGCCGGAGGCTGAGAATGCCATGCAGGGCGCCGCATTGATTGTGCGCCTCAAGGAGGGCATCTCCTCATTGGGTCGCATACTCAAGGCCATCGAAACATTCCACGGCACTGTGCAGCATATCGAATCGCGTCAATCTCGTGAACAAGGCGTCGATCATGATGTGCTTATCAAGGTCCAGATGACACGCGGCAATCTGTTGCAGCTCATTCGTTCACTGCGCCAGTCCGGCTCATTCAATGGCATCAATCTGTTGGCCGACAATAACATCAGCGTGAAGGCACCATGGTTCCCCAAGCATGCCTCCGAGCTGGATAACTGCAACCATTTGATGACCAAGTACGAGCCCGATTTGGACATGAACCATCCCGGTTTTGCTGATAAAGTCTACCGTCAGCGCCGCAAGGAGATCGCCGAGATTGCCTTCGCTTACAAATATGGTGACCCAATTCCCCACATCACCTACACCGATGTTGAGGTCAAGACTTGGCGTTCGGTCTTCCGCATGGTGCACGATTTGGCACCCAAGCATGCTTGCGCCGAATATCGCATCGCCTTCCAGAAACTGCAGGACGAGAAGATCTTCGTCGATGACCGTCTGCCACAGTTGCAGGAGATGTCCGACTTCTTGCGCCGCAACACCGGCTTCACATTGCGCCCAGCTGCTGGCCTTCTGACCGCTCGCGACTTCTTGGCCTCGTTGGCCTTCCGCATTTTCCAGAGCACACAGTATGTGCGCCACATCAACTCGCCGTACCACACACCCGAGCCGTAAGTATCCGCTTTTGATTGTAGCGTTCTATTATTTTTTTTTTTATTGAATTGTTGGCGTGTAAAAGCTTTTACCACTAATTTCATTTCAAAGTGAAATGGCAAATGTTCCGACGACAAAGCAATAGCAACTACAATAGAAACAACAACAATAGAAACAACAACAACAACAACAACTCATTTTGCGCACTTCTGCCGTGCTTCCTTTTTGGCATTTCCTTTTACCGCTTGCCAGCACAGAACTTTGCATGCGTCCGTAATTGCCTGCATAAGCAAGTTGACTTCTCTGTTGCTGGTGCCGCTTTTTGTTGTTGTTGGCGTTGGTGTTCTAACATTATGTAGCCGTCGTTGCTCTGCTATTGTAATTAATTTAGCTTTTCACTCGCCAACAATGGCAGTCTGTTGCCTGTTGCCTGACTTCCATCGTTGTCGTCTAGCAAGGCAATTATTATGTAATAATTACATTTGCCTCCCTCTGACACCATTAAACGCTCACCTCGACTATCTCGCTTACTCTTTACAGCGATTGCATTCACGAGCTATTGGGTCATATGCCGCTGCTTGCCGATCCTAGCTTCGCACAGTTCTCGCAGGAGATTGGTCTCGCCTCGTTGGGCGCCTCTGATGAAGAAATCGAAAAGCTGTCCACTGTAAGTATACAAAAAAAAATTTTTAAAAATCTATTAAAAAAAGACTGGAAGATTAACTAAATCATAAGCGTTTGCTAACCTTGCTACATGCCAATAAGCGCCAAATGTGCTACAGCAAGTTTAAATGGCCAATTATGTCAAGCCAAGTGAAGCTTCCGTTGGCCAAAATCAATTAAATGCTAAACGCTATTGGCCTGCTTTGACACTAGGCGCGGCATGGTCACATGCGCTGAGCCAAGTTTGAAGCAACTGTATGCCTGCTTGACTGTTTCTTGCTTGGCGTCTAAGTCAAGTTCGTGCATGTTTAACGGCTATAAGCATGCATGCAATGTGCATTAGTACATAACAACAACAATCACAACAACATCAGCACCAACAGTTGTAATAAAACTTGACTCGAATGCGCAGTGAATTGTCACTATTTCATGGCCGGCAGCATGGCTTGTGCAAAAGTTTTGCTTTACTGCAGTTGGCATTTTCGCATTGCCAATTGACTGCGGCCTGTACAAAATGTCAAAGTCAAGTTGTTCGTTTTTCAAAAAAACTCAAACTCATGTATCATTGTTTTTTTTTTCTTTTGTTTCGCTTTGTGCAGGTTTACTGGTTCACTGTTGAGTTCGGTCTCTGCAAGGAACATGGTGAGATCAAGGCCTACGGTGCTGGTCTGCTCTCCGCATACGGCGAATTGTTGCACGCCATTAGCGACAAGTGCGAACATCGCGCATTCGAACCCGCCTCGACCGCAGTGCAGCCCTATCAGGATCAAGAGTATCAGCCCATCTATTATGTTGCCGAGAGTTTCGAAGATGCCAAAGAAAAGTTCCGCCGTTGGGTGTCCACAATGTCGCGTCCATTCGAGGTGCGATTCAATCCACACACCGAACGCGTTGAGATTCTCGACTCTGTCGAGAAATTGGACACACTCGTACAGCAAATGAACACAGAGATATTGCATTTGACAAATGCAATCGCCAAGTTGCGTCGTCCATTCTAAGGATGGCCACGAGCGGACGGGGCAGGTGCAACGGTCTCATATTTAATTAGCGATTTTGTATTATTTTTTTTAAATATTAAATTGACATACATGCATATGAAACAAAAAAACATACACCCTTCGCTTACTATAGTGAAAACAAAAGCCACTTGAAAGATTTCTCTCACACACCCACTCACGCATGCTCTACCTCCCTTAATTGTCAGAAACAAAAATATTCGCACAAATTTTTAAGTACAACGCAAGTTTTTCATTTTGTTTTGTTTTTTATTTTTGACACATTTATTTGTTATTTTTCGCACATTTATTATTGACTTTACACATTGATATATTTATTACTTTATTTACAATCACGCGAGTACATTTTTCTTTTATATATATAGAAATACATATATCTGTACACATTATTTAGTATATACATGCACACATAATAATGATCACCTATGTACTATTATTGGACCAAAAAATCGTTTCTAGACTCTTAAGTGATAAAGCGAACATAAGAAATCTGCTTGTATACTCAAATTAATATGAATTGTGTTATGTATTATTTTTTACGCGATAATATTGTTTTACATTTTTTGTATGATTTACCATTTTGTATTTCGTGAACAACAGAACAAATTTAAAAGAAAAAAAAAAAAAAGAACAGAAACCAAAACCTTAAAGCTGCAAACAACAACAACATCAATTTAATGAGAAGAGAATTTTGAAAGATTTTTAAATATGTAACTATTACTATTATTTTTATTATGTAGGTATGTAGATTTTAATTTTTATTATTTCTTATTTAAGTTTGTGTATAAAACTATTATATATATATATTTAAAAGCAATTAAAAAATGAAAAAAAAACTTTTATTTTCTTATTTATTTGATTACACATTGGGGGCCAAAGTATTAAAATCGGTTGGCAAAAAGATTAGCTAAAAGTGTATTGAAAATTATTTAATATGCTGAAAAAAATACATCATTATTAAAATAAAAAAAAAAAGCAAAAATAAAGAACAAGAAACAAAAAAAAAATTCAAAAAATAGTTTGGGCATTCATTTCTTAACAGGGTTGCTCATTTAGGGAATATTTTTGAGCAGCAAAATATATACATTTATGAATAAAAATTGAAGAAAAAAATTTGTAAGCCATAAAATAAAGGCGCATATATGCACGTATTAAAAATTAGTGAACTTGTAAAACATGGAACAAAGAGAGCGTCAATGAATGAAAAATAAGCCATATGTAGGTCTAAAAATTAAAAAGTAAATACGGGCAGAAAAGAGCAAACTAATTTGCAAAACAATAAAAAAATATTAAAATATTCAAGGAATATCAATATAAAAATTTGTTGAAGAAATCGCATGAGCGCCATAAAAAAAAACACACAAAACCAAAAAAAAAAAAAATAAATAAATTGTATTGAAAGAAACAAATATAAATAAAATGAAAATAAGTTTAATAAATAATTATGATGACAAAGCATTTTATTGCCATATGTGAAAACAAAATATTGCAAAAAAAGATAATTATCGCCAATAAAAATAATTTGCATGCTAAGAAATGCTAAAAAATTTATTTGACGCGTAAGTAAACAAAAACAATGTAAAATTTCTAAAAGTAAACAAAAAATAACATGTATTGAAAAAATATTGAAGGGCTTAAAGGATTTAATAAGATTATTATGAACCTTCATTTAAATCTAATGCAATAAAGGAAATCTGAAAAATATATTTTCTTGCCGCTAAAACGAAAATAATCAATTATTGTGTTTTTGTGATTTTTAAAGAATTATAAAACTTTATTAGCAGGCTTAAAAATTGCATATAAAATACATTAGAAAAAATTTTATTAAATAAAAAAATAATAAAATAATTATAAAAGTAAAGTAAGTGAAGTTGAAATACAGTTAAAAGTCCCACTCTCATAAAATATTCTTACAAGTTATAATTATATTATCTATATTTATATATGTATATGCGGCGTTGGCCCATACATAACTAAGAATAGAAACATAATTCAAGTCAGGTCTAGCAGCAGAGCTCCTGATAGTCTGCATAAAATACATAACCGGGTATTTTTGCAGACTATCGAACTTAGCTGCTGTTGCTGGCCCTATACTGAATATAAACCTCATAAGGGAATAAACGGACCAAGATAATGGAATATTAAAATATACTAAGAAAATATTTATTGTTGTTAATTGAAATAAGTTAAGCTACAGCCAGACAGCTACAATTAAAATATATATTTAAATATGTATGCATACATAAAATTGTGTTTAATAAATATAAAATATACGTGCACGTTTTTCAAATATATACTAAATGAATGTTAAAATATACTATGTACTAAATGAATGTTAACCCAGTATTCAAGCTATGATGAATGTTTGTTCTCAAGATTTTAATCATAAAATATATACATATGTTAAATAGAAATGTCTATTCAATTAAGCTTTAAATAAATAAACAAACGCGAACATACAAATTTATATTTTCTTATTAATTCATTAAACATAGTTTGAAAAACATAATTAATTTTTTAGGCAATTTAGGTCATTATCCTGATACATCAAGGGAATTATTAAATTCGAGTTAATTTATCTTTAGCATGCTTTAAAAGCGAAAACTTTTGCTTTAGTAGAAAAAAGAATAAAAGTTTTCTTAAATAATTTACTAAATACGATTTGCACAAAAATCTAACTATGTCGCATAAGAATCTTTGTTATTACATATTTTTATAGGTCAAAGGTTTCTATTAAAAAAACTGAATGTGTCTGCTTTATACTTTCTTTCAACCTTAAATAAAAAGCGAAAAAGCGTTAGTTTTTTTAAATTTTTTTACTTGAGGTAGAGAAATAATACTGAGACAAAGTCTACAACTCATTTTAGAATTTTTGCATTTCAGCTACCTTAGAGAACATGTTTTTTCATAATTATGAATAGTAAATGTGCATATCATCTACATCTTATCGTATTCATCATATCTATAAAGTACTGTACTTAGTATTTACAACGAAACCGTAAATAAAAATGACTCTGCTTAGTGAAATATATTTTTTTGAGTATGATTGAAAATTTGCTTTTGCTTTGCAATTTGTTAAGTCGAGAATAATTTTTATTGCGCATACGCCACGCGTGTCATGTTAATGAATGTTGCCTTTCATATTTTCTAGGTGCATATAATGTGTATAGTTTATGCCGTACTTAATGCCAATAACTCTTACTTATGTAGAATTGGCCAGTTAATTTACATTTTATACACTCACATTGGGATTTAAGTGCACCTACGCCAAAATGGAACTCTTACTTAGTAATTATTAAGTCTGGCCCTAGAGTGTCTTACCAATAGAAATGCAGTTAATTGGTTGTAATATGTATAAAATATCTTTTAAATTGAATTTTTTAAGTAAACTGTAAAGTACACAACCTTGAGATGTTTGCATTTTGTAACAATTACATGACCTACCTTTGCGCCCAACTGGCATAGTTTTTTCCATTTTTCTTCGCACACCTGATATTCTAAGTTATGGCTGGCGAGAATTAAAATTATCGCATACACCTGTGAATAGATTATAGATGCAAGCAGCTTTACTATAATTAATACAATATAAATAAGCAAAAAGATTTTGTATCAATTTTAATTTCGTTTGTACAACTCGGCTGCTGCTAATTAAATGCGCATAGTGTAAGCGTGTATCTCTAAGCGGCGTCTGTTCGTGTGGACTCCTATCTGTGTGATATAATAGTTGCAATAGGCAGCTAAATTAATGTGATAATAGCACGTTTTATTTTTATTGTGTTTTTTTTTACTAATAATCTAACAATCTAAGCGAATTGATGAAGGAATATGATGTAATGTGAAAAAGTTGTGCACGCGCACAGCTGATTATGATTAAATGCATGTCCACCCACTTGTGCGGTGCCACGTATTAAATATTAAGTTGTGTCAGCTTAGGCGTGCACATTTATCAAAATTAAGCATTATTATTAAATGTGTATCTGAGGCGAAATCAAGTTTCGATTTTGCACGCTTAATTAAAACGTTGCATGTTAACATGTGATAGTTTCTGATTGATTTGCATTCAATTGGCAATTGGCAACTGGCAATTGGCGGCACTTGACAGTGTGCGCAAATATTTGGGTCAGGTTTAAACGCAAACAGTTGGCAAAGAAAGAACGTAAAGCCGAGTCGCGTCGGACTCGAATCGCAACGAATTCAAACGAAATGAGCTGCGACGCATATGTTTGCTTGCCATTAACGGCGTTTTATAATATTTGCACTTGATTTAATTATGAACTCATGCGTAGTGCCGCAATTGGCCTACGTGCCAGAAGGCACAAAGCTCGCATGCTAGGGGCTTAAGACTTATTTCATTAAGTTATCAATAATCATAAAATCAAACCATTATTCGCGGTAATGTGGTTAAATATCTAATACACTTGTATGTGTACTTACACATGTATAAGCTAAGTGCTGAGCGTGTGGCTTCAAGGTCGAGGTTTGTTCTTAAGTTTTAATTTGCTGAGAGCTTTGTAATATGGTTTTATTGCTTTTTGGGTTAAGTAACAAAAGAGTTTTCTATATATTATTGTTATGGAGCCAACGGAAACAATGCACGCTAATACGATGGATCTGGGCTCTATGCTCACGACGCTTGAGTCACTCGCTTGAAGTAAAAGTGTTACTTAAAGGCACGTGCATCAGCGGTTTTAGCGGCATTCTCACAAGGTTGATTAAGTCGCTAAAATGGGCTAATTAAAATCATAATAATTTTTATGATTTTGTTGTTTAGCAATAATCAATATTGAAGCGATAAGTTTCTTCGTAAAAATATAGGAGTCGTAAGTGACTAATGTTATACGTATTAAAATATATAAAATTTGCTTTAGTTGGACAATCAAAAAATTACTGAAAGTTACTAATTTAAAAATTGCAAATCATATATTTATAGAACAGATTTATATAAGAATTTAAATTGTTTACAAATGCCTTAATGTGCAAGTATTATCATATTAAGAAAGATCACGTTTGAAATCGTAAAATAAATTGTCATCACAATTCATGGATATTAACATTCAGAATAGACTGTAGCAAAAATGCTAAGTCATGAAAATATGTCTATCACGGTTCGTTCGATGTATTGGCGATACCAGCCAGAATCCACAAGTTGTATGGCTTTCATTGTTTAAGTTCCCACATTCTGTCTGCTCTGCTAGCAAATATCAGCAATTATTGTAAAAATATATCAACACATTTCACACATATTGTTGATGGTTATGTGAGCAATAGAATTTTAAAAGGTCGTGAACGTTAATTTATAAAATAAATAATTTATGAGTGGGGTCATGATTGCTTTCTTTAATTTTCGATTGCCTAGTGTTACAAGAAATTAATAAAGTTTAACTTTTCAATAATGAATGTTTAATAATGGACACGTGTTTCTTTTCATATTTTTTTTTTATATTGATAATTTTTATATGTCGATGTAGTATTATATTGTAAGTTGTATTGCTCTAGCAAGACTCAAGTCAATGCTGCACAGGTTTAGAAGCTCAAATTGAAAGAAGTTCTTTGTGGAGCATGTAAAAACCAAACATTTAAATTTGTTAAGTTGCACTCACTTCCTATATTCCATTTGTGTACTTCCTTCATTTTCATAGATCACGACAGTGAGCTTTATTGATATACATAGTTATCTCGGGTTAACCCAAGTTCTTGCCAAAGAGGCACGTGCATGCCGCTGTGCAACAACGTGTCAAAGTTGATTGAACTGCATAACTTTAGTGTTTGTTTTATTTGTGAACGTTAAAGTGAGCCAATGAACATGTAATAATTGCCGGAAGTACATATTAAAATTGAAGTAAAAAACTAAAACACAAATCTACAAATTTCAATTATTAGTCAAACAAAACGTTAAATGTTGTAAACGTGCGCAAATAAAAAACAATGCATATTAAAGCGCATAGTTAAAAGAAAAACAACCACAACAATCACATAATAATAAAGCAAAACAATTCTTGTATAATTTTTGTTTTTATTTATTTTATTTTTATTTTATTTTTTTTTTGTATTTTGGCTAATTAAAAGCAACAACACAGCTCAGTTTAATCTCAAGGTTGTCAGCATTGGCTTTGACTGTTCGAATTTTAGTTTTGGGTTTTTTTTTTCAGCAATTTTTCCATTTGTTGGTTTTCTTAAGACAAGTAGAACATGGATTTTGTATTTAATTTGGTTTCGAATTTGATTTTGGCTAAAACTTGTTGCAGTTGCTTGCCAATGGACGAGTTTTCATGCGAAATCAAAGTCAATGACTTAAAAGCGAATTTTGTTGGCCATTTTGCAATTTTGTACTTGAACATTTTCTGCTTGTTGTTGTTGTTGTAAGTCTTGAGCTTAAAACGTTTGATTAGTTGTCTTGCAATTTTAGGTATTTACGTTCATGAACTTTTTCTAAAAAAAAAAAACGTACAAAAATACACATTCACACAAATCATTAACGCGTGCCACTTTCGTTGTAAATACTCGTACGTACGTATATTATACAAGAACTTGGTTAAGTTAACAAAATGGAAAAAGTCGAAACTACGCGGGGCTTTATAGTTGGAACAGTTGACTGAGTTGCTTTTCTTTTCTTTGTTTTCGTATGTTTTTTTTTGGGTTTCTTTGTTTTTTTCTTTTTGTCAATCTGGCACACCTGTTGTCAGACTAATTTAAATATCGGCAGCCTTTTGCGTATTTGCAACGTTCCTCTATATGTCTGCAATTATTTAAACAAGAAACTGGTTCCCTGCAACACTCGCATGCGGCTTTGCTTCTTATATTATTTTAATTGCGGTTGTTGTTATCGGTAATTACCATAATATGTCGCCTGTAGTACGCGCCTTTGGCCTGTTCCGTACAAGAACCACAGATGTGTGAAAATATTATTATTTATTTATATCGCTTCGTGTCTGAGAAGTTTTGATGAATATTCATGAGTATTTTATAAGGAAATTGTGGTGATATATGCGGCCTTTGGGTTTGTATGGCATCCGGAATGACCTATGGCTAGCATTTGGGATGAAGTTGCCTTGAGTGAGTTTGTTTGAAGTTATGGATGATTTTCTTTTTATTTAAGAAAGCGTATTTAGAAGTAAAAAAGGTTGAATTGTATTCTTAGTCAACATTTTTCGTAAGCATGTCTCAGACAATCGCTCAGTGGCATCTTTAAAACATTAGTTTTGTTAGGTTTGTGTTTGGTAACTTTTCCCTTCTATTCCGACAAAAACCTATAATTACTCTGTAAATGCATTTAAAATAATTTAGTTTGCTCAAGTTGGATTGACAACTATTAAAAAAAATCGTGATATGTTACGCCTATAGAATGTATGGAAAGCCTGAAGTAAAGTCCAAGTAAAAGTCAGTCAGCCCAGACCATTGTAGGGCGCTTAGTTATTTTTTTTACAATTATACACTTGGTTAATTGTAAACTTATTGCCGCAATTAACGCGGCCAGCTGTACGTATGCCGGCCAGGGGCCCAAAACAGATCGCATGCACCTGGAACTAAATCAAAAACAGAAAACCTGTCAGACACCTGTTGGCAAAGAACTGCAGTGACTTAAGGGCGGCCGGGCAAAGCATAGACCAGAGTGCCTTTCTAATACAGATGTATATTAGAATTTTAAATTTGCGACTAATCAAAAGCAAACACATGTGAAAGAATATGCAATATTATGTAAAAAAAAAAGATAAAAAACGAAAAATTAAGAAAAACCTAACATGCACATTGATGCATGGCTGAGAGCCGGTTTGTTTGTTCGATCGTGTGCATGTTTCTTGTTCGATTTCTCTCAAATTACAAAATTATTATTGAAAGATTGAATTATTTTTCACATTGATTGTTGCTAGGCTAGCGAAAAGATAACCGTGCACAACTAAGTTGAGTTAAGCGCATGTGTTCAGCTTTTGTTTTTAGTTTTCGTTTTTGTTCCATTGCATATTCAGTAGATCCATTTTTACACTGGGGCTGAGCTGCAGCAGTCAACAGGGCGTATGCGCGATTGCGCAATTAACACGCTTGCCGCTTAATTATTAGCTATATGCAGTTAAGTATGTAATTAACAGAGAAGAAGACAATTGTGCATGCGGCATTTGAATTTTGCATCGTTTTTGACTGCTGCCGTTGCGCATTCGCTTGTTAAGAAAAAAGTCGCAAATAAATAAAAACGACAGCAACACGCGCTGCCTAATGCCTCAGCAGTTGGTTTCGTGTCAATATTTTGGTTTTAGTTGTACAAATATAAATAAAACACGACCAAATACTGAAACGCAAAACTAACGAGAAAAAGTTCACCTATTTTAAGAGCTGAAATTTTTGCTGATGCAATACAAGTATGTGACAATTTTAGTTGTAACCAAAGACAACACAAAAAAAAAAAAAAAATAATAGGCACACTCCAAAGTGTTGACGTACATTTTTATTTTTGTTTGTGACTTTAATTTTGACACCAACGCTTTTGTTGTTATTATTTTTAAAGCATTAAAATATTTTCCATATCTGACAGTTTGCTTTAACATTAGATGTTCTTAATTTTGGTCTTGGTTTAGCCTAGCAATGAATTCAAGAATAGATTTTAAATCTAATTGACATGCACTCATTCAAATGCGATTTAATTATTTTTGTTTTTTTCTAGAATATTATAAATGTTCACGTCATTTTTTAAAAAAACTGTTCTCAAAGAACGTGAATGTCGCGGCAGCCACTACGTCCCCTACTGGCCGGTTACGCTATTAAAATCAAAAGCTTTTTTCGTCGCATTTAACATGGGAGCTTGCATAAATTTAGCGAAGTTGCAAACCAATTTCATTGCTTTTGTGGTTATGAGCTCAAAGAATTAAGAAAATAGTAATAAAAAAAAAAAAAAAAGCATATTCATACGTATGAGAAAAAAATAACTAATAAAATTAAATTTAAAAATAAAATAATATGAAAATTTTTTTTTTTTTTTTTTTTAATAAAAATTAAAGCACTAATAAAAAGCAATGCTTTGTTTTAGTGCTTTGCAAGTCTAATCTTGCCTTATCCTTTGCTTCGCTTTACTTTTCATTTTCGAAGTCATCCTAACATAATTGTTACCTATATACTAGAGATCTAAGACCCTATCTGAGCAGTCGCACATGATTGTTTAAAAAACAGAAAGTAAAAGTGACCAAAAAGTAATATTTAATAATTTTATTAAATTTAAACTAAACTAAACAAATGCGTAATGACAAAAAAATAAATCACAAAAAAAGAAAAATTTGAGCTCAGCTTTTCTTCATATAATCAGTCTTTTGGCAAATTACTGTCACTCTTCCCCCTGCTGTATGGCCGAGCGCCGCCCAGCATACGCTCCAGCAAACTTTGTTTCGATTTACGCTTTGAGGCGAGCACTTCCTTGCACAGTTCATTGAACACATCCGCTACCTGATCGACATGATCTGCAGCCGACACTTCACTGAACTTGCACTCAAAGTCTTTGGCCAGAATCTCACCCTCGTCACGGCTCACCTGGCGCAGATGCACCATGTCCACTTTGTTGGCAACCAACTGCACCGGCGTATCCGATTGCAGATCAGACTTGGCACGACGTATATAGTTGAAGGACTTGCGATCCGTTATAGAATAGACGAGCAGCAGACCGTCGGCCCATTGCACAAGTTCGGCGGCATTGGGAAATTCATCGTCGGCCTGTTGGTGATTTGCGGAAGCCGGAAGGCAGAAGGGTTAGTTAGTGAGGTTTGTATGTTAGTTAACAAAAACATAAAGTTCATTTATTTTAATGAGTTTCATTGAGTGGTTGTTAGTGTCCTAGCAACACGCGATGACCTTATTTCGCCTGTCGAGTTGCTGTTAGCCTTTGTTGCCGTTGCTTGTCACTTTTTTATGCTACTTTAGTTACACATATTTCGTGTTTTTTTTTTAATATTATTTGCTTAACATACCTTGGGACATGTGTCAAGTATTTCAAACAGAACCGGCTCAGCTTCGACCATTGCCTCGTGCTTGTATCGATTTTCTAGAAGCGGTGAGTAAATAAAGACAATTAATTTAATTAAATACTGTGATTTCGGCTCATGACTCTTTTTCGCACATTAGTGTCGCATTCCACTCACCTGTCTGATGATCATACTCGCCTATGTAACGTTTTGTTAGAAAACGAACGATTAACGCTGCCAACGAGAGAAGAAGAAGAATAAGTGTACATTAAATAGCAATCAATTAAAATTAATTATGTCTGTCATAAACAGTAATCCGCATAACGTAACAAATATGGCGCACTTATGAGCAAATTTATAAAGTGTGCAGCCACGCCCCAAACGGCGGCACATACGTCAACAATGACTAATGTCAAGAAACTTTAAAAAAATGGGGTCAACGTTAAATGAGCGTAAAAACTGTTACAGTAAACTAAAAATTACATAAGAAAAACAATAATTAACAAAAAAACAAACTTTCTGTGTAAATAAAAAAAATGAGAATATATTACGACTACAAATCACTAATTCAAAAAAAAGAAAAAACTAAAAAAAAAAGAACATGCAAATAAGCCACAACACGGCAGGATTACAACGGACGCACACACTTCGTGTCCAAGCAGGTGTGCGAGGTTAACAAACTTGCAAGGAAACACCGCACGGACCATACACTGCCAATGTGAGTGCGGGTGTGTATATGTGTGTAGGGCGCTGGACAAAATGCACCTTGCCTCAATGTTGCATGTTAAGAATAAACAACACAGAAAGAGTCAAACATGCACGCCAGGGGTGTAGAGCTCTGAGGGCTTTGCGCATATATGGGTTAATTGTCTCGCCCGCGCAAAGGTGTAAAAGCAAAAGTGCTTTGAACCCGGTAGTCAAGCACTCTCAGTAATCCTGCTGTTATTCAGGTTGTTGTTGTTGTTGTGCGTTGAGGGTTGTGGGTTGTGTGGGGCTAAGTGAATTTTATGATATAAAAAAGACCGACTTGCATTAAGTCGAGTATTTTTAGCGCACGAATGTATGCAACGATTTTTATGAATTTTACAGCAACAAATATAAAAAAAAAATGAGAAAATAATAAACAAGAAGCAAAAAATAATTAGGAAAAAAAAAACCATTTACACATTTTGTAAATCGCACACAATAAATATTTGAGGCGCCAAGTTGCTTTATTCGATTTAATTTGATTAAAAAATTGTTTTAATTTTTGGTTTTCATTTTTATTTGTTTGCTTTTCGGTTTTCGAGTTTCGGTAGTCGTGCGTTAAATTTATTTTGCGTTTTCTTTGCTATGCCGTGCTGTGTTTGCACGCTGACCACAATTCGCAGTTGCGTTGATTTCACCGCGTGGGCGTTTTAATTGCCTCTGCAGCGTGCAAATAACACAAATAGCAAAATTCGGACATAAATTAGTTAAGCGCAGCACATTGGCAGAAATAGAATTAAATACATTTATTTGCACACATAATATTTTCCGTGGTCTCGTTTTTTGTATTTCCATTTTTTTCTTCTTGCTTTTAATTTTATGCGAAGCCAAGTTTTTCGAAATGAAATTTGTCATAATTGTGTTGAATCGGTGTGGCATATATGGCTGGGCAAGACAAAAGGTGCAGCAGTGCGCCATGTGGCAAACATATCGAGCGCAGGTGCACGGTGTCATCCACGTCAGCCTCAATGACTGCTACCGCGACTGCGACTGTGACTGCAATGAGGCGCATATCTAATGAGTTTTTCATGTCGCGGCACTTTTGCCTGCGCACACATTTTCTGTCTCACCATTTTTCACCTTAATAAATGTTGTCTACCTGTCAGTGAGAGTTTGACAAAATGTTGCGTGCATTATACAATTAAAAATAAGAACATAGCAACCGAATGGCATAAATTAGTAACGAATCTAGTATTGATTTTGCCTTTTCGATACGAGTATTAGTTTGCCGAGACTAACAATGAGTTGGCTAAAAGCAATATTAAAACTTTTGTAAAGCCTAAAAGGCATAATGGGTTTTTGCATTAAGCCCAAGGTCAATACGCCAGCGCGTGGTTAAGGTTGGCTTTATGCAAACTTTGTAAAAGTTTTTACTCCAAAATACGGAATATAGTAGAATTAAGAAACTTTCAAATAATCTCTTCTTTTTTCTCTTTTTTTTTTGATTACAAGGGACCTAATGACCTAAAATTGAGCGACGTGAAATGTTTACAAATTTATTCTCTTACTTTCTGCCTTAAGTTTGTTATTTCTTTTTATGCCTGAATCACTGTAGGGATTTGTCTAAGGTTTAGTTAGGCTCCAGAATATAAAATGTATATTGCAATAATTAATAAATATATTTGAAATGTCGTTTTAATAATTTTATGCATTAAAATCATATGCTATAACTATCTTCAGAAACATTGGGTTCGCTAGAACGATTATTCATGTGTATGTGTGAGAGTGTGTGTAACTGTGTGGCCTAAAAAACTAAAGTTCCTAATTTGTTTTTACAATGTTTAATTAAAAAGACATTCATTTGTTAACATATGTATTACTGGGCATCAACCCCCCAAGCCATCTGGATTAATATAATTGGCATTACGGTTCCAAAGCAGAGATCTTATATTATAAGGGATTAAATAGGATTCATTCGCTTATAGCTGTGAAAATTAGAAAGGGAGTTGGGCGCCAGTATTGCAATTCCAGACTACACATATTCCTATAAATATATGTCTAGACAAAAATTAAGTTCTTTCGCTACCATGGATTTGGTGTCCCCTGATGATTTCTGTGCACATTTTTTAGAACTTCACATGACATTATTTAAGTCTTTAATTAATTTGAATTTATTTGTAGATTAAGTAATTCTAGAACTTTTCGCTTTCTTGGTCGTCAGACACAATGAAATGGTTGCCATGTCAGTAGCGAAATCGAATAAAAAGATGCCAATGTCATTGCTTAAACTGCACACCAAGGAGAAATTCTGTGCACATATAAAAATAAACTAAGGAATTCACACAAAAGCCAATATTACGTTGGGTATTTCTGTTGCAAACAATAACTTAAATCCCAGCATGCCATAAACGTCTTGTCAAAGCTGCGAACATAAATCTCCACGAATAAGCGACGTGCATTTGGCCCGAGATGCAACCTCAATGCAGCATTTAATGACCCCCGAGCACACACTTCGGCGGCATGCGTCAAGGCGCTTAACTCCCATAGATGTCAAAGTTGCGGCAATCAAAGCTGTGTAAAGTCTGCTCTGCTATTTTCGACCACGTGCCAAACGAAATAAACATTTGAAACAAACGAGCCAAGAATCAGGAATTTAAAGCGCACAAATTAGCCAACCAACAATAAACGATACACGATCTACGAATTTGTACATATGTATATTCGGTATCTAATCAGTTGATCGGTTGCCATATGCCCTCAGACAGTAGTCAGCTAGTCAGCGAGTCAGTCAGTCAGTGAGGCAAACATACATATGAACAAACATACGTGGATAGGAAAGCGCAATAAAAACGCACGCATCATCCCGTGCGGATGGAATGAACGAAAGTGAAGTGAAGAAATTTATAGGCCACTTTGTAAACAAAACAAACAAATTCTAAATTTAAGCAGCCAAGCATGCCAAACAGTTTCAAGCTAACACAATTCGAAATCGCTTGCACAATTCGAATTCTGGCGCTGCCCTCCGCCCTTCGCCCTTAGCTCGCTCTCCATCGGTTGCTTACCGCTCTTGCCGACACTTGGTGCACCGACGACGGCGATTTTTAGCTCTGTGAGTGTTGATTTTTTGCGTCGTATGCCGCGTGTTGTCATCTTTGTCGTCGTTGATGTTGGAATTGTTGTTGTGCTTGTTGTTGTTTTTGTAATTGTTGTGTCGTACTAGTAATTGTTGTTATAATTGTTGCTATTCTTATTAAATTTGCTGTTAAATTTATTTAACAACTTAATTAAATAATTTATTAAATTTAAAGCGTTCCTGGCACAGTTCGCAATAATATGCGCGCGAAAAATCTACTTCAAAAATAGCTTTTGGAATTTTTGAAATTTTTTCTTTTTTGTTTAATTTTGTTTTTGTTTTTTTTTTTTTCTTGCTGCTATCTTTTTGCTGACATGCGTTGTGTTGTTTGCGCGTTTTTAATTGTTTTACTTATTGTTTTGTTTTGCATGTGATTCAAAATACATTTTTTTGTTTAATGTTACTCGTGTTTGTGCGTTTACTTTTGTAGAATGAAATGCCGAAAATATTTCAAATAATTTCTTTCCAATTTTTTGGTTTGTTTCAAAAAATGTTTTCAATGTCAAAACATGCGCGAAAAATCGTTTAGAATTTCAGCTTGCGTATCTTGTGTCTTTTGCGTTTTGTATCTGCTTCAGCTGCTGTCAGACATTTTCATCATCATTGTTTTGCGTTATTCGGTTTTGCAATTACTTAAAAGATTAAATGAGTTTCCGTTCATGTGCGCTTGCCGTTAATTAGAATTTGTGCTTTGATTTGCTACACTTAAAATCACAAAGAACAGTATCTCGATATATATTTAGATATGTACATAAGTATCTACATGCATATATAATTAATTGAATTGGTCACTTTGCCTGCTGTCAGTTTAATACGGTTATGTGTTTATGTATTTTCGATTTTCGACTCTTGTTAATTATTGTTTTTTTGTTATTTTGATTTCTTTTTTGTGATTTCACTTTTAGTCGATCTGTTCGCTGTGTACTTTTGCCACAGCACACCGTTTTGTACTAAAAGTCAAAAGTGATCGCAGTTTCGTTGCCGCTCGGAAAATGCTTTTCTTTCAACAATGCTCAACTGGTGCACATTAAAGAAAAACATTTTTAAAAATAGATTTAAATTTTGAGTGAGTTTTTTGCTGGTATTCTGTTAACACTTCGTTGCTTGGCGAGCTAGAAAAATGCTAAACATTTGCTAAACCTATTCTTTGGCAGCCCCTATTCCTAGGCCTTACGTAAAAAGCTATAAAGACTTGAATTATTTTTTTTATTTCAATTGTTTGTTACATATTATGTTATGATTATTATGTTATTTTTGGAATCGGCTTTGCGAGTTAGCACACAAGTTTCTCTTTAACTAAGGTTCCTAAGAATGTCTAAACATAATGTTTTCCATTAAATACAATGCTGATTTTAGTAAAAATTACAAAAAGGAACCACAAGTTGACGATACATTTTAGGTTTTGTGTTCTCGCTTCAAGTGATCCGAAACCAGTTCATTTTAATATAAAGAAGGCTATTGCATAATAAAAAGTGATGAAAAAGCTAATAAATTATATTTTATTGAATATGATTAGTTTATAATTAAATCGCAACTTGAGCATGTCGTCAAGCAAGAACGGGTTAATTGCGGCAACCAACAGCATTGAGTAAAATTTTGTGGGATTTTCGTTGTTATTTCGAATTTTTGTTTATTTTAATTGAGGAAAAACATAAAGCAACGGAAAAAAATAAATTTTTAGAACATGTGCGGCATACTTTGACTCGGCGAAGAAAGCATTGATGTTGCAAGATCTGTTTAGGTGGTAATAAACAATCTGAACAACAACAACAACCACAGCAGCGACAGCAAGAACAGCAACAGCAATAAGAGCAAACCCACTGAAAAATTGCGTACTAAAACGAATTTAGAGTAAATTGTAATGAAAGGCAAACAAGTGTCACCGCCTCGCTAGTGTTTTTAGTTTATTTTTCTTTTTCATTTTTTATGGCTTTGACGGCGTCTTTGGTGGATTAGGTAAGCACGCGTGTGATAAATCGCATTGCTGTGCGGCAAAGCGGCGAGTCTGGGGTCTTGCAATATTAAATCAAATACGAGGCACAAAAGTCAAAGTGCAGTGGCATAAAACTGAAACTGAAACAATATGGCATGCATGGACTGAAGGCAGTAAAGATTGCGAGTTCTGTTGAATTTATGCAAGTCAAGCGGCAGAAATCACGTCCAATTTGAAGAGTTCATGGGCGTCTGACATTAGCTCGCGCATAAACAATTTTAATTGCGCATATACACACACACCTGCTTATGTACTATATATCAAATCGTGAAAAATTCGTGAGAAATCAAAACAATTTTATTGATTTCCTTGTTGGTGAATTCAACACAATTCGGTTATTTTAATTTTAGAATGAAAGTTGAGGTCGTAAAAAGTTTTGTGAGATTTCAGTTTTATATGATGAATTCCTTTTCGCTCGTTGCCTGCAGTGGTTGCGCATTTCTGTAAATATTTGCTTCAATTAAGCAGGCATGCATGCTGGCAGCTCTAGGCAGGCAGACAGTTGTCGCCGCCGTTGTTATTATTTACATTATTTTTTATTGTTGTTGTACTTCCGCATAACGGCTTCATTAGCACTCAGCATGGTCAAAGAGAAAGGCAAACAGTTTAAAATAACAAACATGCAAATGCGCCCATGTGCACCCTTTAAGCAGGCAAGTTGAAAGTGTCCCGTGCCTTGTGTGTCTGACAGCCGTGAGTGCAGGCGAAATAATGCATGAATAAATGACAGAGTGTGTGAATGCGTGTCTGTATGACGGACGGGTATGCGTAAATGTGAATTCGCTGAATTAAACATAAATCAACATTTATGCTTGCAACACGCGCTTACATGCTATGCTACGTTGTCACAGGACAATGCCATATCGCCTGCGGTGTGCGTGCAATGTCTGTGGGGGTGTGTTTTCTTTTAACTCGTCTTAGTTGACCTTACTGCTGGGGGTTGGAAAAAAATGCGTATGCCACCACATCATTCGTATTCAAATTAATTTGGTTGAGGAAAAACGCAAAGTCACCGTATATTCGAAAATTTTCGACAGGTAATTTGTCAAGACTAAAAATATGCACGAAAGTGACATTGCTAAAAAGAAAGTCATAATCCATAGGCTGATGTGGCATACTTTGCTGTGGCGCCGTCGTATTAGCGCGCTTCGCTGTTGTATACTTTTAGGCTGATCCTTATTAATTTTTCTTATTTTTTAAATGCTATATTTTGAAATAATTTATTTATTACCAGAACACTGGCATAAAAAAAACCGGTAGCATGGCGAAGGCGTAGTGTATGTTAAAAATATACACGCATGAAACTAAGCGACAGTCGTTGCTAAATTAATGCACATGGTAGCTTTTTTCTCTCACAGCGCAACTTTTTACTTTGCTTTTTTCCATTGTTTCGTTTCGCTCGCACTTACGCCAAAAGCAGCACAACCACCAACAACAACAATAACAACAACGACGGCCACAAGAACAAAACAAAACGTAGCAAGCAGCAGGCAAAGCAAGTAAGTCGCACGCTGCCAGTTTTCGAGTTTTTCGTTTAGTTTTGAATCTGACGGCGTCGCGTTTGGTTTGGTTTTACGCGCGTGTTGTACACACCAATCGTTCGCCCCTTGTACGCTTGCTCGCGTCCATTGCGCTTTCGTTTAACTAAAAAAAAAAAGAATTACTACGACAAAAGAAACAGTTTTTAGTTGTTTTAACTGAGAGCCAAAGCGTCGATTTGCCGCAGAAGCAGCCAAGCAAAATAGAAGAAAGCAAAAAGACGCATATGCGCGCTTTTATTCTTACGGTGTGTTAAATAAAATAAAAAATAATATTAAATAAAAATATATATAAAAAAATAGAAATTGAGAAAATAGCAAAAATTTATTTTTTTGAATATTTTAATTTTAGTTTAACTGACTTGGCTTTTTGACTTTTAACCATTAGCTTTTTGGAAAACGCTCTGTGTGTGTTTATTTTTGTATACAACAATTATAGTGCTTGTATATAAAAGATTTTTCAATCGTATAAGTAAATCATAAAAATTTGTGATGACAGTTTTGTTGCTGCATAGCTTGTGTGTGTGTAAAATTAAAAACAAATATATTTATATAAACACTGTTTAGGTGATAAAATGCATTTTTTGAAATTAAGAAAATAATGAATATTAATAAAAAAAGTGATGTCATCTTTTAGTTTCGAGTTTAATAAAAAAAAAAAAAAAATAAGAAAAAAAAAAAGTTAGAAACCAAGTTAATACAAATAAAAAAGGAAGAAAGAAAGAAAAATAAAGCGAATAATAAGCTTCATAGCGTGCCAAACTGTACATTAATGGAAAGTGTGTCTTCGTTTTGTTTGGTGGTTGTTTGTTTATTTTGTAATTGGATACTTTTGTGGACACATGCAACATGTGAGCTTATGAAAATAAACACGCCAGCGAACATATGAGACAGGATGCGGACTTTGTATGTGGTTTACTAAAAACAAAAGACACCGTCCCAGCATGCCCCATGGCATGCGACTTTGTGCAGTAATGTTGTTGTTTATGATCGCTTCCATTTAATGCAAAACAATAAAAAAAGCACAGCGTCTGTGCCATGGCGTCAGTGGCGCTTTTAGTAATTATTCTATGAGACTGCGTGTCGTCGAAGGACATTTCCTGTGAGTGTGTGTGCGACAGTTATGTGCGTCTGTGCGGCAGCAGCATGAAGTCACTACATTTAATTGCTGTACACAGTGAAAAATTATAGCTTTTTGTATTATTCTACTACTTTTTATTGTTCATTGAAAGGTCATAGTATACACCACATGATCCAAAAATAACCGTGCCTCAACAGACATTCAAACTATGACTAAATTGTTGAGTCATAAAATTTTTATTAGTTGAGGTTAAAAATATGTCATATTAATTAAACTTATTATAAAAAAAAATTATCTTTTTTTAATTCCTAAATTAAATTTTTAATAATTATTGCCATACAATCTGTTAAAAAAAAAACATTAATACCGTTTATTTTAATTTGAAGAAATTTTAAGTAATCACGATAAGTCATAAGCATTTCATTTATTGTGAATTGATTTTCTTTTAGCTATGACCAAGTGTTCATTATTTTGATTTAGCAAAGTTTACAACTTCTTCAGTGCCCTAACAGCAAAATCTCCCAAATTGTGAATAACTTGCAAAATTTTTCTGGTTATGGGGACGGTACGTTTTGGAAGAATTCGCTGTTTTATGCAAAGAAAAAATTTCCCATAACCGGACACCGACAGTTGCGATGTTTATTGATGGTTATGATAGCTGTTCGATTATGGAGACTGCACGGAGATTTTGTCGGGAGATTTTTTTATATTCTCTAATGATCTGCAATATATGCACAGAAAATTCACACATTAAAACAAAAAATGTTACTGAAATTTACCATATGCTTTATTTTTTAGTGTTGAATTTTTTTTTGGCGTAGTGTATGCATTAGTAGTAGAAGTTACTTGTCGCCGCTTCAGGGACATTGGAGTTCTGTCTCCATGCCATTTGTAACGAGCATTCCGCCATTTCATTGTTGCTGTAAAAACAAAAACCCTGATGTCAGATAAGTTAGCACTGCATGCAGGAGCTTTTACTAAAATTACATGGCGCACTGGATTCGTCCTAACCCGCGTACGGGTGAAACGCCGCAAAATGGAGCACATGAAATTATTTCTTCTTTTTGTGCGACTATCCGACTGCCTGGCTTCCTGTCAGTGCAACAATGGCAGCGACAACGTCAGCAAACGCATTAGATGTATCCTTGGATACTTATCTGCGTCTTGTGTGGCTGCCATGCAGTTCACTCACTGCACATACATATACAATGCACACACACACGTATGTGCGCATGTATGTCTATATAGAGTATATACGCACATTATCGTGTGCAAACATTAGGTCATGCGGACCTTTGTCTTGCTGCAAATTGGTATTGGTGTTTCATTTTTTTCCAATGACGCTGACACTGCGGCCGCCGTCATTGCGGTGGCTGTCGCCGTTGCGGCCAATGAAGCTGTTGCTCATACGCGTGCACATACTTTTTGCACACACTGTTGCATCGTTGCTTATGTCGTTATTGTTGATGCTGTTGTTGTTGTTGTTGCTGCTGTTCATTGAGATTTGCACATTTTATTTTTATGCTTTCAATTTGTTGTTGTTTGTTTTATCTTTATATTTTTTTTTAACGTGGCTTTATGTTGCTTATTTCATGCTTTGCTTGCTCTTGGATGCATCTGTGCATAGTTTTGCACATATTAAATATCTGCACTTAGTTGCGTGCACGCTACGTGTGCGTGGTGTGTGTATGTGGCATGCATTTATGCGCTTTTTAAAGCTGTGATCTCAGTGTGTGTTCGCATGCGGTGCCACACGGCAAAGTCGGTCGGTTTCATAATATTCTCAGTGTGATTTGAATAGACTTCATTTGCTTGCATTCAATGTCGGCTTTTGTGGATTTAGTGTTGGCGTTGCTTTGGTTGAGTCATTTTGATTTGGTGGGCGTGGCATTATGACAAACTTATTTTTACACAAATTTTTGTTGTTATGATTATTTTCAAGTTTTAATGGGATGTACTTGCCAAATGCCAATTTATAAAATTTACACGCGAATGAAAATAGAAAAAAAACACAAGGAAAAAGAAAAGCAAAATTCCAAAATGATGAGTAATAAAGGTTACAATGAACTATATATCAAAAATTGAAGAATAAAACTAAAAAAAAGTTAAATATTAAAGCGTTCTCTAATATTAAATATGCAAGAAATTTAAATTACAATATATTTAAATATAAATAAATAAATATAAATTCTTATAAGATATTCAAGTTTAAATTCAAATGATTTACAAGAATTTTCATCTTTTGCAGAACGTGATGTGTTGTTGGTATAGAAATCCGTTCGAAATTGTCTCATAGGAAAATGTTTGCGCCGGATTTTCTACATCAGTTACAATCTGCTTTATTTACTACGATTCTTTGATAAATCCAGTGAAGCAGCATTATGCCATATTTTGGATGTTGTAGAATGCGAAATGCTAGCAAAGAAAATTCTTTTCATAAATAATAATTTGGTATTTGAATTTCTTTAAAATAAAAGTTTTAATATATTCAACTTTAAGACACCCCAATTTTGTTTGCTACACACAATGTGCGTTTCTGCTTTATATACATATCTGCCAAAGGGAAATTCTGTTTACTGTCATCAATATCGATTTCGCTTACGCATCTAATATAAATTTATTAATCCAAGCCGGGCCGGGCCGCCTTCAGTTATTGCATAAATAAAGCCATTTATGTTTACTAATACCCCAGACAATTACTAAGCAATGCCCTAAAGGCAATAAAATATGCGATTAACGTACATAGACAAAAAACCGTCTTACTGAGAAGAAACAAAATCCGCCGTGTCTAATGTAAAAGCAGAAGTATACAATAAGGTATGCTTAGATATACGTATATACACACATATATATGTAACTTAGTGGCCTGTATATGTGCAGACCTTTCTTTGGGGTGGCAAAATGCCAATACGCACTACATAGTGCCAACATGGAAGCAGCAACTTGTGCTGTTGCTGCTGCTGCTGCTTCTGTTTTTGCTGATAAGACGCGACGCAGACGGCGCAGACAGGCAGACTTTAAGGAAATCGAAATTAAAGCACTCAAACGAGCTATCAATCAAATGCGTAAAAATTCTTCTTTCTGTATGAGTGGCAGGAAATTGCATTAGAAGAAAACCACCCCACAGACAGGCAAAAGCGAAACAACCCTTGTACTCGCATCGCATTCCGGCAGGCACAGTTCGACGAAATTGCTGGGCATAGAAAACAACCCCACCAAAAAGCCCAAGGAGCGGCGACAGCATGCAACATTATTTGGCATTGTCTGGCATTGTTTGGCAGTATTTTTGTTTGCTCATTCGTTTGTTTGTACGTTTGTTAGATTGTTTGTTTCAAAGCTTACCGGCACAGAGCATGAGCTCACTTTAAGCTTGTTTTGGTTTTTTGGCAACGAAACTTGCATAGAGTCATTAGTATAAAACAAGCGACAAACTTGAAAAACAGCTTTAAACCGGCAGCTGTGCTTAAGCTGTGAATGCTGCCAAACAATGGATAAAAAAAAACAGCCACAAAAATAAACGCCAAAAAAAAAAATAAATCTGCTCCATTCAATTTGGTTTTTAGCATATAAAAAGCAAAGTTAGGGCAGAACATTGAAGCGGCCGAAAGCATTATAAAAAAAATATATATATATCGTATGTCTATAAAAATAACTCAAAGCATACGCGTATAAACTGAAATGAGCAGAGTGCGACGCAAAAATCTACCTAAATATATAACAAAAAGCATATAATGCAGGTTGTTGGCAAGGTAGCTCGCAGGGGAGCTCACCGATATAGGCGCTTACACACGTATACAGGCAGGCAGTCATATGGCGCGACATACGTATAGGAAGCGTTGGAGTGTAGCAATGAGTATGACATCATCCGCGTCATCATCATCATCATTCACATCAACATCAGCATTAGACAACAACAAAGACTAAAAGCATAAGCAAAAGGCATGGAACAACCAAATTAAAATGAAATTAAGAAATAAAAAAAAATATAAATATATTTCAAAAACACTGTAGTCAAGACATTCTGAATTATGTTCTCTTGTTGTTCAAACTCGCATGTATCTAAATTCTTGTTCGTGGTGTTGTTGTAGCAGTAAACCTTTCCGCTGAATTCGTACTGAGTCGCAAAGTGTATCTGGCGAATGTGCCTTAAATCGAATACAGATTCGGCGCTGTGGTCACGTTCCAAGCGTGCTTTGTGTAGAACTTCGCTTCGACTGCTGGTAAAGGGCTAAGATGACGCGGACAAATCTTTTTGGCATTGAGAATTTCGAATCAACTACAGCAAATGTTTTAAGAATAAAAGTTGAAGGTTATTCTTAGTTTAAAACTTAAAGTCATTAAGTCGTTTTGTTCTACACTGGCTGCTTATGCATTAACAGAACAAACTTGTTTTCTGTATACTTAGTATGATGTTTACTTCTCTTATAAGTCAGTTTATGTTGGACTCATTTTTGAGGAGATAAAGTGCAGCTTCGTAGAATCGGCAACAAGAATTCTTCTGATTGCGATTTTAATAAAATTTGGGCAGTAAATAATTTTGGTTCATTAGCAAAAATATTTTCAGAATAATGGTTGATTCAAGATATCATTGGTCGATTTCCGTCTAACTTCAATAGCATTTCTAAATGTTTAATGAGTTTACTGTGGTTGGTAAACTGATGTGAATAGCAATATTGCATCATTGATCAAGATGAAAGTTCGTAATGCTCTGTCTGTAAGTATGTGTGCTGACGTCAACTTGCGTAAGTGTCCAGTTTGAGCTGATTACGTAAGGGTCATGCAGCATCAACTTTTCACGCGGTACTATTCGCTGTCTTAATCGCAAACAGCTTTAATAAATAATCAGAAATTCGCAACTTTTACTCTCGCAGAAAAAATTCTGTGTCAAGAATTCTGCGGCATCATGCATAAATAAACACGGGCAGCGATGACTCAGTCGCAGCGCATTAGATGTGCAGATATACATATATGCTTACATATATAGATAAGCATATTTTGGCATATGTGTATGTGCATCTACATGTACATATATATACACTCTCCTGACTTGTACATAGGCAACTTACCGTTGCTTTAGTTGTCGTAGTCTGCAAAGTGGCCGCTGTCATTTTTATTTATTACGCGCATTTCTTTTCTATCGTGTCGCTATTTTTTTATTTTTCTTCTTGTTGTTTTGCTTATGTGTTTGTTTTAGCGAAAGTAGGACAAACTATGCTTTGACATTTTTATCGTGTTGTGTTCACAGTTGCTGTGTTTGCTTACTAAGCAGGACAATGTAGCGCAGGACTCATATGCGTGGCTTTATTAGTCAACGCTTTGCGTTAGGTCTGAAATGCGCAGTTATGTCAATGTTGCGCGCGCTATGAAATCATTAACCTGTTGCTGCTACATGATGTCATAGACCTCATTCGACCGCAACGAGCAAACGTTGTATGTACATACAAATGTACATATATACTCCTATATGCATATACATATACACGTACATATGCTATTTTGCTCTGTATTTTGTATTTTTTTTTCATTCTTTTTTTCTGTTGCTTTTTTCTATTTGCATATAGTTGGCAATGTCGCCAAAGGCCAGCAGCCAAGCAACTACAAAAAATACCGATAATAAAATCAAAGCAAAATCGCATTTATTTATATATGCAAATAAAATTCAAATTAAATACAATTAAAGTGTTTTAATGTTTGCGGCTGGCGTTCACTTTTATTGTATGCATGTTTGCCCTTTATTTTGGTAATCAGTATGACTTCTTTTTATTTATTTTTTTTTTTTTTTTTGGTAGACTAATGCTCAGTCATAAAACGTTTCAAAACCTTGCCCATAACTTATAGAGAAGCCACAAAAGTCCAACTTAGTGTTGCGTGTTATTTGATAGGTTTTGGTTTTTGTAATTTTGGGGTCGTTTTGGCTTCAAACCAAATTTGGCGCAAAAGTTTCGAAAGTGGCGGCATGGCAACTTGTCGCTGTTGCATATTTGGCACGCGGCTGTGTTAACAATTGAATGTTAATTGAACTTTAATTGTTCAATTGACGGCGTTAATTATGTTACTGTTTTCATTACATATTCTTTATATTTTTTTTTTTAAATTTTTTGTTTTTGTTTTGTTTTTTGGTTTGTGTTTGCGTTTTGTTAATTGGCTTTAGCGGTCATGCTGTGTGCAAGTGTGTCGCTCGTAAGCGAGAATTTGTGTTCTCGGATTGCACATGCAATATGTGAGCTTTGTAATTTTTTTTCCATTTATTGTTGCTATTGTAGCCACACTTGACAATGGTTAACATGCCCGCTTGGCACTTTTACAGAGTCATGATGAGCTTGGGCTGCGTGTTAAGTCAAAGTCAATGCTGCGCTGTGGCCTGTTCATAAACGGCTGCGTTTATGTCGCAAGTTGTCACAAGCTAGTCACAAGAAAAGCGAGCACTCGTTAGCTAAGAAATGCAATGCGACTGTAATGCACAAAAACAAGACGCCATGACAATCAAACAAATCGGTAACGCGAGACTTTGGACAATGCAGCAGGCGCAGGCAGCAGTCAGCAGCGAGCCGGGAGCAGGGAGCAGGCAGCGTCAAGCCTGTCAATCCAGGCGAGTGTGTGCAGAAGGACAGGCAAAGAGTCAAGCGTTTGGACAGAAGTCACGCATTGAAATCATTTCCTCAAATTGTTTTTCAAAACCTGATTTTCAAAACAAATGACTGCTTTCGTTGTTGTTTTTGTTGTTATTGTTGTTATTCTTATTGGACGCGGCAACGACTTGAAGTGACACGACGATGACGACTTTGTGAAGTTGACGTTGACTTTGAGCGCTGCAGGAGAAATAATAAAAGCAAGCATAAGAGCTGCGCAAAACAACAACAACAACAATACAACTGAAGACTACGACTACAATGATGAAAACAACAACCACAATTCTTGGTATACATTGTTGGATTTTGCTTTTTTCTTCTTCTTGCCTATTAGCCATGCGTTCGCGCTTTATGCGATTTCTTGTAGTTTTGTCCGTCTCTTGATTTGTGCAGATACAAAGATACTTTTGTGCCTGCATGTCAGACCCTTGCAACAGCATAATGAAGAAAATTGCTGACAACAAGTCTTAGCATTTATATACAAACTCTATATAGTACATGGTGTACGAGTATAAATTATATATAAGTCGCTTAGCTAGCGAAAACTGCTGCTGCTCTGGCTAGATACTTTTGTATCTCCTATTCGCACATAAACAGTGCTCGGCGTCGACAACACCCGCTGCTATTCATTGAACAGTTTAGTGCCAAAGTATTTGCTTTCAAATGCCATTTTCAACATTGCGCTTCATTGTTGTTGTTCTTGTTTATGTTGTTGTTGCAGTTGTAGTTGTTGCTATTACTATTCGTGATGCAGTTGCTGTTGTCAATGTCGTGGCAGGAAAATCACTTTTGTAATCCCCGATGTAGACAGCACAACATGTCTGCAAATCTGTTGCCTGCCAGAGAGACAGCAATCCGGGCTGAGGTGTGCGCCTTGATTTTCCTGTCAAATTGGATTTGTTGCTGGCGGTTTTCATGGCGCCGCAGCTGAGCGTCAAAGCCGTAGGTTAAGAGTGAAGACTTTTTGTGCTTTTGTTAGCAAGTTTAAGTGCGAATATGAGCATTGGGAGTAACTTAATTAGAAAACTTGTGAGATTTATAAATTAAAACAGAAATGATTCGAAAAAGACAAACACGAAACTGGTCATGACATCATCAGCCTCAGCTTGCATAGACGTATGTGTGAATTCGGTAAAGTTTACCAACAAAATAAGTTTAAAATTAAATTGAAAAAGAAATGAAGAAAAGAATTTAAATTGCCGCTCGAAATTATTTTCGACATTTAAATGCTAGTCAGCTAGTCAGCAATTTGGAAAATGAAAGCGCCGACACACACACACACACACATACATACACAAACACATACACACATGCTCACATCAAACAGTTTGTACAAGTGAAGAATGTGTTTTGAAGTGTTTTCGGAATTATTCATTTTAATTGAATAGATTAGACTTTGGTTAGCAAGGCAGACAAGTGCCATAAACAAACAAATACTTACTGACAGATGGGCGCAACAAGTTGCACGCTACACCGACGCAGCGTGCAGCAGCATGCAGTCAAAGCAAAGCGAAACAAATCGACTTCAATCGCAGCTGTGCCAAGTGCAGACAGGCAATCGATTGCCCTTCGCCAGCCGGCGGATTACCTTCGCCCTTGGCTAGCCCCCCTTTTGTTTTGTTTCGCGTGGCGATGGGCTGCTGCCAGCTAAAAGCAAATGTAAAATTCTTGTATCGGCTTACTTCATGTGCCGCCGCATGTAGTTGACTTATGCGACTTAAAAATAGATCAAAACTATTTACACACACATGTGTCCAGACGCTGCCAACAGTCACACATTGATTTTGGCTTTTCTAAACAGTTTTTCTATGCCCTACACGAGTGTATGTAAGGGATTAAAGACTGATTTTGACTATTAATCGATAGACAAATGCATAATTGTTAAATCAAACATATTGTTTTTTTTTATTTGTATATGATAAAACAATATTCTCTCTGAGATTCTCGATATCTAGTTTAGTATTTCGTTTTTGTTGCTATGAGCAAGCCTTAGTGGTGTCTATACAACCTGCTAATAGAAGCTGCAGTGGCCAGGGTGTAAATGCCTACACTGCAGATCATATTAGGATAAAAGAAAAGGATTTAATGATCCACAATTCATGTTATGTTGACCTTTAGCTGTCAGGTGAATCATATTACAAATTCCGTATTTTCTTTAATTATGTTGAAGGGCATTAGGGCTTTAGTGTAATTCAACAAATTGCTTATTTTCTTAAGTTTCTTGGTGTTTTTGCTGCTTTAAATTTTGTTTGCTCTGAAAATCTTTTGGAAAAACTAAAATTGTAGCATTTTGGCTTTTTTCATGTTGATGTTGTTTGTGTTATTATACGTTTTATTGTTATTGTTATGCGTGTTTTTGTTGTTGTTGTTATTATTGTTTATGTTGTTATTGCTGCGTCTGCCTTTGAGTATAATTTTTCAATTTAGATATTTATTAAGATGCTCATATCTTAGCTTCTCAATGCTGTGTGCTGTGCGCCGACATTTTTGAAATTTTGCAATAATTCCTTCGTTTTAGTTTTCAGCAGCATATGAACTCATAAAAATCTCTTGCCATAAATATTGTGTAATAGAAAAGCGGAAAATGAAACTAAATATATAAATGGACTTTTATTATTATGAATTTTTGCTGTTAACAAATTTTTGGCAGCCAGCTAAATTTGATTATGAAATCTGAATTATGAGCTCGGAGTAAAATATTAATAAATATTTAATTTAGGTTACATTCTGCACGCTGAGCACTTTTCGAAATCCCAAATTTTAACAAAAGACGAAATCCCAGTTGCAGATATTCCAATGCTTTGCGTGTTTGCCAGTCGAATGCGTGTCTGCCGCATATAAATTCCTCTACCGTGGCATTTCTAACTTGTGGGCTAATAAATTTTCGACAAATTTTTATGGCGCGCAACGCAACGCAACGGAACGCAACGCACCATACACGCCCTTAGGCAACCTTAAGGCTACCCCACTTGGGTGCCGTTAAACGTTATACGTTTTACGCGCAGTGTACGCACGATATGCGAGTCATCGCCTGTACGCATGCACTTGCTGTGCCAGTCGCTTGATTTGTTGCTTTGTTACTTTGTTGGTTGGCTGCTTGATTGGATTTGGCAGTCAACGTGCTGCGCTCTGACCCAATTTCTATATTAATTAATTTAGCCACCCTCTCGGCTTGACTCTGGCTGTGTGCAGCAGCGACAGCGTCTACACCTAAGATTTTGACAAACAACTCGTTAGGCTAATAGACCTAATGCATTGGATGCAGGCATACGCAAGTGCCTCACAGACCCCACAAACCTCACTAACCCCACAGACCCCAGTCTGCTCTCCACTGCCTGCAGTTCTTATAGTAAATTCTGTCGGTGTATCGTCGGCGCACGAGTGTCTCAGTACTCAAGTGTCAGTTTGGTTCTGTCGTGTGTGCTTTGGCTTCTCGTCGTCGTCGTTTTTATGGTTAGTCATATACTTATATATAAATAATTTTTGTATGCATTTATTTAAAATGCAAACGCTCACTGCGGCTGCCAGCAGCTGTTGTAGTTTTTATTTTATATTTCTTTTTTATCATTTTTGAAAATTGTACAGTTTTTTTATTGTTTGCCAGTGATGGGTTCGGCATTCCTGACACTGACAACTTGTTGGCGGCACTTGTTTAGGCGTTCGACATGTTGTTTATTACTTATTGACTTTTTTGACATTGTGAGTGCTTAACTGCAATTGTAGTGATTTTATTCGCAATTATTATTTTATTAATGAAAACGATTTTTGTATTGATTTATGTCATTACTCATCAATATGCGCGTCATTTGTGTGCACAGAAGGCTCATACAATAGGATGAATAAGAGCATGTACGTGACATTTGCAATTTATTTAAAAATGAGATATGAAGTTTTTCGAAATTAAATTTACTTTAATGCTCTTAAGTTTTATATTAGACGAAATTGTAAAAATGTAAATCATCACCATTCGTGTTTTTTTTTTCTATACAAGCAAAAATAAGATAAATACAGTTATGTGGTATATCGTGTTTATTTTTGAAATCTTCTTTTAATTTAAGTAATGTATGCAATATTTTACTTTTCTCACTTTTTCGAAACTTTTATGCGTTTAACTTAAAAATTGTAATTGAAATGCCAGGAAAGTTTTAATTTTAATAATTATTATCAAATTAGTATATGTAATGTGCATTAGGGCTCTGCCATGTATAATATTTTTAATTTTATAAACTGAGATACTGTATTAGTTAATATTGCTACTAAAAACGCTGAAGTCTTCTGGGAATTCTACAGCTGGCCACTCGTGCAACATGTATGCGTTTTTCGAACTTGTAGGCAACTTTAATTAAATGCTATGCGTATAAATAATTGCTATGTTAATAATTTTGTTGCATCATTGTCCATTGTCTGTTTTATTTGTGGTTTGTCACTTTTTACCCTAAAAGCAAAAAAAAACATAAAAATCATTTTTATAGCGCCAACATCCCAATTGCACAACTGGTGCAATAAAAGTAATGCAATAAAAAAATTCTAGCGCCGTGTTAGGCAGTTTTTGCTGCGGAAATAGGAAATTGTGCAATAACCGCGGTAAATAATGCACAGAATCTGACGCCTCGATGCAATTGAGACTCCACTGCAGGGGGAAAAAAGGAGAAAAAACACACCTTGATTGCGGCGTGACACAAACAAATAGAAATATTGAAAAAAAAGCCAACTATACTTTTCATAAGCCGCACAACAAGTGGGCAGCATGACTATTAAACCAATAAAAACAACAACAACACCAACAGCCACAACAACAATGACAACAGCCACATCAGCCGTCACAATAACCAAATGTATGCCAATGTGAATGTAATAAAAAAAAAAAAAAAACAAAATACGTGCCCACAAAGCAAATACCGCAGGTACGAGAGTATGCGATGCAATGAGCTTTGTGTCCGTCGTTTGTCGTCCGTCGTCCGTCATCTGTCGAGCGGCGGTACTTGAATCAATTACCCGATTTCCATTATTAAGTGCATGCATGAAAATAGATTCAACACGTTTTTCTCTTCTGGTAGCATGTTTTTCTTTTTTAATTTTTATTTGATCTTTTGTTTGTTTTTTTTTTTTTTATTTTATTTATTTTTTTTTGTTTTATTTTGTTACGGTTTTGTAATAAAATGTTTTTTCGTTATTTGTTTGTCGCTTTGTAATTATTGTGCATGGAAAATTAGCTAAGGCACAGAAATGACATCATGCGTGAAATCGGTCGACAGTGGTCGCCTAGTTTGTGGTTGCTCTGCTTTATTGTTGTTGTTGTTGTTGTTAGTATTGTTTATGCTCACCCCATACGCACAATATAAACGTCAAAAAGTCATATGTGTAGCAGCAGTCGATATGCCTAAAATAAACATTCGTTTGCTGGCATCTACAATTATCTACATATGCCATACACTCTTCTTCTTCTTCTTATGATTTTGCTTCTAAGTATATAAAGTATTTGTAGATGGAAAAATGTGCGCGTAGCCAAAAATAAAACATTTTGTAATTCGCAGTTTTAAAATTTTCCGGTTTATTAAATTCGTTTTTCGCACCATGAATTTTGCTTTATTTGCTTATGCACATTGGCGGCTGTTTTCGAATCATCAATTTTGAGAACGCATTTCGCTACGGTACGACTGCGTTTCATTTGCATGAATAATGCATATCGATGAGTTGCTGCTGCTGCGCGCATTTTCGCTTGGGAAAGTTTGCGTAAAAAGGCACGTTGAGATTTTGTAAATCGCGAAGGTTAATTGCCTAAGCGATTAGCTGCAGGTGCAGTGACCTTGTTGGTGTTGTTGCTGTAGCTTTTGTTTATCTCTGACTTTGTTTACAGTTTGTGGTGTGCATTATTCGTGCTGAGGAAGTTGCGCTTCGACGGGCGCATTATGCGAAGTGGAATTGGATTATGATAAAAATTTGGCAGCTCTATTTTATACTCTACTTAATTACAATTGAATTTTATTTATTTATTTATTTCTATACATCACTTGGGTCCAGCGGACTCTATTCTGCAATGAGTTCAACTTTGTGCGAGGGATGCTCTGCGCATGATATATGCCTCATAGAGCATGTTAGCTGTGTTAAGTTACTTTGTTTGACAACAGTCGGCTTTTGTTCAAGTTCATGAAAATACATTCTTCACATATTTAGCGGCCATAATTTCATGTGTTAATGCACTTTCACCTGTTTGACACCACGAACTGCTTATCTGGTTTTCTTAGTTGCCTTGATTAGTTTCTAATCTCGCAGTCTACTGCTGCAGCGCAAGTTTTGTCCATTTAAGCTTACAATGGCAACATCCACGCATAGGCTTATCGCTTTAAGTGCTGGCATAGCTTTGGCTGTTGCATTTATACAAAGAGCTAATTTTAGTCAATCCGGTTAGGTGGGTGTCACTTTTGCTGCTGCTATTGTGGTGTTATTGGAGCCTCATATTGCAGCTACCTACAAGCAAAATTGGACACGCCGCCGTCTCGGGATTCATGGTGCCAAGAAGCCAATTGTTCTAGGTTGGCCTCTCGACGGCACTTGTTTTTAATGCACGAGACTCGCTTCTACATATCAATGAAGGCATTCATTCACAATCTGCTTTGCTTCTCACTCATTCATAATTTTAATACAATGTTTGCGTGTGCTTGTGTGTATGTGTGTTTGTGTGTGAGCATTATAAGCAATTATTATTCAGCGTTAAACGTGCCGCGCCAAAGCAAATTTCAATGCATGCAACATTTTAAAAGCGAACAGAGCCGACTGCAAAGGCGACGACGGCGACGACGCGGTTGCGTTGCGTTTGACCCAGAGCAAGCGCAAACTCACGCACGCACGCACGCACGCATGCGTGTTTGTTTGTTTGCTTTGTGGTTTCTATGTGTTGAGTTGTTGTGGTTTACGTTGTTTGTTTTTCGTGTTTGTTTTTGTTTTTGCTTCTGTTAAGTAGTGAGAAAACAAGTAAGGCAAGCAAAAAGCCAAGCGGCAAACAAATTGCAGGCAAAGCAAATTGAGACAAAGCCAGCGTTGGGCTGACATTTGTACATGCAATGCAAACGAATTGCTACAAAAAATACAAAAACAAAAAAAAAAGTAACGCGACAACAACATGAATAATTACCATTACAACAATAGCAACAACATTGTTACATTTGAAATATTTATTTATTAGGCAGCTAAGTTGTACACCTTGATTTACAATTGTTTAAATATCGACAGAAAACAGATAAAAAAATAAAAATAAATAAATAAATACACAGAAAATGTAAAAAAATTTGCATAAAATGTTGAGTGTCGCAATGTTGGCTGGCGATGTTTGGTCTGAGGCGTCGTTTGGCTTGTGGCGACATTTGGTTCCAGCTGTTGCTTGGCGCGTGTTGTTGTTGGTTGTGTTGTTTGCTTTGAGGCGTTAGAGCGCATGAGTCAATGCTTGGTGCTAATCATTAATGTTTGGCCTTAATTACCGTTGTTGGCTCAACGAAAGACCGACAACAGGCTTTACAGTTTTAAATTTGTATAAGGTATTAGACGAGAACGGCTTTTCGTTGACCATGTCGAAATTTCCTTTAAGCCATGATCGGCTTATTGAGTAGTCAATTAAGTTCGATTATCCCAGGGCTAATTTGGGATGCACAAAATGGCGAGAAAGTGTTAGCTGCTTCGCTTTTTGCTGTTAACCAAATCAATTTCGAATGCAATCCGTGGAGTGTTCAGACTAATCAAACAATCCGTGTAGAGTTTGCCCATAAATTATACAACATAATAATTTGGTTTAAAATAACCAAAAATTACAGTCTGGCCCTTTTAAGCGTTGCAGGGGAAGCAAAATATATGGCTGAGATTTCATTAAAACAAAATATGTTTTTTTCATATCCTTTCACATCTTTGGTGGATGTTTTTAAATATTTTTCTTTTTCCATATTTTTTTGTTGTTTTCAGTCTGCTGATTTATTCATCTCATTTCCCCTATTCTTATTATATTAAAAAAACTAAGAACCAATTCGGCACGGTTCTTAGTTTTTTTTTTCTGATATTAATTTGAAAAATTATAATTTTCTTTCCAACTCTTTTTAAATATTGTAGAGATTGAGCGTTTGGCAAAAATCACGCTTCTTACAAAAACAAAAGTACGAAAGGAAAGGAAGTGTAAAATTGCTTTTTCTTACCATAAGTTGACCATATTGTTGAGTCATGGTTTTAACGAGGTTTCTAACTCAGTTAGGTCTCTAAAGTCAATTGCAACATTGTACCTTTACTTTCGATTACTGCAAAACATTTCAAACAAAGCAAGATATCATCGCCACTTTCGCGAAACCATATACGTGTACGAATATGTCGCATGAAGTCATCGCTATACTTTAGCGAAACGACTTTCCAACAAACAATTAACCAAAAACAAATAGCAGCAAAAAAAGCAACAGAAAACAAAAAAAAAAAGTTTCTAAAACTTCATTTGTGTAATAAAGTTTCTATTTTCGGTGCGCATAATTACGCTTGCGTGCATTGGAAAACTCTGGCAGGCCGTGCGCTCGCGTTTTCCCATAAGTGAACACCTACGCGCCGCCAGCTTTGCCGCGCCACTGCTCATGCTTATCAGTCTTTTCGCTAACGACTAACTGCCAACGAGAGAAGAGCAAAGCAGAGTAGACACAGAGACAGAGAATAAAACAGAAAACAAAATAACCAAGCGAGTCTAAGCACCAACGAAGCGTAAAAGTTGCAACAAACGCGTTGACAACGGATGGGGAAGCAACTGCCATAGGTCACGGCAGGCGATGCGGTGACGTGGGGCTGTACTGTACCCGGCACACGCAACATAATAAAAAGAAAAAAAAAAAGAAATAAAAAAGCGCACAACAATAGTTTACCTTAGGTCATAAATAAGCGCAGTGTGTCATTTGTGTTGCCCAAATTGGGGCTGAGAGTGTAGTGTTGTTGTTTTTTTTAATTATTCTCATTTTTTTTATGTAACTGCAAATGGGCGTGTTGCGTTGTTGTTGTTGTTTTCGTCGCTAGTTTATAGTTTTATACGTGTAATTTTTTTCTAGATTTTTGGCAGTCGCTACTAATTTGAATTGGGATGCGCGCATGCGACGCTTATGCTGACTCTGTGTTGCTTTCTCTGTCTAGTGCTGCCTGAGTTAATGCGGCTGTCGCTTGTACGCGCCTGCACGGTTTTTATGCTGGCTGCTGCTTATTGTATGGTTGTTGTAATTTATGTTCGTTGTCGTTTGTGTGTTACGTCATGCTTTGTTTGTTGTCCGTTGTTTTCTGCTAACGATGTTGTTTTCCATATTCGTAAGTGTACCGCAATGTTTGCTGCTTTTGTGCGCCATTGTTGCGGCATTAATTGGTTTAGGCTTTTAAGCTTTTGATTAAGTCGCTAATCAAGTAGCTTGCAAAATTTCATTACTCCAACACGCAGCTGCTCGCTCACTTATCACAAGCCACGACGCAAACCGCTGTGGTTCTGGAAAACGCAAATAAAAGCAATTCAATAGCAATGGCTGCCGATGCGAATACCGGCCCCACCACCTGCCTATGTGCGTTTGCTGATGATCAATCTTGTGCGCCTGGGCTCACGAATTTTGCACTGGCACAATTAGATTATGTCAACAATACTTATACCAGGCAGCAAGAAGCGACAAACGCGGGCACACGGTCGTTGTCTGTTACGTCATTTTAGTTAATGTGCACAGGTTTTGTATTTGTGTATGTGTGTGCCTGTGTGTGTGCATGTCTTTGGTTTACATTAACGCAGCTAAAATAAGCACACGACAATTGTCGATTGACCTTGGCTGCGTCTTTTCTATATCGCGCTCATGTATCTCACAGTACGCTTTATTATTGATTTACCCAATAGAACACTGTATTAATTTCGTTTTAATGTACGCACAGCACACATTAAAACAACAACAAGAACAAAGCGAGCACGCATAAGTAAATACCCAACATACACATTGGTATAATTTTTAATGTAAATGCTGTAGTTAAAACTATGCGTGTCCTTGACTTTACAGGCCGCCACCCATGTAAATGTATACAATGCGCGGCTGTCTCTCTTAATAATTTATGTTACAGATATGTATATTTCGTTCATTTCGCTGCTGGATTATATTTGTTTCTCATTGTTAAATGTAGCGCAACTGATTCGTACTTGAACTGTTAGGCAGTCTGCAGCGGCAATCAATTATGCCATAAGACCTGTGTGTCTGCTTTTGTATTACAGACTTTTACAATGTGCTGAAAATTCGCAGACGTACGCAGGCAGGCAGACCTACTCCAACTCAGCTGCTATGCTGTCAGTTGATTTTTATGTACGAGTATATAAAGATGCAAATACAGATAAATACAATATTTTAAGTAACTTGCGCATCAGTTTTATCTGGTGCTGCTGCTCTTCGTAGGCGTTTTTGACAAAACATTTTCGATTAAGGTTCTTCGAAGCGTCTGCGTTGAAGTCGAAGTCAGCGTCTGTGGCTCGGTCTGAGTTTACTGTATGCTGACTGTCCATGACGTCTCATTTTGTTTCATTTTGTATTTTGCTGTTGATGATGTAATTCACAGTCTTTCTATAAGAACCGGTTCACATTATTATTTTTTTTTTTCTGCACTTTTTCTGTTGAAATCTTGTTTGTTTGTCGAATTTTGCATATTAAAACAAATCAAGTTAAAAATGATTTTTATGAGCTTATTAATATGCCTCGAGCTGGTTCTGCTATATATAATCGTTAAATGTTATTAGTGCGGTAAAACTGTGGAAAAAATTATTATTTTCGAAAATCGCTTTCTGTAATACATACTACATTGTACATATTTACATATGTATATACGTGCATTGTGCAATGCTTCTCAGCTGATAAGCCGCGCACTGCATGACATCAGTTTGTTACTATGAAATTTGTGTGCGACCCGAGTCAAGCCTTGACTTGGCATCAAATGTAAATTTCAGCGATAAATCAGTCAATCAATCAGTCATGCTTAATAAACGGCGACGACGACATCGCACGAATTCTGCGCACATTGCGTTATTTTTAAGTGCTCGAAAAGTAGGCAATGCCGGTCGTTATGCATTTCGTGTGTGAGTGTGTTGGTATGTGTGTGTATGTGTGCAGCTGTGGTCAGAGCGGTGCAATGCGTTGCCGGCAGGCGGGTGACGCTGACGCAGACTACGGCAAATCGATGAGTTTTGTGTGAATTTAATTAGCCAACCAACATCGTAACTGACAGTTAAGTATAAATGACAACGCTGAATGCGTTTGCACTAGAAATTGTTTTTGAAAATTGCTGGCAATTTATTATGCGTAGAGTTCCCATTTAACAAAGTGGCTCTTTGTTGTTTTTTTTTACAAAGCTCATTATTTTTGTTTTATTTTTAAAAATAAGTGCATAGCTGGTTTAAGCAATTTATTAATATATTGTACATGTGTGTACTGACACATCCGAAGAGTGCAGTTGATTTGATCTGAGTGATCCAAGAGAGAGTATAATATATACTTTATGACTTCTAAATGGTTAATTAATAAAAAATAAAACAGCTAATTGAATGCCGTGTCTATGGCACCTAATGTGTTTAAATCAGTATATAAATGAATAATCAGACGGCTTGCTTATGCTTTATTTGTTGCAGCTTCGGAATTATCTCATAGGTTCTATGGTTTTTATCCAAATGTATTCCTTTTTGAACAAAGTGTCACAAAGGCATTTCCACCAAATGCATACATACTCATATATGCATAACTTACATGTCAGACACTTAGGTGTTCATTGTCATTGGTCACTTCTGCTGTCTCAGAAATGCTCCAATCGCCCCTCGGTTTGCCTACTGCCCCTGCGACAATGCTGAGTGCACCAACGTCTGCTGTCGTTCATCACTGGCCATCCACTCACTTAACTCGCCTTTGTGCGCCTATTACAGAGATTGAAGCATGTAACTATGCAAGTAGCAAACATTAAAATTCATGTTTAATTTAATCAACACTTTAATGGACATTTAACATTGTGCGTCTCGATGGCACATTGTTTGCGACATAAAATCAAATCACAGCCGGGGCTGCCCGACGAACGCCTCAGCAAACGCCTACGTTGCTGCGGCTGCTGCTGGGCATGTCTCCCACGAAACAATTTGCCGACAGGCAGAGTGAGAATGAGTTGAGTATCCTCTCAAGGCAGATGAATTTTGTGGGACGTAGACAGAATCTAACAAATGATGGTGCAGTAGAATGGTTTGTGGGGTTGTGCGGCTGTCGTCTGTCAATTTTATTACTTGTACTTGTGACACTTTCACCCACATACACACTCACACACACACACACACATACACTTTGCGTTGTGACACTGTGCTGTGCTGTGCGGTTGTTGTTGCCGGCATAATGAGAATAACAATAGCCATTAAAATAACACCAACATGAACAATGAACAATGATTATCATTAGCATAGTTGAAATGTTGATAAACAAAATGGCTGGCACCTGGTTACATAATTCGCATTGTTGTCGATATTATTGCCATTAGTGTTGTTGTAATTGTTGCTATTTAAAATTGTAATTGCAATTGATATTAAATCGAAAAACAAAAACCCTAAACAACTGATGACATTTTGCGGCATTCGTATAATAATAAATCTTAATTTAATTCATTTTATTACGCATACGCCCATTTTGCCGAAATTTACACAATTTAGACATACTTTGTGTGCACACGCATTTGTTTAATGTAATTCAATTGACACTGACACCCATTTGGCGTACGCCGAACATCCAATGAGTAATCGACAAAGCAACAACAAAACCAAACCAAAACCAACCAAAGCAAATCAGAGCAAAGTATGGCAAAGCAAACCGCGTCAACGTCTCATTTTTTGGCCCCGGTTCGGGCATCGTTTATCAACATTTGCTGTTATCGAATATGTATGCTAAGTTATTTTTCTATTGACACTATTAAAATTATTGTGTTGACTATTTAGTTGATAGTCAATTTAAATTTATGTCTATGCGAATGGCTTCTGATGCGCATGCTGCGGATATGCGTAGCAGTCACTTAATTTGCTGTCTTTCATTTGCGATTGAGGCGACGTCTCTGTGGGCAGCAATTTGGACAATTAATGCTGCTGAAATTGAGTGGCTTTTGTTGAGTTCATGTGGCGAGCATAAGTTTATATTTGAGCCACTTGAAGTGAATCAAATGTTGGTCAGAAATAAGTCGTACGCAAAAGTAAGCAACCTTCAGATAATCGCAAAAAAGTTTTTGTGAAAAACTGGGAAATATTGTTTGGAATCAAGCCAAATTATATATTTTCAATGTCACCATTTTAAAGTTCGGCTAGAGTCGAAAAGTCCAACAGTTTAATTGGTTTCGTCAATTCAATTTAATAGTTCGGTTTAATTTTTATGGGAACTTTTGTTTAATTGTTTATTCTTGGTTCTACTATATAGAAAATTGCGAAAAAATTAAGTTAGAAGAATTGAAGGAAATGGCCGATAATAAAATTTAAAATGTATTTTTTAATTTAGCTAGCATACAAGAAAATCTCTTCGCATAGTTTTGGGTTTGCATCTAAGCCAAGAAGTACAGTCATCCGAAACTTGCTTAAGTCGTGTCCAAACATGTATAGTTTTTATGTTTTGTTTATAGCGCATGCAATTGCTCACAATGCCGAGCAGTAAACAATAAGCATAAGTACGTGCAATTTCTCAATTAGCGCAACAATAATAACAACAATAGCAACTCATCTATTGTGCATGTAGTTGTTGTTGTTGTTGTTGTTGTTTAGAGTATTAAAACCTTTGTTGACACTTGCTTAGTTTTTGACACCTAATTTCATTGACTGTGACTGCATTTCCACACATATCAGGTAACTTGGTTTTAGACAGCACGACTGCAGTTGCGAGTAATAAGTATAAACGTATTTATTTGCTGTTATTCTGCTTTGAAAATATATCATAGTATCGCGACTTAGAGCATTTGCAGCATTGATGTCGATCATTAGCCTAAGTCTTGGCTTTGTTTTCTTTTTGTTTTTTTTTGTTTGTTTTTTTATTTGTGTGGTTTCAATGGCTTTCAAGTTGACAGTTTCTTGATTGTTGCTGTTAACGTTTCGCTTGCGGTAAATCGCATAAACAATGGCAATACTTGTCACCGCCTGTGGCCATTGGTGGCCCATTGTGTTGACGCGCTGGTGGTCGTGTTGCTTAATGGGCTTTGCTTTATGACTAAGGAAATTAACGACATTTCCTTAAGAGACTTTATTTGACTGCGCATTTGATTGAACCGCCATACAGTCACAACTTTGCAACTTTGTTGCGGTTCTAAGTGTTGTGTGTATGTCTAAGAATGTGTCACTATTTGCAAGACAAAAATATAGAAAAAAAAAAAAAAAAAAGAACAGAAAACCGCCAAGAAGCCAATTAACAGAACACTTTTTTAGCATCAAGTGTTCATGTGCAGTTTATAACCTTTTCCCGTTTTTTTACTCTTTGCAGAAATCAGTTTGAGGCACAAAAACGCGAAGCGTGCTATGCGCGCTTAAACGGTTAACTTCATATTCCAGACGAGCTTACTCAAGGTACGCTAGCTGTCCACCGAAAGAATACTCAGAAGCAGTTAACTCCTACACACAACAGACTCAAACATGGGTTCCTTGCGTGGCAAGCCACGCGTTAACAAGACGCTCATCTCGCTGAAAATCGTCGTGTTTTTTGTCATTTGCGGTGAGTAAGCGGCAACTGACTAAGCATGAGCAATGTCTTGCTAAACTGCGGTTATTTTATATTCTATTTGCAGGCTTGACGGCGCTGCATGTGCTGCACGCGATTGAACCATCACTGCTGGGCCTCAACTTCACCGAATATCGCAACATCAGCATTATTGCGCCCTTCGTGTCGATTATTGGCCCATTGATCGCCGGACCGCTTGCCGATCGTTTGGCTGCCAGGAATGCGAATAATTACGGTCGTGGCTTGCGTTTCCTTACGGCCTTTTTCCTTCTTGTCGCCGCCGCCATATACGCATGTCTGTTCGCCATACCCGTGGTGCATCGCGAGGAGGCGCGACGTCCACTCGTCAGTTTCGCTTGTGATGCCAATGGCGCAGTTATCTTTCAGGAGCGTTGCTCCGAGGATGCGACCTGTCATCACTGGAAGGAGAAGGTGGGCACAGTGAATCTGACCCGCTGCACCTACAGTTGCCAGGATCCAACACAATACGAGAATATGTATAAGCCTTGGCTGGAGGGTGTGCCGACGCCAGCGCCTTCCACGGAGCACAGTTCGGAGTTCGATTACGAGGATGAGTCGACAGCGGCAGTTACGGAGAGTTTACGCAGAAAGCGCGCTGTGCCTTTAGAGAAGTCTACGCAGGAGCTCTCAGCTGAAAATGCGGGCATAGAGGCTTTCAGCGCTGAGCAGCAACTGCGCGTTTCGCGCGCGATTAAAAGCGCGCCGCAGAAGGTCTACGTTGAACCGCCGCATTTGTGTCTGACAGAGAAAAACGACGAAGGCCAGCCGATTGTGAAGAACTGCCATGTCTATACGAACGATACGCGACACATTGTGGTGCATTCGGTGCTGCGTGCCGCCACCAATCTGGAGAATGATACGCACAGCGCCGAATGGTGCCATTATCCTTTGGGTGGGTTAACGCTTGTCGTCTTGTGCTGCTTAATTGTCTAATAACGTCTTTTGTTCTTCTTGCTGCTCGCATGAGCAGATGGCTTCCAGTGTAATATACCAGCACAGCAGGTCAATTATATGTTGGACTTGAAGAACGGCACCGGCTGCAAGCCGATGATTGAGTGTCAGGTGATTAGTCCTTATGACAGCAAAGACAGCGTGCTCGCGGACAGTGAGTGCATTAAGGTGTGTGTTATTTTTAATTACAACTACAACAACAACAACAATAAATATAATAAATGCAAATCGCTTTATTTCCAGACCACTGGCGACTTGGATGTCACACTCGGCGGCTACACAGCCATTCGCTTGCTGGGCGATATATTCCCAATGGCCGCGCTCACGCTGCTCAACACGGCCATCGTTATTGCCGTGCGTGAGACCTCTGAAGGTCGCGGCGAAGTCTGCCGTCAGTACGTTTGGGGTGCCATTGGCTATGTCGTGCTCTTCACACCACTCGATTTCCTATTCTTTACACCTGAGCCCAATCATGATGCGGCCTTCGTCTTCTTGCTGCTGTTCATCATTTTCTTCGTTGTCGCTGCTATTGTCCTGCTCATACCCACGCAGATGCCGCTTAGTCCGCCCGAATGGTGGTGGCATACGAAAACCGGGATGATGGTCTATCCCATGTCCGCCATTCGACGTTACAGCCCAGAGATTTTCGTTTTGGCCATTGTCTCGGTGCTGTTCGGTACTTTCTGGAGCAGCATACACAGCTACTTGCCGTGGACCTATCGAGATGAGGGTCCCATCGCCGTCTCGGGCGTCATCCTCGTATTCGTGCTCTTCTTCAATGTCGACAAATTCATTGAGTATTGCGGTCACTCGAACATATTTATTGCCGGTTTCTCGCTCTTCATTATTCGCTTCACAGCGTTGAGCGGTGGCGGTACGACTCACTGGCTCACGGTTGTAATGGAAGCGATTGAGCCGACCATCATTGGCATTGTTTGGATAACGATTATCATCTATTTGCGGCACACTGTGCCACGCAAGCTGACAGCCACCGGCCAGGCCATCGGCGTGTTGGCCTTCTTTGGCTTGGGTATGTATGGCAGTGGGGTGATGTGTTGCTTACTTTTTAATGTGATATTTTTGTAACGATGCGACAGGCAAAGGTTTTGGTGCGTTAATTGGACTTGCGCGCGATGAAAAGCATCCTCAGGTCGATGGTCAGTCCATACACCAGTGGCTGGCTATCGCTGCGTGCCTGATTGCGTTCATCTACTTCGTCATCTATAATCTGATATTGGCGCCACGCTGCACAGCCAAGCCACAACATTTGGAGGAGCTCATCTCAGGCTCTGCTTCGCAGAACTTCAGCAATGGTGCAGGCACTGGCGGTGGCACGGGCAGCAGTGGTGCTGTGGGCGCTGCGGGTGCTGCGGGCAACGCTGCCTCACTTAATGGTAATGGCAATAACAGTTACTCGCCGCTGCGTGTCTATCATAATGAGAGAGGGAAGAAGGGTCAGTTTAGATATTAAAGGATTTTAATTTATTTCGAAAAGCGCAGCTTAAGCTGAAATCGCTTGATTGCATGATTTAAATGTGTTTCATTTTTTATTCTAATGAGAAAAAGAAAAAAAAAAAAACTTCATAAAAATATATATATAAAAAATAAAAGTATAATTAAAAAAGAAAATAAATAAAAATAAATTAAATACACGCCACCTATATGAGCTGATTTATTACTACCATAATAATAAGAAGAAGAACAGCAACAAAAAGAACCACAATACTGCTACTAGTTTTAATGATAAGCTATTTTTGCTAAGTGTATACACCGAGAACATTTTTTTATAGTGTTTATTTTGTTATGTAATGCAGTGTAAGCTATAAATAAAAATAAATTACAACAAAAAAAAATTCAGTTTACATAAATTTTTGATTTTGGAAGTAATTTTTTCAAACATGCTGGTATGTTGTATTTTTATTAAAAACTTTTTCGTTTTTAAACAAAAGTCAACAAATTCATATAAAAGTTACAGCTGTTAGTTCTGCTGTCCACCTTTCAATGCACTCACTCACATTTAAAATCTCAACTGCCCCAGTGTAAATTCTCTTTGTGTTTTAGTTAAAACAAAATAAATGCATAAATACTTTTCCTTTACTAAATAAATAATGCGATATTTGCGTGATTATTATAATTAAAATAAGTACCAACTCAATTATAAAACATAATTAATGTAATTAAATGTGTTTGGAGAAAGTAAAAACAAAAAAACAAACGAAAATAAAATAAAACAAAATAATAAATAAATTCATACTTTTTATTCAAATAATGCGTGCAGCTGCGCAAAACTTATCTATAAAATAAGTAACCAATAACAAATGAAACAAACAATAATGTCAAAAACAAGCCAAATAATAATGGCTAATGGCTAAATTGTTAAAATATACATACGATAGCAGCACAAAGCCTAAGCTACTGCAATAATACCTGATCTGATCATTATGGGATTGGCGTGCTCAGCGCTGCAGCTGTTAATGCACAAGCGAGTTTTCCTGGTTTCAAATGCTAATGCAATATTCTGGACGCAAACATTTTTAGTTTTAAATAGTAAATTAGAAAAAAATAAATAAATATTTAATAAATAAAATATTCAAAATTTAACTAAAAGCTTTTGTATGTGCTTGCATACTGATCTATATATATCTATATATTTATATATACGTATATACTTACCGAAAAAAAAAAAATAAATAAGAATAAAAGAGGAAAATGAAAATAAACAAGAGAAATGTCATATTATCATAAATAAATGCAAATGTTTGTCGTTGTTTGCAAAGAATTAAATAAAAACAAATAAACGAATGTATTAATATAAAAAATATTCTGTTTTTTTTTTTTCAATTTAATAATGCCGGCTTTGAATGCATTTAAATTGGCTATTAATGAAAAAGTCACAAAATGCAACTGCAAGCAAAACCAACACAAGAGTGGCTACGAATCTGAAGCAGAACTCAGAAGACAAAAGGGAGATGAAGGGATACAAACTTTCATAAAACTGCAGCAACTCATAATTATAATTAATAGCATATTTTATATATTGTTATTATTCAGTATTTTTAATTTGTATTTTTATTTAATTTTCGCGACACATAATTCTTATTGCACCTGTACTACTTTGAAAGTCAAATTTTAGTTAATTTGTATATGGAAAAGTGTATAGATCGCAAAGACCGGTAGCCTCACTCGTTGTAGCTACACTTTGTTACCAGACCTTAGAAATTTGTGTATTATATGTAGATGCACCTAAAGAAAGAAATGTACCAAAAAAAAAATTAAAATTATAGTACTTTAAACTTTTTTCTTTTTTTCCTTTGTGATATTAAATCGTTTCTCCTTTAATTTTTTATTTTCGTCTTAACAAAAGCAATGCTTAACTATGAACTAGCGCCATCTGTGGTAAAATTTGGAAAAGCTTTTATCTTGTACTTGCAAGCAAACAAAAGAAAGCTTGACTAGAGCATATAAATCGTAGCAAGAAAAAAGCTGCGAATGTTGCAGTAAAGTGCGTTGAAAGGTTATAGCTGAGATAGAGCGAGATACACTATACTGTAACTTGGATCGGTTCGAACTTTGAAGTTCTGTGGTTTGAACTGCCGGAAACAAACAGAATAAATCATCGTACAACATCTTTTATGCTCGTTTGATACATTTTTACTTCATTTGTCCTCATGTCAAGAAAGCAAACTTCAAATGGTAGACTTTTTTCTTCTATCCCTATAATAGTATCGCTACTAATTTGTCCTCATGTCAAGAAAGCAAACTTCAAATGGTAGACTTTTTTCTTCTATCCCTATATTCGTGACGTACTATATAAAGAAAATATAAATCGAACGACTTGACTTGAATATGAATATTTAATGGTTTCATGATTATTCAGACTGGCTTGAAAGTGTAGCAACAATTTTTTATATCCTAGAACATAATACATAGGCCACCGTTAAGAATATATTCATAAACATTTGTGGTTGGTTTTTATTTGCACTGATACATTGTTTGAATGTGCGCTCTGCCTGCAATTTTAAATCAATGCTGATATGGTTTAACAATTTCAACTATTGAGTGATACAATGTCAAAATTTCAGCACTTGGATTTCGTCTGGTGATTTTTGTCAGCGTTTGACGACTTGCAGTAAGAGTAGATAAGCATTGGGTTCCAACTGCCGCAAGGATGAGCCGAGCCACTTCGAAGCAAAATCGCACTCGAAAATAACTGAGTGCGAGTGTGGACCCGCATATTTGCAATTTATGACAGCACGTCAATAAAATGCAATTTATACTCCTTTCAGTTTGTATTTGAGCTTTGTTTTTTCGTTTTGTATTTCTTTTACTTTTTTCGTTGGCTTTTGTTGTTGTTATTGATGTCTACTATGCAGTTTTTTTTTGTTGCCGACGAACAATGAGTGAGCCGGAAGTATTGTGAACGCACTTACAAACATAATTTTCCACTTTATTTTCATGAACGTGCCGAGCTTGTGCAAGAGAACGCATGTGAGAGCGAGCCAGAGTTAAATGCAAAAAAGGAAGAAAAGTGCGTATGATGGCTTATGCTAGAGGGAATGAGAGAGCATGTGTCGGTTAGTTAAGCCACTTGACACATACTTTTTGACAATAGCAAAGCATGCATGTGGTAAACGAGACCAAGTGAGACAGAGAAGGGAGAGGGATAGAAAAAGACAGAGTGACTGTGGCGTCTGTCACAAGAACGCCGAGAGGACAAAGTGCGATAAAATTGTGCACTAAAGCGTATATAAACTTATAGTTAATACGTGGCGTGTATTGTATTTACTTTCATACACACACACTCACACACACAAATACACAGCCATGCACACATGTGAGTGAGTATATTTAGTTGCATATATGTATATATAAAAAGAGTAATAAGCGCAGATTTCACGACTTGCACGCCGTGGGGCGTGTATGGTGTGTGGTCTGCGGTCTGTATGGTGTGTGTGGGGTCGAGGGGTGTGTCATCTGTGTAAGCCACTTAAGGCGACGCACTTCATTAGTTTTCTTTATTGTGTCGTGCGTATTTATGATTATTTGCGCTTTATATGTGTCTGCCCGGCTGAATCAACTCGACTTGACTTGACTCGACTTGCCAGCTGCTGCCTCTTTCCCTTGCCTTGTGTCTGCTTGCCAGCGCATTGACTAGGCTCCTGTCAACCCTCCCGTGCCAAGCAGTTAAGGGCAAAAGTGTTTGCTGCAAAGTGTTTGCGTTTGGCTTTGATGTTTTAATAAAAATGACACTTGATTTTTATGCAGGCACATGCATTGAAAACGGTCCACACTATTTTAATAGTTGGCAACATAGCCAATGTTGGTCAGCGACTTGATTAACTTGACTTAATAAGGAAAATTTAAAACTTATCATATAAATAAAGTTGGCGAACATGTGACCGCAATTTCGCATTACTTCGACTCTTGACCCTGCTGTAGCAACTTGGCTTTAGCTGCCACCTCTGATGCGTGGCCTAGGCAGCAATTTATTATCCAACAGCGTTTCTGTTCTCATTTTTTGCACTTGTAGATTTCCGCGAGTTGTTGCTTTGCTATTGCAACCGTTGTCACAGTTAATTGGCTCCACAATTTCGCGCAGTAACGTAAAATACTTTCTGATATGTTTGAACCAATGCAAAATGATTGCTTCTGTTATATTTTTGCGTTGTCCTGAGCGAAGCACTTGTGTGGTCACAATGATAAGGAATATCAGTGGGAGTGAGTTTTGTAGTGTCTGAAAATCAAATTAGTTGACACGCTCTAAGTAATTTGCAGCTTTTCTATATTAAAAATGCACTTGCCATCGTGTGTCGTGCGCTTCTACTGACTAAAATATGCACAAGCGGCACTCTTTTGTAGCAGCGTCTGTCATCACAGTCATGGTCCGTGGTTATGTGTCAGCATTAGAACATCTTTTGGCAAACACTTGGCCATTGCAGAAATGCACATGCACATGCAATTACTACTAATTGACACTTTTCAGAGAGAATTTAATGTTTAATAAATGAAATGAATGAAATGACGAATGCTCCCATGTCGACGTACGAGGGATTATGGCTTTGCGTTGCCAAAATTGCTGCAATGCGTAAATCATTTTTATTACTTTCCCTAAGTAAGTTCTGTTTAAGTGGCAGCCGAAGTGCCAGTTTGTTTAATTATTTATAAACAACAACAATCAATTTGTACAGTGACTAATTCTAAAGCTTTGCTTGTGCATTAGTTCAACTTGTTAAGTGTAAATCTTAAATAAATAATATTAACATCGATGACTTCATGAATTTTGTATGTTAAAAAAAAAAAAATAAAAAGAAGAAAATCAAAATAGAATTCAATTATACACATTGGAGTTATCTAAATTCTTGGTTTAATATTTTTTTTTGGGTTCGATTTTTTACAACAAGAGTAAAAAATTGATAAAATAGTTTTTTGTTTTATTTTAATTAGTGTTTATGTTTTTATTATTATTTTGTTTTTTGGGAAACTCAAAAATGCAGTTTGAAACAAAAACATTAGGGTATCAGCTTATGTCTAACTGCGTATCAAACCTTTTTAACACTTCTGGAAATTCAACTTAGATTTTCAATCTTCGCTTAAAAAAAACTCATGACAGAAATCAGCATTTGGAAAGGTTTTTTGTTACTTACTTGAATATGAATTGTCAATATAAAATTTTTACGTTTTATAAATTTAAACATGAAGTGAAGTGAAGCTGATCCACAAGCTAAGGTTAGACACTTTAAACTACCCACTGATGAAGACAAACCTCATCGATGCTCAATATCAGAGTCTCAAAATCATTGGCATCGATATCTGAGTTTTTTTTTTTTTTTTTTGCAGTGACTAACCATCTTTGTCTGCCAAAATTCACTAAATGATGCTTCAAAATGCATTAAATACAAAAATGCGAAAAAAAGACAAATAAACAGATGAGATACCCACTGCATTAGTTGCTTGAAGACAATTATTCACATACCCAATAACTAACAAGCCACGCCCACACACACTGTCAGTATTGCAGTGTTGGCAGCAGCGACTACAATAACAACAACAAGAAGAAGAACGTATATGATTATCATGGCTGTCATTTATGCTTTTTATACACGAGCAACCGCACACGCAATTAAGTTGAATCATGCAACATTTATACACTTCACACGCTGCTGAAACCTTTTGTTTCACTGTGGCTTGGCATGGCATAAAGTGCAAGCCGCAATCGCGTCAGGAAGCAGCGGGACGCATATGTGTGCAATTGTGAGCGCCGCATCCAGCAAGGATGGGGGCGCTTGCTAGTCGTGCTCCTTGTCACCACCGTCCCCATCGCCGTTTCTGCTGTCGTTGTCGATGTCATCGTCACCGTCACCGTCACCATCATCGTCGTTTTGAAAATAAAAAAAAAAAACTCAAAGTAAGAGCGAAGAGAACAACTTAAGCCGCAATACCAATGCCTGCAATAAGTTATGCATGAATTTAAGCAGCATAAAAGTGTGGAGGGCAGAATGTGGCATGGGGTGGCATGGGGGAGGAGGAAGTGGTTAGAATGCCAGCATTGCAGTTGCAAGTAAAATTGTCACTTGGCAGCCAAAACACTAACAACATGAAGGTTGCAGCAAAGCCAGTGTCACGATTTGCCGCGGCGGCTGCCATCGCTGCTGCCACCGATGCCGATGCCGATGCCGTCGCTGCTGTTGCTGCTGCTGCTGGTGTTGCTGGAAGCGTTTTCAAGCGTTTTCCATATGAAAAATTGCTGTCATTTGCAGCACATAAAAATAGGAACAGCGCGAGGCGAACTGCCACGACAGTCTGCTAACCATAAGTTAACGGAAATCCACAACCACCGCATGCCGCCCGTCGCTCGCCGCTCGCCACATAACACATCCCGCATGCCAGTGGGTGGCCGTTAGCCCCTGCCCAAGTACGTTGCGGGTTTATGCCAAAGCACTTGTGAAAAATAACTTTGCACATCGTTGGATTTTGTAAAATTTTCGCACAATTTTATTTCATTTTATTTTATTTCATTTTATTCTTTTTAGATTCATTTTTTTCCCATGCTTTCGTTTAATTTTGTTTGTAAAGAAAACTCATTTTCATCATTTTGAAGTTTCGTACGAGGTTTGCGTAGTTGGCGTTGCCGCTTTTGCTGCTACTGCTGCTGTTATTGTTGTTGTTGTTGTTGTTGTTATTGTCGCCGTTCTTGTCGTCATTGCCGTCTGAGGGCGTATAACTTTAACAGCGAGTGTATGTCTGCATTTGTCTTTTGTGCGTTGCATTTCTGTTTTCTTTTGTTTTTAACCCCTCAGTTTTGCCTTTTACGTTTGCAAAAAAATACGCTTCAATGTTTTGTGGATACAGGAAAAAAAAGCATAATAACGCTGAGTAAAAAACTTCTGCTACATGTAATTATTTTGATCATTTGCATAGGAAGTATTTTTATGTCTGTCTCTCTGTCAGTCTATCTGCCTGTTTTTTGTGCTTTTTTTGTGATTTTTCATTTTTTTTTTGTGCTTTTGCCTTCCCGTTGCCTGTTTGCATGCATTTCCGACTTTCTGTCTGTTGTCAGTATAAACCAACAACATGAAACTTAAACTTCTGCCACTGCAACTCATCAGCGGCGTGCAAATGACTTTTGTTTGCATGCATATCACTCATACGCCATGACTGTCTGTCTGACTGTTTGTCTTGTTCTTGCTTCCCATTCTTACACTTAAGTTACACATACGAACTTATGCATCGTTGTTATAAATTCTTTAATGTAAAGTTTTACCGCTCACTTGCATTGCTGCTCATTTGCAACATCGTCGGCATCAACATCAACATCAACATCAGCATCAGCATCAGTAGCGGCATCAGTATCAGCGTCAAGCGTGTTTGCATCAACGTCTTCATCATCAGTTTGCTTCTTCTCTATTTCACTTAGTTATTCATGCGCTTTTGTCTGCACCTTTCAATGTGCCTTGTGTGCATGGCTGTTGTTGTTTTTGCTATTGCTCGGTTACTCTTATTCTTTGGCATACCCGCTCACCTATAAGGTTCAACATTACACAACACACATTTATTATTGTCACAATTGTCACAACTCTGGCAAGCAGAAGATTTTGCATGAATACTCATTCCCACATGCATTTGGCTTGACTTGCGTTTGTGTTTTTTCTTGTTTTTTTTTTTGGCTTCTTCTCTGCTCTTCACTTGTTCATCTCTTTGATAACAAATTCATTGAAATTGTTATATTACGCACGTAGCCGACGTTAACCGCACGCTTAGTTAGGCAATCAACGAGGTTAGGGGCATACGTAATTTTTGCATCATTTTCATATTATTATATTTAATGATAATTATCGCATATCACATGGATTTGCACTTGTACGCTCGTTATTGGTCGATTTGTTGTATAACAATTGGTGACACAACAAATATGCAGCACATGCCATTTGGCCAAACGGAAATTTTATGCAAATTTATGCATTTTAAGTCGCGGTCGTGACCATCGATTGTTTGTTGCGTATACGCCGTGTTAGCTGCGGTCAATCGAACATAGCCAAATCCAAACGTTTCGCCGGTGCGGTCAATAAATATGTCACATATATGACTATTAAATTCAAAACTTTCAAATTGCATTTTATACAAAAGCATATTTGCAATAAACAAACAACTTTTGTTCGCTTTCATTTGGTTTTATGGAATTTTTAAGCGCTTCAACGAAATCAATACAATGCGCATTTTTGAGGCGGGTTCCAATTCTAATAATTTTTATTGCTGGTTTACATGTTGATAAATAAAAGGATTGAGTGAAATTCTGCTTTTATTGTTCTAAATGTTTTGGCCAATAGTAAACGTTATTGAATGTTTAGTGTACAAGGTGGAATTACAGGCTTCTGTACAAAGCTAGGTATTTCTGTTTCACAAATATGTATATGCAAAACGTATGCATATTTTTCCTAGAAATATAATATTTGTAATTTAAAATATGCGACTTTATTTAAATATTCAAATATAATATTTAAAGAAGGCTTAACACCATTCAGCAGATATAAACTAATAAGTTCTGGTGATGAAGACTTAAGAAACATCTACATCAGCAACACTGAGAACATACAGTAAAATATATTCACACGCAAAAAACCTGCTGTGACACAGGAAATAATTTTTGTTTCTTTTATTTAAAAAAAAAAAAATTGACATCAAATGTTAGTAGACCCACAATCAGAATTTTAGTAATTATATAATAAACCTTTTTTGGGGATAACTTCAGTTGTTAGTCTGATGTGATTGTTTTTTTGGACGCTATATGCTTGACTGATTAACCCTTTAGATTTCTGTGGTGGACCATATGTATTTATTTATGTAACAGCAGCTTACATTTAATCGAGCTTTCCAGAGTGTTCATTGCCAATTAATTTTGTGCGCCTGTAGCGCATACAAAAATTTCCAATCAAACTTGTCAGATTTTCGTTTGATTTTTAATTTTGCAATTATAATTTATTCCCTAATCCAGCAAATATCAACTGTGCACGCGGAATTTTATGTATTGGCATGTTTTTGCAATTTGTAGCTTATAAACTCCCGCATGCAGCGTAGAGCAATTGCGCGCATTTGTTTGCCAAATTAAGTATACGTCATGTGTAGCAAAAAGGCAAAAAAAAAAAAAGGAAAAATAAAAATAGTATATTATCGCTAAGCTCCGACGATCTGTAGCCCCAAGTATTTATTTGGTAACTTTTTTTTATTAGCATTCCTTTCTGCTTTTTTGTTTTAGCTTTATAATTTTCGACGCGCACATCGCATTTTTTGTTAAAGTCAACACAGCTCAGTTCGAGCAGGTTCAGTTGGCTTCTCTTTGGTTCAAATGCGCTTAAAACGGAAGTCCTTTCTTTTTAGGCGTAAAACTTTGCTAATTACTGTGAAAATTTTAGTACAACGTGCAAGCTCTGTTTGTTTTTTCTCCTTCTATTTTTTCTTTTTTCGGTATTTTTTTATTATTTAATTTATTTGTTTTTTTTTTTTGGTACCTTCATTGCTATTGAAAAAGTAGCTTTTGCTTGGGGAAATTGTCGACAAAGGAGAAAAAAAAAAAAAATTAAATAAAAAAAAAAACAGAAACGCAACCTTTTGCCGTCTAGTAGAGAAAATTTAGTTAAAAATTGCTTTGGGCCTTTCAATGTAATTCAATGAACGAAGGGTGGTCTCCGTTTTCATTTTGGATTTTCTTCTTTTCACTTTATGGTGCAATTTGACTTGTTTAAGCGGCGCATTTTGTGCTGATTTAAAGGTGTTAAATATTTAATTAAATGTGGCAAAAGTGAGGTTTCGAAGACTTTTGCAGATTTGCGCTTTACTGCTTTGAGCCATCAGTAATTTATGCAAGCAAATGGGTTTTGCTTTTTAAGGCCTCTTGCAGTAAAAACATAAGATATTAACAGAAATCCACACGAAAGTTGTTTAGTTGCCATCAAAGATTATAATGAATAAATTATTCTGCCCGAGTTAATGATCGTCCTTTGTAATACATTTTAATGCATATAATTAACTCTTTAATAAATTGTTAAATTCATTTTGCGCTCGCAATTAGCCATGCAAAAACTCTTCATGCCACACATAAGCTGCCGAATATGCAGCAGCAACTACAGCCATAGCCATGACGATGCCCATAGCGATGACTATGACTATGACGATGACGAGGACAATGACGATGATGATGACAATGATGATAAAGCGGCTGATGATGTGGCTGCAGCCGCTGTCGATTTCCACTCAATGTGGCACTTAACAAACCATGCGCTGCTGCATTTCGCTGCTGCTGCTGTTGCTGCTGCTGTTGCTGCTACTGTTGCTGCTGCTGAAGCTGCCGCAGCGTTTATTGCCTTTTTTGTTGCCGTTGTTTTCATTATGCAACTTATTAAAATTTTAATTGGCCATGTTCGTGGTCAATGCGTACACTGTTTCGCTTACTCACACTCACTTACACTCACACTCACTCACACATTGCGCTGCTATTCATATTTTGCATTGATTCGAGTTTGAATACTTTTAGCCGCTCTCATGAGATTGGCTTACATTACTTGGTTGTATGTGCTTTGCTATACGCTACATTGACAACTAAAAATATTGGTCGAACAAATAACTGATTTATCATTAAAGCAGCGAAGTTCATGTACGTTCCATGCTCACTTGTAATATTTGATTTCGATATGCATTTTATAGATTCTGATTCTAGCATTTATCGTCTTAATCTTTATATTATTACTTTGTGATGTTTCAGACATATGAAATTTCCAACAAATTTTCATTGGTTTAAGAAGAACTTTTCCAGATTATGGCAAGTGAAAAATTTTGACTTCTTTATTCTGACTGACTGTTTAACTCTTCCCAACCAACTTTTAATATTTTTGGATCAAAATTTATGTTATGCCAACTTATTATATTTTTAAGCCCGACATTTTAATATTCATTTTATGTCGTAACTGTTCGATATTCTCCGCTTCATATGCGCTAACTCCTGTCTGGCGCACGTTGCTGATCTGTTTAATTGTGTTGATTGAGTGTTTTTTACATCAATACATATGTAAGTGGTTTCGGCATTATTGTTATTGTGGCTTTTTTTCACTTAAATAAATATATAAATAAAATTTTATGTAGTAATTTTTTTTTATGGGCGCTATGGAACTTTGATGTTGGGTTTCTTTTTGATGTTTTTCTTCCGATACGCTTTCATCAAGTGTGCGCCGCTGCATGCAGTTGCCTGTGGGAATTTGATTTGCTCAGCAGTTTTATTATTCGCTGCCATACATTTATTAGCAATGATTCTATTTTCTCTGCCGTTGCTGCTGTTGCTGCTGCTGCTGCAGATGCTCTTTTACTTTTTGCCAGCCTTGCAATTTTCTCAGACTCTAGTCGCAGAAAGTCAAAGGATAAAGCTAAAAGCGAAACCTGCTTCAAATCGCATTTTGTCGATGCGCTGCAAGAAGAAAAATGTTGCCTCATTTGTGCTTTTGTCTGTTCGTGTGTATGCTGTGTGTTAGGAATTTTGTAAAGGAAATGTGTATGAATGGTTTTTCACTGCTCATCACTTTTGTGGCGAAGCAGCGTTTTGTGAGTAACCAAGCATCCAGGACACGGTAGTGCACGGAGAGCGGTTGTGCGGACAGGAAACGTCACGCTGCGCTTAAATTAAATAAAGGAATGAAGCCATAAATGCAATTTATCTTGCATTTTAGTTTGAGTTTCGCTTTTTCCAGCTTTGCTTTTAGATCAAAAGATAGATAATATAACACATAAATTGATTTGCTGGTGCTTTGCTGTTTACCGGTCTGGAAATCGAAAGGTTTGGCTAAGGTGCACTGTGAGTCTGTAGATTCGATGTTTGCGGATATTTGAGCAAGAGGATTTGACATTTTTCCACTTTTTTTATATTTATTTTTTTTTATATAGGAGTGTGAGCACTTGTATAGTTTGCTTGGTTTTTGTAGCTTGTTGAAGCTGGAACTGTGAAAATATTTTGAGAAAAATTTTAATATATATTTTTTATTTTTGTTTAAAGAATCCTCGCGGATTTGGTTGTTTTTAAAAGGCCATAAAAACGCTAACTTACTTAATCCCCTCTAACGTGCTCTCAGCAAGCTTGATATCACTTTTTTAAAAATGCACGCTAGTAATTCAGTTCGCATGATTTTCAAGCGTATGTTGGATGGAAGTTCTATAGAGTAATATCTCCTACCATTACTGGAGTAATGAATAAATTAGCTTGGCATATCAAAATGTTTTATTTATTCGCCAAATCTTATGCTCAAAAGTATCATAATTTTATGTTTTTTATCTTAATTTTTTTTAGTGGGGTCAGCATTACAAAATTGATTAACTTACATAACAACAAAAACTTAATATGGTATTGGACGACTTGTTCGACAGCATTTATATTCAATTTATGAAATTGCAATTTACTTAAAACATTTCTCACATAATTGTCGTCGCATTTCACTTACTTAAATGAAATATTTTTGTTAATTTTTAAATACTTATGTGATTCATAAAAACATTATTTTATATTCACAAAGATGTTCATTTAATCAATTCATATGGATTATTGCGAATATAACCACAAATCCATGCAACCACTTAGCATTAAGCGCACTTCACTTAATTTTAACAAAATCAGCAACAACTAGCACAACAACACAAATTAAGTACAAAAAAACGTATGTGCTACCTTTAGAAATTCATGCATCATTCTTGTGTAATATAATGGATGGTTTTTTGTTTAAAAGTCAATTTATTGTCGGATTTGATTTGGTTTTTGTTTGCTTGCAGTTGCAATATCTGAAAGCAACGTTTCGCGTGGCAACAACAAGCAACAATAGCAGCAGTAGCAACAACAGCATTAACGATCGCAACAAAAATCGTAATAACAATTGTGTTGAGTTTTCTATGCCAATAAGCTGCTTACCGGAAACTGTAATGCTGTAAATTTAGATTTCCTGCCGCAACTGACTGCAGCATTTCATGGCTTTATGGTTGGCAACATTTGCAGCAACAGAAAAAGCTGCAGCCATGGCAGCAAAACTTTTGCCTTGACGCTATGTAGTTTTATTTCTATTTTTCACAATTTTTAAACCTTTTCGCCACTATTATAAGTTATTTTGATTTTATTTCATTTGTAACTGTGTGCATATACAGTAAGCGCAAAAAGTAAATTGTCATGCCAGACTAAATTGCAGTTGTATTTAAATATAATGTCCTTTACTTGAATATATTTAACTGAAGTAAATGTCGATTTTTTGAACAAAAATAGTATCAAACTGGTAGATATTCTAAAACTCAATGATGACAGCTCAAAAAAAGGCTCTATGCACATTTATCCAATTTTCTAACATCGGGAGAAATTCATATCGGTTGAATGTTATTTCAATGAGAACCAAAACAGATAATTTAATATATCAACGGATTATTAAAATTTCGGAAAGTACTGTTGATGAGATTTGAATCCAAATCATGACTAACAAGGAAATTATCTCCATTTCATGAAACCCCAAGAAAAAGTTTAGAAGACAATTTATTTAAGGACATAAAAGTGAGCTAAAATTGTTAATGCGATGTTTTTTATTTTTTTAATATTTGTGTTTTAAAATATCTGCTTAGCTTACCTGCTCTGGGTTAAGTAGGTATTAAGTTAAGCATTGCACACTTCTATAATATTTTTCGCCTAAAGTAACTTATGGAAATAAAAAAAAAATAATATACTTGTATATATATAGAAAAAACCTGCGTGATACTATTACAGTACATCCTTTTTATGCGAAACTTGTTAGTAAGTAAAAACGCACTAAGCTATTTTTCGAGATGTGCCCTATTACTTATTTATAATGCACATAAAAAGTGACAGAAAAAGATTTTAAAAATAAATTCACGTAGCTTGCGCTGTTGGTTTATTTTTAGTAACCACTGTAGTCATATTTGCTAAGGTGCAAAAAAAAGGTTCATTTCAGTGCATGTCGAGCCAAGACCGCGTTTCAAACGGCGAAACCTGTGACCAATTTGCGAGAGTCTTACGTTGCAGTGGCTCTGCTCTGTTCTGCTGTGCTGTGCCAGGCATTGCAGTGTAGAGGGGGTGTGTGCCCATGATGTTTTTACCTTGTGCTCGGAGTGTAGAGTGGCGCAGCACGTAAATAAAATTGAAAAATATTTTTGCACAAAATAAAACTAAATAAAAACGTGTGCGGTTGCTTGGCTCGTGGTTTGTAACGAAGAAAAGCACAGTAATTGGCTTGATTGCTTTTGGCTTAGACTAAACATTTTTGTTTCTTTGCTTTTCTAAGGTTGGGATTTTCTTGTGGCTTGTTGAGGCCACTTCAATTACTTTATTTTATGTCAACGATTTAAAGCGCATTTCAACGCCTGCCTACAAATCCCTTTGCATACTTGCAACATTAATCACTAAATCCGAAATACGCCACAACTGTCAACTGCTCTAATGACCAATGCTTTACACATGTATGCGCTAGACGAGCAGCAATAGCAGCAGCAGCAGCAGGAGAAGGAGGAGTAGGAACAGTACACGGCAACACGGCATGCGACACTGCATGTGGCCAATGTCTGGTGTGCTACTTACATATTTGGCAGCCAGTTGAGCAAAGCTTTGCACAGCCAGCAGCCAACAAGCAACAACCAACAGCCAACAGCCAATAGCCAACAGCAGGCAGCAGCGAGCAGCCAACAACGTCATCATCATCGTCATCATCTTCGGCGTTGTCTGCCATGCGGACCACAACTTGCCACAATGTCTTCGTTGTCGACTCCTGGTGGTGGTAGTGCATTTTTTATCGATAAACTGCAATCAATTTTTACAAATGGGATTATTTTCTTTTGCAAAGAATTGTAATTTGTTTTCCATGCATTTGTTATTGTACCGACAAAGCGAAGTGCGAGTATCTGTGTGCGCTTAGCAGCATGCCTGGCCAGCCAAGTGGTCGTCGTTCTGCACCCCGTCCCCGTGCCCACCACTGCCACCATTCTTGCGATTGTCATAGCCGCTGTGCATTATAAAACATACAGACAGGTGAGGCATATCTGTGTATATATATTATATCAATGTACACATATACATATATAGATAAAGCACCGTTAGCTAGCCAAGCATGGCCACATGCACATGCACACGTGCAGGGTACTCCATGCTAGCCGTACCTAATGCAAAGCAGCTTTCGATCGAGATTTATGTTTGTTGCTAGTTTTGCTCATAAAAATGCATTTTTATTGCTTCTGCTGCTGTTCATTTTTTTTTTTATTCTTTTCTGTTTGCTTCTTCTGCTGCTGCTGCTGGCTTTTATTGGTTTGTTTGCTTTGGTGTTCGCTGGTTTGCTTGTTGGCTGGTTTGTTTGAATATTGAGTTAGTTGGCAGCTAGCGGCGGCGGGCATAGGTAGCCAACGGCCGCATGCAGTGGCAAAGAGACACCTAAAAGTATGCTTTAGTTATTTGTTTATGTGTTCTTTTGGTTTGGTTACGATGCGATTCTCCTCGAGTCGACTCTACTTGATTCAACTCGAGTCGAGTCAATTCGATTCGGATACAGTTTGGTTTTGCCTTGCTACGCTCGTAAAAATTGTAATCAGCGAAATAAATAGCGCCATAAAATAAGTTTTTATCTTTTATTGCAAACAAAGAAGCCAGCAGCACTAGCAGCAGCAGCAGAGTGGAGCACTGGTAAAATTATTGCGCGCACATAAAAAGGATTTGCGTTAAGTTTGAATTTGAGCGCATAAATAGCCAACGTAATTTTTCGGTTGACAACAAAAATTACAAAAAACGAAAGAAAAATGAAATAAAACCAGAAAAAAGAAAAAAAAAAAGAAAAAAAAACTTAAATAACCAAAGAAAATAGAAAAATGCATTTAATTACTTTTTAATTATACTGCAAGAGCTTTGCAATTGGTTTGCGCTTTGTGCTGCAACACTTTTACAATTTCTGTTTGAAGTTAAGCAATTTCCATAAGGACCAAAAAATGAATACGCAAAGGCACCGGCAAATCCTTTCGCCAAAAATTTACAAAATTGCAAAACTTTCTTAGCGTTTTTCGTTTGTGCCAAACTTTGCAGCGTTTCATTTAAAATTCTATTACAACAGTTCTTTTCGTTGCTTGTTGTTGTCGTTGTAGTCATCATTGTCGTTGCTGCAGTTCCAGTGGTTGTTGTTGTTGTAGCAGTTGTTGTCGCTGTTGCGTTGAGTTGCTTTGAAAGTTTTACATTATTATCAATTTGCCACACATTGTGCCTGCGTAAGTGCAACACGATTTGCTCAAACTTGCAGCGCAGCGCTGGGTTTTGCTTTTGTTTACCTTTCTTGTTTTTTGTTTTCTTTGTTTGTGTTGTTTCTTTTTTTTTTTTAGTTTTTCAGCGGCTGCTGTTGAGTTGCTCATGAAGGTGTGTATGCTATTATTGTTGTTTGTGTTGTTGTAATCTTATTGGAAACTTAAGCATGCTCAGTGTGCAGCGCATGTATGCGACGTGTAAAATTTGTTGCTCTCATCGATAAGAATATTTTTTGTTCAGTTTTGTGTAAGCAGAACTCGCTTAAACACACATTGGGCACAGCAACAATACGAAAGCGACAGAGCAAGAACATCGTATCTTGAGCATATTGCGGCTGATCGACATATTGAAATTGATAACTGCGACTTTGGGCGCTTAAACCAAAATGAGTTTAGTTTACTAAACCCATTTTAATTCAAAATGCAATATCATAAAAAAGTAAATATCGAAACATGTTTTTAAGTATGAAAATATATAAATTCCGCAACTATAGAAAATATTTTTTTTTAATCTTAAAAATGGAATTATTTTCTTAATAAATCAGAATATCAGAAACTGTGCTAATGCAATAAAATCTATGAGATCCTGTATTGTTCCTTCTCGTTTCATAGTAATTTAAAGCGTAGAAAATACCACAAGCCATCAATTACTTAGTTTTTCTTTTTTTCCAATTAGCTAAGCCATTGACCCAGACTCATTGAGCACAACATCTTTAGGTCAAGTGGATTAAGGTAACCGCAGCTTAGTTGGATGCAAGTAGGAATGCACAGCCGCATAACGCATCGTCAAGCAAAGCTGAATTTGGCGCTAATGCAATAAACAATTATAACAATTACAACAACAACACAATAGAATGGCACGCTAAGCAAAACCGCCACTAATCTATCCGTAACTCATGTGCGAATTGCACAAGCCTAACCGGGTAAATATCTACTCGCGGCCATTGTGCAGTACAATGATGCACTGTGCGCCCGCGTATGCGTTTGTGTGTGTGTGTGTGTGTCGAGTTTGCATTGAGTGCGTAATAATGCAATAAATACAAATTAAACATGCTTGAGTGCAATTATGCAAATTGATGTAGTTTATTGTGTTTGCTGCAGCGACGATGAAACGGATTACGAAATGATTTCGACGCTAATCTCATGTAATGAACACAACGAAATGTAGAACAAGCGATAATCACTCATGTACATGGCAACGACAATAAAGTGATTACACATCCCGGTTATCGGCTCAGTAAAACTTAACTCAGCTGAACTCAGCTGCACTCCAATGCATTGGACTGTACTGGACTGCACTTGATGAGCCTGTGCGCGCGCTCGCTAAGGTGAACACGAACAGAACACAAAGCAGAGTCCTTGCACGATAACAGGATGTGTTGATTTTAAATCAGTTGCTCAAATGTAACCCAAACTTAAGCAGGGGTCATGACCTTTGCGTGAAAAGCACAACAACCAATGGCAACAATGGCAAAAGTTGCCAGCATTTATGCAGTCATGCGAACATTCGGTCAGTCGGTCAGTCGGGCAGTCAGTGAGTCAGTCAGTGATTCATTCATTCATTGGGTCGCTGCTGCTTGAAGTCATTTATTTACGCTCTGCCTGCGTCGTAGGCAATTTATTTCGCACGTTATATTAAATGTGTATCTATAAGCATTTTCGATTAAGTCGCACAGATTTGCTTTATATGCGGACATTGTCTGACTGTCTGTGCACTGATTGTCTGTCCGTCTGTTTATCTGTCTGCCTGTATCTGTCTGTATCAGTCTGACCTCCTTTGCCTCTTTCTTTGTCTTAGTGTCATTCGTTCTTCGCGAGAATTCTTTTCCACTTAGCTTCACTTCTTCTTCTTTTCCCCTTCTCTGCCTGTGCTCCTGTTTCTTTTCTTTTCTTGTCCTGTTGTTGTTTTATTCGTTGTGTCAGCGGCAGCTGTTTTTCGTTAAGGTCCTTCTAGGAAATATTTCTGCTTGAATTTCTATAATTGCTTGTGATTTGTTGGCTATGAACGTGCAAAGCAGCTACAATTTGTTAACGTAAAAGTTTCATTTCGATGAGTTTGACTCGATTGATGCGTATTGGATGAGCCCGGATTGAGCTACGGGTATGGCTACTGCAAAGGTAGTTTGTATGTGGGTTATTTCTTTTTCTCTTATTTTTTTCGTGTTTATTTGCCTCACGCGTTCAATAATTGTTCGACACTAACACGTGGCGTTTATAAATGAATGTTTTGTTTTATACATTTCTTTCTTTATTTATTTTTTGTATATTTTATTTAAAGTAAAAAAAGAAAGAAAGAAAGAAATCAATAAAGTCATGGTGAATAAAGTTGGCAATGCTAAAGGTTTTATGTTCTATACATTTATTTATATACTTTCGTAAATTTTTGTTTACCTTTTCTTTCTTTTGTTTAGGATTTTTTCTCTTATTTTAGACGAGAAGACTATGACTGTGCTGTATATTTCCTGATGAAAAATGATTTTGATACCAGTTTTCTTTAAATTCACACAAGTTTACAAAAAGTAAATTGTTTGAAAATTTTTTAAAGCATTAATTTGACTCTTAACAATTGACTTTTTTATGTTATCTATTTAAATTCATATCCTTTGTTTTAGACTAAAAAATAATTTCATTTACTTTCACAAATAGTTATAAATAACTTTTTACCGAATTAAATTCAATTTGAATTTTTAGACAAATAAGTTCACTTGTATAAAATATCTTTGCTTCAGATTGTTAATTTTTTTTTTTGTATTACAAAAAACCTAATAATTTTTCTATGTCCTACACTGATTTTTAGTTTGGCGAACTAGTTAGCACGATTTTAGGATGGAAGACAAAATTGAAATCTATATAAAACATTTACATACTCATTTACATCAACATAAATTAAGAACAAGGCAACGCTATGAAGAAAACAATCGTGAAATAGTTCAGCAGCGTTTTTGAATAGAGCAGCACAATTATTTAGTAGAAACCATGAATGTGCTAAAGTACAACAACAGCAACAGATTGTGAAGTCAGTTAATATATTCAAAATATGTATTTTATGATCATAAAAAAGATACGACCTAACATAAATGGAATCAAACTCGAATGTATCAATAAGATTATCCGCTTTATGATTTTAAGTATTTGTTTCCTTTTTAGGATTTCTCTAATGCGGAAGTAAGTTTTGCAATATTTTTGTATTGCCATTACATGTGAATAAAAGCTAAAGAATACATTTTTCTGTGTGTTGGCAACAGTTTAGCAAGCCCACGTTTAAGTTTCCTTTATTTTAAATAAATAAATGTGGAGTTGCTTATGCCTATATCCTTGCACGTATATCCTTGCCTGCATTTGATTGTTTTTGACTACTCGCATCTTCGTCAATTACTGACTGTCTACGTCAATCAAAACAAGGACGCCAGTTATCCAGACGACTGCTGTCTTTTGCAAGTCTTGAAAGGACCTGAAGTGTGTTGGGTTAAATTGTACTCAAATTGAAGTAGGAGCCAAACATTTATGCAGCATAACCGATTTCTAGCAAATAACTGAAAGTTTTAACGAAAACCACTTACAACTTTCAACAGGCACTTGAAACAAAGTACGAGAAGTGCGTGGTAAGCGTGGGTGTGGGGTGTGAGGGGTGTATGGGGCAGTCACGCAGTACATAAACGTAAACGGAAAAGACATTGCCAACGTTGGCAGTTCGCGTCGCTTCTTGGCAAGTTTGAGCAGTGAGTAGTGAGCAGTAAGCATTGCGCTTGGAACGTCGAGCGTTGAGCGTTTTAACAACTTGTCATAATGTTGAAAATAGATCGAGCGCGCACATAAAGCCGCCCACTGACGACAGTAATTTGAAGGGAAGCGAAGTTGACTGGAAGCTGCAGCTTAAGTTGACGACTGGCGACAAGCTCAAGTGTCGCAATACAATTGAGCATGCATACGAACGCGACTTGACAAGGACCACGAAGGAGTTTTATGACAATGCGGTGAAGACTTGTAGTGCGCAGCTGATGCGCAAGAACTGCAAAATTTCAATGAATATTTAAATGTGTGCACTTACACGTGTTAATGCGATGACGGTCGTAGTCGAATTTGCTTATCAGACTGGCAGAAGATGGGGCATAAAATGGGGCGCAAAATGAAGTACATGATGGGGCATGACTAGCAACTTTTGTCGGTGTTGTTGTTGTTGTTTATTTTGCAGACAAGAAATAAACTTTCGACCTTACAACAAAAGCAGCAGCCAAAAAAAAAAAAAAAAGAACTTGTGCAGCAGCTGATGTGCAAAAACAATTCAGCAAACTTCGACAAAAGCAAACTCTTCAAATCTTTTTTATTTTTTGGTTTATTTATTTAAAAATTTTTTTGGTTACATTTTCTGTTTTTCGCTGGCAAGAGCCACACGCGCGCGACTGACTTAGGCCATTGTTTTTGTGGCACGCCCTGCAGTTGTAGGCAGTTGTAGGCAGTTGCGGGCGTCTGTTAATGAAAATGCTAACTCAAAAGTTAAATGGAACATAATTTAATATTTTAACAAAGTTTGTCTAGGCTCGCGCGTCAAATTAGTGGCAGGCTCGGCAATTGTTGGTTCGTATGCCGCGTAAAGCTGCTGGCTGCAGCCTTTCTGGCACCGCGTAGCACAGCGGGTCGCTGTGCGTATTTGCTCATCTGCCGCATTGCAAATGTCTGACAAACGATGACAAAGCCAGCCAAAAGATGACGACAAGTAAATTTATTTTCCATTCTAAGCTGTTGTCTTTTTTGATGTGCTTCCTTTATGTCTTAAGCGCGCGCGCTTGCGTCGCTTTAAAGGATGTCGCATAATAAATCATGTCGCCAGGCATAATTTATACCAATTGTTGTGCTGCTGCTGCTGCTCTCTTGCGTTTTAAACAAATACTACAAAAAAAAAAACGCATAAATATCATAAATATAACTTGCACATAAACACACACACACACGCACATTTTTAATGTCACTGTAATAATTAATCAAATCAAATGAAAAAAAAAACAAAACAAAACAAAACATAAGAAAAAATAAATGAAAAACGGATAATCGAAAAAAAAAAATCGTTAGCAGTGACACCGGCGGCAATGGCGCGCGAGAAAAGTCCGTCCGCGTCTGTGGCCAAACGCAAGTATGCAATATTTATGAAAAATTGCTTTGGTTTGGATTGGTTTCGTGCGCTTTTGTTTACGATTTAATTTATTTATTTTCTTGTTTTTTAACAACTATTAATTAAACGCTTTTGTTAGCTTTAATGAAATTTATTTGTGCGCCTTTGAACGGCATGCAGCAAAATTACACAAAAAGCACATGTGAAAAATAAATAGGAATAACAAAAGGGGGAAAAAAAAAAAACAAAACAAAATGCAATTGAAATAAATGATTTTGCAAACAATTGCAGCGGTTATGATTTATAAATTTAATTAAAAATGCATATTTAATATGTGCATGCTGTGCCTGTAAATCCCTTTAGGTGTTAAGTGTGCCGACAACAACAAAAACAAAAACAGGAAAAACAAGTGAAACAAAGTAGAATAAAAATTAAAATTTTTGCAATTGCATTGCCTAGAAGTTTTTTATTTAATTATTTGTGCTTGAAAATAATTTCAGCAAAAACGATTTATTAACATGCAACAACAACAACAATATAAATAAGCAAGTGTACAAACATGCAACCAAACAACAAAATAAAAAATATAAAACAACAACAAGACAAAACATAAAAAAAATGAAACAAGCACAACCCGGCAATTGCATTGCCTGCAACGGCGCATAAAATCAATCAACGTTAGTTCCTACAACAAACGGAAACTGTGCACAGGACAACAGCACTGACAACAGCATGAATAAATGAAGTTAAAAAAAGACGAAAAAAAGTCATACAAAAAAAAAAAAAATAGATAAAAACAATTCGTAGTGTATAAATATTAAATGGTGTTGAAGTTGTGCATGGCGCATTAAAGAAAATTTAAATGCTACATGTCCTTTTTTTATTGTCCATGTTGTCGGTAGATTTTGTTTGCCAAATCGTTTTCGTACATGTTTTTTTTTTGTTTCTTTTTTGTAGGGTGTATTGTTTTCCTTCGTTTTATTTTTTTGGCAATTAAAATGTTGCACAAATTCGGTTGCGGCTATACAGGCGCGATTCTGGACAGATAAGCGAAGTGTCGCACTTTTGTTTGCATTGGGGCAGGAATAGCGGAATGCTGACACGCTGCATAGTCGTAAAAATTACGCGCAATAAAACCGACAGCTGCTCAGATTTTATAGACTGAAGCAAAGTGTTTCAATGCTGTTAAATTTGTGCCAATAATTAAATCGTAAAAAATAGCAAGACTAGAGCGATTTTTGGCCAATGGCTGATTTTGTTTTGGGTTTTATTGCATCAAATCAAACCGATTAAAAGTACAAGGTAGGCACCTGTAGGCTGTGCTTCTGGGCAGTTCAATTTGCTATTGGCACTGCTTATGAAGCGCACTAAAATATTTAATGTCGGTTAATTGTGTATACAAATATGTGATGCAGTAGGGACGGCTGAATGTCGACTAGTCGTATTTGATGAAAAGCTTATATAACTGAAGCGTTTTAAGTCATAAACTGGTTTACTTTACAGCCGTCAGCTTCATGTCAGAATGCACAATACTGAGCAATCAAAAATTCGTTAAAGTCGACGTTAGCCCTGTAGGCAAACCTTCATTGTGAGTTCATTGTCTGTCAAGAAAATTAAATATCGGTTAAAAGAAAAAGTCAGTTGCATTCTCAACTTAAAACTATATAGTGGCATGTGTCACAGCCAGGAGTTTGTTCGACGTGTTGACATTTTTGGTTCTATTGTTAATATAATTTATAAAACATTTTTCAAGAAGATATTAATTTTACTTGGTTCAATCCCTATAAATTTTTATCAGAAATGGTGAAAAAGAATTTAAACTTAACTTGCACAAAATACCTTTTCCAAAGCACACTTAGGTTTGATTAAGAATTTGTATGCATACAAATTTAAAATTTTTTTCATTTCGTGTTCGATTTTACAAATTACTTGAAATTGAAAATTTTTGTGACAACAAAATAAAGCCTAAGTAAATGGAATCGTTGCTTACATTCCACAGTTCTTCGCAAAGTGTTCACAAAAAATAACAAGTTGAGAGTTGTCACACAGCTAACCTAAATTATCTGCCAGCACCTTAACTCATGTCGCCTATGTCAGGTCTAGCGTATCAAAATATTACAAACTTACATAAAAATTCTGTTAGCCAGACCAATTTCAGCTGCAGGTCTGACAATAAACACTATGACACAATAATGCAAATAATGCACACACATACGTATGAAATATGCCAATGCAAGACATTTCGTTATTATTTGCTGGTAAATTGTAATTTTGTTTCTAATTACGTAACGAATACATTGAGCACAAAACTACAGTTATGTCTATACATGCTCTTATATGGATAAAAAGATATAATATAGAAGAAAAAAAAGATGAAGACGAATGCTTTTGTCTTTTGCGCTTGAATCGTTCGAAGCTTAATTGCTGCATGGTACAATGTGCTGTGTTCTGGCTACACTGGCAGCTACAACAACAATAGCAACAAGAGCCAGTACGCGGCAACAAATAAATAACAAACACACTGCCGCCTGTAAGTCTTCGTTGTTTTACGCCATGCACACACACACACACACACACACTCGCCAAGGCATGATGTAACACAAGTAAACTGCCAATGCAAGTCTCTGCTGGGCAACAATCGATCTTCATGCTCTCTTTGCTGCGAGCATAAACTATGCGATGCGCTTGTCCTGGTCATTATTGTTGTCCGTTGTCCTGTTGGCTGTTGTCTTCTGTAGTTGCTCGCATTGTTGTACGTATGTTGTGCTGTCTTTTGTGTGTAATTAAACATTCGCCAATGGCATGAAGTCGACTTCATATGTACATGTGCGAGTAAAACATAACAATCGCATTGCATCGCTGCTTATTCGAATCGAACTCTGTCGAAGGCAGCTCGACGCCGTGTGAGAGTTCGTGTCGTTAGCCAAAGCGAAGATTTCTTGTCTTGGCCATCCTGTCGCCGGATATGTTGGCCGAATGGCCGCCGGATGTCTGTTCAATATCAACAATCCATACAATGCACAATGGCCATGTTGCAATGCGTTGCGTTGCCGTTGCTGTTACCGATACCGATGCTGTTGCTGTTGCTGTTGCTGATGCCGATGTCCTGCGCTATGCTGCGTTGCGTTGCTTTGCGCTGCGAATGTTTTATGTGTGTCGATATGAGTTTTTATTGTTCGGCTAAGCAGCAGCCTCGGCAGCATAAACTATTTCTTAGGCCATTAGTTTGACACTTGAAAATTTAGTGTATTTTATTTAGTACGCATTACTCGTAAGCTTGGCAATTACATTGGCAATGCCAAACTAAGGACTTCATTATGTTTCGGCTAGCTTCCGGCGGTGTGCATTGCAAGGAAATGGACTTTGGCCGCACAAAGCCAACTGCGACGTGTGAGACGAGAGTCAACACACAAAACTATGCAACAATTAAAAAAGTGTTGCACAATTGTTTTATATTTTCATTGTTGTTGCTTGTTTAGTTACTGTTGTTTTTGTTGTTGTTATACGTATATGCTACATTACTTGCTGCTAAGTTTAGGTACGTATAAGGCAAACATACATTAATTACATTTGAGGCAAAACTAACGCATTCTCATATGAAATTCTAATTAAGCAAAACAAGAAGTAACAGCACGGAGACGAGGCGGGGTGCGAGAATGTAAACCGCACAGTACTCACTTGCATGGACGGACGGTTGCTGGGACAGCTCATATGTTAACACATGCCGCATGCATAACATAAACATGTTACTTTTGTTTGTTTGTTGGTTTTGTTGTTGCTGTTGCTGTTGTTGTTGTTGCTGTTTTGGCAGTTGCTGTTTTGAGAATTTTTCGCATTTACGTTGCTATTTTACGAGTAGTGCACCTAATGCGACCACCATTTTGTGTTTGTTGTACAACATGGCAAAATGTTTCAATGAGCGAATTTTAATCGAGCTAAGCAGCGAAAAGGCCGCAACTTTCGGTAGGTACTGTATGCGGCTGGTGACTGTAATGCTTGGCATTTAATTACCAGTCGCTGGGTTTCCATAATTTATGAAGACTAAAAACATTTATGCATTAATTAGTGACTGTAACTGTGACTCTGGCTCTGACTGCGAATGAGACTGTGACTGCGACTGTGGCTGTGGTTTCGCTTCGGCGACGTACATTGAACTTGAAGTAAATGTGGCCTGCTGTGGGCGCAGGGATTAGGCGCCGTTGATTTATATTACAGTTACTTTGTTGCCAGACGCTGCAACACGTTAACAGCTGCGCGAGTTCTGCTGTTTTCCTTAAGGTTAAAGTTAACATTTTCTCGCCTTTTTTTTCGTTTTCGTTAGGGCGAGTGATGGGCCTGCCTTACCCAGCGTTTAACAAATTCCTGCCAGGGCAAGCTGCCCTGATGAGTTCTGTATTATCCGCTTAACGCAATTTTGCCAGTTTCACGCTTAGCTGTTTAATTTAATGTCCTTCGGAACATGTGCAAATGTATGCAGGACGCGATTGCTTGGTCGGAATGAACTTTTGTTTATTGTTTCCACACAAAGCATAAATTAGAAAGAAAAACAGTGTTTTATTTAGCTCTGCGTCGGAGTATATGAAAACAAAAGCGCCTTGCTTCCATATTCGCATAGGTAGGGTTTTCCGGTCAGGTTATGGACACAATCAAATATACATACGTACATCTAAGTATGGCAAATACTTCAGCAATAGCTAAAGTCATCTTAACTTATATTTTCTGAGTATTGGCTGTTAATACTGCAACACATTTTGCGCCTTCATATGGACTTTGTTTCTGGCTGCTATTGTGTAAATCTGTTCTAGACAGGAAGCGTTTCTGTGCGACGCTAATAAATCTTTGCGTTGCAATAAAAATATTATATATGCCTTTGACAATAGTGCTTAGTGCGAGCTTAGTTCAAAACCCTCGCAGTCGCAGGTGTTGAGTGTGTTCACTTCATAAAGTTGTATGGCTAAGCAGTTGAGACTTGATTCCAGTATATTATTCCTGTCAGTATGCGAACCTGGGACCGCATTTGCTATGCAGCTAACTTTGAAAACAAATGGGCCCATTAGATGTTTGTGTTATGTGAAGTTCGTTCTCAGACGTGTTTTTTATTTTGCTTAAATTTTATGCGCACAATTTTGAAGAGAAAGAATTTAAGTTTTTTGTTTATATAATCAAATTCAAAATATTGCGAAAGTTTGCTTTGCGACTTGTATTTGTTTTTGTTCGGATTTGCAAGGTTTTGCATATTAATATTTTGAATTAGCATTAATATGCCATAGACATGAGGAAAAAAGCGGCCAACGAAGCCAAATGCAGCGCATACCCAATACAGGCCGGCGCTGTGTTAAAACTTTTGCTAATTATTTAATTAAAAAGTTTTTGCTTACATTTTATCAGTAATAAACGTTTTTTTTTTCTCTTTTGATTTTTTGTGTTGAGAAGCTGAAATACTTTGCTTAACTACTTGCTAACCAAATAATTCCCACTTTTTTTTATTCTAAATGCTTAATTATGTTTTCTTCTTTTTTCATTCTACTTTTTTGTATTTGGAAAACTTTTGCTAATAGAGACTCCTGCATGAACGTTGACTTTTCTTTATGCTCGTAGTTTTATCAGCCTTAAGCGTTACAAAGGAGGAAAATTTGTAATCTCGACTTGCTGAAAAGTGTTTGAGACTTGTAGCAATAGAAAAGTTTTATTTACTTAATGTCAAGCCAATGCTTTTTGCCATCAGTCATTAATCATTTTATTGAAAACATGACTACAGCAACAAATGCAACAACAAATGCTGCCAGCGCTGAATGTACAGAACGTACAGAAGCGATTTTGTTTGTTTTTGTGTTTGTATTTGTTTGTTTATAACTTCATTAAATTTGGCGCATACGAAAAAAAAGAAACAGCGCAGAAAACAAAAAAAGAAAACAAAAAAAAGAAATAAAAAAAAAAAATAAATAAGAGGAAAAAGTGAAATGAAAAGAATAACGAGCAACACACCACAACAACTCGGTTGACAATTAACGCTGCTTATGAGCTTATGACATTTGCTTATGCTAAGAGTTTGTGAAGTACTTTGCGCGCGCACAATGACTTTGAAGATTGATGACAATGATTTATCTTGCTTACTACTTCACCGCCTAACGCCTGCTGCCTCCTGCTGCTTACTGGCTGCTGGTTGCTCTGTTTGGATACGTTTTTGTTGTGCGCAATGTTTTAAAATACTCAAGAGCTTCATTAATTTCCACGAGTGCGTTGCAAGATAAACATTAAACGCACACACTCTCTCACAAATACGCACACACACATATATATATATATATATATATACACCTACACGCGCTGCTATTAAAGCCCATGACGCGACTGTATGGGGTCACGGCAGGGGGCCGAGTGCCGAGTGTGCACGGCGTTAAGCGTTAAGTGGCGAAGTGGCGAGGCAGCGGAAAGCCCTGACAAACAATGCGGCTAAGAAAAAGGCAGCCGAAGAAATGAATAAACATAAGTGAGCAATTAAAACCTCATTAGCATTTAAAATTTTACACAAATTATGCAAAGCTACCGCCACGCACGCACCCAGGCACGCACGTAGCCACGCACACGCACACACACACACACACACACACACATGTTTTATGTCACATGAAATCCGTACGTGGAACACACACACACATACGCACATAGCTACTAAGGCGCGTCCTGCTGCGTCGCTGTCAGCGTCGGCATCGGCATCGGCATCGGCGACGGCGTTTAAGGCGATTATTATGATTATTTTTATGAATTTGAATATGTTTGCGGCATGAATTTAAACTTATTTGCGTTCGTACAGATTCGCTTTGGTATGCTGCATACGATTACGTAAATGTATTTGTGGATTTGTGTGCATACACACGCATGGAATTTATGTAATTTTTAATGCATATTACGCATACGCAGCGTAGCCACAGTCATATTTAATTTGCTTTTGGCTCTCTCGCTCTCACGCTCTCTCGCTCGCTGCCTCGTTTGCGTCCGCGTGTTTTATTAATAACTAAGCAAGCGCGCAAATAAATTTTCCTACACGGCGTGTAACTTTTACAACTTTTTTATTAAATTTTCGCGTTCAACTTGAGTGGGTTGCAGTTGCCACATCACTTGGCCTGGCATGGCTGTGTGGGTGGTGTATGTTGGCTTGCCTTGGCTGCTTCAAGTGGCAAGCGGCAACGTTTGCTATACAATCAATTACAATAAAAAATATTTTTTTCTTACCAACATTTATGGTTATTGTTGTGCAGCAAAATTTAACAAAAAAAAAAAAAAAAATGGAAAAATGTAGCAAATATGCAAACATGCACACAAAAAATATATATATATACATATATATAAACAATGCAGACAGAGAAAAAAAATTGTAAAGAAGTTAGTGTGTATGCAAGCGTAAAGTGTAAGAAGAAATGTAAAAAGTTATTTTATTAGTTGCTACCATTTGCACAAAGGCTGGTTACCTAGTCAGGCTCGAACATTGCAGCACGTTGGGCTATGGTTGGTTAGGGACTGCAGCATGCAGGAGCAGCAGCAGCGAAGTAAACGCCTCAAGGGTGCAAATTATTTGAAGTGCAAATGCAAAAAGGCTGCGACTAACAGCGAGTGGCGAAAGTTTCAGTGACTTGCGACAAATGGTCCTTGCCGTTGTTCTTTTTTTATGCTTTTCTTTGATTCTATGTTTGCCTTATTTTTTAGTAATTACATTAATACGTTTGGTTGCTTTGCGTGTTGATATATAAATTTTTTTAATGCTGTTAATGCTGTTGCTAAGCAGTTTGAGTACTCATAGCCGCCACTATACAGCGTCTTCGAAGCAGTAGATTGAGGCGAACACCTTCTCAGCAGGCTAAGTTATGGAAGTTATGGTCGTATCTCGCACAAGTTAGAACATGGAATGAAAAGGCAATAGAAATTGTTTGGCGGCTTATCCAAGGCCATTGTTGAGCTACAAACTCAAAGCCACCAACTCACTAAGCCCACCGACAAAAGGCAAGCGTAGGGCAATGAAAGCTTTAAATATGAAAAAGTGATTTGCAAAGAGTTAAATTAAAAGCAAATGTTAAAAATCATATTTCTATGTGCAAACTTCATGGCAAAGCAAAAGTTTTTTAATAAAATGTTTGTTGTTCAACGAACACAACAAAAGTTTTTTACAATTGTTTTTGGCTTGTTGTTATTATTGTAGCGCAGTAACCCTTAAACTAACATCAAAAACAACAATAGCAGCAACAAAAATAAAAATAACAACAATTCTAGCCTTTGCGCGTGTGTAGGCAAAGTTAATCGAGTATGAAAATTGAAATCGCAGCAATTCAAAATGAAATTAAATAGCCACATCGCACATAGCACACAGCACACAGCACATAGGAAATGCGCATACAGCCATACGAAGCCAAAGGCGGCGCACCACAGTGCGTATGATGATTACGATTATTTTGTTTTCGTTTTTTTCTCCTGCGCTACACTGCAGCGTGTTGCCTGGCTGCGCCTGCTGCTCGGCCACGTAGGTAGATGCATTTAATTGTTATTTCAGGTGGCGTGAAAAGCAGAAGTCAAATGCCGTAAGTCGACTGAAAGCACTTTCATTGTCAGTTTACAGCATGACTGCGTTGACGCTATGCCGGCGCCTCAACCTGGCTATAAACACCTTTGAAGAGAGAGAGGATAAGACAAAAAAAAAAAAAAATAAAATAAAAACATACTCCACACAGGGCTTGCGGCCAAATCGAAGCAACTATGCGCGAGTGTGCAGAGATTTACGTTCGACTTGAAGTTCATTTAATTTTATCGCATTGCAGGACAATTCGTTGCTTAGCGCGTTCCTGCCAAGCAGTCAGCCAGCCCTGCAAGCCTGGCTCGGTCGATCTGGCAGTGTGGATGTCTGTTTGTCTGTCTGTCTTTGAAAACGATTTACGAAATTTGATAAATTTTTATACCTTCCGGGCGTATTTTCGCCCACTTTATTGCTGTTGTTCACCGTGTTGCTGTCTATTTTAGCCGACGGTGTCTTCTGCACTAAAGTGTGAAATTTACTTTTGTGCGCACGCTGAATTTTTTTTTCCATTTTTTTTTTATGTGCACATTCTCGTAAAACTTAGCAAGCGGCGAACGAGCATTGAGACAGTATAGTCGATTTTTTTTTTGTGCTTATTTTTTGGGGCAGATTGAAAATTTATTACGTTTTTATTGCTTTAATGTGCCGATAATCGAAAATTTATTTAAAAGTTTATGGTTAGGCAGTTTAGTTTCGTTGCGTTTTGTATTGGCGCGGTGTGTAAGTTGATTCTCTGTAATAGATAGTCTTGTGGCTGCTGTTGTGGCAGTGGCAAGTTGGGTATGGCATTAGAGACATCTTTTTTTGAATTTGAGCTTTGAGGTTTACAAAGTTTTACAGATTTTTCCGCTGAACATGTGAGAAAGAGCGAATTTTTATAGAGTTGAAAAGCGTAACAAATTTATAACGGAAGTGTTTTTTTTATATATGTGTATGTGTGTACGTATATAGGAAACTTAAACTTCGATTAGAGCATTTAAAGACTAAAAATTTAAGAGAAAACACCGTTAGATTTTAAGTCGTAAGGGACGCAAAATAAAAATTGCTAGCAAAATACCGTTCATAATTAAATGACTGTTTCATTCCGTTCTATGCTAATATATGATCGCCAAGATAAATACCAGCAAGCCTATCAGTGCACTTAAAATTGACAATCATTGGAACAGAAACATATTCTATCCCACTTAACAAATGAATATGTTGTAATAGATGTCCAGCATTGTTAACAATTGGTAAAGTAATAGGATGCAAGAGATTTTTGTTAGATGTTCTTGGATTGATAAAGTACCTTCAAAATTATGTATATTTATTGAATGGGAATATAATTTATTTGTAAATTCTAATTTTAATAAAATGGTTTGTGAAATCTAGTTCTCTGCTTTTCACTTTTGATGCGCTTTCAAAATATTTCAATTAAATGCTGTAGACAATCTTTTAATGGAACCGTTTGAGGATTAAAAGCGCACAATGCCATTTTTATAAATTTCCGCATGGTGAGCATAGAAAGGCAAACTTTAAATATTTCATACCACATCCGCCATGTTCAAACGAAATAGTTATTGAAAAAAAAATCCCAACTGATGGCTTTGTACAAAATATTTAAGCATTTCACAGTTGGCGAACAAGCGCACAATCAAACTTTGCGCCAACAGCACGTTCCCTGGTGTCACGCTGCGTATGAGTATTTTGCTGTGCATGCATAATTTACGGCGCCAAAAATGAAAGCAGGATAGGAAAATGGCAAACGAAACTTGCACAAAAACATTTTTGACTATTCAAACATTGGCTTGTAAACGGTAGGTAACCAACAGCAAATAAGTTGCTAACTACAGAGTTTAACATGGCATAAGCCGCTTATGCCAATGCAAAATATTTGTGTTTGGAATTTTTAAGCCACAAATATTGCGCATGTGTTGCCAGCACATAAACGATAAAAAGCGAAAAACAAATTTAAAACAGAAAAAAAGGAAAAGAATAACAGCAAAAAAGGGACTTTTGTTCCAGGTTTAGGTGGCGGGAAGCATTATGCATTCATTAAAGCATGCAATTATTCAAAATAAAAGCAAAAATAAAAATAAAAGTTAAACACCATAAATATGAATGAATGAAATGCTGCTTTGTTTGCAATGTGTAATATAATGTATGTAAATATTGTATATATACATATGTATAAACACATTAACAATAAAAATAGGCGTTAACTAGCGCATCATTTACACAGTTGCATTTTATTTAATATTTAAGTATTATTATAATTATTTTTAATATTAAAAACGGCCGCACGAAGTTTGAATTTTTAATTATAATATTAATGCATACACAGCAGCACTGTTTCCACAATAACGAACCATGTGTCAAAAAAAGCGACAAGATGTTAAAGTCGCAAAAAAAAAAAAGGAAAAAAAACCAATAATATATAATTAAGCATATTTTAATTTAAATAAATATGCGTTTTTTCTGCATATAATACATTCACAATGAGTTGTGACTGTTGCATTATTTACATTTCAATTTGTGGGTATATAAGTGCGCATTAAAATCAAAAAAGGCAAATAATGATAAAATAAATTACATGCATCGGATAATCATAAGTTTCTCTCATTTCGCCTTATTATTTTATATTGTTAGGCAAAAATTCAATTGGACTATGTGCAAAGTTTGTTAAAACCGAGGCGAAGTACGTTTGCAGTCGCTGTCCGTCCATGCGCAAGTTGACATTACCCACTCGGTTGACTGTCATCGTCGACGTACTTTGTTGCACTCCGCTCAGCAGCAGTTACTTTGATCAGCCTCTGGTTTGCCTTTGTTTTTCTTGCCTTACTTGCCTTTCTTGCTTTCTTTTAGTTAAACTTCTTCAATTTAACTTTTCAATGCAGTGCAATCAGTGTTTAGCATGTAAGCAGTTCAACTTTAGCGCGGCATCAGCTTAGACAAAAACAAAAAACGCAGAAGCAATAAGAAACTTCGCAAAAAATTTGTAAGTAAGTAAATCGTAACGACTTTACACGAACTCGAACTGTCATCAGATATTCGCCGTAAAGCAAAGAGATTTTTGTACTTAAAATTTGTTGCAATTTCTCTTGTCTAATGAGAATCGTTTTGGTGCGTTATCTTTGCTTTGCTTAACATGTCGGAAAGTTTGATTAACTTTTGAGTGGCTGTACGCGAGTTTTTATAACCTAAGTTATGCTCAAAATCAAAATATATTTCAATTTGCAAACTTTTATTATTTAGATTGTATAAAAAAATCTGTCCACAAATTGGTTTGGCTTAGGATAAAAAAGCAAGCAAGGGGCGGACTATTTATATTGTTTGCCATTTCTAGAAGTCCTGCAATAAGCAGTAAACCTTCAGATATTTCCGATTTAAGCCTTTTTTTCTTTTGTTGTCATCGTCTATATTATTGATTGGTTTATGTTAGTAATTTTTATATCAAAGTATCGAAATTATTATAACCGCTTAATTATTTGTAATTGGACCTTTTTTAGGATGCCTCAGCTTTTTTTTTGTGTTTGGAATTGTAGATGATCTTGATGGATCTTTGGAACTAAATTTAGTGTCTTCGCAGATTTTGCACAGTATAATTGTCTAGATCACAGAAAACTTATGTCAGATAATTGGCTAGGTTCCAGTCTTATCGTAGTTGACATACAGTTAAGAAGCAGCATTGCTATTTCATTGATTGATTCATAGGTATATAATGAAAGTTTGATAACCGGAAAATTTTCGTTATTGTGATTATTCTAAGTATGAGAGTTTTGTAGTCTATTCAGCTGTCATTATAGCTAAGAGAATAATATAACATCAAAGTGATTCGATGTACAAATGGCAGCTATTTGACGTAGAAACGGTCGAAGTAGCTTGCTCAGTCAGGCATACTCACAGCGTCATATGGCCGGTCGTTTACAATCGAATTTCATAATATGGTTCTGTGAAACTCACAAACACACTTTGTGATAATTGGTCATTCATGGAGAACTCAAACTAATTTTGATTTTTGACGAATTTCAGATATGTTCATGAATTTTGTCGGTATTTGCAGTGTAGCATATTGTGAGCAAATTGTTTCGGGTTTCTTCTTTTTTTTGTTGGCTTTTGTTCTTGTTTTGTTGATATGGAAACGTTGAAAGAATGTGTGCATTTACTGAAGCAAAGAAAAATATGTGAAAAGAGAATGAAGAAAACATTGGAAGTGGCGAACAAGCAATATGATACAAATAAACAGGTGAAAGAATGCTTAGAGTCGATGTAGTCATAAGAATCGTTTACCAAAAACATTATTAAAACATCGAATATTTTTGGGAACAAATTTTATCTTTTAAATTGAAACTTGACTATGAATGCATTTACTCACATTTTTAAATGCTTTGCCACATTTAATATACTCGATTTTTAAAATTTGATTTTCAACTTTATTTTCACATTTTGTAAGTTTGTCAAAACCTCTTATAGCTTAGAGCCATGTTTCCGGCTTTTAGTCGCTGATTGCCACAGCGATACTTCCGATTTTTAGTTGTTGCTTTTTAGGAACTTTAACTTTAATTTATTTTTCTATGTGACAGTTTATTAAATTGTGAACTTTTTCACGTTTTTAATTAATTTTAAATTCAATGTCATTTTTTATTTCTGCTTTGGCAAAAGTTTCTTTGGCTCTTTCATTCAGTTGTTTGTAGGCGAGGCGGCAGCTTTATTTATTTTGCATTTTATTTTTATATTGAAAAAGTCAGACGAAATAAATACCGACACATCGAACAATAAATTTTAAATCTAATTACGCGCACCATTTAATGCAAAAGGAAGCACGAAACAAAGCAAGCAATGATGGCGGAACAAAGCAAGACCGAAAACCGGAAATGGCGGAAAGAAAGCAAGTTTGTATATTGATCGGCTACGTATGAATGAAAACATCGGACGTGCGCAATTCATTGGAAAACTTGCAAGGGAAACGAAGAAAATGCGTGCTACATTACATGAAAAACAAAACAAAGTAAAAAAACACTCATGAAAGAAAAAAAAAAAAGCATGCCTTGACCAAATGGAAATGTGCAAATGCTTTGTCAGCGCAGGCAAACGGTAAACAATGCCCAGAGTTGCAGCTCGTATAATTTTTATTTAGTTTTAAAATATTTGCGTATATTTAATAAAATTGCTTGCGGTTCAACTTTTGTCGGTTGCAATCCTTGCTTTTCTTGTGGCTGCTGTTGCTTAGGCGCCAGCGTCTTCAACCGTTGCCACAGCCTGAGCCCAAGACTCAGACGAGTGAACTTGTGACTGTCGAATACAAATGAGCATTGGCTTGGCTAGGCTGGGTTGGGTCTATTTTGTTTTTGCTTAAAATGTTTTCTACAATTTACGCTTTTCATGCGCCAAGCGTGCGGAAGGAAGGCGGCGCTCAAACTGAAACTGAAGCCGAACAGCCATCAGCCACATCCGCAGTCAAATGGTCAACATTGCTCAGCTTGGCTGAGGTTCTTTGATGGTCTGTGGGTAGATTGGACGGACGCTTCGACCGTTTGCTGAGCGTGGAATCATTTGTGGCAGAAAACAAAAAAAAAAAAAATAAAATCGAGAAAAAAAATAATACATTATGGTTAAAAGTATTTAATTGCGCCAGTTTTTGGTAATTTTTCAACAAAGCAACCGAAGCGCAGCAAGTTTCAAAAATGAAACACTACGAAAATATTTCGTTGTGTGGCTTTAGCAGCTGGCCACGAAGTTTGGTTTTGCTTTTAAATGTTTGCAATTTTTTAACCGCAGCACCTAAAGACTTCAACTATGTGTTTTATATTTCAGCTCTTATTTTCAATTATACTGAATTTTACGGCTTTCATATATTTCCGTTTTTTTGTTTGGTTTGGTTTGAGATTTATTAAAATTTTTTTTTGTTGTTTTTTTTTTTATTTTTTTTTTTTTTTTGAAAATGCAATGTGGAAATTCGATGCAACAGAAAATTAAACTTTTTTACAAATAATAATAATATAATTGGCTAAAGCAAAAAAATATCTTATTTCTTATTATGATTCATTTTGTAATTATTTAAAAATCAAATTAAAATCCAACCTGAAAAGAAGTCAAAAAAGTTGTTCGCGTCAAAAATTAAAATCCATGAAAACATTGCAAACGCCGCCACGACAAGTTTTGTCACCAAGCACAAATGCTTCAAGCTTTATGCCCCAAAGCTGCCTGCCCCACAGTCTCAGACGCTGCTGCTGCTGCTGCTGTTTCCCACTGTTGGCGCGCTGTGCGGCTTTATAATAAAATTATGCTTAATTTATATGCAGGGTGCGTCATTTGACTGATGCCTACTAATGACTTCCTAACAATTTTTAATATCTATGCAAATGAACATAAATTGCTGGTGAACATTCTCGCCTATGCTCGAGCCGCCACTTGCCGCAACAGGACGCAGCATTCGATTCGGCCTGTCTCGAAGTGTTCACGTTTGTGCGGTAACTCCGCTTATTTGTGCTTTGTGTTTAGCCATTTTTGTTTGATTTTTCCGTGTCGCTTTGCACTTCTTGGTTAACCGTTTAGCCAATGGGTCCACAGCGACACCACACAGCAGCAGCAGCAGCAGCCACAGCATCAGCATCAGTAGCAGCAGCAGCAGTAATATCAGGATGGCGATGGCGGTGGCAGCTTTAACGGCGTGCGGCATAACTACGGTCACAACAACTGCTCTCTGGCGTTTAATTAAATGACATTATGGTCTTTGGGCTAAGTCAAGTTGAGGCTAAAACAACGACAGCGACAACAAAAACAACAGCAACAACACAACAGTGAAAGCGACAGCGACAGCGACAACGATGACTATGACTATGACGACGACAACAACTGCTTGGGGAGTTTCCGCTGTTGGACCTTGTTAAGGCTTTTTTCTTCTTGTCGTTGTCACTTCGAATGTGTAAAATGGGCAAAATATTTGCTAAAAATGTTGTTCTTGGTTTTTCTTCTCTTTTTTTTTTGTGTGTTTGTTTTATTTTTGTTTATTTATTTTTGTGTTTGGATACGTTGGTGATTATTACGACACATAAAAATGATTAAAATTTGAAGGTCATGCGAAAGACGTTGCCTAGGTAAGGGAATGGCTATCAAATTGTCAGTTTCAAAGGGTAAACAAATAAAAGTTTATTGAAATAAAGACAAATAAATAAATTGAGAAATAAATTCTACTGAATTTTATTCATGAACTTTTTTGAAGTTATTGCTTTTAATGTTTGTGCACTTCACATTTGTGAAGGACTCTTTGTGAGATAAATTTTCATTTTAACTTATACTCGCACACAGAGCCGAGTTGATAGACACTAAAATGGCCTTAAATGAGCAATCTTCTTTTGGTAGTTAAATAGTCGAAAACTGCAGCCGGCTCAGTCAGCATTTCATCAGCTTATTTGTATACTCACACCAATGCCGTACTTCTTTCTATTTTGTTGTTGAAAAGTAAAAATCACAAGAACAAAGTTTAAATATTACAGCTTACCAAGCAGTAGGCTAACAAAGCAGCTAAAGGCATTTGGGAATTTAATATTTCTCTGAACGAGTTAGACTTTTATTCATTGCATGTTCAGAGCTGTTGAATTTATTTGCAGATTAATTACTCAGTATATTCTTTGTATTTTTATTAGCCAAAAGCTCTATAAGTATTTTAAAAAAATTTAAATATAAGTTTGCTTTTTGCGTTGAAGTTCATAAAGCCAGTACCTAAGTGCAATAATTCTGTTAAGCTTGAGCCTGGGAGCTTGCGTAAATGCAGAGTTATCTCAGCAGCCTGGCTTAAGTTTGCATTTTGCTTTTATGTGTTTGCGGTTTGAAAGGGTCATAGAGTTCTGGTTTTGTTTTTAGTGAAGGCAGCCGTTAATGGTTGGAGCCAATGCTGCTGCACAGTTAGGAAAACTAACCAATTAAAATCTCCAGCATGCTTCTTTACAGATTAGGTCAGTTTTCAAGGTCATTGTTGTTAGACTTCTCTAAATAGCACATATACTTTAGCCTTGCGCGTTGAAAGCATAATTGAGCCTCTCAATTTTTAATGCTCCCTACGTTTGCCTCGTATACGATAAGGTCAATGTCAAGTCACTTTGCCTGCTTTGGCATAAAAATTACGATACTGTACTTTGGTTTTCATTTACTGTTAGTTTTTGCTTTCCCATTAATTTTAATGTAGTTTTTCAACGTTTTGCATGAGTCCGACACGGCAAGCAATTACAAATCAGCGCAGCAACGCATTTAATCTTAATTTCAATTAAAAATGCACAGAGAAGTTACAAACGCATTAATAAATTGCATAACTGATTTTTTAATTTGGCTGCAGCTGCATGGCATTTTTTATGTCTCCCTTAGTGCATTCCCTTTTCGCTCTGTGTTCTTCTCGTTCGCACTCGCTGTGTCTATCTCTGTCTCTGGAGTGAAATTACAACTGCAACAGCAATGCTCACATTTCACGCCAAGTCATTAGCAACTTAGAATAATGACTATTTGCATTGCAAATCGTAATGCAGCAAAATCAAAGTGAAAAAAATTAAATAAAAAAAAAAGCAAGGAGAAAGGAAAAATTAACAGCACACGAATATGTAATGAGTTGAAATCTGCATGAGAAATATTTTGTAATTATGCTTAACACGAAATGCATAATTCGCGACTTAAGCTGCACAAATTTTTTGAGCTGCATAACACAGCGCTAAGCCGTTATGGCCAAAATGCTTTTGTGAAAGTTTGAATTTTGCACAGCTTCAGCGACTTGCGCAGGCCATAACTGAAAACTAGCTCAAATTGAGAAAATATTAAAAAAATATCATATTACAAACAACAACAACACCAACAACGAAGAGAACGACACGTACAACGATAACAAAAAACAAGGAAATTTCGCATGCCTGCAGCGCATATACAAACCGATAAATGCGCAGCACAGGAATGAGCAGCAAATTGCAAAACTGGCCATGGACAACAACCGCAAATTTTCCGCTTGTAAAAATAAACTGTGCGCATTTAAATGATAGAGCAGCATGGAAAATGATCACGAAAACATCATCATCAACAGCAACAGCAACATCAGCAACAGCAGCAACATCAACAGCAAAAGCAATAACAACAACATAAACGCATAATAGTTGCATGCAAATCTGCTGTCAAGGGGATGATGGGATGGAGGGATATTGGTGGCCACACAATGCAAATGTATGCATATTGTAGAGAGGAAAAATCAAAAAAAAAAAAAAAAACGCGAACAAAAATGTGGCAACATTTTTTGGCAGCCAATTTTGTGCTACAGACAGTACAGCAGCATTTTCACAGTCACTGACTGACTGACATCAGGTAGTCGTGAATTCCGTACTTCCGGCTCTGTGCACGGAAATACCAAAACCAAAACTAAAACCAGCAAAAAACCAAACAACATAGAGGATAAAAACAAAAATGTGCAACAGCAACTGCATCCGTGTAGTCTAGTGTAGTGTACTTTAGTGTAGTGTAGTTGGCCAACACTTTGTGCTCAGCTTACGCGCTTGGCTTGCATATAAGTATATGCAGTCTACGGGTATTCAGTATTTGCATATGTTGCCAGCCGCTTACGAATGGCCTGGCACTGCACACGGCACCCAGGCCATGGTCAGTGGGTTGCACACGAGTGCGCTTCCTGCCATCTTGGTAGGCGCATGTTAAGTAGTTTGTTTGCTCTTTACCCCTGCAATTGCCGACAGTTTGTTTCAATTTGACTTAGAACGTTTAGTCGCTTAAATAAAACCGAAGTACAAAAATATGCAACTCTGCGCACGAAAATATGCAACAGCAATTTAAAAATATTACACATACGCCACGTGTTGAGATATGCAGGCAATTTTCAGTTGCTATTGGCAAGAACTGAACATTTTTAAATGCCATTCTCTTAGTCTATTAAATCAAGTCACATGTAAATTGCCACAGTGAAAGCATGTCAGCAGCGAAATGTGTTTAATAGGGTGTCAAGATTTTAAAATCATATTTGAAATTGTCATGTGCTGCATTTAATTTTCATAAATCATCTTACTGTCGTGTGTTGTTTTTGTTTTCTTTTTATGCTTTTCGCTTTATTTTTTCAGTATTTTTTTTCACGCGCATGTCTTGTTTACACATGTTCGCAGTAAATGAGGCATAAAATGCTGATAATGTTGCAACTCAGCGACAATTGCTGAAACACGTGTCAACGTCAGTCAACTCATACGCATACACATATTCAAACACACTCCCACACGAACATTCACACCCACATACACGCGCACACAAGCATCCGCAAGCATACATCTGCCTATAAAAACACCGAACAAAAATGTCATATTTATTATTCATAAGGAAAACGAACAAAAAAAAAAAAAAAAAACCAAAATGAGAAAAGAAAAACAGAGCATAAACAGTCGTCTTTTGCCAAACTGTTGTTGTTGGTAAAATCGTTTGACAGCTTTTCACTTGCTTTGTTAAATGTTAATTAAGCAATTCGTGCATATTTAAACGCCGCATGTGGGCTTCTGTAGGGATTTCAATGCGCCTCTCGATTACGTCGGAAACGTTTAAGACATGAAGTCAAGGAGTTAATACAATTATTCATGCTTTGATGGATGACATGTATTTATAATTTATATAGAACATTGTTGTGTACCAGGAAAATGTAAGCAATTGTGACACGTGTTGTTTATGTGCAAAAATACTACAAAGTTGGTCCCATTTATTAATAAACCTTCATCTTGAAGCATTCATACGTGAAATACAGGACATAAACTTTGTTTCTGACATTTGGTAACTTTTAAATCTGTGGCTAAAAAAGAGAACAAAATATTATTGCTTCCAATCTCGGTTCTTTTCTTTCTGTAAAAAGAATGAACCGCACGGGTTGCGTTTTTATTTATTTGTTTTTTTTTTCGTCTTAGGGGAGCGTAGAGCTGCAACGGCTTTCACTCAAAAATATCAAAACACCAGGAACAAAAACGAAAATAAATCTTTACAAAATTATGCAAACAATGCCGTGCTGAATTAAAAGGGAGTCATAAAAAAGCGCGCGAGAAAACTGCGCTCCAAGCCGAACGAATATGAAAGACCACAACAGACGAACCCAGTCAACATACGCACACTTACACACACACACACACACACACACACACATTCACAGAGAGAACTGGGCTGACTGTAGAAGATAAACGTCCACTTGGTGCGTTCGCATGGAACTTCACGCTGTCATGCATCGGTACGCAAGCAAACAATGGGGTCAGCACTCAGCGCACTTGGCTTGGCACCATAAACAATAATAATAATAACAACAACAACAACAATGCAGACGACAAGTAGCGTAATTTGAAACAATTGAATGTTGATGAAAAGCGGCAGCCAGCGAAATGCAAGAATCAGCGAATACTTCGCGTAAGGCGTGGCTTGACTACAGTTGATTAAAATTCAAAACAAATACGGGAATCCCAAAAGCAAAGGATACAATAAAGACAAAAAAATTAAAAGGGATACCAAATGGATGAGATTTGGTAATAGAGCCACACCAGCAACATCACATGCAGTAGTTACTGCATTGCAGCTGCCATCTAAATTTGCCCACCTAGAGCACAGACGAGCTCCTCAAAAGCGGGAGGATATCTTTGAACTCGGCATTACACTCAGCACCCGAATCACACATAATGGTGGCACATCCACTCTTGAGCTGCATCAATGCAATCCAACTGATGGATGCACAGAAACACAATCAATTCAATATTGTTTCAATATCACTTGTGCATATTTGCATTGTCGACTGCATGGTGGGCGGCACTTCGCTCGGGCATTGTGCTGAAACAATAAAGTTGCTTGTCTGCAATATGAGAACCCTTGGCAACGGCCAGGGCCATGGCAGGGGCAGCGATGTGCTGGCATTTGTCAAAGCCCCACACGACACGTTTGCTCTGCTGTTGTAGCGTGAACTCACGTCACGTTGTTTATTTTTTTGACTTTCTCTTGTTATTGTACTTATTTACCTAACCGGTATAACCCAACAATTACGCACTAATTAAGCGTTAAGCCCGTAACAAATACCGTGCTTAATGTCTCAACAAACGTGCATTTAATTAAAAACGCAGAAAGTGCGCCGCCTTAACCCCAACTTAACCCACGGCCGTTAAAGTAATCGGTTAAATCATTTAAGCCCGCGTGTAATTAAATGTTTAAATAGACGATTTGTTTTTGTTTTTTCTGTATCGCTTTTACTTCTACGCATTTGTTAGCGACTTTGCTCTGCATATAATGAAATTTTTAAATAACTCAAATTGAATTTCTAACATATCATTTTTATACATTTGCTGTTTAAAGACTTCGAACGAATTTTATCTTCTTTTAGTATGAAAACTTGAGACACTTAACATTTCCTATTTTCCTTCACATTGATTATTGCAGCATATACTTTTCGCTTTTTGTTGCATTTATCGCTGTGCTGTTGTCACTTTGTTGTTGTTGTTATTGAGTAGGTATTATCATTGTTGTTGTATCAGTTGCACATCGAATACTCTACAAAGTGTATATAGCTTTGATTGCAGAGCCCTGCTTGGCCATGGTATCCTTGTGCAACTGATACTGCAAATTATTTGGTGGTAATCGCAGCAGGTCCTTCAGCTTTTGTCCAATCTCCAAGGCTGCTTCATCGTTATTGCCATCGGCAGTCCAAATAGCTGCAAGTCTAAACGTGTTACCCAGTCTCAATATTTGCATCAATTATGTGTGTCTCTTACAAATTTTGTTGCTCTTGCCACGTATGTTGATCACAGCGCCGCAGATTTCGTCAGTGGAATCGAAAGCTTCGCCAATCAGACACAGCAGCACATCGAGCCAGAGTTTGTCCATTTCCAGTTTGGAATTCTTATTGACTGTGATCACCCAACGGCCGCCCAGCTTATTGGCCGCATCCTCCCACATGGGTCTGTAGGAGCAAAACACTTAATTTGATCTATACGCTGTGCCTCGACACACGACACACGACCCTCCCCCGACCCAACACTCACCGTATGCCTTTTTTGAAAAGCGAATAGTCGCTGCCCATCTTGATCTCGGATGGTGGCTTAATGTGATTATAGAGACTGTGCATGCATAGAGAAGACTCAAGTAAGTTTTTCATTACCTTGCCGAATGATGTGAGTTACTTTACCTCCAGAAATCCTCGACCGTATCGAAACTGGTTATCTCGTTTTGCATATCCTCCCAGCTCTTGGTGCGATCATTCTCCAAATACCACAGGGTCCATGTGTTCTCCAAAGGATGTTTGAAGCGCAGATCCTGCTCCTCGATCGCTGCCTTGATGTTGTCATGGTCATTATCGCCGGATCCAGGTAAGTCATTCAGCTCCACAGTATCACGAATTTTACCCGGCTTTGATAAAAGCATTTTGCTACACCCTTTTCCCTTCTACTTGTACTTTCTGTATGTATATATGTCTCTATATATATATTTATATATATATATCTTATATATATTTATATATATACGCCTATATAAATGTGTGTCAGTAAATGAAAACCGCAATTTATGTGAAATTTGTACGCAAAATAATTTCAATTAAATATGGAAATGGAATTGTATTTTTGTTTTCTGCAGGCAGAACTGATTTGTTACAAAAATTATTATGTCTGAGTGTTACGAATTTTTCAACAAGGTGTACTCTGTTGTTTCCTAAAGAAAATGAGAAAAATAACAAAAATTTTTATACGTGTGCATGTATGTGAGAAATAAAAGACCCAACGAACCGAGTAGATTGCTGGCAGCCATAATCGCTTATCCATTAAATATTAAGTAGATTAAGCCGCAATGGGCATAATTATGGGTCTTGAGGGCTCATCACACTCCACGTAATTCAACTCTAAACTTTTTATGCGCCTTTGCCTTTTGCCGTTGCCTTTGCCTTTGCCTTTGCCGTTGGCTTTGCGTTTGCATGCGTTTCATCGTTTGCTGCTTGGCTTTCGATAAAATCATTCCTTATGGTTTTTATGTAAAGCGTTAATTTTATGACTGCGTGGAACACTTAGGCAAGCGTGCCTGAGAGCAGCAGCAGCAAAAACCGTCGAGGAAAATCGAGGAAAGCCGGAAAAAATTTACGCACTGTCACTTTTTTAGTGACACGTTCGTCTTGCCTTGTCGTCCCTTTTTTATTTTTTGTATCCCTATTCCTTGCAAGACAATGACGATGCTGCGCATGCCGATGATGGTGCTGATGATGATGATGTTGATGATACTGACGACATTGGCAATAATGACAATCCTCGTGTCAATGGCATTGCTCTTGATGTTTCTTATTTTATGTGCGGACATAAAAGTAAAAATATTACAAATTTCATTTGTGCAGAGACAAGTCAAGTCATGTCGATGGCATGATACTGCTATGCTTCGCATGGTTTGACTTGTGATATTGTCGCGTTTTTATCGATTTATTTCGTAAAATAAGTAAAATAAGTTACATCTAATAAAACAGGCATTTCATATATGGTTTGTCATAGTTACAGCGCATGGCAATCACACGCACGGAAATTGCAATAAAGTTGAAATTTAGTTGTAAATGTTTTATGACAATCGAAAACTGCTGAAACTGGGTTTGTAGGTGAGGCGAAAACAACAACAACAACAACAATAAGCGACAATGCTTTAAGGTAGGGCATGATATAAATTCGCAGAAAAATATATGAAAATTATTGTTGTTGACGTTTATTTGATTAAAGAACAAAAACGAAATTTTATAAATTTAATAAAGCAAAATGGGAATTTAAATTAATAAAAAACGAGACATAAATTGAATACTAAAACGCTAAGAACAAAAAATAATTTATTATTTTTTATTGGGTTAATTATATAGAAATACATGAAAAAAAAGTAAAAGTTTGTGATTAAATGAATTATTTAAACTATTCAGAAGTTATAATTAATAAAAAAAGTTTTTTTTATATGTAATAATATGTAAAAAAATAATTAAATAATCCCTGGTTTAGTTTTATATGAATGTCTGAAAATGGGCTGACTTTTTCAAGATTTCGTATTCGATTTTCGGTATTCCTTTAGAGTTTTCCAAAAATCGATGCTGAACGTGAAATTGCATTTTAAAATCATTATGTCTTTTATCGTGAGATTGATGCTTCCCTACAATTAAGGTATTCCAGCAACGTTTATTTTAAGAATTTCGTGAAAATGTTCTTAAAGAAGTTCATTCGATTACTTGCATCTTGTTTAAGAAAAGTATGACAAATTTCAATGCGTGCCTTATATGAAAATTTTATATAATTTGTAATGAAAACTTCCAAGGAACCGCTAAGACAAAAGCTGTTTCGTATACGAGTAAACATTTCATAGCTTTAGTGCTAGGCACCATTCGCTCCTTTTTGACTTTTTAGTGACCCCACAAGAAGCCGAAAGCCCATATAAGCCAAAAGTATGCAATTAAGTATTCAATTAAAACCAAACGTTTTTATGCTGCTAGCGTTGCTGCTTCTGATACTGTTCTTGTTGTTGTTGTAAGTGTACGAAAATTTAGAAAATTTCTTACGCTTAAATGAACTGAGCTAAAAGATTTGCGCATAAAACATTTTCCATAGCACTTTTGGCGCAAGAAAGATTACCTAACCACATAAAAGCATGAACTGCAATTTGTGGTTTCCATGCAAAAATGGGTTTCACTTCGCATCGCATCGCATCGCTTCACATCGCATAGCTCGGCAGTGTATTCTTTTGTTTTGCACATATTTCGTTTCGTATTCGCATGCGAGTTCAGTTGTGTGGAAAAAAAGCTAAGCATTTTGTATGAGGATAATTTATAGTTTTATGTGCTTTCGACTGAGTTGCGTTGTGGCAGTTTAGCAGCATGCATGCAGAAACCGCTAATATCTTTAAGTGGTGCAATTACGACGAATTGTGAGAACTTGTGAGAACGCATGAATGCGCAATTTATGCAGAGAGCATGCAGAGAACCAGCTACATACGAGTCAGTGTGTGGCCAAGTGTGAGACTTGCAGAGGGGCACGCCTAAAACTAGGCAACATATTTTTTCTTCTTTGCATATTCGTAGCCTGCCATGCATGTGACAATCAAGTGACACATAAAAAATGCATCAAAGGAAAGAAGAGCAGCATAACTTGCTGCACTTTTAAAGGTAATGAAAAGTGCGAAAAGCAAAAGCAAAGGAAAAAGAAAAAGGAAAAAGCTGAGTAGAAAAACTTCACTAGCAACCACAACAAGTGTCGTCGAAGCTGTTAGCAGTTTCACGGGCGCAAAAGACAAAGTTTCCATTTCCACTTTGGCGCTGTTGTGCGTTGAGGGCAAGTTTCATTTTGTTCATTTTCCCTTGAAAGTGCTTCACATTCTTTGCGTTTCACCTGCAAAAAGTTGCCAAAAGAAAGTGTGCAGCACTGCACTGTGCACAGGATGCGGCTACGTGACCAAAAAGCGCTGATGTGGACTTTGAATTTTATCTATGGTTTGGTATGGCATGGAAAAGACGTCATTGGAAATATGTGGCAGTGCTGAAGTTTGGCTTTAAAATTTCAAATTACACAAGCGCATAATTTTACGTTATTAAAGCGAAAATTGTCATAATTCAAAAGCTTAAAACACCTGAAGTTATTTTCACAGCATGATGAGTGTTGGCAGCTATAAGTCAGACAGCTGCGGCTGCTTTACCGTCGGCCATGATAGCGGCGACAACGAGAAAGACGAAGACGACAACGACAATGAACATTAAAATGTATGCAATAAAAAAGTTCAAAAGATATTTTATGTGCACATGTAGAAAGGTTAAAGAATGTATGAGTGAAAAAATTTAACATCATATTAAAGTCATCTGATTTTTGATTTTGCTTTGAATGTGTAAAGAAAGCTGTAACAAATGCCACATGGCTGGAACAAGTAAGCTTGCCAAAGCGGATTTTTTTTCCGCTTTTTTGTTTTGCTTTACAAACGCTAAAAACGTATGCAAACTAACTGCCAGTTAGTCAGCACACAGCTCAATCAACTGCAAATGCTTCGTGCCGCTGCATTGAGTTGTCGTTGAATGGCAACCGCATGCCGGCAACCGCAGTGCACACACACACACACACACATACACACACAGGCACAAACACCTGCAGCACGGGTGGAGCCAAGTATACCACGACGCACAGAGACAACTCTATGGCGAAATATGTACGTGAGGCTGACGTGGGTATGAGGCGCCACACTGCGCCACGTTGCGGGAAGTGCAGACGCTGCAACCAAAAATTTACCACAAACTTTTTGCCTTTGGCTGGGAATTCACAAATTAGTTGCAGAAAACGTGACGTGCAACATTTTGAGTTAGTTTAGTGCGATTTGCGAGCAATGCGATTGCTGTTGTTGTTATTGTTGTTGTTGGGATGCTTGTGTTATTATTGTAAGTATTGCAATTTACGTAAACGTGTTCGCAAATTAGTAAATAAATAAATTAACTCAGTACTTAGCTCATATGTGTAAATAGCTCATGGCATTGACTGAACTTTGACATTGCAAAAACAATATGGTGTGCCGCGCATAGCTTATTTTACTCCAGGTGGCCTGTGTGCGTGGCCACAAGCATAACACATACGACGCGAGCATCTGCTAACATGCAAAGGACTTTTCTTAGCTGCTCCACTGCCCGCCTGCCCAGCGGTCCGCTTGACAGTTGGTTTGTAGTTGTTGTTGTTCATCTTATGTTTTTTGCTTTTGTTGTGTTGTTTTTTGTTTTTGCATTATCAAGCAAAGCGTTTGTTGTCAGCTGTGTTGCCTTACAAGTTTTCACACATGAAAAACGAAGAAAAACTTCGCAACATGTTCAGCATGCCAAACTGAAAGCCACATCTAACGCTGCCCCAAAAAAACGTACACGAGCAACGAAAAAAGGGTGATGAGGTGAGCAGGCAAAGAAAGAAAGCAAAAGAAATCAAACAGAAGCGGCTGCCGTGCATCAACTGGCGAAAAAAACAAAACGTGAACGTTGCGATTTCCATTTATCGATTGGTGCTACATCGAAGGAAAAGTGCAGAAGTGGTAAAAGTTGCAGATGCACTCAGGCGACGAACAGCATGCACAGCAATTCACACACACACGTGCATGTGTGTGTACATATGTACTCATGCATATACAGTGTTACAATATGCTTTACATAGCTGCGCATATGTAAGTTGGCTCGGTTAGATGGACTTTGGCATGTGTGCTTTGTGTGCATTGTGTGCAGCTTGTAAGTCAATATGTCGATCATGGCATTGATTGCCCGCAGTGAGCTTGCCTTTGAACTTAACCGCAAATATGCATGTGGTGTGCTTTGGCGTGTGTGCTCTGGCGGCGCTCGCTGGTGGCAGTGGCTTCATCGCCACCATTTGAGTGGGCGAATGAGTAATGATGGCCGCCCAGCATGACTTAGTTTCGGATTGTTGGCTGCGTAATTTCACTATCAAGCAAATAATTGAGTAATCTGTGTAAGAAACTGAAATGAATATCTTTGGAAATTAAACAGTTTAATTTACCTTTAATTAACCTTAAATTAAAAAAAAAAAATACAAATACAACATTTTACAATGCATTGTTACAGTTAAGCTTTGATTTATGATTCTAGAAGAACAAGTTATTTAGGTGATGACTTTGCTAATATAAAAATATTAAACCTGCTTTAATTTGGGGTTATAACATCCGTCACCTATTGTCACCTACTTTTAGATGAGAGTTTCTATTGACAAATGACATAATTTGAACTTTTATACTACTTAAAGTAAATTTGGTTTTGATTGAAGCAACAGACGAAACTAATTATTCTGTTCTATTTCTTTTTTTCCACTCAAAGCACAGTAAACGTTTTTCTCCATGCATGTCAGCATTGTCAGTTATTTTTACTAACTCGTTTTGCTTTTTTCTTGTTTTTGCAAATAACATATGAAAAAAGTTTTACCTCATGCTTAAAAATTTTACCAAAAAAAGTCGAAACAACCGTAAATCAGTTTTTTCTGCACGCAATAAGCTACTTGCTCGCTTACTCACATTAATGTTGAAAAGAGACACACTGACAGACAGACAGACGGACAGTCACACACATGTTCATACATGCCAAAGTATTTGCAGACAAACGAGTGAACGAAACGATTAAGTTTGCAATAAATTCTAATTACAAGAGAATTACGAGTTGGAAAATTACATTTTATTATATGATAAAAGTTAATCTTCAACTGGACGGCGATAATGCTTAAGCGAGAATAGATTTACATGCTAAGAGCCAGCGACAACAACAACAACAACAACCACCGTATGCACAACTAACCCACATACACACTCACGCGAGAGAAGAATAACAAGCAATGCCAAAAAGTAACTTTACACACATACACACACACACACACATGCACACACAAGTGGACGGTGAGTCGGAAACAATGCTTCAAGCGAATACCACAAACTACACTTAATCATGCGTCGCCATTTGTAGCCGGCGGGTCAGTGTGATGACGATGAACAGACAAACAGGCAACAAGAGCAACAACAACCGGCAACAGCAATAAAAGCAACAGTAACAGTGACAGCAGCAGCAACATAAACAAGCAGCAACAACAATGTTTGTCGAGGATAATCACAAAAGCACAGCCAACGAAAATCGCTGAAAAAGATTGAGTTGAGTGTTTTGTGCTGTGTTATGTCCGCAAAGCGGCTGCCACTATCATCTGCCGCCTCCTGGTCCTCCTCCTACTCCGCATTGTCCACATTGTCCACTCTGCTACACTATTTTTCTGTTCACTTCCGCCAACACGTTGGCTCTGCACTTAAGTGTCAGAAGTGCAATTTATTTTTATGTTGTTGTTGTTTCGTTGTTGTATGAACAACATCGCCCCTCGCTCAAAAATGCCAAAAAGAGCAAAATCTAAAAAAAAAAGGAAATAAAAAGCAAAAACAAACGTAAGAAGTGCAAACGAAACAAAAAATACAAAAAAAAAAAAAGAATGCGGTGGTAACTGACAGCGCAATGAAGAAAACGCTGGCGCGTGAATACAAATCCTGCACAGCGTGCAAAAGACAACAACAATCACAACCACAACAACAACAGCAACAACAACAACAATGACAACAATCGAAATGGAATTGAAGTAGTAAATGAAAAACAGATGAATAAATCCGCGTGAATGTTGATTTCGCTTTTGCCGCTGCGCTGCCCTCTCCCTTTCTCACTCAATCCCTATCATTCTCCCGCTCTCTCTCTCCTCCTCTATAACTGAGTTATAGTTCTCTCACGGATTTTCGCATTCACACGCTGTGATTTTTTTATGCTCGCACTTTATGCTGTGCGTCATTTCGAAGCGTTGCCGATGATGTTTTAAGCGTGTAAAGTTGAATGCAAGATTTTAAGAAATGCGCACAACTATGATAGCAAAATAAAACACAAAAAAAAAAAAAAAAAACAACAAAAAAACAGCAAATAAGTAAAAAAAAAAACAATCAAGAAAATCAGGAAAATGTTAATAAATAAAAATACCAACAGCGGGTACAATTTCATTAAATTGATGCGCTTTTTCCGTGTTTCATTATTAATATTTATTTTACTTTCTTTTTATTTATTTATTTATTTATTTATTGTTGTTGTTCTTTTTTGTGGTATTTCGTTTATGCTTTTCTAATATTTTTATTAGTGGTTTTGCCATTTTGCCTGGCGATCTATTGTTGCTTAGAGCACTTGGCATGCTGAACACAGAAGTATGCCATTCTCGTACATTTAACATTCCGTGGCGTATAAATGAAGTTAATTTTATTATGAGCCAAATTTCATTTGCCGACTTCAACCGCATTTCACTTAAAATGAAATATTAATTTATAAATTCCAAATAGCAAATATCTCAGCAGTCATGCTTGCTATGCCTGCAAACTACATGCGCTGCTTGCCATCCCCCACTCCATACCATCCCATCCCATACCAGCCCGCCCACTCATTCCTTTAGCTTAGTCAAACGGCAAAGCACTCAACAATGCTACACAAATTTTTATTAAGAATTAATAAGAATTTATTGCGTCTTGAATACTCAAAAGTTGAAAAATGAAAGCACAGTATAGCACAGCACAGTAGGCAACACAGTACAGTATGGCAAAATGTAAAACGAAATCAACCTTTCGCAAGTGAATGCCGCCTTGCCCGTGTCGCTTCAATATTTTCATTTGGTGTCGTTCCTTTCCGTTTTTGGTGTGTGTCTACCTGTCTGCCGAGTAATGTAGAGTAAGTGCGATGAATGCCTTTGGAGAAGATGCGCCCGGACTAAGGCATTTGTCTACAAATATTACTGCTATTTGTTCGTGTTTTTGTTGTCGTTGTCATTGTTATGTTGGTGTTGTTGTTGTTGTTGTTGATGTTGTTGCTGTAGTGCTGAATTGTCAGCCTGCAGAAAATTCCTCTAAAAATATGCAAGCTGTAGCAGTAGCGGAAAACATGCCGCATAAATATTTTCAGCACCCACACAACCACATACCCACTTACATATACACATACATATATAAACATACACCTCAGCAATATTTGCGCCCACAGAAATATTAAACCTAAAAATATTTCTTAATATTTGCTTCATAAATATGTAAATACATAGCTGGCTACAAAATAAAACCAAAACCAAAAAAAAATACAAAAGATTAGAAGAAAAAAAACCAAAAAGCCCAAAAAAGAGAATTCTTTTTTTCGAAAAAAAAAAAATGCTAAACTGGTGACTTTAAGTGAAATCCCTTTGTTCGAATGCGTTCGGCTTATGTGCGACTTTTGGCTTTATTTTGGGCATCTGGGCAGCTGAAAGCGAACTATAAATGCCAACTAAAACCGCACAACGGGATATTAAGCGCAAAGTCCGATAAAAGATTTTTAGCTGCACGCAATACAAACTTAATGAAATAAAGCACTGCCAGACAAAGCAGCAGCAACAACAGCAACAACAGCAGCAGCAGTAGCTCGGCAGTGACAGCGGCTACAGTCGACAGTCGAAAAGAGCCGTTGTCAGTCATGAGTTGCGTACGTGCGCAATGAAATGCCAACAAAGATTTTCGACGCGCAATGCGCAGCAGAAACGCCCATTGGCCCGTTTTGGCCCATTGGGCCGTTGGTGGCCTTAAGCACAGGAAGACGTTGGTCATGGCCATGACGTTTCCAAATGCGTACGCGTTGCGTATACGAAATAAGTTTATGAAGTCACAATGCATTTCATTTCATTACATTACACATACGCCCCATAAGCAGCATTGTTATATTTGCACTGACATTCCTTGCGCTCCCCTCTCTCCTTAACTCGCAGCTTCTTTGCTGGCTCGTAAATTCGCGCTTGCCGTATTGAAATGTTGTGCCAAGCGACAGTGAAGCTGCGACACGCTGAAAGTCATTCCCAGTGTGGGCGGCTGACTAAGGATCTACTTGACAATGTTCTTATGACTTTGTGGCTGACTGCATGCCGCCCTTCGAGTGCAAAGAGCGACACTCTTTATGCATAACACAAAAAGTGTAAACAGTTAGCCAATTGCCGGGTTGGGCTCTGGTGTTCTTATGCCAGCCCTGCCATGCGTTGCCACAGTTGCCATTAGTTATGTTGGCGTTTACAATCTAAGACTCTGCAGGGAAACTAAGCCAAATGAGCTATAAAAGTTTAAAATTTTGTTATAATAATCGCCAAAGTTGTCGCTTTAATTTCACACGCAATCAATTTGTGTTTATTTGCTCATTAAAAAGGCATTTTATTTATAATTCACAACGACACTGTACGGCAAGGCACGGCACGACACGAGAGGACAGGACAGGCAAGCCCCACAAAGCAACTTAACAATTCACGCACGTTGCTGGCAGCGTTCGCTGCTGATGAAGTTCGCCGGCAACTTCATTTCGGCAATCAACGAAGCAAATCATTAACCGCAGCACAACTTTTCACACGCACTTGCGGCAAAACTAACCGAATGCCAAAAGGACTCTGCGGGCTGTGTATTGTTTATAATTAAAAACGTTGCCTCGAACACAATAGACAAAAGGCAATCGGCAGTAGGCACTTTTACACAAAATGCAAATGATACTTTTGCAAATATTTAGAATCAACCACAGGCCACAAACAAATCAAAACTAACAAAGGTGCGCCGTAGGTTGTCTCGCCCTGTCTGACATCCTTTGCTTTGATGATCAGTTGAATTGCGACGAGTTGAGATGAGTTGAGTTGCGTTGCGTTGTTACTTGGGTGGGCAGCAAGCGGCATAATCAAATCAAATCAAATTAGAAAAAGAAAATGCCTAAAAGGTTGTGCTCCCCTGCCCCTCCTTTGTTCTTCTTCTTGCTTGTGGTTGACAGCATTTGTGCGTGGGTGTTGCTGGCTTAAAAGCAGCTGCTCCGATTACGTATGCAGCGCACAAACGCAAAAGGACACTTAAGGACAATCGTTTGTGCGTAAACAGCAGCAGCAGCAGCAGCAGCAACAACAACAACAATGACAACAAGAAGCAACATTTTGGAACCTTTGTATTTGACTTTGCTTGCGACATCAAATCAAAGCGAATTACGTTCTGGGCACAGTCGTATGCAGCAATTATGAAACTAATAAGTTTCTGATTCGATTTCTCTGCCTGTTTGCCAGGTACTTGCCATACAGTTTAATTTTATTTAATGTCGCTATTTTCCTTTATTTTTATTTCATTTTTTTTTTTTTTTTTATATATATTGTTATTTTTATTTTACTTTTTGCTTTGCTTTGTTTTGTTTTTTCTTGTCAAATTTTGTTTACTGCTGTCACACTCAGTGTCCATCACATTAAACAGTGTCAACAAATTTACACAGCACACGCGCAGACCTACTCAGCATTTGTCTGGCACTTGTTAGAGCCTAGCGAATTCCTACCTTAGACAGTTGTCAACATTTTTTTTTTGTTTCGCTCAGATTAACTTTGGCCCCTAAAGTTGGCCACCGATAAAGTAAATTTTAAGTAAATATTATTTAATTGGTATGTCAATAAATTCGTCTTGTGCGCCTTATTAGCGGCTTATGATGTGTATTTTGTGGCTCCAGCGTCACTTTAATATATGAGTGATGGCCATGCATACGAGTAACAGAAACTTATGTATCTTAGTATAACTACACGAGTCCACTACAAGACAACTACAAGAGTCCACAAGAACAACTCCGAGCGCATGTGCTTGTCATTGATGCGTTGCCTGTGTTATGGCTGTATCCTTGCCAACTACTTTCCGAAATTTAATAAAATCAGCTACAAGAATTTCTACTTTAAGCAAGTTTTATTTTCATTTGTATTATGCCATATCATTCGCACTTTATTAAGTACAAATTGAAAAATACCAACACATATTTGTGCCACTTATCTCAGCTGCTACAGTTTCTGTGAATTTTATTTTAACTTTTTCTTTTTCTTATTTTATTTTAAATTTTTTTATCTCTTATTTTTTTGCTTTCATTCACTTTGCCGTGTTCCTTGCAATGAAATTGAATTCGTTGTGCATGCGTTGAAAATTGTACAAAGGAAAAGGTGCAGAAAAAACAATATGAAATAAGCGAGCTGCGTTTTATTTGTTCTCTCTTTGTGCTTCGCTTCGTTTTGGCAGCAAACGGGATCTTTTAGAGATGGCTACGGCGGTGGCCTGCGATAAAGTGTGTGTGAAATATGTTCGAGCAGATAGTGCGAGCAATCAGACTGAGTGAAAATGTACTGCACTTTAAAAAAACTAAAAAATAGAATTAATAAAACAATGTGTAAGGTATATTGTCTGCTGGTCTTCGTTTGTATCTGCGCTTGCCTTGACGCTTACGACAGACTAGGAATTTTGTAATATTCGTAGAATTTTGTAGTTCTGCGTTGTTAGAAAATAAAAAAAAAACCCATAACTTTTTCCATTCGGATAAAGTAAACTATGAACTCTTCTGTAAATGTGTGCACTGTTTAAATTTTCAAAATATTTCGTGAGTAAAATATATGACGCAATTCAAGCTCTCTAACTAATAAAAATATCAGGTCGAATATTATTAAATTGTTTGACAAATTGATAAGTTATTAAATTTGTACTGAAGTGCTATCATAGATTAGCGATCAAAATCATTATTATCTGCTATGCTGTCTGTTACTACTACAGAGTTTGACATATAGCTCTGAGAGTCTTTATCTAGCCATATGTACATATGTAACATGTATAACAATATATAAAAAATAAAAACCGAAATTAAGCCAATACAGAGTTGTGTACTCAGCTGCTCTTTGTTTTTATTTCCAAGTAAGTTCAAATACTTTAAGTTACTCAATATCGGTGCGCAGTGTCTGTCGCTGACTGTGTACCACAAAAAAGAAATATCAAATTGTTATTGATTTTATCATTTGATTGGCAATATTAAGCTTCAGCTATAATACTTACAATTAAATACATGACGACCCATTGTAAATACGCATCAACATGGTGATTGCGTTGCTTGTGCTCCAACTTAAATGTTTCAAATGTGTTGCATTGAAGTTGTAGAAGTTGTAAATACAATTCCTTAAGATACGTTTGTCCATTTACATTTATTCGGCTAACACCCACACGCCATTAGGGAAAATTCCATTATAGGCAATAATACGCTGCCAAACTGCCTTCGCTTTCACCTTCTGCTTCGTCTACGTTCGCCACACAAGCAAACAAGTTTCAGTTGATTGTCTTAACGCAGTCATTTGGTCGGTGGTTTCTGAGCTAAGGCCGAGCTAAGACAATCTTTGGATGCAGGCGGTGCGTGTAGCAGCACTCAAACAAATACCTGACTGGCTGGTCTTTGCCAGCCACAACAAACAGCACACAGGACCACACCTTAATTGAGTTAATGCTGAGCTTTGTTGTGGCCAACGCACGAAAGTTACTTCAACAGTTGCCAGCAACTTTATACTTAGTTGAAATTTAAGTTTCACGGACGAAGGCTGCAGCTAGGCTATGGCTAATATCAGCTGCAATTTGCGTAAAATTATGTGACACTTTGCAATGCAAATTGCATTTGTACTGCACTTTTATGCGTCTAATTGTCTAACAGCAATTGTCAACACCTTTTTGCGTTTTCGTTTCGGTGCCTAATTACGGATGCACGTAGGCCAGCCATTGCCGCCGATTATCTGGAGCAAGCGATGACGGCCGGCAATAAACAATGACGCAGCAAATTGTTTGCCGGATTTGCTAATGCTAAAATGTGAAAATGCGCCAATGCGTATTTGTATGCTGCCGACAATGTCGCATGCAACGGCCCTGGCCCCATCTGCGTGTGTGCATGTGTGCGTGAGTGTGTTGTGCTCATGAGACCGCACTGCCGGCAGCAACATCAACGACGGATAACATGTGGTTTTTTTTTACGATTTTTGCGGCTAATTGGCTTTAAGTAGACCTGATTACATTGCAAAAATGTGGCTTGTGTAATGGAAATTCGCAGAAATGGCACAATTTTTAATTATCAAGTGAACAAATATAAAAAAAAAAAACAAAAATGCATAGCAAAATAAATGCCATTACTGGCTAATACTAATTTTTTAATTTAGATTTTATGCGCTTACTTGATATTGCCTGCATGCGTTTTCCATTTTGATTGCTTTGTTGTTTTCTTTTTTTGTTTTTTTTTTTTTTTTGTTGTGTACATAAATTAATTAATTCATTAAATGCAAGCATAAATAAATGTTATGGTGCACGCGCATTGTCTTAAAGCCAGCAGAGGCAATAACATAAGCGGAAACAATTGTGCAAGGACAATGACAAGAACCGCGTAGCATGGCAACAGGCCAGAAGACAAGTCACGGACACAAGGATAACTGCATATGCCGCACAAAGAACAGACAACAGACAAACGCAGCACAGGCCATGTCCAAGCGGATCGGCACAAAACATGCCAGGCCCGACCAGACCAGAACCGGCCCGGCTGTAGTCCACTGCGTAGTCATAGCTAAAGCCTTAGCAATCGCCAGCGCCAGTGCCGCCGCCGTGCATTTTGCAGTTCGCACGTTGCATTTTAATTAAAATTTATATTCAAAAGCTTTTAGCATAAATTCAGCGTCCATTGTGCGCCAGGCATTTTGTTTGTTTGCTCTCTCTCTCTCTCTCTCTGTGTCTCTCTCGTATAGAAAGTAAAATGTAAATATGTGCGAGCATTTATTTTTTTTTTTATATTTATTTATATATAAATATGCTCAACGCATGTAGATATCCGTTCCATGAGTGTGTGTGTGTGTGTGAGTGTGTGGGCGTGAGTGTGCATGTCTGCCGCATAATCGCCATGTGCAGTAATTAAGTAAGTAGATGGCTCTGTTTCCTCTCAATCCTTTCATAGAAATGCGAAATGGCGGTTGTTGCACGGCATAATTAGCAAAGTTTATAACGTGCAATTGTGCTTTCGTTTTTATTTATATGCTGTTTTGTATGTTGTGTTTAACATTAAGCCACATTTTTCGTAATAATTTTTATTTAATGTTTAATAAGTTTGAATTTATTGCGTTTGCTGCTTGTTTTTATAATTCCATTTGAAGAATATGCGAAACTCTTAGCCACAATGGACTGGTTAATGTCATCTGTTTTTATTAATCGCTACTAAAACAGCCTTTGCAGTATTTTCTAGATTACAGATTTTATCCTTAGATAAAATAGCAGACTCACAAAACTTTTTTAATTGCTAAGTTCATGAGATGAAAGTTATTCAGATATACAACCCCATAGATATTTATAAGGTATAAGTATTTCAAATTGCACGATCTCATTGTGAAGTGTATTGTGCATGATTTTTATATCTGCTCTGAAGCATTATTTTCCAGAAAGATAAATTTCATGGTTTTGGACACAAATTTTCTACCTATTATTTTCTATTTTTTCTGATGTCTAAAAATGCTGGTTAAGCTGCTTGATTTGAAAACCATATGGCATATGAGCAAGTAACGTAATATCTTCCGCACGGGGGTCAAATGCTTGCCAAGTAATGGAAAGCGTCCACTGGCACAGCTGAGGCGCAAACAAGCCACGCAATCTAATCTAACTAAATTTCTTATGCATAAAATTTGCATTGCAAGTATTGGAAATGGTTCCCGATTCCGTTGCTTCCGTTACAAAGCAGGGCAGAAGTCGATTAAAATTCGTGTCATTTGGCCTGGTTTTGTGTTAATGTTGGGACTGTTAAACACCTGATGCTGCTGTTTGGGGCGATGTATAATGTGTGAAAGTGAACGGAATTATAAATGATTTATGAAATTGCTATTTGCACAAGGACTATGACAGGCAAACACTCGATCAATGTAAGAGTTAAACTCATCAAATATGCAAGGCCAATGTCACAAGTTCACACGTAAAATGCAAAATTCAAATTAAGCAAATATAAAACATAAACAAAAAAAAAAAAACAAAAATACGCCAAAAATTTGTTGTTTATACAATGGTAATTTATTTTAGCTGAGTCAATTTTGTGTTAAACAAAAACACAAAAAAAGAAAAAAAAAACCCAAAAATAAAAATATTCCAAAGCCATGAAAACGGGGAAATAAACATAAAAAAGTATATATTTATTTGAAAATTCCAATTGCGTGCAAGCTACCAAAAAAAAGAGAGGAAAACATGTAAAAGCTGATGATAAACAAAATCAAATTTCACGCCTCGAACTTTTACATCGTCAAATACACTTTCGCTTGTGCAAGGCCCACAGCACTAGTGCGTCCCCCTACTCACACCCCCACGTGCTGCACAGCACATGTCTCCGCTTCCCCCGCAAGGGTACTGACTGCTTTGGTCTGTGTTGTTATGACATATTTAAGCCTTTTGTCACGATTTTTGATGGCTTTGTTTTGCTGCTGCCAAAGCAGAAAAAATAAAGAGAGCACACAGAAAGAAAAAAAGGAAATGTCAAAATAGTAATAAAAATGCTATGAGTATAAAAAATGAGAAAACGAAATTTTGAAAGTTGAGCCACGTGTGCCTGTGCAAATATAAATCAAATGTTGATAAATAACAGCAGATTTGTCAACATTTCTATGCGTATATTTTTTGCAAGTTTCGGTTTCGGTTTGTGCCATTCCGTAAGCCTTTAATGCCCAAAAATAATGATGGCCTACGTGTTTGGGAAATTTCACACGAGCCGAGTCGAGCCTGGCATGGCATGGCCTGGCATAGCATGGCTTAGCTTAAACGTTTTCACGCACTTTGCCAGTTTTCATTTATAAAATTTCGAGAGACGCAACCGGCCGAGTGTGAAAACTAAAAAACAAATTAAGTTCAAAGCACTGTAGCTAATACACCCAAGGAATACTCAACTCATTTAGGGTTCATTTATCAAACGGAAGGTTAAATGTGTCAAAACTGACCAAGCAATTTTTTTCTTTTATTTTCATTTTTCTTTTTTTGTTTTTCTCTGCAATGTTTTTACGCCCAACTGGCCAACGCGCGACCCTGATGCCAAAGTCAAGTCAAACGAACTTTTGGTGACAGGGAATTTGGTTTTTTCCTCACATTCTTTTTGTTTTGCATTTTTTTTTTTGCTGTGTTTGTTTTTTTTCTTTTTTCGTATGAAATTAGAGCAGCAAAACCGCAGCAGCTGCTTGGAAATGCAAATAATTAAAGTTGAGTTATTTCTGTGCAAATTTCATGCAGATTCCGCGTAAACTCTTTGCTGGGCGTTGGCCGGGCTAGTTAACAGCATTACAGTATTAGCGGCGGTGGCGGCGGCGGCAGCTGGTGACGTTGGCGAAAATAAAAACAAATGGTGTCCAACGCATAATCGTTATGTAAAGCATTTCAGTTTATGTTATGGCAATTGGCTGTGCTGGCTGTATTGGCAATTTTGACAGTTTCGGCAGTTTGTGTTGGCTTTAATGTAGTTTCGATTTAATAAGGGACCTTTGTTGCCTCAGGGTCGGTCAGCTGACATTTTGATTACTCATGAAATCGCCTACGGTTCAAACAGCCTTTCGTGCTAAGCTGCGCGGGCATGCTCGCCTTATACTCGCTTTAAATGTAGCAAAGTTAAAGCTAAGACGCCATTGCATGTCTGGCATGCTGCGAAAAGGACATCAAAGCACTGGCGGTCAGTCAGTTCGGCTGTAAAATGGCCGTAAAACATTTTAAGTGGATTCGTTTATAAAACATAAAAGTGAATACAAAGTCGGGCCACTTATGCTGTTTACATGCGCTGCGCTGCGCATTGCTGCGTCGCTGCCAAAAGCCATACACACACTCTTACTTACACGCACATATATGTTTATGTATATATAATTCATTTTATGTATGCAAAAAACGCAAAGAAAAGTAACCAAAAAAAAAGAAGAAATAAACAGAGGAGCAAAGACAACTGTGCCTACTGTCTGTGCCGTTATGCTTTACGAAATATTCTGCAGCAGTCAGTCTGCCGGGCCGTCAACGAGGCATGCCGTTGAGCGAATGTATGCAGGGGCAGCCAGGGGGTGGGTCGCTGGTAGCCGACGTGCTTGACCTTTGACGCGCTGATGCCAGTTGATGCCACTTAAGGCTTTTAGTATACACTTTTCACTTTGTCTGTTGCTAGTATGCGGCCTGCCTGACTCCCTGCCTGACTGACTGCCTGCCTGACTGCTAGGCTGTCTGGCTTTCATTTTGTACGTCGCGTTTTTATGTTGTTTCATTTGGCTCGTTTGCCTGAGCCTTCATTTCGTTTTAAAGGCGTCGCTTTTATGTGCATTAAAGTGCGCAGCTGTAGTGTGCTTTTTGCACGCACTGTACATACATAAAACCCATACAAATATTTAATAAGTCAATTCGTTAAACATAAGTCTCTGTATGTGTGTGTGTGTGTTGTGTGTTGTGTGTGTGCGGGAGTGTGTGTATATTAGGCATAACATAAATCTGTCATGCTGCAAGCAAGCTGCAAACGAGTGTGGCAGGGACTCACTTCTAATATAGCGATGCGACTCGGAGGACGAGCCATGCATGCGTGTATGCATATCATTTCATTTGTGACAAAAACGGAAATTAAAAAATATTTCTTTCGTGCGTGCAAGGAAACTGGGCAATTTTTGAAAAATCGCCGCAGGCTTAAATAAATTGAAATTTTCATTATACGAAATTGTCACAGAAAAACAGACTTTGGGTTCAACCCAGGCAAAGCGAAACAGGCCGAGTTGCGCAGGCAGGCAGGCAGTCGTGGCCTTTATACACATGTTTATGATTAATTTCCTGAAATAAAGCAAATACGCTCAGATATTGCTCAGAGGTCGCATACGTGACAATGATTAGATTAGACAATTTCGAAGCGTGATGCCCTGCGGCGCCGTCAAAGCAATTGGGAAGATACTCGCAAGGGCATGAACGGGGGCGGGGGCAGCGGTGTAGGCGTGCGCACTTGTTAGAAAACAAAAAAAGAAAAAACGAAATGCACGTAAATGAAAATTAAACAAAAGCAAGTCTACTTTTCAATTAAATTTAAATTGTTACTTAGGCAAATCTTTCGTACACTTTTTCATTTGGATTTGTTGCTGCCACGCCCCCAAGTGTGCCAATGTTTGCATTTTATTTACACGCCTCGTTGCGCGCGCATAGCAATTAAATTAGTGGCCACGCTGCCTCGGCCTGCCCTGTCTCAGCCTGTAATGCCTGCTCTGCCGGCTGCCGGTTTCCTTTATTGGCAGACACCTGTGCGCCGCTTAAACAACAACCCCAACAGCAGCAGCAGCAGCACAAGTAGCAGCATCAGGAGCAGCAGCAACGGCTTGCAAGGAAACTCAAAAGGAAACTCAAGCTGTTGCTTGGCTTCCACTGCGAATGCTTCGAGTATCATTTCAGACGAGTTAAGTAGACTAAATGACGATGCTCGGCTGTGTTCACCGGCTAAGACAGCGTCGCCGTCTTACAATCACGATGATGGCCATGCTGATGATGACGATGAGGCTGATGATGATGTTGATGATGGCGTTGTTTTTGCTGTTCTTGTTGCTGTTGTGGCTGCTGTCGATGTTGGATTTTTCGTCGATAGGTTGGCTTCGTTAGGTCGACAGTACTTAAGTATGTTTTGAAAATTAAAGCGTGATAATGAGATTGGCTGAATGCCTGTCAATGTTGTTGTTGTTGCTGTTGCTGCTTCTTTTGCGGCTGCTAATGCTGTTGCTGTTGCTTTTGCTGCTGCTCTACTAGTGCGACTGCTGCTGACTCATTTTAAGTGGCTTATCGCGTGTTGTAGTGCTGTTGTTGCCTATAAAAGTATATATTGCTAAATAAGCATTTTTCATAATTTGCAACGCAGGCGGACAGACAAGCGGGTGTGAGGATGAGCGGGTGAGCAGACATGTGGGCGGATAAATGGCATGTCGTCATTTATTAAAAGTCATGTCGACGGAGATGAGAATTCAATCAAACTTAATAAGTCGTAAGCAATAAGTGAGTAAGCAGAAAAAAGAGTAAAAAGAAAATGGCAAACCATTGTGCAAACGTTCAGACGCAGATATCCTGTGCATACAAGTCTGGCTTGCAGCTGTGCCTAAGTGGGTCACACAAATGCTCTTCCAATGACAATGGGGATTTGTGTGCATTATTTGTGCAAAGAAATCTGAAACAATGCAATTTATATGCTGCATTAATGCATGGGGATGGGGAAGCGTAAGAGTAAGAGTAAGTGTAAGAGAGACTGTATCCACAAGTGGCGCATTTCATATTTGGGGATTTGGTATTTGGCAAAAGGCATAAAGGCCAAATGCTGACTGCAAAGTTTAATGAAAACATATTCATTTTTGAATAATACTTTTTGCCCAACTAAACTTGGGACTTATGCACTGCAAATGAATTATTGATTTGCTCGGAATCCCAGTCAGTCGGTCTCACTCGCACGCACCGCAAATGTTTTCACTTTTGCCAATTATTCAACCAAAATTCGCAATTTGATTCCAGTTACTGGCAACGTGCATAACATAATCCATTTATTGGCCTTAACTCATTATATTGAAAATAATATCGAATTGATTTCATAACCGAATTTCTGTGGCTGCTTATGTTCTAAACAATTCGCACAGTGCTAACCAATTTTCTCCTATATAGCAACGTAGCAGCAGCAGCAGAGCACATTGCTGCCTGATTAGCATTGCTGTGGCATCACTAATTATGCAACAACGAATTAAACTTATGCACTCAAATAAATTATTATCTATGAGTGGATATAATTCATTGAATTTTGCTTATTAAGAATACATCTACAATAAAGCGGAAACATCTGATTTTCGATATTGTTGCTCGTCTGGAGCTGACAATGTTTCGAAATTGTTGCAGAGAACTGCACAAGTGTTTTAAATGTCTCTGAGAAATCAAAATTATTGCAATTGTTTATTCTAATGGACACACACATTAACCAACCACATACACACCAAACACACATTCATCGCTAGCACGTTATTCGACACGTGCAGCACACCACATAAGCATCTGATTCTGTGCAAACCAATTTTATCAATGCTGATATACAATTGTTGTCAATTTCGTAGATTGGTTTGGAATGTTATATTGGAAAATAGCCTTGAAATTGCAATTAATCACGTAAAATGCAACGGTTACTCTTAAATATTCCAATGACGAATGTGTTGTAACTATCATTCTTTTGATAACTCTTAATTGACAATTGACTACACTATGCGATAAGAACAATTTCATTCTTGTTAGCTTCTTAATTGGTAAAACACAGAGCATGAAAATAGCTCTGTGTTCTTATTATGCGTGTAACTGTGTCAAGTTTTGCGTTTACTGTTAGACAGTGTTTGCTAGTGAAAAGCTGTTCCCACTATTATGTATACAACATTGCTTTTCTTGAATGCAATTGAAACCTGCAATACATAAAAATATTTTATTTACGAACTAAATAATTCTCAAAATTTTCAAAAACGAAACAAATAAAAACCAAAAATATTTACTAATAAAAATTGTTTTTATTTGTTGAATTTATTAACAATTAAAATTAACCAAAAGTCTGAAACGCAGCCAACTATTATACACATTATAAATATTATGGTTTCTCTTTACCAAATAGCAGTGAGTGTCCATTTATCCTTTCAATTTAATTGTATTACATATATATAAATAAACAGTTAAGTTGACTATACAATATGACAATAAAAATAAACTCTGAACTTAAAAAAAAAATGTTATCATAAAAATATTAAAATTTATTAAATTTTCTATATGAATTATAATTTAAAAAAAATATATGATTTTTTCTTTCATTACCAAGGAAAATGTTGCCCAATGCTTTTAGCAGTTCAAAAGGAGCATTGTTATCTACTTCTCCTGCTAAATTTAACAGAGCTGCAAACGGTGTCAACATGTTAACGCATACATTAAAAATGTACTAAAAACATGACTGGGGAAACTGTTAGCTGCCCTCTGTTGAAATAACAACAGTCTGTTACAGCAGAGACAACTTAATATAACATTAACAGTCTCTGTGGTTACAGTAACTTTTTTTTTACAGCTTTTTCAGCTTTTAAGTGCAGCTGCTAACAAATTGAAGTAAAATAATGAAACAAGAAAAATATGTGTATTAAGTTAAGTTTTCATCGATACGAACTTTTCAAAGAAAATTTTTAATAAAAAAATGTAAAACATTTGGCAGCAGTTTAAACAGTTATTCAACTCGTGCGATGCGCTTACTCCCAGTTAAAACTTTTAATATTTTAATTACTGCCAGGCACTCAACAACAGCAGCTGCAATGCCATTTCAATAATTAAACGTATACATGAACATGTGTCTGTCACATACAATTTACACATACGTACACTGATGTATAAGTGCATACGTATATATGGTGCAGATGTAATATATACATATATACACGAAGAGACTATGAGTTACACACATGTCCGTCAATTCAGCCATTAGTGGTAAAAATTGTTGTAAAATTTTTTCAGTGTCCTGAAATTATGCAAATTGTACCGCAGAACGCTTTTAAAATGTTTCAAGTGCATTTGCATAAATATTGGCGAGACGGAATGTGAAAATTTATATACACATTCTGAATAAATATATACATACAGGCAGACAGACATTTGCTTGTAGCTGTGAATTATCATCATATCAAAAGAAATAAAAAAACAAAAAAATAAATAAAAATAAAAATAAAAAAAAAAAACGTTCCAAATTTAAGTGTAATTCTTGGTGAAATTGAATATCGAGATGACCTTAGAATATGGCATACATAAAACAAGTGGAGCACAATTATTCGAATGTCGGTCAGAGTTCATGAGGGCAAACTGGTCATCGCCAATGCAAGTTAAATGAATTTCAAAAGAATTTAAAATCCCACAATAGAGGCTAAATAAAGCAAATAAAATGAGCTCCACTAGATAACTTCAACAATACGACCGAGCTTCCCTCGACTACTGAAAATTGAAATTTTACTGAAAATTTATGAAATGGGTGGTTCCAATTAAGTTTAAAGTAGACTTAAATATCAGAACTTACTTGAAATTTATTATGCGGGATCTCTTAGCTTCCGCAGAGGGGAGAAGAGTATTCAGACATACAAACATAGCAAACTCGCACTTCAGGTTAAACGCTGGGTTAGCAACCCACCTGCCATCTGAAATCTATTAAAAACTTTCATCAGAAATACACACAAAGCTGTATATCTATTAATTTATAAATATTTATGTTAGTTTGTATACAAAATAAAATTAAAAATGAAGTAGCGACAGAGATTGTCGCTTAATTAAGTACATGAAAGCATTAAACCGTTAACGATTGTTACAAGCCACAGTGGCGCCAACTTAGTACATTACATTGGACTGCACTCCATTCCATTCCACTTCACTTACTAATTGCATTCCATGGTGTTTTTTAACTGTAAGCTTATTGGCAGCGATGCTTTTTGTTTTACTGCCGTTGTTTTGTTTGCTTAATATGCCCAACGCAATAAACGTATTTCATCTTTCCTTTTCTTTTCAACAAAAATAACCGACAAATAAAATATTATGCAGTCATGTTCTCTCTGCCCCGTGGCTGACATCATAAAACAAAAACATAAAAAGTAATGCCTAAAAGCAAATCGCGAAAAAACATCTTTGTAAAACCATGAAAAAAGAATCAAATATTACAAATGTACGGGTATTTTAATTTCATAATATTCGGGCAGCTGTAATTGAAGTGCAGTGGCGCGTAGTCATTTGCCAATCACTGTGATAAACCATGCAGAATCGAGCTGCGAGGCGTAAATTAAACAAAAAAAAAATTAAAACAAAAGAAAAGCGAAAAAGAACCAACAAAGAGACCATGCGCGCAAGAATGGGCGCGAGCGGGTCAGCGTTAAAAATGCTAAGCGAGTTGTGAAGTGGCGCGGTGTGACGGGGCGTGGTGAGACGAGGCAATGCGTAATAGAAACAAAAGACAAGACGTTAATAAAATGTAAGGAAATGTATTTTCAAATACGCTTGACTTGAACAAATTCAGTATCAATCACAAGTTTATGGCCGGCCGCAAAAGTCGTGGCGGCGCATCGACGAAAAAAAAAGAAAGAGGAATACAAAAAAAAAAGAAAAAAATAACAAAATTGAGGGCAAAGCAAAACAAAGTAAAATACAACAACGACAACAAAAACAATGCGAAAAGTAGTAAAGGAAGCAGCGACGCTTGATTGCTTTCGCTTGTTTCTATTTCGCCTTCATCGCCGTCGTCATCGTCGGCGATTCTCTTCTTAGCTGTTTTATAACTTGTGAGCAGAAATACTCTAAAACGATGTCGACGAACGGCCCTGGCTGTTACTGCTCCTGCGGCTGTTGATGCTGCTGCTGATGTCGTGTTGGACGCCATTGCAAGGCGCGGAAACGGAAGCCAGTCTGCAGCGCAATTTGGTAATGAAGTCCAAGTCCAAGTCAACGACGACGACGACGATGACGACGACGACGACGACTATGAAAAAAATTACGCTGTCAAAACGGAAGCGAACGAGTCGTGAAGTTTGATTGCATATTTTTTCAAAAAAAAAAAAAAAAAAAGGAAAATGGAAAATAAAACAAAAATTATTGCTATGCTGTGTTGTCATTTAAGTTACTTCGTTTTTTCTTACAATTTCCTGTGTGCATTATTTGCTCAATATGTATTTCTGCTGAAATTAGTAAATGACATATAACAGGAAAATCATTAGGCTGCAACATTTGTACGTGTCTTACTCATATGCTTCTTATGCTGACTATGTGTGTGTGTGTGCATGTGTATGTGTGTAATTTATTTAAAAATCAGTGCAGCTGCCATTTACAGGACAACAACGTGCATAATAATTGTAACAACAACGGCCACCACAATGTGCGGTCATTCACATTTAAACAACATTATGCTGACGGGAGTGCTGCCGTTATCCTTTTGTATTGCCTTGCGTTGCCTTGTGCTGCCCTGCGTTGCGTTGTATGCGGCGATGTGCAGCAATTAATTAAATTTTCTTTCATTTAATGCAACTTATTGCATGGTGTGCGCCAGTTAAAATTGCAGGCGAAAAAAAGAAAACAAGAAAAACAGCAAAAGAAAACACAAGAAGAGAAAACAGAAATTGCACATACGCCGCGTTGGTTGCCTTTCATGTTATACATCGCTTTATTGCATTTTCAATACTTTCGTGTTGTTGTTGTTGTATATGTTTCGCTTTGTTTGTTGCTGCCTGCTCGTGTGTTGTCTCGTGTTCTTTAACACATTTCTGCGCAATTCGTTTAACGCTATGTGCGTACAAATGTAAGAAAACAGAAGCAGAAAAATAAAAAAGAAAAAAAGTAAGCTGGAATACCAATTCATGCACGCAGAGAAGCTGCCGCTGGCCGACATTTTGTTTTACATAATGGCATATACTTAACTGTTAATTGGCCATGTTGTCCAGGCATCGGGCACAGTCTGCTACATTCGGCATTCGTATGCAAATAATTTGCACGGCCATTAAGTGTACGCACAAAGGCCCAGACACAGACGCAGATGCAGACGCAGATGAAGATGCCGACACAGGCAAAGACAAAGGCAAAGGCAAAGGCAGCGGGAACGGGAACGGCAAACAAACCGAAGAGAAGAAAATTTAATTTCTTTGAAAAATTTGCGCGCAACAAATCACGCGTGCTTATTTATTTAATTAGCACCATTAGGGAGCAGCACGCCCACATGCCCATACACACACACACACATACACAGACACACACAGACACAACATACACATACACCCACCTAAAATTGACTGCCTGACATGGCATGAGATTGATTAGCTACGCGCTTAGCGCATATCCTCTGCTCCGTGTGCTTCGTTCTCGTATCCTTGCTGTTGTTGTTGCTGGTGTCCGCGTTCACAGCTTGGATGCGTGGCTGCTTGGATGCTTGGCTGCTGCTGTTGCAAATTGTGCATGGAAATGTAACGTCTGTTGCTAGCTGCTGGCGTATTATAAATTGCTAAGCAGCACAGCTCAGCTGTGTGTGTTGTTTTACAATACCAACAACAACAATAACAACAACAATAACAACAAAAAGAACAATCGACAACAGTCGACACCAACCGACAAGAAGATATAGTATACGCAAAAAGCAAGTTAAACTCATTAATGTAAGTGATTTTTCTTGAGGCTTCGTTGCTTGCAAAAGGAAATCATCTTTCAATTTCAATTGATTTTGCTTGTTGCCATTGCGTTTGATTGATTGTTGCGATTTCTTACAGAGAACTCATTACAACAACAATAACAACAACAACAACAAAAATAACAGCAAACAGAAGTGCAACAGCGAAATCCTTTGGCAAGTCTTTGCTGATATGCTAAGTAATTGCCTGCCAGCCTTCCAGCTTCCCAGCCTGTCGGCCACCTAACCTCTCAGCCTCTCCTTCCGCCGACCTGCCAATGACTGCTCTGGCGCTCGTGCGTTGCCGTTCCCACACACACACACTCACACCCAAGTAGTGGCGCGTTTAATTTGCATAAATTAAAATTAAGCAGCTTCTTGGGTGTGTTTTTGTTATTGTTGCTGTTGCTGTTGCCGTTGTCTTTGTTTTAGTTTAGATTCTTGCCACAGTTGCCAAGAGGTTTGCTCAAAGGCTCGGCGCAGGCTCGCACGTTTGTGCCCCACTGCACTTGCTTAGTGACCCTTAAGTCCTTTATACGTTTAGTTTTTATGAGTATTGCGTTTTGTGTTGGTTTTTTTCTTTTTTTAACAATTTATGACTTTGTTCTTATTTGCCTTTTAGTTTGCGCCTTAAGCTAGCTAGTGGATCCCAGTGTGTATGCGTGTGTGTGTGTGTACGTGTAGTATATGTGCACAGGCTCGAAGTGACCATTTTTATTGCGCTAATTTTTACGAGTGCCAACTTTGGCACTTGTCAAATGGCAAAATTTCTCCCAGAAGACTCTCAGCTGCGGCGCGCTTTGTTCTTGCCTTGCCTTGCCTTGTTATTGTTTCTGTTCGGGTTTCTGTTTTTGTTATGGTTGTTGTTGTTGTGATTGTTGCTGTCGCATGCACGAATTGTTTAACGACTTTAGCGCGTGGTTGTTGCCATTTGTTGCCCACTTTCCGTTGCCCTGATGCCGCATCCAGCACTTGCAGGCGTCGGTACACGTCGCGCGCTTATGTGTCTGCCTGCCTGCTTGGGGTTAAGTTCATTTCGGGCAATGTCAAATAATGATAATGATTTAACTATGCCGTTAACAATGTTCTGGCTGTGGCTGTGACTCTGAGTCAGAGCTTATATAACAAACTAACGTAAAAGTTTTGAATGCCACTGCTAAAAAATTCCCCAAAGCCATAAGCCACTTGGCTTTAAAGCAAACAAAGAACCTAAGCATAAAGTAAAATTAAAGCCACAAGGCTCTGCCTTAACCACGTCAATATTGATTTATGCCGACAAACCTTTTTCCCTTTAGTCTCATTTTATGGGATTTCTTTGCGTCTGTGGACAATGTCAATACCCGCAGACAAATAATTTACTGCTTATCGCAGCCCTTAAGATTATCAACACTTTTCACTGTTGAGAGTATTCCTTTTTAAGAACTTTTTTCTGTATGCGTGCATGCGTTTGTTTGTTTGTTTGTGTCTTTCTTTGTTGTTGTTGTTGCTTTTTTATATTTTTTATTGTGTTTGCTGTTGTTGGCTGCTTATTTGCAAAGCAAAAACTTTACATCATCTCGTTGCTATTTTTTTTTTTTTTTTTTTTTTTGTGATGTTGTTTTGCTTTAATTTTTTTTTCTTTTCATTTTGTTTGTGGTAGTTCGCTTTAGTGAATTTCTTATCGACAGCCATGACATACGCACACACGAAATATACAAATGACAAACATAGAAAATCACTTTTATCTTTCATCTACTCGCATCCTACATATTGTGTATGCGTACACATGACTAAGGGCGTGTGCCTAACTGCAGGCGCACAGGCTTAGACGCACACACCAGAGACGGGACGAGTGGAAACTAAGCACTTTTTGCGAAACTTTTCCCATGCGATTGAATGTGTAAAAGTACTGGGGCCAGGACGAGAGCGAGGACGAGAACAAGGACGAGGACGAGGACGAGGACGAGGACAAGTATTTAAGGCTGTCAATGAGGCGTAGAAATTAAATCATAAAGGCATATAAAGGCATGAGCTTGCGCATTGGGTAAGGACGCCTGGAGCAGGAGCCTGGGCAAGTGCTCTGCGCTTTGTGCCTCGCATTGACATGAGTTAATTAAGCATCGTAAGTTTTTTAATTGTGTGTTGTGTTGCGTTGTGATGTGATGTGATGTCTTTGTGTCGCTTTGTATTTTAGTTGAAATTAGCGTTGATTGGTTTTCTTTTAAATTGCTTTCATGTGACATGCTATACTCAGTGAATGTGCAAATTAATTATTTTTAAAATGTGAATCACAATTTTGCAAATTAGCAGCAACCTTTTATTCAACATGACTGTGTGTTATTGCCGAGAGTCAGATGAAGATAGAGAAGAAAGCTGAACAAGAAAGAGTCTAACAGAAGCTCAACATAATTATCTTTTTTACTTCTTTGTCGGCGACATTTCTTTTACAATTTGAGGAAAATTCATTGAAATATGCAGTCCTTGCCGAGAGTTGAAAGATGAAAGCTTTTTCTTCTTGTGAATTTGTGGCTTCTAGTTTTAGTGCTGTGTCACTTGGGTTAACATTGAGATGAATATGAGACCAGCAACGTCATATGCAATCGAAATTCTTACATTATGATAAGTCATTCGGTGGATGTTTAATCATGAAATCCCTCGAGTGGCATTGCCAGATATTATTCCAAATGGACATAATTACCGGTGTATAAAATTGTGAACTTTTACATTTTAGCGCATCTTAGCCTAGCAGGGATCTGCCCACTTCTCTTCCACTGTCAATGAAATGTGATCGCAAACGTTTACTGTCAGTATGTAGAGAAGGCGGAGATGGAGACGAGGAAAAAAACTGTTGAAACAAAAATGACAAGCAAAAGCTCACATTACGATATAAATCGCTAACACGCAGTCACGCAGGCACACACGTAGCAGGACCACTTAAAATCTCAGATTACACGCTCACGCGCTCAGCAGCATGCCACGGATGCCACCGCAGGAGCTTACGCTAACGCGCACACCTACGCTGGCAACTACACTGGCACCTGCACCTACATCTGCTTTGCAGCGGTTTGGTGTGGTTTTCTTTTCGTTTTTTGTTTATTTTTCAGCACAGTAGCTGACTTATTGAATCACGGTTAGTTTAAATGTCTCCATTGTTAGCTATGGCAGACATTTACGCTTTGCCAGCGCCACCACCTAATTGAATATATCGAGTGGAGCTTTTAGCGTTCATTTCATTATGGCGACGAAAAAGAGCAAGAGGCAAGTGGGGGTGTGTGGAGAGAAGTGAGCCACAAGCAGTTTGTGAGCTGCGCACACTTAACGCAAAACTCAATTAAGCGGGTAGTGTGCTTCGTCGCAGGCTCACATGTAATTGCCGCTGAGTGCTTGAGGGCTAGGCATAAATTATGCCAGCGACAGAAAAAACAAAGCACACTGTGAAAAATTGCGCATTGATTTTAAATCAAAATCCTATTAAGCAAACGTTTGGCATTAATATAATTACGCCAATTGTTTATTTCCAGCTAAATTGTCTTTCACAGTCATCACAGTGTGGGCGGGGGGTGAGGCAAGCTGTGTGCTGATAAGCAAACCGACAACTAATCAGAAGTTGCATACACACCCATACACACGTACACACACAAATGGTTTTAATTGCATTTACATGTCCTGCGGCAAAAGTCATTGTAGTTGCAATATTGTTGCGATTTCTATTGTATTTCATTTGCTGCCGTTGCCGTCATTGTTGTTGCTGCGGTCGCTTCTGCCGAAATACGCGCACAAATCCTGTCAGCGTTGATAATGATGGCAATGACGATGATGATAAAGATAATGATAATGACTGTTGCTAAAAGCGTCCTGAACATAAAAAAAAAAAAAAATAGAAAAAGGAAATTAAACAAACTGAAATCCTAAATCGCGTAGTGTGTCCCAACTGTGTGTGGTTTTTAATTACTTTCAATGACATTAATGTGCAATTATGCGCTTAAATGTAATTGGTATTAAAAATATCGTTACTGAAAATATATATAATTAAGAAAAACGACTATATAATACAATATTTAAAAATGAAAAATAACATATGCGGTATATAATGAATATTTAAAAAGTTTCAGTTTTTGCCTCAAAATATACTGCATATCCAAATTACTGTGTTATGTATATATATATGTCTTTTTGATTGCCAAAATATTAAATTAAAATTCGTACCCCATAAGCAACTGTTCCCAACCGCTCCAAACTTATGAATGACTTTAAAAGAAAGCCTACTCTGAAATCCCATTGAAATTTGCAACTCCTCTTGCAAAGATTACCAAATGGTAATAATTACTTTAATCATTGATAAGCTGTCAACGTAAAGAATAAAATTAAAGTTTTTAATTGTAATTAAATTAGTTGAGGTTGTAGTAGCCTAAGTACACTTCAGTTTTTTTATATTTATTTCTATCTGTAAATATTTATTATTATTTTATTTCACTTTGATTAAATGCGTTATCAAAACATAATTTGCAATTTTCAGTATACATATACCTTGCACAGATTTTTTAGCCAGATAATCATAGTTTAACAGAATGTTTTTGTTTAATTTACAACCCACAACAATTGAGTTAAAGTCGCTTCGAAACTCTGTTAAGAAAGTCAACACCAAATTTGCTTTTATTTGAATTTTAATTTATTTAAATATTTTCTAAACAATCTATCCGACCATTGCGTATTTTAATTGAATTTAGTTTTACTTATAAAAGAGAATTAATGTTTATTCATGAAATATTTACATTTTAATTAATACCGAAGTTTGGCAGATCAATAAAATGAAATCGGTTTAGCCTTCTATTAAGCGATTTGCGTTTACTTCGTTGGTTTATTGCTCTGCAGGGGAGTAGGGGAGCATATAAAGCTTTTCAATACATCTAGAGCCTTATAAATTATCGACTTCATTAAGAGTGAGCATTTTAATTCAGAAAGACGGCGGTGTCTTCAGTTAATTTGATTAAAAATGTTAATGAATGTTTATTTATTATCAAACATTGCTTGCTTATTTTCATTTAATGTGCTCGAGTTTGTCTGGAGCCAGTCTGATGCCTGTCAATGCCCCTAACCAGGGCTGGCGTGCGAGCTTCCACACGCAACCTGCAGTGGCAAACATGCAAAGTAAGTGATTAAATTAATGAATGCGATTAGAGCTTAGCATAAAAAATTCACAGATTCAAACATAAAAGTCAGTGGCCAATGTCTGCTACGTTGATTCTCTCTGCGGCTGCATTTGCGAAGTTTCACACATGACTTGGCAAAAGCAGTCAATGACTTCTGAGCCGGTAAGCCAGCGCAGTGTTATCTGCCTGTGTGCCATTTAATAGATTTCAAGGCCGCAGGCAGCGCAAAGACACAAAGCGAAATGTGAAAGAGCCAGACAAAGCCAAAGCTGCCAAACAATTTTAAACACTTTGCGTGCGCGCTCTGCTAACTAAAACCAATTCTGCCTACAGAAGCCGCACAAAAATGTCAGCGCCGAGGCAACTTTCCATATTCTAAGCTGACTGCCGTCGAGCATGTGTGTGACTTGGTTTTCTTCGCTGTTTTTTCTTATTGCTTTTGTTGTTGTTGTTGTTCTTGCTATAGTCGATTTTTAAGTGATTTTTGGAACAAAAAAAAAAAAAAAAAGAAAAAGAATAAAGTGAAATGCTTTTACCAGTTTTTCGCATCATTTGTTGTTTTATTTGAAATTTAAGAAAATGGTTTTATTTATTGACACATGTTTGCTTGCTTATCGCGGGCCTCTTAACCGTTCCACTGTTTTTTTCTGTTTCCATTTTGTTTGGTTTGGCAAGGCTTTAAATTTGATTTAGCACACAATGACATAAACGAACGAACGTGCAAACGAAAAAAAATACCGAATAACAACAACAAAAACAACAACAACATCAATAGACGCAATTGAAGAGACGTATTGTCATGCTTCATTTATTGCAATGCGTCTGATATGCGGGAATCTGTGCCCTGAGTGCTTTTAGCAGCCACGTGCGGCTTTCATTAGGGAAAAAAAGTCACTAAAAAAAGGAACTAAAATTGGGGGAAAAATCCATTTGATAATTTATCTCACTTGTGCGCCCCACTTTAAATGTGCTTAATCTGCGGCAAATAATTTACGACGCTAAGCTACGCTTCTGGCTTTTGGCTAAAAAGCTCCGAGTCAGTCGAAGTAGGCACAAACGTAGCAAATGCCGCAATGTGGCTCCGTTAACAATTTTATAATAACAAATAATTGCCGTATGTGGCCCAAAGCAGCAATGGACAAATATTAAACTGGGCTGGCTAAATACGAAATACGCCCTGGCATAAGACGTTAGGCGTACGTCATAAGGCAGGCAATGAGGGGCACTTCAAGGCGCATCTTGAAGCACTTTGCAATGCGGATAATTTGCGCAAATTATGATATATTTGCTGAACGTAGCGCAAATCCTTGCACGTATGTAACTAAACTTATATTTGTGCACTCTCTCACTCACTCCGCTGGCGCTCAGTTGTTGTGCTGTCGTTGTCTGATTATGGTTGTTGCTGTGTTATTATTGCGGATATGTGGCTTGACTTGCTCTGCTCTGTAAAATGAAGCGCACTGCGCATATGCCCCCTCTGCTGCCCCTGTTGACGTTGCTGCTGCTGCTGCCGCACACATCATTGCCGGAGGTCGACTTGGCCAAGTTTATTGCATTTGTGCGAACCATAGCAATGGCAGTTTTGGCTCTGGCTGCTGGCTAAAGTAGTCGAGAGTTGAGCAATCGTGTCTGCTTTCGTTCGCATAATTTGTGTAGCATACTTTTCGATGCACAAATATTGCCCCAATGCAATGGCAATGTCGAAAGCCATAAAAGTAGCCAACTTACTGCAATCGATGTAAATATTAATTTTCCGGCATATGTATATCGAAATGCTAAAAATGCCGGATTTATGCTGCCGTTAGCATTACCCAGCATATACACACACACACACACCCACTCACATGCACACATACACATTGAGGTATACACGAACAGAACTTTAATGAGGCAAGTCAACTTTTGCAATCAATTCGCTCAGTTCCCGTAACGCATGACCCATACCGTCGCCCATCTAATATAATTTTCTTGTTAATTAAACGCGCCATGGCCATTAAAGCACGACACGGCACGGCATGGCACGGCAGGGCTAGCGTCGACCACTATCTTACTGACGGCGCAGATACAGTACGGCAGCCGCTTGCTAAGCACGGATCATCAATCAAGTGAAAATGTGTCAGTCGCAATTAGGAAATCAATCTTTTTTCTGCTTGCCTTTTGGCGCGTAAATTATGTTTATCATCTGTACAGCTGCTGCTGCTGATGCTGCTATTGCTTCTAATGCTCCTGCTGCTGCTGTCGTTGCTGCTGATGCTACTGCTGCCGTTATTGCTCCTGCTGCGACTATTGCTCTTGTTGTCTGTGTTTGTTACTATATTCGATGTTGTTGTTGTTGTTTTTGTTGTGGCTACGTCTTCTTGTCATGTGGCGTTTTTGTGTGTTACAAATGAAATAACATTGATTTACTACCAAAAATTGCCACATAACTGCTAAGAACTTAATCAAAGCTGCACGCATACATTACTCGACTCGACTCGACTCGACACGACTTCTGCGAATGCCATTTACTCGGCATTTACTCGGCTTTGCTTTTGTTGTCTGCCATTTTGGCTTCTTCTTCTGCTTCTGCTTCTGCTTCGGCTTCGGCTTGGCGGGCGCTATGCCTGTTCATTTTTTCTGTCAAATTATTGCCACATTTGCTGTCTAAATCTTTTGTGCTAAAAGCCTAAAAAAATGCCCAAAGTGGTGGCACGCAAGGGCGGCCATGCCATGTGCCATGTGCCCTGTTCGATGTGCTATGAGAAAGACAGCAGCAAGTTTTAGCGGCGCAAATATTTCTGCACCATTTAATTCTATTGTTAATGTTAAACTTGTATCGATTTTATGTGACCTTCGTCGTGCATCTCTTTCGGTTCCATTGCCAGTTGCTCGGTTTGCGCAAACAAGCGCCGGGTGGTTTGGGTGTTGACTCACAGTCTCGGCTCTGACACAATATTTGGCTGTGCCATGTTTGCCTGGTCTCGGCTCAGCGACAACTCAGTTAGTGGGCGCTGCTCAGGCAGAAAGTTCATCGAACTGTGCCTAGTTTGCGCTACAAATTAAAGAAGCTGTGCGCATTAAAAGGCTTTTAGCGTCTTGTTTGGCATAGCATTATGTTGATTTTTATAAAAATTGCAAAAGCAAAAATATCATTACATTCGTTGTCCTAAAGTATGCACAAATATCGAAGCAGGCAGCATTGTCATACTGCGGCACGTGTCCAAACCTTGAGTAGTCATGACGTGAGCCAATTTGTAAGGGAACTTCTCATAGCTTGTATAGCACCACAAAACAAAGATAAAAATAATTCAAGTGACAGTAAATTAATTGCGTCAACAATATATGCCTATCAAGAAAGCAGTGCCACTCTTTCCACACTCAACAATGTCACAACATTTGTTAATCGCAGAGACGTCATGACAACAATTAACTGACGTCATTGTGGCAAACTTAGGCGGCGTGTTCAAGTTATTTTCAGTGGCAGCCAGATTTAGAAAGTTGCTCACAATGGCTGGAGGATGATTCGGCAGGATTGGCAATAATAAACGACTAATATCCTTTACAAATGAGTGGCTGCCTCGTTTAATGTGCCAGTCAACTTTATAATATATGCTTCACAGCAAATCATTTGGTATTGAGAAAAGTCATACAACATATTCAAAATGCCTTTATCTCAACGTTGATTAACTCAATACTTTTGCTAGGCTTTGTCTTTGATAGCGAAAGTAGTTTGAACTTTGTCCATGAGATGTTGTTGTAGAAATTGAGAATTTATAAGCTTATTCTTAAAAGATCGAATCGTTTTTTTATTCGTACCTAGAGCTCTGTTGGCAATATCATCAGCATGTTTTAGCATTGAAAATAGGTTCACATTACTTGACATCCACAGGATTTTTTGTTTTTTCTTTTATTTGAAAATAATGATTTCTAACATATGGTCAGAGGATAAAGTTTTAGTCAACACTAATTAATATGGATTTGAATTGAGAGAGTGGCACAACAATCTCACTCACAAATTAACTTCAACAAAGGCAAACTTAGTTTTCACATTAGCGCTTCAAGGCAGTGCCCCGCACTTCGTCGACCGAACCCTAGGAGTATGCCAACAAAATTTTACAACGTGCACATTATTTCGATCTGCAGATTTAGCACAGCGCACACGACACGCTCAGCATATCAAGAAGAGTTCGCATTTTTTCTTTGTTTTTTACTCAGTCTCGTATTGTTGTTGCTGAGCATTGGTTCGCAGCTCACAGCGCAAAGCTCACAGCTCACAGCCCGCAGCCCGCAGCTCGCAACCCGCAGCTCGTTGCTGCTAAGTCACGTGCACTACAAATAGGCAATCAATGCCCATAAACCGGATAACAATCGAAGTGCCGTATACATAGTTTTATGATGGCTTTCAAATTTCGTTGTTTTCTCTTTTCTATATTTTTTCTGCTCTTTTTTGTTGTTTATTTTTTTTTTTTCGGTCCTTTTTAAGCCTTATGTATTATGTAACACAGTTCCGCCAATAGAGTTGGCCATGCCAATGCTGCTGTCGCTGCCGTTGCCTCTGGCGCTACCGAGGCCATGGCAAAGTTGAAAGGTGTTAAGCATCTGTACGTGTTGGCAATTCATGTTAGTGTGCATGAGTTTAGTGACTGTTTATGGTCTGCCTAATTAGTGCAAATGTGTTTCCATATATTCTTGTGCTGCATAACGATTTTCGTTTGAGCGTGATACTCATATTGGCCAAAAGCATTTGAGCTGCTTAAATTTTAATATGGCATCTATTTTCACTGCTGCTCTTTTTTCACATTTTTTTCCCCCGTAAATTTCATGCATTGTTTTATTTTCATATACCCATGGGTCAAATATATTCCACAACAATGCCGGACAGCATTGTGCGCCAAACTTAATGCCCCGCATTTTAGAGTCTTTTGTTTTGACGGTGCCCGACACAGACAATGAACACTAAACAAATTTTATGAGCTGCCGCTCTTTTTTTCCGCCGGGTTTTTAGCCGGGCTTTAGACGTTAAGTTTCATTTTGCGTTCGTTGCAGCACAAAAGGCGTAGCCATGTCCAACGTGGACCAAAACAAGCGTCAGCGGTACAAGACAAATTATGTGTATTATTATTACTATATGCGCAGGGCATAGTTTTTCATAATTTGAGTTTTCTTTTGTTCAGTGTTAAATTTTAATTCTAGTGAAATGTGTTAAATTCGCCATATCACGTATACGCAATGTTGTCTGCCACATGCGATATTATTTGTCTAAACTATAAAAACGATTTGATCAACCGCTAATTTGTTTTAAGCCATGCAATTTCATGCATTTTATTATTAAATCATCATTTATGAAATTATTATTTGAAATTTGCCGAAAGCCTCAACGTTTTATAGGTTCCATGACGCCAACAAAATGAATGATCAAAAAACCAACAACGTATACAGCCAATTCCGACATGCGTGGATAAAACCAAACAACGCAAAACACCAACGCGATTGTACGGAGTGTGGGGAGGGGATGGAGGCACGCATTATTCACGCTCACGAGAGAGATTAATAACAGCGGCATGCCAAAACAATTGTTTTGTGGCCGCCATTGCTGCACGAAATGCCCATGGGCATCATCATCATCATCAACATATTTTTCCATGCTCGTGAGGTATTTTAAATTAATTATTATTACGAAAAATAGAAGAAAAACAAAAAAATTTAAAAAAATAAAATATTAAACAAGAAAATGGAAATCCATGCGTGCTTGTTGTTGTTGGCTTTTTCCTGTTTGCTTTTTTTTTTTTTTTGTTGATTTTGCTTTCATGTTTACAATTATGCTATAGTTTCTTTTATATTTTTTAAATGGTATTGTGTAGAAATTTTCAAAATGGATTTAATGAAATTTCATTTAACTCTATTGCAATGAAAACTGGCCATTTGCGTACTTACTAATTAGAAAACCTTTCAAATAGCTCGGAGCAAAATTTTTGTAATGCAATACATGAATTCGTTTCTGTTTCTGGGAGAGTGCAACGAACGATGTCGAAATGGCTTGCATCTCATTTGCAGCCTAGAGCAAACGTGTAAACTAAATTGAAATATGAGTTTCAATGGAAGGAATCAAGTGAAACATTTATGTGTTCGATTTATAAATTGGAAAATTTTGTTTGCAATTTTCCAATTTAACTGTTTTGGATTAATGAGGATCATCAAGACTACAGAAAAATATTATTCATAGCCTGATTTGTTACTTTAATTTCATATTGGAAATCAGTTCAATACACAACTTGTCGTCTTTACAGCTGAAAGATTTAGCTAAGACTGTCTGCCAAGCATTTGTGATACTAAGCAACTGCACTTTCTAAGCCAACAGCTAACGTCAATGACCAAATTGCCTTCATTTCATACTGTATTTTTAAGCATTCGTATTTGAGCTCGTAATATTAAATACTATTGAGTTTAAAGTCTGGTATATATATTCAGCTAATAGTGACTGAATCACGGAAATATGCGATCAATATGACACACTGTGTTTACTTGGTTCCTTTTATGTGAAGTTGCGCAAGCTGCCAAGGATACAACTTGCGCTTATTTGGTTATGAATATTTTGCACGGTTTTTATTGAATTAAGCTGAATCCAAAGCGGAGCGAATGTGCAAACGAAAACAAACAAACGCAGCACTGCTGACATTTACTGATGAGAACACGTAAAAAATTGCGTTTGCTATGACGAGTTGCAAAGGCCGGCATAGGAGCGAAGGACGCGCGCAGAGCCAACGCTAAAGAGAGACTGCGTGACTCTATGGCACTACATGACGTTGTGACAGTTTTGCCTGCGGATATTTTTTCATTTTTTTTTTTTCTTTCTTATATTTATACTTCAAAAAACATAACAATTTATATATATATATATATACGCATATACAGTTATTTATATATTTTTATGTAATTTTATTATTTTTTTTTTTTTTGTTATATTGCAAATTTCGTTTGTGCTTTCATTTGAGCGCCTAAGTGAATCTGTTTCGCCAGTTGGTCGCCATCGAAAGTTTTCGGCGCAACTGAATTAAATTACATGAAAGCAAAACAAAGCGAAAAACGTTCTCAAAATATTCCAAAAACAACTGACATTCTGTCATAATTTGTGCAAAATTGTTGACATTTTTTCAGATTTGTTTTTACTTTTCGGAGGCCAGCAGCGGAGCTTCGCCAGTGTATTGTTGTAAAACTAGCAGTGCCAGAAATTTTACTATGTCAAAAAATGAAAGTATGAAAAAAAGCAACAAAAATTACAATCAAAGCTTGCGTAAAAAATTGTGCGACTGCAATGAAAAATTTGCATTTTTATTGAATTGCAAACTTTCGGTCACTTCTGCTGCCATTTGCTGAGTTTCGTGCCACTGCGCAGTGTGTAAATATTTTATTCTTTTTATACCCTGTACCAAAGAATGGTAAAGGGTATATTAAAGTTGTGCAAATGTATGTAACGGCAAGAAGGAGGCGTCGCAGACCCCATAAAGTATATATATTGTTGATCATCATCGAAAGGCGAGTCGATCTAGCCGTGTCCGTCTGTCCGTCTGTCTGTATGAACGCAAGGATCTCGGATACGGTAAGACCTACAACCACCAAATTTGGCACGAAGACTCTCCCAATCCATAGGCATAGCAAGTTTATTTTTTTTTTCGATATTTGACCTATACCATATAGCTGCCATAGGTACGATCGGCCGAAATCCCACATTTAGTAACAAAAGCCCTTTTGTTTTTCAAGATATCGTTATCAAATTTTGGATTTAACAGTTTTACCTAATGCCCAATCACATATCTAAAAATGATGTATATCGGTTTACTATATCATATAGCTGTCAAAAGAACGATCAGCCGAAAAAGGTTTTTTGCTAAAAAAAACAAATTTTTTTTCTTGAGATATCCTTACATAATGAATACAAAATATTGAAGCAACATAAAAAAAGTATTCAGTTTTGGATTGGGTACAGGGTTTTCTATAGTCGGTTACGCCCGACTATAGCCCTGCCTTTCTGGTTTTTTATGTTTTTATTTGAAAGTATTTACACTAAAGTTGCAACAATATTGATTTTTATTATTAAGTTGTTAAACTTCTGTACAACTGTTTTTTGTAAAATTGGCATTTTTGTATTTTGGTTATGCAAATATTAAAGTGGTCAGTTGCATTTAACTAATTAGAAGCGTAGAAGCGGAGCCTGAGCATTGCTTTTGTGTCGGCAGTGGCTTGGTATCGGAATTGGCATCGATCTCTCGCTTCGTGGCGTTGATGCCATTCATGGCACATCATTGTCATCGTTTCAATGGCAACGCAATTAATCAAGTGCGCGCGCCCAAAGTCAATTTTGCTAAATTGATTCAAATTTGTTATGCAAACTCACAGTGAAAGTGTTTGCCTCAACATCAACATCAGCAACAGCAACACCAGCAGTAACAGCAGCAACAGCAGCAGCAACATCATCATCATCATCGTCGTCAGTGATGTCGTCGTCGTCATCAGAATTGGGTAAAGGCAGTGCACATCTGCTCATCCGTGTGTAGTGTGCACGCACGCAAAGGCAGTTGGCAACACGTACGCATTCCGTTGCGTTGCGTTGCGCAAACATTTATTGCATCAATTAAGTTGGACATGTTAATTGCGTTAAGTTGAAACATCACGCACAGGTGCGCCGGCGCTCAGTCCCTCACTTCGTTCACATTCACATTCGCCACACTAGCCAGACTAGCTAACACAGCTGTATGCTGTATGTATGTGTGTGTGTGTGTGTGTGTGTGTGAGTGTGTGTGTATTTACTATCAGCTATCAACGTGACTGGTGGCTGGTGGGCGGTATGCGGGTTGTGGTGTGCGGTGTGTGTCTGCGAACGCGAACAATGAAAGACATCATCAAGGCATCAAAGCTTTTTACGCATTTTGTGTTAATTAGAAGTTGCACGCGTGCTTCACTCAGTCCAGATCGCAGCATGTGAGCACATCGCGGTTTATTAGTACAGTTTGGCCATTTTGTTTAAATGCTGGAAATTAATTTTATTCACCAGCAAGTTTAATGATTGAAACGCACATGAGCACAGCGGACATGCGCCAAAAGTCAGCAGCAGCAACAAAACGGAGCCATATAAAAAGTCGTTGAGTGAAAATCCAATACGGTTTATTATTTTTCCGGACAGACACTCAAACCAGTTACCGAGGTGCTTATACGGTTGCAATAAAACATAATGAAAAGCAGCTAAGAACATACATGGGGGAGTATGTCAGTTAAGTTTTACTGTTGCTTTTACACATTAATTGCAGTTTTCATTTTGCCTTATGGGCAGCAAATAGCTCATATAGTAGGAAATAGTGCTAAAAAATTTTCCATAGAGTATTTAAAAAGCAACAGCTAAAATCATACTTAAAGGCAAATAGATTTTGAGCCACCTACAAGTGTCAAGTCGAATGGCTTAAGACCTAAAATCAAAAGCAAATGAACAAAGGGAAAATGTAGACACGCTCACGCAGCAGGCAGCTGAATTCGCAATGCATTGTGCTTCAAATAAAATATTTATTATTTACAAAATTCGATGACAAACAAGCGAGCTGATCACAACGGTAAAGCAAGCGTGAAATCTTTCATTGCTTTCATTGTTGCTTAGATTTCTAATTTGAGTTTCAATTCACAAATCAAACTCAATTCTGATATTATTTTTGTGCTTGGCATCGAAGGCAACTCGAAAGGAGACAAAGAGCGTAAAGCAAAGCAAAACTAATACACCGAAGCATCTTCACACATGCACACATATACGAGCGAACACTGTACTGCACTTCTTCTGTCCATCATGACAAACGCTTTTTGTGCAAGACAAACGATGAACTTGCAGAGTGCATCAGAAAGCAAAAAAAGAAAAAAAAAATAACTGAAGCAGAGTGGAAAAAAAAGAACCAGTAAAAAGTATAAAAAAAAAGAAAAGCCAAGGAGAAATCTCATGTGTTCGTATCGGGTGCTTTGCTTTATGCACGCCAATACGAACTGCAGCAGGCGTTTGGAGCATGCAGTGTGCAACAGACACAGGACAACGGACAGCGGACAGGGCAGCGATCGCTGGTGCGAGTGCTCAGTTGAAAAAGGACACTTGCGTGCAGATAGCTTTCTTAGCAATATTAAAGTAAGCATGCTAAGGACAATGGTAGCTGTGGCGTTGAAGGCGAAGACAGAAGTAACGAGTGACAGAGGAGGGGTCGAGGCGAGTCCTGAGGTTGAAGAGTGTGCAAAACAAATAACAATGAGTGTGTGAAAAGCGCAGAGCAGCTAACCGGCGGCGCACTTTGCCAACATACCCGAATGCAATGCGGGGCTGTGGGGGCTATGCGTTGAAGAAACTTACACAACAGGATAGCATTGCAAAGGGACTTTTAAATCCTTTTAAAATAAACTTGCGTCAGTGTTTTTCGGTTGCTTTGTTCGTATTTTATTGTGTATGCGCTTTGATTGGATTCGATTGAATTCGATGCCGGATTTTCTATTATTTGAATTGCATAGAATTGTCTTTATAATTTCTTAAAAATACAAAGCAAATGTTGCATAAGTTATGCAATGCCCAGTGGCATCTTGCTGCATAAAAGTTTTCAAATAAAATCATTATCCTGCTTTCGAAATTGAGCTGAGCAGCTGTTGTGCGACATCTCGTATTTATTTTCATTTGATAGTAACTGCCAAGCAACATTCTCGACAATGATGTTGGCTTTATTAAGTTTGATTTCACTTTGAGTTCAATATTTTACGTGTTCCCATTTGCTGCGCTCACATGTGCATTATTACACTGCATAGCTCCGTGCACAAGCCAAGACACGTGTGTAATACGTCTGTTCGATATTATTTTAATAAATTTCAATACATGACGCATATTTTTCTTCCTTGATTGAATTAGAAAAAAGAAATTCTGTTTTCTTAAAAGTTGATGACATGTTTTGCAAAATTGATTGACTCATTTTTATTACTTAATATATTGAATTCATGAAAACAGATTTTTTGCAAAATGAATAAATGATTTGTTTATTACCTGTGCATTTTTTGGTAGAAAAAGTTAAATGTCATTAATAACTTGTAAATAAGTTAATAGGCAACAAACAGCGAGTGAGAATATTGAAAAAGCTCAAAACTTTTGCCATTTATTAGGTCTTGATATTGTCAAAGGTATCGAGATGATGTGAGGTGAATCGATATCGCACTTCTTGCTGATATCATTACAAAACAAAAATCCTATGGACCTTTGAACTCCAGCGGGGATTTGCGTGCAACCATAACTAATTAAATTTAATGATAAATATGCAACATGTGTCGAATATTGATTTTTCTATAAAAGTAAATTACAATTCTTAGGATTAACCGTTGTAGGTGCCAAAAGTAATGTTGTACAAATATTTCCCATATCAAATAAGGTTTTCCTAAAGATGTCAATTAAGTGACATACATTTTACCGTTTAATTTAAAGAGTTGAATTTGCAACAGTCCACAATTATTTTACTGTCTCGAAATTAGAACAAAACGGCAGCAAACATTTTTCATTATCTCGAAAAGCTGTGCACACGAAAACGCCGACATGGTCCCTGAGGATTGTGACTTTCAAATTGCCTTAATTAGGTACAAAAAGGCTTTTTGTCGCTCCACATCATTGTGCCATGGAATCTGCAGCTTCTGTGGGATACCTTAATACTAAAAATCCCAAAGATCCCATGGGCCTTTTCAGTCATCGGAGACTTAGGGTATGTTCCAATTAAAATGTCATAATTTTTTACAAATATGCTTCATTATCAGCCACTTGCAGTTGTTGCTGCTCGTATTCTGCTTAAACAACTTTAAAATTGAATTAATTTCCTAGTACACACTGTCAGCAATACTCAATGAAGCACACAGTGCGTATACGTAATATTAAGTTTAAACACATTGACCGGCATTTAAAGCTCAGCAATGTTAGCATGCTGCCTAATACATGCGTGCAGCAATTTCACATGCCAAGCGTCATCGGCTTGCTGCCTACGTAATAACCAGCAGCTTCCAACCACCGACCACCGAGCATCGACCGCCGGGCACCGGCCACCGGCCACCTTCTAATGTTAAACTGTCAGCATGAGTTTGAAAATTTTGCGGTTGCACGCAAAAATGCTGTAACCGGTTTGTCCTATCAGTTAATATCGTTTAATTTTGCAGCAGTCACGTGTGCCTAGACGGTAAACATCGGCCGCAACTATGACAGGCGACAAAGTGCCTGCGCAATGCAAAGCCAAGTGCTTTAAAGTGAATTACGTAGAATGTATGGCAAATCCCGGCAACGCATTTAATGCACTGCGAGCATGTACGAGCCGGACGTCTGTGTGCTCGTCGTTCACTTGCTTTGTTGAACATGCAAATTCAAGGTATAACTGCGAGTATCAAGCTCAAAGAATAGCAACTGAAACACCAACAACAACCACAACAGCAACAGCAACGAAAAGAACAACAAGCGAGCAAGCCTGCAGCAGAGACAACAAACGAGAAAAAGAATAAAAAACAAAAAAAAGAAAAACAAAAACATAAGCATAAGCATGGTACAGTTCATTATGCAAATGCAGTAAATGCAGAACTTACGCAGCTGCTTGCGCACCTCTGTCACCCGTTGTATCTGTTTCAGTTGTTTTGTTTCGGTTCTTATACTCTGGCTTGCTGCTCTATTCTATGAGAGCAAGAGACTAACAAACAAACAAACAAACAGAAAAACTTTCGAACAAACAAAGAAACAAAATGCACACCTGCTCGGCAGCTGAAAAATAATTAGAGTCTTTGGAGTGCACACATTATCCTGGCAGCCGTCATTGTTCATCGTCGTCGTCGTCGTCGCAGTCGTCGTCGCTTCCGCCTTTGCGTCAGCGTATCATGGGGTATGGGCCTTGCTCCAGCTGGCGCACGCTGCCGGCTTGTCTCCTGTGACAGTTTCAATGCGCAAATCTGCATAAATGTGCATTTTAATTTTGTTGCACATTTCGTTGTCGTCCCATGTTGTACATGTTGTTGTTGTTGTTATTGTTGCTGTTGTAGTTTCGGTTGTGCCTTTGCATGTACTCGCATACAGTTTCACTTGCTAAGATATAATTGAAGCGCAAACGCATGTAATGCGTACATAGCAGCAACAAGCTCAGCACGCTTACAGGCTTTAAGTCTTCTTTCTCTAGTTTTCTGTTTTTTCTTATTCCTTTTTTTGGTGTTTTTAACAAAGGCAGACTTTAAGGCTTTCGATATGACATGACACGACACGACATGCCATGGCATGACGCTGCTGGGCCTATTTGAAGTTTTGTAATAAAAGTTTAGCATGTTATGTCTATAAATTACATGCGCACTTAAAAGTATGCAACGGATTACAGACAGTAACGCCTCGCAAGGCAGCACATCGCAGCAACACGGATCGTATCGTACCGACTTGAATTTGCCGCTTAAGCTAACGTCAAAGTCGCTTTTATGGCTTAACCCAACAAAAAGCAAAAATGAAAATAAAAAAAAAAAACAAAAATGTATTGAAATGCTGCCGAATCCTTTCGCAACTTTTACATATTTGACATCGTTGACGTTGCGTGCCCAGCCGTTGCGTGGCATTTCGTTGCGCTTATTTACCTTGATATTTTATTTATGTATTTGCGTTTTATTATTGACTGCCTGCCATGAATTTCAATGAATGTCTACACAACAAGCGACTCTCGGTCATAAATACGTGTACGAGCGGAACCGGCAGCCGGAGAGGCACAAAAGCGACACAGCACGCACAGCTCAGCTCAGCACAGCACAGTACAGCACACACACAGCGCAGCGCAATAAAAATGACAACAAATTTGGCAACAAAATGGCCTAAAATAAAATTTAAATTAGCAAAATGTTTAATAAAATATGCATTAAAAACGTTGCCAAAGGGGTCAATGGGGTATGCTTAATGTAGCCATTTTGCCATGCTGCCGGGTTTACGACTGCTAACCATTTCGAGTGCCTGACAAAAAGCTGAAAATGTTCATCTGCACACAACTCAGCACTCAACACGTCACACACAACAGTCAGCAATGAACAGTCGGCATTCAACACTTTCGGCATAAATAGCGCAAATGTTGTCGGACGGACATATATCAAAAGTACTGAAGTAACAACGGCGTCACATATAATTTAATTTTATTTACCGCTTTTATTGCGACACCAAAACTGAAAGTCAAACGCAGGCGCACGCCCACACAACTATCACAAACGCCCACCAATGGCTCATTATGCAAATTAAGCCACAACTAAGTGGTACAAAAAAAATACACAACAACAATAACAAAAATAAATAAACCAAACAAAACGAAAAAATGAAAACAAACTAAAACGAAAAATATAGAAACAAAAAGTAAGAAACTAATTTGTCACTGTCTGCGCTGCGTTACCCATACGCAGTGTGTGCTCGCTGTGCGTTTTCGAATGTGAGCATGACAACGCGCGTTGACGGAAGTGTGCTTGGCTGCATGTGTGCGCTGCTGCCTTCTATGCTGCCTCTGCTGATGCTGGCTGTGTGCTTTTTGTGGCTTAAAGTTATCACTTTTGTTTAGGGCGCATAAATTACTATGCCGCTGTCGGGCTACTCCTGCCAGTCCACAAGCCTGCTGCCACATGCCACACAGCTCCGTACACAGCACAGCACAGTGGCTTGCTTTAATGTTAGCAGTAACTGTGTCCAGGTTAAACGCACACAAAGCAGCCGTCATATGTGCTCTTATAAATAATAAACTACTCATAATCAGTACTCACAGTGTTTAAAACACAACCGACACTAGACTCACTCGCAATGCTCCCTCGCTCAATGCTCGATGCTCGACTCTCGACACTCGACGCACATGTCAAACGACGGATGCTCGATGAACGACGCCTGATGCCGCTCACCCACACATTTGGTTCAGTTAGCTAACCGAGAATTTTACGCCATTTTTACGAGCATACAAGAGCTGAAATCTTTGCCACCGAAAAGCCACAACGCGCTGCCCCAACAAAATTTGCATAAACAACTTACCGAGCACCCGCCACCCGCCGACCGTCACCCGGTAGCTGGTACCAAGCAACGGCAGCCAACTCAACCGAACGCGCATAGAGTCGAGTCAAGCTGAACTAAACTGAACCGAAAACTGAACTGAGTCGAACGTGCTTTGCCGTGCGTTGCGTTTAATGCGAAACGATGCCAAACCAGCGTCGATGCCAGCGGCTCCGCCTGCTCTTCTTTTACACTTTTTGCGGCTCTCCCGCTTTATTATCTATTTGCTCTGTTGCTGTCCCTTATCGGCATGCATGCGTGTTTCTCTGTGTCTCTTAGACAAAAGCGCAAAAGGGTTACGCATACGTGTGCCAACAAACAGCGAAAACAACAACAACAGCAGCGAAGGGTGAAGCGAACACAAATATAAAAGTCAAAACAGTGAAAAAACAAAGTTTACTCATGCCATGCACGTGACTCTGATCATTTTGATTGTTTAGCAAATTTTGTGCAATAATTTGACTTTTGTCTCGCAGCATTTGACACGCGTTGCATGCCAACCACCCGAGCACCCGGCCAAGCAACCACCCAAGCACCCAAGCTCCCGGCCAGCAGCGCAGGCGGTTGGCGATGGCGGTTCAATTTGCATTTTGCATTGATCCGAATGCTATTGCGGCCTGCCATTAATTAGTTGTGCACATGACCACTGTGTGTTGATGTGTGTGTGTGTGTGCGTGGTATGTGTGTGTATGTAGCCAACTCAATTGCACAATGAATGTGTGTGTGAATGTGTGTCTGTGCAATCGTGTGAGTCTCTGATTGTATGATTGTGGGTATGAGTATCCTGCTGGTCGTGCTTTCTCGCCTTTGGGAGTCACACAACGCCGACGCCAACGCGAAATAATAATTAAACTTTGCATAGTTTGCGGCGCATTCGCAATTTAATTAACACGCTAAGCACAACTTTTAGTGTCGAAACGAATTTTTCGCACTAATTAGTGAAATGATGGCCTCGCTCGCTTCAGTTCGTTTTGGTTTGATTTCACTTTGCCTTGATGGGCTCTGCACGGTTTTGATTTCATTTCGTTTGGCTTCGTTGATTTCACAGTGCACTGTTGCCTTGGGCTTTTGTTGCATAATTTTTTTACTATATTGCATTCAAATAAGTGCAGTATGCTGTTTTTGTTGTTGTAATGCCGCAAAATGCTTTGACGTGCACGTTATTTGGTGTCAAAGTTTGAATCGTTTGAGTACGAAAAAAAAGAAGACAATAACTGATGGTGTGCGAAATCTGACGCCGCTGTCACCCTAAGCTGGGTGCTACTTTTAAATGACGGGATTTTAATTGAATTTCCACGCATGACATGCGACACCACACTGAGTAATCACAACCGAACTTTGACTGCTTTAAACACAATTTGTTGTGTTACTGTGAGTGTGTATTGTCTTATGTTATATCTAAAGCGAGCAATGCGCGTTTATTTGTATGGATTGTACGTGGATATAAAATAAATTTTTACATTATGCAATAGTGAACAGTTTCTTACTGTCTTATTCTTGCGCATCTGCTTCTCTATATTCGGACAAAAGCGTCAAGCAGCCAAGGATAGCTGCCTTGGGAAAAGTCACACTTGATTGCTTTGTCTCTAAGCCACTTTGTGAACACCGAACATTCTTCTAAGTTCGCAACTCTTGTCTTAAATAGCAAGATCATTAAACTGAATTGTGATTACTTGCAAAAATTACATTCTAGGTAACTTAAAACATATGGTTTTGTTCAAAACTATAAATCCAGTTGCGTCCAAAAAATAGTGCTGACAATTTAATGCCCCATTGAAATGTCCATGGCAATTAAATTTAATATTGTCCCCGGAAAGCAAGACTATTAAAGAACAAAATCATTGTGGGTATTTATAGCATTCCAAATTATAAGGAAATAATAAATTTTTTTCTTTATCTTCATCCGAATGTCGATATTTAAAATGTGGAAGACAAATACTTTAAATTCTCAATGAGTGCACATTCTTTGTAAAAGTCTAAGGTCCATGTCAGCAGCGAAAACTGGCCCTCATAATGACCAGCCTGATGTGCACACGCCCAGACGCGCCCGTGCCTGCCTTATGCCATTTTAACAAACACTAAGCGTTCGACTTAAAAACCTGACAATGCGGGTTTGGCTGTCCAAGGCACCTGTCCAGCGCGGCAATTAGCAATTGGCATTCACTTTGTGTCGCCAGACGCTAAGTTGCTGCCCACAATGCTGCCGGGCCACAGTGCTGCCTGGCCGCCATTGCCTTGGCCATCGTCATCGTAATCGCTATCGCCTCGAACAGCACAAAAGGTGTAAATGATTTACGAGCGTGTTTTGGTTTTTTTCTTTTTTGTTTGTTCGTTTGTTTTGTTGTTTGTTCGTTCGTTTGTTCGTTCGTTTGTTTTCGTGGTACACGTATTTATCAGATGTTTGCTTTTACTTTATTTACGCTGCCAATAGATTTTGGTAGCTGCCACCGCAGCCGTCACCGAGGCCGCCCACTTGACGACCACACCCACATCTACACCTACTGACCGCCTACGTATGCGAGTTGCTGCTTTTTACGTGGGTCCTTGCTCGACTTGGTCCTGTGTTAGGTAATTTACGCATGTGTAATAAATGCTGTCAATTATGTTGTCGCTGGCACTGATTTATTTATTGAAATGCTTGCTGGATGCCGGATGCTGGGTGCCGTGTTCCCTGTGCTTCGTGTTGGAATTTGCGTTTTTGTGCTTTCTGTGGCATCAATTTCGTGGCACTGCTGATGGACTCAAGTGTGTGCATTGACTGCGGCGTCATTTATCAGAACTGCGACTTACTAAAATTTAGCAAACAAAAAAAGAAAAGCAAAGAAAGCGAAAAGAGAAAAAAGAAATGGCCAACATTGTTGTGCCGATGCTTGTTAGTGGCAACGGCATGTGCCGAACAACTACAACAGCAACAACAAACAATTTGCAGCATCATTGTGTTTGGCGTAAATAATGGCGACAATTCCGCCGGAAATGTATTTTGGTGTTCGCTCACGCGGTCGCTGCCAGGTTCCCTCATTCGCTTGTTCGCTCGTTCAGTTGTTCGTTCATTCATTTGCTTATTCATGCAGCCATTAGTTTAGTGGTCGCTTCGTTTGCTTAACAGTGCAACAGAAAAGTGTAGAAAAAAAAAAACAGGAGAATAGAAAGGCAGGGCAACGCAACGCAACGCAACAATGGCGATTCAGCATAACAGCGGAAATGAAATTGTTCGCGAAAAAGGTGTTGTCACAAAATTTGCATTATAATAAAAATAATAATAGTGCGTCTAGTTGCGCCAGCAGCAATCACCGCGCCACCGTAAGCATTTACTTCAGCGGTAACGAGCATTATCCTTTTGTGCCTTTGTCACGTGCATAAATTGCTGTGCATATTTTCGGTTTCTTTGTGCACGCAATTTGCCAAGTGCTGCGCCAGCTTATTAGCCGACATTTCTGCATGCCAGCACAAATTGCACTTGTTAGCGTTAATAAGTTCTGGCCACATTAACCTTGCCTAACTCTACCATACAGCCGAAGTGTGGTTTAAGTAGTAAAAAAATAATTTTGAAATACGCCAAAGTGCAGCTATTCGAAGTGCGGCATATTCGTCTCTGATTTTTCAATTGCATTGTGTGTTTTTTCTTTTTGTTTTGCTTATAGCTATGAAAAAGTTCTCCAAATCGCCATTTTGTACATAAAACTTAACCGTTATAGAAAACAGTATGCACAGCAGCAACTATAAAAACAACAACAACAGCATTATAAAATCAAAAACAAGAAAACAAAAAAAAAAAAAAACGCAAAAACTAACGTTGGTAAAGCAAATTAATGCCAAAGTGAAAACTTTTACAGTGTTTATTTTGCATGAGCGCTATAAAATAATCGATAATAAAACAGCAGAAACTACACATTAAGAGCAGACGAGAGTAGTTCTGAAAAAATAGCTTGAAAAATTCTGAAAAAAAAACTGGCTAAAAGTTTTTAACTTTTGCAATTCTTGTTGTTGGTCTATTTAACTTTGACTGAGGGTACTCAGTGAAATTGGCAATTATAAAAATTGGAAGTATGAAGTTTTCTGATTTCACTCGCTTTTTTTTCTTTTGTGTGTGTGTGTGTGTGTTTTTATGAGATAAATAGGTAGAAAATTAACTCCAAAGTTTGCATTACTTTAATACAAAGCAAGTATGTGTACATATATTTATCTAAGCTTTATATATAGAAAACCTTTACCATTGAAACTCATAGACTTCGTATTAAGTCACATTAATTTTTTAGAAGCCAGATAACTCATGGTAAGTAAGAGAATAGCACGAGTAAAGCACAGAAAGTCTGCTTGTCTTCTACCAAATCAGCCTAAGCTGGCGGTACTCTAGGAATAACAACGTTCATTTGTGTGGCGAAAAAGTCAAAAACTAAAAATTTGGCAGCCTCTATGACGGTTTCTACAATTTCTACCTCACTCAGTGTGGCAGCTGCCGAACGATTTCAGCAACTAAGCTTGTGATTTCATCAACTTGCTTTGTTATTTTTTTCATAAACTTGCAACATAAAACAATTTCGAGTATTTTTTAAGAATTTTTGTAGATCTTAATTTGAAAATAGAATTAATTTTGAACAGATTCTAGAACCAAAAAGATAATAATAATGGTTTCAAATCGATAAATACATATTTTTCCGTATGTATCAAAGAAAATGTTTATCAAGTTTAATAGTGTAAAAATCATAGCATAGATTTGTCATTTGTATTCAGTATCAGGGTAAAATGAAAGATAAATAATTTTAAATAAAAATTCTATTCTATTCTTTTCTCAATTACAAATCGGTATAATTAATATCGAAAATATATAGACTATATATAGAATTTTACGATTACCCTTTGTGTACTTGTTTTGAAATAAGATGGTTTTTAGCCTTTTTATGATTCAGTAAAGAATTCAGCAGCCTCAAAGAGCCTTATTCGAATCTTTTTAAGCGGCGTTTGTTCCATTTGTTAAGTGACTACATTTATTAATGGTAAAATATAATCTTATGCCAAAAGTTTGCTGCGCATTTCGTTTTTATTTACAAGGTTTGTGTGTAGCAGCACAGCACAGCAGCCATCAACTAAATATATATAATAAAGGGAACTCACATACATGCACATATTTTTTTGGTACTTGTTAATCACGCGCTGAAGTCCAGAAGCAAGCAACGGAAACGTTGAGTATACGCATAGTTGTACCTAAAGACATTCACTTGCAGTTGCCACTTGCTAATGGCAACTTGGTAAGTTTTTGTTAGCATTGCAATGTTTTTGCTGCTGGGTTTTACTTCAGCAACAGCTGTTGTGACAACAATAACAAAACAACCAAAACAGGACTCAGTCGCTACTTGACATTCTCCTGCGCACAAAACTTTCATACGGTAACATGTTCAAATGATTTCTCAGTGGTTTATTTCAGCTCCTTTTTGTCCTTCCTTGTACATTGCTTTTTGTACTTAAGTTAATGTTATTACATGTGTGTATGTGCGCCTAACCTGCAACACGCATTTAAGTTATGACAAGTTTCCCACATAAAAAAGAAAACCACAAAAAAAAAAAAAAAAACACAAAAACAGAAAAGGAAAAACGCAGGCAATGTGAAAGACATAAAAAACCCCGGCAGAAATTTATGCGTTGCAAGAATTTTACAATTTGATCGTCTGTTGTTGGCATGTTCTGTTGTTGGGAAATATTTCAGCATAAAAATATTAATGCCCACAAACTGTTTTAGTGCGCCAACACGTAATTTAATTGTTAAATTTTGCGACATTTTTAAGCTCGCACACCTTGGCGTATGCGTTATATGCATTGTATATGTAATCCTGCGTTCATGCGAAAATCGTTTTTATTAAATTTGTGAATTTAAAATTTGATATTTCGTTTTTATCTCATTGTGGATACTGCGAAATATCAATTTTCATCAATCAATGTCGATTTGTAAATCTGTCGCCAAAAATACAATACAAAAAAAAAATAGCAGAAAAAAAAGAAAAAAGGAAATAAAACAAGGCAAGAATCTTGTGGATCGGTGCGTCGGGGTAAGATGGTCGTAAAAAATGAAGAAAATTGAAAAATTTTAAATTTATTTGGAAAATAAATTGCCATCAACATATGGCAGACGCGCACGTACGCATGCACAAACACACATAGAGAGTGAAAGAGAGAGCGAGAGCGACGGAGGGAGAGAGGGAAGAGCATGGTTAACAATAATATAGAGAAGAAGAGAGAGAGAGAGACAGAAAGCAATATTGTGTGATAGTGTGCGACAGACAAACAGTCATAAAGACCGACAGGCAGACAAATGTACAGACGGACAGACGCACACTCACACATTTGTTTGATTTGTCACTGTAATTGTTCATTCATTAAAATTCAATTTTCGCTTTTGTCTCGTACCATCTCACTCACACTCTCGCCTATGGCATCTCGATTTCGCACTCGCACATTCGCGAGGCTCGTATGCACGTGCGCCCGTTCACCTTCTGTTTGCATTAAATAGAATATTGTTACAGATTGGACACAGATAACAAAACATAAACAATAACAGTTGATATCGTTTTAGTTGCTATCATGGCTTTGTGTATTTTACACACACACACACTACAACCACACATATCACACACATACACACGTGCATTTGTTTGCACTGTGCTGCGTAAATAAACAATTGCTGCATATCTTTCAAACAAGTCAACTAAATTTGTTGAAATTAATCTACTTTATTTGCAGCCAGGCTTATGAATTTCATTAAAATTTATTATTGGTTATATGAACTAAAAGTTTTCTTTTTGCTTCGAAAAAGTTGTGTTGCCAAATTGCGTCGCGCTTGCGGGGTGCGGGGTCCTTAAGTTAAAAGGCAAGGACGGTGAATTTATGAATATATATTTTAGGTTGTGCATTTCATCAGGGCAGGATTGATTTTTGCATGTGTTTTTGTAGGGAGAATTCTGCATATTTGTTTGAACTTACAGAAACGACACTTGAAATGCACCGAAATGAAAGAATTTCTATAATGTAATAATATATCAGTTATGTAAAGCATAAATGTTATTGCTACGTTGAAAATTTAATACCGAAAGAAACTCGAAACCTGTACATATTTTAATATAGTACATATGACAGATTCACAGACAGACTCAACTTTTGTTGACTATTCCCATCGTGGATTGTAATAATTTGAGATTTCTTGCTTAAGCAGATGCTTTATTATATAGATATTCATCACCATATATGTGTATGAGGATAAAGTTGAAGCTAATTTGAATAATCCGAAATTTTTTTCCATGACTCTGTGTACTTAAATGGCGAGTTTTTGCTTCCTTTTTATGGTATATAAAAACCATGTAACAATACCAAAAAGTAGAAAGAAAAAAAAAAACTCAAAAGAAGAAAGAATCATTCATCAAGCAAACGTAATGAAATTTTTATTATATCAACGTGTACAGTGTTACATATTTTTTCTTTTGAGTTATGAAATGTGAAATGAAAGTACGCAACAAATGCGTACAAGCAAGTGAACAAAATAAGAACTGAAAAAAACAAATGGCGGCAAACTTTTCCTTTGCAACGATAAAACTTTTCGATAGACAAAAAGTACACCTTGATGCATGGCTTCGCTTTTAATGCCTTGACACACAAACATACACAAGCACACACCTGCCGTCTGCCTGGCCGCGGTTTTACTTAGTGAATGTTGCCGATGAAGGTAAAGTAATAACAAAATTTTGCTGCCATTCTATAAATTTTTTTCATGCTGCTGCTGCTGCTGCTGCTGATGTTGCTTTGGCTGCATTAACAATTGATAAAAACATACGCGATTTACGCTTCTTTTTTATTTTGTAACTTTTTTATCTGCTGCCTGATATGGGAAAAAATCGCAGGTGCTGATATACATGAGAAATCACTTAAGGAAATTAAATTGCATATTGTAAGAACAGAAATCTTTGAACTCTTGCTCTGACTGACTTTTCGTTTTAGCTGGCAAAGGCAGTTTGAGGTGTTGAAAATATTCCATTGCAATAAAAACATGAAACTTGATGGCAAAGAAACAAAACAACAACGCCAAGCAAACGCAAAGACAGTCGTTGCGGCAACGGCAAAGGCAACCGCATTCGCAAAGGCAAAGGCAAAGACAAACGAAAAGACAAATAAAGTCGTCATAAATAAATGAAATCCATGGACAATACAATTGGAAAATCATTTATTGAATTTCGACGATTAGCAAATAAAACGCCGAAAGCCAAACAAAAACAGTAGAATATATTGCGGCTGTGAGTGCTGCTGTGGCGGCTGCGTCTGTGGCGGCGGTGGCTGCTCTTGGGGCTGGTGCTGCTCAATGATCCTTGACGTTTTCGCTTCGTCACGCTGTTGTCCTGCGCAGAGCTTGCTCGAAGCTGCCAAAGCAACCAGAAGGAAGCAAAGCAACCGAAGCAACCGAAAAGCAAACACTCAACAGCCCACTCAAGACAACCAAAAAAGCAACAAAGTTTCCACTTGAGCGCTGGCAACTCACTCGAAAGACCCACGACTGCCTTTGTTAGTCGACGGGTGTGTATGTAAACTTGTGTGTATGCAAGCTAGTGTATGCATGTGTGTGTGTGTGTGTGTGTCCATTTCGTAGCGTTTTCAACACATTATTTGAAAATGAAATATGTTTTAGACGGCCGTAAATCCTTTGGCGTTGAAGGCGCCGTTGACAAGTGAAATAAATTTATGCGCATTTCACCAGAATAGGCCATCAAGAAAGCGCGTGTGTAGAACTCAAAATCCTTGGAAGTAATATGTCAAAACAGTGCAATTTGTTGGCTTATTAGCATAGACAATATACCCGCTAATCAATCATTAAACGTCGAAATCGTTTGTATACTTTATTTTTTTGCAACAGGTTTTGATTTATGAACAATGACTCGCCAGGAAATTAAAACATTGCAAAATATAAGCTAAGCTAATTGTTTGCCTGTGATTATTTGCAAAAGTGTCAACAATAATCTACAAAACATTAAGATAAACCACAATTTAATTAAGTTCAACATTCAATGCAAAAAAAAAAGAGAAAAAAAAGAAAACCATAATGAAAACAAAAATATAAATAAAAATGAAAATGAAAAATAAATGAATGCATGTTTACCTATGGCGGACGTTAAAATGAATTGTGTGCTTCATTAAGAGCTGAAACGCGAAGGCGCATTCATCAAATCTGCTTGATTGAGTCCATTCTCTCTGCCTGGATTTTGTACTTTAAGTCTGCTCCGGGCTTGAACCGTCAGCCTTGCATAGACATTTTTAATAAATATGCCAGGTCCCTCATCAAAGTCGATTTGTAGCAGCCGCTGTCAAAAATTTTAAATTAATGTGTTCTATCTTTATATATATATTTCTACTGTCCGTGTGTATGTCGTTAAACTCCTCTTAAACGACTGGACCGTTTATGATGAAATTTTTTGTGTGTATTCAGGGAGATTCGAGGATGGTTTAGATTCACAATTTGGTCCACTGGATAATGTTTTTTAATTAATTTTTGATTAATTAGTAAGGCTTCAATTACTGCTTAGCCATTTCGTAATCAATGCTTACGCATTTCGTACAAATACAACAACAACAACAACAACAAAAACTACAATAAACACACACGGGAAACTGTGCCTACGCTCTTTCGTTTGCAAAAAATTGAGTATTAAATTTGGTGAGCGTAATTTGCAAGCAGGGTTGCCATGCAAAAAACTACCAGAGTTGCATTTTTCTATTGATGTTTTGATCATTTTCTGTGTTTTCTATATTAAATTATTATCTTAAAAGCGCAGAACATTATTGAGACATTGTTTTAATCATATTTAAAAAAAAATTCTCATCGTCACCTTAATATAGAAAAAGCCTATCGCATTGATTTTGGAATGTTTCACATTGGATCCGGCAGACTGCGCTACCATCGCAGTATCGATTTACCAGATTCTAATTAGGATATTTGAAGGAATTACTAATTGGACAAAGAAAAAGCATGTGCTCTCTTTTTTTCTCATGGCCCGATGGCCCGAAGGTCCAACATGTCCGATGGTTATATGCGCTGGCGCGGCTAATTGTTAATAAATATATGTAGCTCGCTATTGCTTAATTATTATCAGCGTCTTCATTTAAAAAAAAGAGGTAAAAATGCTTGCCGAGACCTCGACAAACGAAGATGGTTGCACAAGCTGGACAGAAAAAAAACGCGAAGCGAAGCGCGCCGGGATTACTAGTTAATACATATATTTTGAGTTATTGTTGTTATTGTTGTTGTTCTGCTTGTTATTTTGTTTTCATGTTGTTTATTTGCCTTCGTGCAAAAACAGTTCAAACGAAAATAATTAATTTTAATGTTGTCATTAAAATTGAACGACATTGAGCAGCGCTGAAAAGGGGGAAAACTCAGTCAAGAAGAAATAGACAACAAAAACAAAAACAAGTACAGAAAAGCTAAAAGAAAAAATTATGAGCAGAGAAATGGAAAAGCCGCAGACAAATGTATAGCTTAATTGAACATTTCTCGCGGATAAGACGAAAATAGGCAAATAATACGCTTAAATGGTCGAGTTTACAGTCTTGATTTATTACATGAGAGATCGTAGCGAACAACTCGAGCATTATGAAAAACTGACAGCGACTGCCATTAAATAAATACAAAAAAAAACAGAAAAAAAAAAAATAACAGAAAAAAACAAAAACAAATAACGGAAGTAAAAAACAAAAAGAAAATAATAACTTATAATCATGTTTTATGGTTGACCTTTTCGTTGGCAAAAGACAAAGTCCTGCTGACAGCCGTAGGTCAGTCGTGAATGTAGGCAGCCTTGAATTAACATTTGACTGAACTTGAACCTGAGAATATGGCAGATGTTTAAGAGTTTGATTTGTTTACATGACAAAGGCAAAAACTTCGATTACAATTATCTTGAATTCCAATAAACGACATCTACAAACAGAGACAGCTGTATAAGTAAGCAGCCACAAATATGACAGACAAAAGCAATAAGGACACATCCGCCAGTACAGGCAAAAATTCATCTTAATTACAGCCACATGCGTCTATACAATTAACAAGCATTGTACGCATGCAGAGCATAAGTGAATGTGTGCTTCGCTGATTACTTCGACTGCGATTAAGTTATTAAGCTCGACCAAGCCCACTTCAACCTTCGAAGCAATGAAGTTCGTTTAATCTGTTCAACTAAGGATTAACAATTGTTTGTGAATTGTGCAATGAATTAAGTAGTCTAAACGATAGATAGTGCCCAACATGAAAAGCTTTTAAGCTTGCACAATAAAGGTAATTCGAAGGAACCTAAAGCATCTGCGTTGTAAAGTGAATTAAGCAAGCATCAATTTGCACTTGTGGCTTTTGTTATTGATATTGATATGCACTGTTGATAAAGTTCCTTGCCAAAAGGTTTAACAAATAATTCTATTGATTATTTTTTACTCAATAGAGTTTTGATTTAAGCTACCAAACATATTTCTGTATGAAATACTTGAATGTGCACTTATATGTGGGTAGTTATTGTTCTTCGACGAAGACATTTTGTATACGTTATGTCATACATAATTCTTTATCTTTTCTAAGTAGACAATAAAAGTTTTCAGTTTTATGGCATGAAACTTTTAGTTGTGTTGAACTGAACTCAGTTACGTAAGGTTTATGATTGGAAGCACGGAGGTGGCCTTCTGCCCAAAACTGGTCATTAAACAATATCTTCATCTATTCAAAGCTACACAGTTATGAATATTCTCGAAAAGATATGCGGAGTGCATATGGAATGAGAATATGTGTGTGAGCTACATAAATGAATTTGTAACCAATTTATTAATTGTCCTAAACAAGATGAGTTTAAATGAATGTTGTAGAACACAAAAAAAATCAAACTTCTATATAAGACTACTTAAGAATCTCAACTTTAAATGATATTTACTTCAAGATATCGAAGAACAATGGATTTATAGTGTTTAGAATGTAAGTGAGCTACTGTGCTATTGCCCAAGTTCTTAGTGAAATTCTCCCGACTGAAATTCGACCAAGCTAATTAAAGCTATCAACGTATGTTTTCATATCTAAAGGCTCACATCTTAGCGTTGCTTCGCTGCATATGTGTCTAATACTTCGGACGTCGCAGACGTGTGCTCACAAATAATGCGACTTACATTAGATAGACATCAGTAGTTACTCTCGGCTCGGCCAATTGGTATACGAGCGTTGGACTTGTATGAGTTTGCATGCCAAGGGCGGCCACCCACACAGCATTTGAGTGCTTCGCATTCGCTGCGACTAAGCCGATTTGCAGATGACATTTGGGCATATTAACTGGGTGGTCAGATAGCGCAAACAAAACCATGTCATTTAGCATGCCAGCAAAGCTGCTCCCGCCTGTCAACTAAGCAGGCGTCAAGGCGTCAAGGCGTGGCCAATGCGCTGCGCTGGCGTGCATTTATCTAAGCGCGTGCATGTAGTTCGCCAGCTTGCAGTGTGTTAAATCAGCGAAATTGCATGCGGGCAAACAGAGCCAATGCAACAACACAACACAATGCAGCGCAGTGTAACGCAACGCATCGCAAGTAAAATAGTGAAAAGCAGCTTAGAAAACATTTCGCAAAACCCTTATCGCACGTACCATGCATATACATTTGCGCGTGCCTGATTGAGCCAAGCAACGGCGAGAAAGGACGAGCGAAGGCAGGACAACGGCCAACAAAGCCAAGTGAAGTGGCCAAAACTATGTGTGCCAAAAGCGCCAAATAAACAAAAAAAATAAACCAAAGCAAAAAAGACGAATAAAGACAAGCGAAAAGGGTAAAAATGTGTTCGTTAGTCAAAAGTTGACGTTTAGTTGCTTTAAAGAAGTATTGGCTTTAATTTTACGCAATTCACACATTCTTCATTTGCACACACATAGTGTATGCATGTACACATGTATTGTATATAGTATACGGCGCCTGTCGCTATGCAATGAACATTTTCAATTAAGCCAACAATTAGCAACTGTTGCTACCAATTTCGGGTTAGGCTACGGTCTTTGCCAAAATAACTAACAATGATTATATTAGCGTCATTGGCACGCGTAAATATATGAAGTTCATATATATACACACGCACATACACATAGTCAGCATACAAAGCGCAAAGCAGAAAGCAAACACATTCCACAATTTATGCATTATTTCGTGGGCGTGGCTGCTGCGCGTGTTTGCCACTATAAATTTCCACTGTTAATGCCATAATTCCACTTTATTAAGATGAAAGTCGAGCGTTTATTTCATTAAACAAATAATACTCGCGCCAAAATGTACTGGCAACAGGCAGCCCAATCCCATACCCAACGCCAATGCGGAAGCCATAATGAACTGAAGTGCTGCGCGTGGCACCGACGAGTGCTGAGCGGCGACTGGTGAGCCGTGAGCGGTGAGCGGTTAATGTTGTGGCTGTGTGTATTGCTTGTGGCTTGCTTGAAGGTCGAAAGGCTTATTTAAGACATTGAAATAAAATTTATTGCACGATATGTAAGTGTATTTTGGCAATTGCCCTTGCCTGGCTGGTGCGCGTAGTTTGCCTTTGGCTGCGGCGCCCAATGTAGTATCTGACTTCTGCTCTGGAGTTGCCCGCACTTGGCTGTCTTGACTTTGTGTGGTCATTAGTGAAAGTTTGTTAACAAATTTGTTGGCTTTGAATTATGTATTTTGACGCAGTTATTAATTTATTTATCTATATGCATTTTTTTATTTTTATTTCTATTTTATTTTTTTAAGCGCATAATTTTTGCTACATATATTTATAAAGAAAATAAGCAAATGCCAACTATGCGACGTTCCTGCGTATGCTTAAATATTTAATGCTGTTTAAATGTTCGTGGTTGCATGCGTTAATTTATGGCCGACGGCTATAAAGTGTGTTCCCATTGAAAATTATAAATTATACAACGTCGGCTGCTGCTCGCACTGCTGCTGCTGCATCAGCATCACCGTCGCCGTCGACGAGTTAATAAATGTGCAGCGTACGGTAAGCTAATCCCATGTAAATCCACATATTTTCTATAAACCAAAGTCAAGCAGCGACAGCATAAATCAACATGAATAAAAATATAAGAATACATGGCAACGAAAACAAAAAAAAAATACACATAAAATGCGCAAGTGAACTGAACAGTGTTCCACTGTGCTGTGCTCGGCTATGCTGCACTCGACTGTACCGCATTGCGGAACGGAGTAGCGGTGAGCAGGCTGTGGGCAGGAGTAGGCAGCCAGTGCGCATATTTCAGGGAGCTTGTTAAGTGCATGTTTTATGATTATTATCGCAATAAAAAATACAACTCGCAGCGCTCATTTCAGCAAATGTACTCACACGCGTGTATGGAGCACACGGCTCTAGACCTAACCAAAGCCAAAGTCGAAACCAATGCTGATGTGGATGCCGCTGCTGGAGCCGAAGTCGGAGTCGGCGTCAAACACATAGCCCAGCTAGGGGCGGGGGTCGCCGGCTTTGAACACAATTGCCGCAAACAAGCAAATGATGATTTCTACTGCGTTCCTTATGCTACAAGTTCCATTTATTCTTCTTTGTTTTTTTTTTTTCTTTTTTCATTCATATACTGCTTTTATGCCTTCATAGCGGCAAGCGAAACCGCGGTGCACAATCAGCGTAGATGCGAAATGCCTGAGCAGGTGCAAAAGTAGCAAAAGCAGCGAAAGTAGCAACGGAAGCTGGCAGTGCCGCAGTCAGAGTCACAGGCACAGAGCGAAGAACGTTAAGGCAATAAGATTTTCAAAATACGACAATTTATGCAATAAACTTTTTAAATTTATGCCATTTCAGTCGACGTTGCACGGTGCGTCGCTTGAGCGCGACTCAACTTAGCAGTTGGTGGTTCCCAGTTGGCGGCTTGACTCTTTTTCTTCCTTTATTTTTTCTTTATTGTTATTTATTTATTTTTTTCTTTTTTTTTCGTTTTTGTTTTCTTCTTTTTTTTAATTTGCTTACACGGCTTGCTGCGGCACATATTATCGCCGTGTACGTTTATTTTTTATTGTATTGAGTACTGGCTTGACTTTTACAACCGCCGCCACGGCAGCTGCCACGGCAACTGGCACTTATTTGTGACTCGAAGTCAATCCTTGAGCTAATCCTTGTGTAGCAGGCAGTAAACGACTCCGTGTATACGTATGCGTATAAAGTGTGCAACTGGATTGCTGCAAATGTAAATTTATTTGACTTCTTGTTATTTGTGAACTTCTGTGACATTGCAGCTGTTGTGCGCCTACGTAGACGCTGCTCGCCTCTCCCCACCTCTCTCATAGCATTGCGATTATCCGACTGTGCTGACTTTCATCGGGCATACGCCGCACGTTGCCGCATTCTGTTGGCAATCTGTTAAAGTGGCACATGCCACGACAGGCAACCAACTTAATCAGTTTCATTAGTTCTTTGGGTTCAGCCCAAGAACGCATCATGTTGTGTGCTTCATTGCTTGCGTCACAATGGCGCGGCGGTGGCAACTCACTAAGCATAAATTGTGTCAACATAAATTGGCCCTTTGCATGTCTGATGTGTGTCGTCTGGCCTCAGATGTCGCTGTCAGTTGTCAATTGCCAATTTTTATAACCATGTTGGCATTTTGAATGATCTGTCTTCAAAGTTACAAATGTTTTGAAATTGATTCGCTTCGGTGGTTATCCAAAATTCAGTTGGATAAAAATTGGTCACGCCTGTGTTACGATCAAGTGCCTTTTGCTAAGCAACTGAATTCGCTATTCTTGTTTTATGTAAGTTTACTTTTGCCGTAATGTAAAATTATAACAGCATTCTCCTTTAGAAAACTCATTAGCAAAAGTCTTGTTTCTGGAACCTCTAATGCGTTAATAGATTGAATTAATAATTAATTCTTATTAATACAATTGCTTCTAGGCAGAATATATGGGGAAAACCAATATGCAGATAAAAATTTCACAATACTCATGGCATTATAAAATGCTGTTTTTTGTAGAGCCACAGTAGTAGTGCTTGGGTAATAAATATATCTCAAAGTAGACATGAAATCTCTTGCGTTATCTTAATAGCTGCACTCACTGGTCGCTCAGGTCTGTTCAGCCTTCGCACGCTTAGTAAATGCCAATCGCATCAGTCTGCGTTTACAGCTGGATTTTTGGTATAATAACAGCAAAGCAGTTGGGCCAAATTCTGCTAATAAATTCTCATAAGTACGCTGCTACGGGCCGCTGTGGTTCGTACCTTTTATGCTTCAAGTGTTTCATTTGTCAACTAAATTTACATGTAACGGTCACTTATTTTTATTCGATACCTTTGGCAGCACTTATTACGCAACACAAAGACATCCCTTTGAACTTCCTGGGCCGGGCCGTGTCATGTTGAGTCGTACCGTGCCGTGCCGTGCCTTGCCGTGCCACGCGCAGCTTACAATATGCAGCCATCTTCATAAAGTCTCGACTGCTTGCTGCCACGCCCCCGCCCATACAGTCTGCTCGCAAAAACGAACTACTTTGGCTAAGCTTAAGCGCATTGCCAACTCAACACTTTGGTCAATTTCCGTTCGGCTAAGATCCCAAGCAATGCCGTACTTTTTTGCTCCTGCTATTTTTATTTTTTTATGTTTGTACTTTTCTTTTTTTTTTTGGTTTTGAACAATTCTACCTTTTCTTGTGTTTATTTGCTGGAGTTTATACCTTTTTTATTTGATTATGTGCAACCTTTTTGTGATTATCGCACGGCACGCACCGGCAAGTGCTGTTGTGCTGTTGGGCTGTTGGGCAGCGATGGCCGGCCTGCAAACGCGTGGGTAGAACCAATAAACGCCTAAACGTGTTTCAGTCTAATGTGAGCTCATGATTTTTACTAGATTTAGGCGTTTTTATTGTGCACGCGTCCTGCTGCTGCGCTGCTCTGCTGCGTGTACACGAGTGTCTAATAAAATACACGATAACCACTTCAGCTGCTGCTCCAGTGCCAGGACGCAGTCCGCCAGGATGCCAAGACGCCTGGACGCAATTATGTGACTATCAACGTTATTAGCGAAATAAGCTGCGCCGAAGCATTTCGACAAATGTCAATAAATAAGCCATAAATTTCACATAAATTTTAATATCCACGTAACTGGCATCCAACGTCGGCACCGATTCGCCGCTTTTTCCGCCATTCGTTTGGATTGTTTTCTATAATTTTAATTAATGTGCGTAATCTGCGTTTAAATGTTAAAACAAAAAACGAAAAAAAAAAAAAAACAAACAGAAACAAAAATGATATATACGAGTGTATATACATACATATGTCGGTATGTATATGTAGATGTGGGATAGAAGATAACAAGATTCGGCAGAAAAGTGTGAAAAACGTTCACCTTGAGCGCCGCAGGCAATGTGCCTCCGCATGTTCTCAGTTCTCAGTTCCAAGTTGTCCTCGAGGGACTCGTTAATCAGCATTTTACGCTTGCCTTACTAATGATCTCTTCTGTCTTTGCATTTTCTCTACCTACTCGCTTCGTATCGTCGCTGCTCATGCCATTCTGCACATTTTCCTTTTCGTTATTTTTTCGCACCTGTGAGCCAAAATGTGCGATAAGCATGTTTGCTGTGGATACTTTTCTTTTTCTTTATTTTTCGTTTCATTTTCTGCTTTTTTCTCGGTTATTTTGTGTTTTTTCTTTTTCTGTGGTGTTAGCAGCTAAATTAAGTTAAGCTTTCCTTGGGGCATAACTAACACAATTCTCGTATTTTGACCGTGAAGCTGTGAAACCTTCACAGCCCACATTCTCACTTTGCCTGCAGTTCACTTGAATTTGATTTACTTTGACGCTACATAATTTATGTTCCTATTGACTGCTGCCAATGTGGAATGCGGAATGCGGATGCTACGCACACTGTCCATTCTCTCTCGTACGTTTGAGATTTGGCATTGACATGCCATCAGCATGGCCATCAACGACTTGGGGGCTACTGCGATTGCTGCAATTATGCCAGGGTGCTCCTGTGTTCGCAGACAAGTGCAGACGCCTACAAGCGAAGGGACACGATATCCTTGCACGTCGTTTATTGCACACTTGATTGCCATTGTTTTTCTGCCCAGTGTCATATTTCGCATGCTCGACATTTGATTTGACTGCAATTTCCATTTGATTGATGCTTCCAGGGGCAATCGAAAGAGACTTTTGTTGGCACAGGATCATGTCAGGATGTTGGCATAGACAATGGCAAGTCCATGAGACACTTGGTTATTGTTGTTTTTTAATTCTGGCACCTTTTTCAAAAATATCAACTACAAAGTGCCAACAATGTGTGCAAGCTAGGAAGTTTATTGAAACTTGTATGGGTTATGTTGCAAGGACAATTATTGAAATTTTTCAAATTGGTTTCATACATTCATGTCATACCAGATGTGAGTACGAGTAAAACAAACAAATAGCCTCTCTGCAAGGGGAGGCAAACTAATTTTTATGCAAACTCCCATAGTAGATGAACTCGTGCATGAACTTATAAATTGCCACAATGCTGAACGATTATATCTACATATAATTTTGCTTATTCCACTTTAAATTTCAATGAATAATTAAATAAATTAGCAATCTCTTAGTTAAGATTCCTAAATGACACTTTGATAAAAATGTAACTTTTAATTTATTTTTTGTCAATCTGCTTTGAATGTTTTTTGTTTCTTCTGTGTATTCCTTAAGCTGTCTTACTTTGGTTAACTTTATTTCGATTTAATTATCTATATATATTATATATTCGGCAATTCGTTCATCTTACTATACGCCGAATTGTTCATTTATTTACCTAAATTAGTTACTTAAATGGTTTTCTTAAGTGCCATCAATAGGCAACATGCGGGTTGGGAATTTGTTAATTAGGCTTATTGACATGTTGCCTGCCACTTTACTCTGCAAATCCCAACATTTTTCACAGCTCTTGGCTTTCTTAATTAAATTCCAAATTATTCATTTTATTCTGCTCAGCAAACACGGTAGCAGCATCGATGCTGCCTAATCGACAGATCCTTAGCTGCAAACGAACGCACTCAATGGATGTGCTGTGGTTTCTTGTATGCCATCTGATCTAAATTTAGCCTAGTTTCAGTAATAGAAGTGTTAACTGTGAGTTATCTTACTATCTTTTAGGGTTTTATATAACCAATTAAGTTCACTTGAATACGCTTTTGAAGCTGCATATAGATGTGCGCTTCTGCAGCAGCTCGTGACGGCCTTTGGCCTTGCAAAGCTTTTAGCAAGGATATGCGATACGATTTCAGCACCGTTTAGCAAATTAGTTGTTTAAGCCAATATAAGACACGAAACTTCAAGTATTTAATGCTAGGCCGAGGCACAAGTGACTTGACTCTTGCTAGTCACACGCACAGAGTTGGGTTTGCATGCAGGAGGCCGTGTCAGCGGAAATGGCTGCTTGCCAAATGGCTGACAGCGAGTGGCAACCATTAGCCGAGCAGCTGGCTTGTCATTCATCACGGAATATACACATCACATACCTAATGGTGAAAATCTCAATTTCAACTCAAGAAGCAAAGAGCGGCACTGAAGCGTTTTCAATCACACCCCAAGGCCAAATCACAAAAAACTGCGCGCCCGAGGCTCATTTACGCTTTGTTCTTTTCTCTTCTGTTCGCGCGTGGCAAAGCGCTGCGCAGCTTCTGCTCATTTTGCAAATGATTTTTCATTACGCATATTGACATGGCGATGAACTTTGTCGTGTCGCATTGTGTGTGGCATTTGTCAAATGTTTATGCGCATTTCTCTGTTGTTGTTGTTGCTATTGTTGCTGCTGTTGCTGTAGCTGTCGTTGTTGTCTCAAGTGCGTTTTGGGTAATAAAAGAAAATGGCGCATGATGTGGGCAGGCGATGAAGACGCATGAAAATGTGAAAAATAAATAAAGGAAATTGTCTTTCATGTCGAAACTTGACGCATAATTCAATCATTAAATACTTTCATTAAGAATTTTGAAAACTTTCCTGCCAAAGTAGCAAATTAAAATGTTCGCTTTGGCCTCGACTCATACTTTTTACGTTCCTTTCCGTTCCGTTCCGTTTACGTATACATATCCGTTTTTGCTGAGCCTGCTTTGGGCCGCGGCTTGTCAACCGAGCGAAAGAAGGAAGTAAACGAGTAATTCAACTGCCAAAGTATGCACATAAAATGTAACAGAATTTCAGCCATTTGAGGCATGTGTAGAAAGCAACGAACTCAGCGCCGTTCCGGTTTCAGTCGCGGCTCATCACCACGCACGCGGGCATGGTGCGGCTTAGCCTAGCTTGGCGTTGCCTGGTGCTGCCCGGCTTTGCATGCCAGCATTCGCTTGCGGCGCGTATAATGGCGCAAAACTGTGGCAACAAAGCGATGGGCAATTTCTACGCAACTTGCCAAACAAATATAAAAATAAATTGTTGTAATAAAGCGCGCCACTGGCCGCTGCCAACGCAGTCAGTGCTGCCGCTGCTGCAACTGCCGCAAGCTCCCATGGCAAGCGCTAAGCCATGCCACTCATAATCCAACCGAAGCATAGCGAACTGAGCTGAACTCGAACTCGACTCGACTCAACTCGACTCCACTTTAAACGATGTATATTGTATTGTATTGTGTATTGTTTGTTGATGTTTGTTGTTGTTGTTGTTTGTTGTTGTGTGTGTGTTGTGCGTTGTGTGTATGTTGTGTATCTTTTCTATTGCCACGTTGTTGAAATCTATTAGCCACATTTAGTGTGGCTCATAAAATTCTATTGCATCATTTGTTTCTGGTTACTGGTTCTTCGTTACTCGTTGCTCGCTTGCAGCCCGGCAGTGCCAACGAGTTAGTCCTGTTTTGCTCGGCTACACTTTTGATTCCTTTCTGCTACAGTTGTGATGTTTGCTTGGCTCTGCCCTGCTTTGCTTTAAACTAAAAGTGCGTATTAAAAGTTTCGTCCCTCTCTCTTATGACGACAGCAGATAATTCGCATCATGTGTGGCTGAGTGTATTTTGTGTGTGTGTGTGTGTGTGTGTTAGCTCGTATTCGCATGCGGCTGACGAGCATTTGATAACGAAATGAGTTTGTGGACACTTTGAGCAAATTGTTTGGGATTTTTGGCATACTTAAGCAAAACATTTGTAAACGACAAACAAGGCGAGCTTTTCACGCATTTGCAGTGGATAAGAAACCCATTTCATACGCCATGTTAAACGATTTTTTAAGTAGTTTTCTTTTTTTTTTATGTCATTAAACTTCAATAAGAAATTCATTCACCTGCCTCAACAGTGTTAAACACATTTCTGTTCATGCATATGATTTTTTATTATTTCCACACTTTTCTTATTTTATTGTAATAGTAAAATAATTCCCATGTGCAATAAATGTTACAAATCAATGCACAAAGTATACACAAGTACAGGAAATATATGACTAAAAATATAACGTCAGCGGCATAAGCGAAATCTGCACACGTTTGGCATAAAAAAACACATCCTTATGTGCAAGTGTCAGTAGGGAAGACTAAGGCTGCAGTTAGGCCTGACTATACCGTAAACCAAAAATTATGTCCTCAGGATATAAATAGAGCACCATGTTAGATGTAGGTATCAGAGCATAGATTCCAAAATGCAACTCATTGCCATCGTCTTGCCTGCTGCTTCTGGTATGTGCCACTCCATAGTTGGTTAGAAAGTATTTGAATAAAAAACATGAGAATATATTAAAATGTGCATTCATGCACTTTGCAGATTTACACGAAGGAATTGCAACTGAACACAGCAGCAACAGTATGTCGTGTGGAGCATGTGAATGGTGCAGAGTGTACATAATAAAAATACGCAACAGGCACAACAGATTTGTCGCTGGATTGCAGTTGTGTTGTTGTATTATTTTGTATCACTAAAAAAACAAAAAAAAAAACTTTGCTGCAAAATGATGAAAACAATTTTCACTGCATGCCACATATGTACTTTGGTTGACGCTTATGCAAGCAAAATCACGAATCATGGGGTAAATCTTATTCTGTATTAGGCAACACGCACTGTAAGATAATGTGGATACACGTGAATGGTGTTTCATTACACTGATGAATTTCAAGCAAACAAAAAACAAACAAAAAAAGAAGTAAATAAACGAAAAAATAAACTGCATGAACATTTCATGCGAAAGTTTAAAAAGTTTTTGTTTTTGTTGTTTTATTTTTTTTGTTTTGCTGTTACAATGCTTTCACTGCCAAGCTAAACAGTAAACCCTCAGTCAGCCAAGCAGGCAAAAACCACCCACAGTGCGAGACCCATGTCAATTACGCGCTGAAAGCAAATATATTACAATATCATAAAAATGGAAACTCAAATAAAAAGCAGCGAACAAAAAAAAAAAAAAAAAAAAATCAGCAGCAACAACAACAACAAGAACAATATGAAATAACGTAAAAAAGCAAACCAGCGTACAAGAAAGCAGACAAAGACGAAGAAAAATGGCGCAGAAACAAAATACTTGGGAATATATTTTCGTAAAATTTCCAATCGAGCAGAGCTTGGCATGGATTTTCCTGCCTGTTGTTTTTGTTGTTTTAAGATACTCGTACTACTTTGTTTTCCTCTTACGCTTTGCTTTTTGTTGAAATTACGCGCAGTTGAACTTCCGCTTCCGTAAGCAGAACTCAATATGGAGTAGTAAAGTGTTGACAGAGGCGTTGAAATAGAAATGGGTAGCCAAGTCTAAAAACACAAAAAACAAAACACAAGAAATTGAAAAATGATGAGCATGCAATTAAACATAAAGAGCATGCTTTCCATCCTCGTTTGCCATTAAATTTAAGCAACTTTAAGCTTAAAGTGCCCAACAAAGACAGCATGAGATATGTAAAGTCCCCCTTCACGTCAATTATGTGTAAGCTGCTCTGATTGTTTAATGCAGGCACAAAGCAAGGAGGAAAATGCTTATTAGCATGCATATTTAATATTAAATGCAAAACAAAGAGGTCGCGTGGTTTGACGTTATTGTTTAAAGTATAATTTCATGCAAACAATCAGAATCGATCAATATAATCATGACACCTAACCTAATTTAAATATCCTATTGAAGCTTTTTTTTTATTTTGTGCTGCGGCTTAAAGTTCACCAGTTGGCCGTAAACCCATTCTATGTTTAGACGGCAAATTTTCATCAATATTCTTCTGCGCGTGTGAACCTTGTCACCTCGCCTATCATCTATCGTTAAATGTTGACATCCATCTTTCCATCGGCACTTCACAGCCAACAGACATAACTCGGCACAAGAGACAAGCGTAATATTTGTCGTAGCTCAAAACAACACAAAGCAGCACAACAACAACAATAACAAGAACAACAAGAAGAAAAATTGAAACCTAATTCAATGGTAAAAGTTGACATTTTTGGCAGGCATGCAGCCGACATGACGGACTATCCAGGTGACAGACGATTTTTCATGTCATGCTTGCGCTCGGCTGACACACGAGCATCATGTGTGTCCAGGAGTGTGTGTGCGGGTGTGTGTGTGTGTGTGAGAGTGTGAGTATGTGTGGGGTGCCAATGAAGTTGGTAAGCGTGAAATATTAACTTCTTGTTTGCAGGCCAAAGTTATTGAAAATTGGCCAGAAGCTGGCATTTGTTTGGTATACCATAATCCGATGCCAAGCCAAGTACGATTACACGCATTCAAGCTAAACGAAACGAAAAGCAACGCAGTCATGGCCCCAATATCCCCCAAAAAAGGAAAGAAACAAAAAAAAACTAAGCATATAACCGAAATTTATGCAATAAGAACGGCAGCGGCACCATACCTCATAAGGATAAAGAATCCTGCAATATAAGCGCACTTAATGCTCTACCTTTTCAAATGGGCTGCCATGCGACTGCTGCCTAACGACGTAAATAGGCAACACAGCAGCTTATGGCCTGGATGCTTTGTGCCAATAATGCTCGTACCTGCTGATTACCGAGTATGGCAAACTGAGGCAAGGCTGGCTCGGCTGGCTTGGCTGGCATGACTGGCTTGGCTCCTTGTGCGCAACTAAGCAGTTGGCATTGTTTGCAAGCCGTGGGCGATTGGTGCCCTGCGGCGAAAGGGAATGCGAAATGAGCGGCAGCAGGCAGCGGCTGCAGCAGCTGCAACTCGAGTTAATGCATTGCATTTGCAGGCGATTGTGAAGTGATTCAATAGAGTTTAGCCCGGTCTCGTTGCCGTAGTGTATCGTATGGGAAGGGGGGCTGCATGGGGGACAATGCAACGAAGCTGATTGCGTTTAAGCTGCAAACGTGAAACGAAATCGCATTTGCCTAGTGAAGCCAACGGAAAGTGGAGCAAACTGGGATTAGACTTTGATATAATATTTAGAACACTTTCGCATACTTGTCGCACAGATCAGATGAAGATGAAGAAGAAGCTTTGGCCTTATGCTCAGGGCAAAGCGCAAACGATGCGAGTGCACAAGAGAGAGACATTGAAATCAAATTGTAAAATTGCTGCTAAAATTGATGAAGTAGTAAAACAAAAACGACAGCCGAGCGACATCCAAGCGACAGCTGTCGACTGTGACACAAACAATAAAACAGCAGCAGTCGCAGTCGAAACAAAGCAACGAAACGCTGAAAAACCAAAAAAAAAATAAAAATAAAAGAATAAATAAATAAACCAAAATATATCTTCTTCTTGGTATTTTTTTGGTTTGCTGCATTAGGGGAAAAAGGACATGTATTTGTTGTTTTTGCTTTTGTTATGCTTTCGTTAACAATCTGTTTGCAGCGAGAGTGTAAAAAGTTTTATTCGATTTGATGTGACAGTTGGAATTGCAGCAGTTCAAGGAAAAAACTGAAGCCGGTTCCAAGTAATTCTACTCAAATCGATAGCCAAGTTATATAAATAAAACAGAGAACACAAAAAAGACAAAAAATAAAAGAAATAAACGTAAAAGACATTAAAACCTAAATCGTTTGCCGATAATGCTTGGGTGCTGTCTAAAATCATTTCATCCCAAACGAATCACGTTCTTAAGCCAAGCAGCCAAGCAACCGAGCAGCCAAGTGGCAAAGGCATTTGTGCTTTGGCTGCGAACAAAACTTGTTCGAGTACATGGCACTCGGGTGTAAAGTTCAACACTGGCATCACACCAACTCCAACTGCGCAAATTGGTGTTTTCTAATTTGTTTGATACACTGTGGCTACCGCTGCTGTTTGCACTTCCGCGCTGCCTGCCACCCTGCCCACCTACATGGCTGCCACCAGCAGTTGCCGGCCCTGAAACTTGCAACGCACAAAGCAGTAATTGAACTAAAAGTAAAAAGTACAAAGTTGCTTCATTGCTTCGTTGCCTCGAAACCTAAACGGAGCCTCAATGTGAAATGTAAACTGAATGCATTCTTCTGGTTTGCTGCATAAACAGTTTTAATTAAATGTGAAATTTGAAACCTCATTCGAGCAGTCGAAAGCAACTAAGGCGATCGTTTAGTTCGAAAGCCTTTCGCCACTCGAGGGCAGCTTCTTGAATGATAATGCGAACTCTTACGTGTAAAATAAATTATGTTTAGAAGTTATATTTTCATGTGATTTACTATGATGAAACAATTTCACAGGACTGCAGGAACACAGTTTATGCTACTTCAGTTTGATAAGCTAGATGTGAAAGTATTGTATTATTATTCGTAGATTTTTTGTGGTGTTGGAAAAAGTTTGTTATAAGTTTGTTATTCGTATATGAAATTTCCACTATTCAAACTTAGTCTACGATCAGTAATCGGAGTGTAACTTTTATAATTGAAATAAGTTTAGAAATCACAAAACTTGGAATATTCATCACATTAAGCATCTTGTAAAAAAAATTTGATCTTTTAAGTTTCTACATATAACATGAGAAATCACTTCCATAGGAAGCCACAACAGTTTGGCTTAACAGAGGTCCTAGTTTACTTTATTTTTGTTCAGGTTTTAAATTTCTCGCAATATATAAAAATCGTTTTCGTAACATTGTTTTGGATAGGATTCCACTTAATAATATTCATAGGGTAGGTTACGTAGGTAATTGTAACAAACAACCCTCTTAAATACCAGTTTTACTGCGTAAAGTAATCAAAAGCTCATTAGTGCTGTTATTGCAAGTTTAACGCACTGCTAAGGCCGGCAAATACTTTGGCAAATATTTCATTAAATAAAATAAAATCAAATTACGTATACGCTGCGTATGTGCTTAACCTAAACTTGCACGCAAACGGCTGTCTCAACAGACTGACTCAGTGAACCACTGTAAAAGCGAAAAATAAAAAATATAAATTTAATTTAATTCAACTGTAGACTAACTGCATCATCAATCAAGAGAAACCAAGGCAAGCCAAGTCAGGCCAACCAACCAAGCCAAGCCGAGCCAAGCCATCTCCAAACCAACTCATGCCAACTGAAGTCAAGCGCATTTTCGCTGGCAGTGACGAGTTCTCATAAGAAGATGATAGTTGGATCTGATTGAATTTTTATTGATTTTCTTGATTTCCCGTACAGACAGAAGCGGCTGTTGAAGTTGAAGCTTTGACAACTCATTTGCCATAGTTTAAATCGAAAAACTTCTTTAAATTCAAAACATTTTAATGCAATTGACAACAAACTGCGCTGCGATGATGTTTTGCGCGCACCTAAACTTTTCCACAGCCAAAAAGCCATTAAATATAATTCGTGTTGAAAAAATTAGACAAACAAAATAAAAAAGCAAACAAAAAAAGGAAAGAGAAAACATAAAATGAAGTAGAACTAAAATGAAAATGTTGACACAAATTCGCTTGCCAAATATTTTTTGTTTTCTGACTTTCATTTAATTTTTTCTTGATTTTATTTTAAATGCTTTTTTTTTGTTTTTGCGTTTTATATACATATGTATTTATGTTGTGTTGCATTTGGCAAAGGACCAAGAGCGATTTTATTTATTAATGTCGCTGATTGCCATTTGCGCCACATTCATTTTTCAGTCTGCTACAGCATCCGAGTTGAATTGCATAAAAAATCACTGACAAATTGTTAAATTGGAAAACTAAAATGATGCTTCAGCTGTTGTCAAGGCTTCCTTTTTTTTTTTTTGATCATTTGTTTTTATATTATTTGCCCTGTTCTGCTTCTTGTAGTCGTAATTATTGTGTGCATACTCATGGAGTATGCCGAACATGGCAACACTCGACATTAGAATTCTCTTCAGTTGCAGACGCAGCTTTGTCGCTCGTATATTTATTAAATATTTTATCGAAATTCAACACTTTAACATGCGTATTGGGTTACGAATGGAATATTTTTCGTATTACTATTCGCAAATATTTTTTGCTCAGCGACGTTACTTGCATTTTAAGTGGCTCAAACGTTTCGGTGCCCAACTGATGATGACATTACTCCGGAGGATATTCTTAATTACACGAAATAATAGCCAAAAGTAATCGAGGAACTCGCCGTGGCTAGTGTGTGTTTGTGCATGTCTGTGTGAGTGTGTGTGTGTGTGTGTGTGTGTTCACGTGTGCGTGTGTGGCAGTTGAATATTTACGAGTGCAAGTGTACGGTTGCCGTTTACGTATGCGCACTGCTACCGACCGAGTTGTGCTCTCGTCGCATTCCACTGGCCGGGTCTCACCTTGGAAATATAATAATTGATATTTTGGGAATTCATTTCGGTTGTATTTCGTTTCGTACGTACGTACGTTTAGTGAATATTAAATATTTGAGTGCGCGGGTCATAATGTATTTAAGCCAAGGCATATCCCAACCGCTAATGGTATGGCATGTTGTGCGAGTCAACTCAACTCCGCTGAACTCAGCTCAAGGCAGTTTATTGCATATTCCACCAGCCTGTTAATGAGCAAATGCAATGCTGCTCATAATTGAAAGCATTTCAAATTAATTATTTAAAAAGAAAATACCGACGCACATGCGACGCAAGCAATGCAACGTTTTACCAATTCATTACACACATTACTGCGCATATCCTTTTAATATCCTTCACAGCACAGACGAGCCATCGAGCTACCTTATTTACCTGGCACGACGTTATTGTCACTGCATGGGTTCGTTGCATTATTGAAAATGTTTTGCGGTCTTAACATTTTCCTGCTGATTTTCTCGATTTCCGCTTTTCATTGTTTCAACATGCAATCAGTGTCGAGCTGCAGTCTGGCAACCGGTAGGATTTTATGCCATTATAAAACTGCATTATGCGCTGGCCTACATTCGACATGCTGCTCGCCTGCTCTGCTGCTGTGCTGCTGTGCTGACGTGCCTGCGTGCAAACTGCACGACATCATCAACATTGCACGCATACTCGTACGCCATTGACGCTCAGCTGTCACTGTGCCCGCACGCACTCGTTCACTCCAGAACCCTTGCATACCTGCATGAGCATTTACCAATTGCCCATACACAAACAGTGCTTTCATTTTGCGGTTGTGCTTGGCTTACCATTATAAAAAAGAAAAAAAAAAAACAACTACAAGAAATAAAAAAAGAGTAAAAAGAAAAAAAGAGGAGATTTAACCTCGCAAACATTTCCGCAATTGTCAATTAAAAATATTACAAGCACATGGCAAAAAGTCAACTGCAACAACTGTCGGACTACCAGACTGTCGGAAACATTGAAATCAATCACAGGCGCAAAGTTCGTTCGCATCACTTAAACCATTGAGCAAATTGAACCGCATGGCCAGGCACAGATTTTAGATATTAGCAGACGACCGCAAAAACTTCCAATGCGATTCGTTTAGATACGCTGCAATTGGATTCGATTCGTTTCGATTCCATTCGATTTGTTTCCTTTGCTCTTATCCTATCTTGGCTGTACGGCTGCTTTGTGGTCGGTGCTGTTAGCACATCAACACCTCTCTGCCCGCATCAACATGGTTCCGCTGGGCTTTACAAAATAACTTTTCTGTGTTCGAAATTTAACTGAGAAAACTTTTGCGCTGCTGCCAGTGTTGCTACACCGACTTGGCCAAGTTAGAGTCGAGTACAAGCGTAATTATCGAAAATGTGGTTTCGAAGACAGCTAACATGGCGCAAAATCTTGTTTAATGAACACAAACTTCTTAAGTGCTGCACGTACATGCTGAGCACGAGCGTCCAACGAACCGACATCCCACAGGCCAACAGCCCAACAGTCGATCAGCTGTACTGGCCAACAACAGCAACAGCAGTCAGCAGTTGGCAGCAACAAACATTCAAACATTGCTGCACACTGCTAAGTGGCTAGTTCAGTTGCAAGCCTATTAGGCGAGGCTTAGTGGCCGTGGCAGTGGCAGTGGTGCTGACGATGACGATGACGAGCACGCTGCTGTTGACGACAGTGACGGTGATGGTAGTGGTGATGGGGACGGCGTGGTGACGCTGATATTGATGGTCTCTTTTTGCATTGCAGCAAGCACATGCCATGCACCATGTCAATAAAATGCGGCAGGCATGAGCCAATTTTTTTCAATTCATCATTTTTGTTTTTTTTTTTGCGACAACATGAAAATCTCGTTTTGACAGACGACTGATGCATTTTGCAATTATTTTTGATGAGCGCAGCTTCAACATGCAGCACAACAAAAAAAAAAAATATAAATAACAGCAAGCAGTGAAACCCAACTCGGCTCGATTCTGTTGTGCTTGGTTTGTTTTAGCCCAGCTTCGTTTGGTTTAGAGGAGATTGAACATTTTTTTGGCATGTTGCTGCGACACTTATTGATATTTGTTCCAACGTCGAAGCAACGTTGGCAGCAGTAAAAAACTATTGTGAAAAAAGAAATGTGGAAAGAAATCAATGCACAATACGGCGTATGTTTGTTATGCTTCATATTGCGTATACGCAACGTACTGCTGACGTATGTGAGAGCTAATCTGGCATATTTTACCTCTGACATTGTTATACAGGCCAAAATAGCTTAATTATTTTATAATTCAACATCTTTCATGCTTCAGGTTTTTAGACATGAACAGTTGACTTAACAAAAGCAAAAGCAAAAAAATAAAAAAAGCAAAAATGATTTCTCATTATGTAAAACAAAGTTCTGGAGTATTAATTTAGTATTTTTTTTTTTCGTTGTGTCATCTGCTTTTTCTGCACTCCTAAGGTGATATTTTTTCATATCGTCTTATAACTTTACGGTCACCGTAACATTTTCTTGATTTTCATTTTGACTTAGTTGGCTCTCCTTCAGTCGTTTTATCTTCATCAAAAGTTTTGTAACAAAAGATTAGCAAAGTTATGCGAAAGCAAGCAAGTTTGCTGCAAGGAAGGCAGTTACCCTGGCAGGCATTCAGGCAGACAGGCAGGCAGGAAGATACTTCGTAGTCGTTGTCGTCAACTTTGCTTGGTTAGTTGGTTGGCTGGTTGGCTGCTTTGCTACTTGGAGGCAGTTTGAACAGCAACAGCTCGCTCGCTGCAGGAATTGCATAGAATTCAACTAATTAAGACTTTCGCTCTACAGCAGAGATTCCTATCAATGTGGTAAGGTGTTGAAATACGTTGCAGTTGTGAAGTTTTACTTGTCGTCATTGAGTTGTTGCAGACAAAGTTTCCTTTTGACCAATAAGCGAACGAACGAACGAATAGATGAACGTGCGAACAAACGAACGACTGAACGACAGAGATACGCATGTCACTCAAAAGCCAAAACCAAAACCGAGATATGAACGAATTAAAGTTGAGAACATTTTTGTTACACTTATTTTTGCATTACGGTTACGAGTTTTGCTGCGTGTAAAATTTCGTTTTAAATAGTAAAGAAATAGACAAGTTTTTATCAATGCAACGTTTTTTGTTAATTTCGCCTCAGTGTGACCTGTTTGACTTTGCTAAGTTATGCGTTATGATTGGCCATGATTACGGCGAAAAGGTGGCGAACTATATCGGACACGACAGAATACTCAAACTCAACTGAAGTGTCATTTTTCAGATCACTTCATTTGAATTATATAATTTAAAGTGTTACCTAAAGTTCTGATAATATGATGACGGGATTTTATTCAATTGCTTAAGGTCGAGAAGTACATGGAAGGGTTGCCTTATCAAACTTAATTTAATTATAATTTAATAATTTTATAATTTAAAATAAATAATGAAAAGTAACAGCATTTGATTAAGATTTTAACGGGTTGACAATATTCACATTATTGATGAACGTATTTAAGTATAAGGCTTCAATAGCTTTCTTACTTATCGAGAAAAAAAATAAGCTCTACCAAACGGAAATCATGAATTATGAATAATTTTCGCATAAATTAGCATTATTATTATTATTATTATTATTATTTTTATTATAATTATTTTTATTATTCTTATTAGTAAAATTACTATTATTTATTTTAATCAAATGTCAAGAAACTTTTCTTTTCTTAAGAATAATCAAAAAAACACAATGCAGATTGCTATAGTTATAACAGTCTGTTAAGCGTAACATCTTTACAACATTAACATAGCATTTAATAATGCTAGCAACATGTTGCGGTGAGTCCCATGTTGCGTGCATTTTAACATTTGTTAATTATTTACACCAACTACGGTAAAGTTATAACACAACACATACATAACTATATATGTACAGTTAATGTTTGATAGAATTTATTTATTCTTTTATTCCTCTTTACAATTGAATTAAAAATGAAATTGAAAAATTCGATATTTATTTATACAATTTGTCAATTTATGTATGTCCACAAATTTGTGGTTGATAAAGGTTTGTGTAAATAGTTATAAAATGTTATTCTAATTCACGTGCTATTCTTTTATAATTGCATTAAAGCTCACATTAATAAAAGACCATTAACATTTTTGTTTATGTCTATTATTACTTGAATGTGAACCAAACAAATTAAGTTAGTGGTTTTTGGCTAATTGTAATGGGTCAGCCATCGCATTGCGATTTATTTCATTGTAGAAAATTATTTTATTTATTTTAAAGCACTCTTGTCATAGCTTTCTAAAAGAAACAGCATATATATACTTAGTAGTATATAGAAATTAAATTATATTGTTATTACATTTTTTTAGAATTAAGGACACATCGAGTTTGTTTTTTTTATATATTTTTTTTGATTAAAATATATAAAAAATGTCAATCTTGTGATGACGGTTTGAAATTTTGTTTTAATTTTTTGGTATCGATTTGTTGCCATAGCTGTTTTGGGGATGACCTCTGTTTCCATTCGAGTGGCAGCCACACTAAAACTATGGCTCGTCATAGTAGTTATGCTTACTTATTTGAGTAGCTGCTAAAAAAAAAGAAGCAAACAAATCGCATCCACTCAATTAAAGTCTACACGCATCGTCACTCATTTTGTGTTTGCTGAGCGGCGACTTAAGCGGCTTTTAAACTCTCAACTCCGCAACAAAACGAAAAGAAGCGAAGCTTAGTGCAACGGAATGCCATTCAGCGAAGCCCAACATTAATTTAAGCAAATATTTATGTCGACGTGCGGTGGTTTTTCCGTGCGATGTAATGCCCATTTTGGTAATTAAATGCTGTGCCTAGGGTGCAGTGGGCGAGGTGGGTGGTGCAGGTGACTTAAGTAGCAGGACGGCTTACGAATTATGCAAATTGCAGCCGCAATGTGAGTTGAGTTGAGCAAAATGAAAGTAAATTAAAAATAATATATACGAAAAACGAAAAATAGCACGTGAGCATTAAATTAAAATTACGGTTACTTGTGATTAAGTAAGTAAGTACGAGTTTACATGCATAGCTTTAATGTGAAAGTGAAACTAGCTGCAAATAAGATCGCAAAAAAGTTTTATATGCAGAGCACTTCTGGGATAATTAAGTATTTACTTTCACTCGGGCATGCAATAAAAATGCCAAACGGAGCCTTTAAGCAGCAGATGGCAAAGACGCAGTCGCAGATGTAGACGGAGACGAAGACGCAGTCACAGTCTCAGTCTCAGCTGATGAAGAGCAAGTTGATGAAGCCGATGTTGATGTGGAGCCAGTAGCAGGCGCTGAATTACAAGGACTGAGAAAGCAATTAGAGAAAACAAAGGACGAGAAAACACTTGTAAGCGAACACTTGCGCCAAACGACTGTCGGTCGGCGGCAGGACTCGGCACTCAAAGCTGCTGCTGCAGCGCTGCTGGTGGGCTTTAAATTACTTTGAGCTATGTTTAAAAAAAAAGTGCACCTAAGAAGAAAACAACGACATAAACAAAAACAAATACAAAAAGAACCGAAATAGAAAACGAAGAAAAAGGAAACGAAAAGAAAACTTAGACTACCCGCATCAAGTGCCAAAAGGAGACTCACAGCTCACATGCGACTACACAGCGCATGTTGACTTTGAGCTACAATTTGTTTTACAAAAAAAATAAAAATAAAATAAAATACAAAAAACAAAAAAACATAAAATAAAAAATGAAATAAAAAGAAAGAAATATAAGTAAGTTAGATGAAAGTAAAGATGTTGAAAATGTTGGCGCAGGAGTGAGTAGCTGCGCTATAAATTTCTGCAGCAGAAAAGCTGAACAACATTAAACACATGCCAGCCTTAGAAAGTGTAGAAACTGAAACCCAGAACACGCAACCACGATGTCGTTTCGAATGTGCGATAAGCGAGAGACAGTCAGAAAATGGGACATCCTCTGGCAGAGAGCAGCAGCGGAACAGCGGGGGATATGCGGTGAGTGTGCAAGCGAGTGTTGCGCACATGAAATTTGATATGAATTTGCAATTTAGTCTGACAATTTAAGTGCGAAACTGTAATGCAAGAGAAACGCGAACGCACACACGCAGCTAAATGTGGCAAGCGGAAATGGCGTTTTGCTTGTGCGTTGCTGCAGCTGGCAACAGAGCTTGAACGGGCGTCAATGGGCGTCGGTAGGACGTGGGTGGGACGTGAGCCTCGGTGACTAGGTGCCAGTGAACATTTTGTTATTCGCTTAGTGCTGCTTGTAGACAAATGCATGACTGCCACGACTCATGACAATCAAACAAATCTGCGCAGTGTCAGTCGGCTGTTGCTGCTGCTGCTCCTGCCCCTGCTGCTCCTGTTGCTGTTGCTGCAACTGCTGCTGGTGCTGTTAGTGCAGTTAGTGCTGCTGGTACTGATGCTGCTTCCTGGCCTCATAACAACAATGGCTGCCATTCCGGTGTATCCATTTCAGACACTGTCTGCTTGCTATCGTTCTGAAATCATGCTGTCGCTCTGAATAAGCTTATTTGCTTTTTTTTTGTTTTATTTGTATTTTTTGTTTGTTTTTTGTTGGTGCTGTCTCGACAGTCTTTGTGTTTGACATTGGCAATTATTACGAAATTTGTGTTACTGTCGTGATTGCCCATTGCGTTTCAATGCACAAGCTAATACTTAGCTCCACTGCTGCTGGTGGGATGCACAAAAAAGTAGTAACAAAAGAGAAAATATATAAAAAAAAAAGGGAGGAAAGGAAAGAAAAAACCAAATCCAAATCCAAATGGCACGCATACCAAAGTCTAATTAAAACTTAAGCAAAGTCGAAACTTTTGTCATTTCGCATTGCAACAAAATTCAAGTGAAATCGTACACGAAGTGCCAGCAGCAAAGCAAACTACTGCTTCAACTCCAACTCCTGCTGCTGCTCCTTTGTCCACCCTCAGCCCTTGCATAGTTACACTTGCCTTGCCGTGCGTTGCCTTTGGCTTTGGCTTTACAACTTGGCGCGCATTCATTTGATTTTATTTACTTGCGTCCAAAGCAAAGTATAAACTTCGAAATTAATAAATTATTCATGATAAATGAAAGTTTTTCGCTTTCGCATGTTCGCTCAGTTTCAAAAAGAGACTCACCAACGAAAGCGTTTTGGCCATAAACACCATCAGTAACAGCAGCAGCAGCAGCACCGACGATAGCGATAGCGATGGCAAAGGCGATGGCGATGCCGGCATTGGCATTGGCGCTGACTGGGGCTGTGGCTGTGCCCGTGGCGGTGGCGGTGACTGTGGTTATGGCTTTGCCTTTGGATTTGGATTTGGCAGCTATAGGCGGTCACTTGCCTTGGGTTGGTGTTCGTGTGCAGCTTACTGAGCATCAGTTGCAAGCATTTTGTGCAAGGTAACTAAATATTTGATCACTGAGTTTCTTTCGTGCTCTTTTTCATCAGCTTTTTTATTTTCTTTTTGGCCGAATATTGCATTGAGAAAACATAAAACTTTCAGCTCAGTTCACGTCAAATTGCAGTTTTCCACTGTTTTTGTTGTTTACTTTATATTTTGTTTTATTTTTCTTACTTTAAAACATTTTCGTCTGTTTTAGCCAAGTTAAAAGAAAGAAGGAAAAAAGAAAAATAAACAGAAACAGAAAAGATAAAAAGGACAGTGGCAGCAGTAGCATTAATCCTTTCGGATTTTTGTTCCAACTCTTTTAGCTTTATCTGCGCTTTTGCAGCTAAACTGAAACTAAAACGGAAAGTAAAATGTTTTAATAACACACTTTTTTAGTCTTAATTGTTGCAAACTTGCGATTAAACTAACTGAGCGAGAAAAAAGGTGCACGAAAGTGAATTGAAAGGATTTCAGCTGCTGTATGCAGCACTTAACACTTTTATCATTGAAAACACTAGAAAAAAAAAAAACAAAATATAAAATGGACAAGGTGAAACTTGTAGAGTCCGCTGCACCGGCATTGTGACTTAGATTTTAATGTGTTCAGCAAGCTTAAAGGATCGGAAATAATTCTTAAGTTTTTATGTGAAATTATTTAATACTATTAACGTTAAGCTTATCTTAGCAGACCTGAGCATCTATTGCTAAACGAGCAATAAGAAAAAAAAATGAGGATTAACAAAAACAAAGAAAGAAAATTGATTTTTGAAGCTTCAGAGTACACTTGATTAAGATAATGATCTGTTCTAAGCTTTGTAGAAATTACTCAGGCTTTTTCTTCATATGCAACTGATCATTAATTATGATTCAAATAAATCGCCTGGTGCGCAAGAGGTATTACGAAAGACCGTAATGTTATGCTATATGTTAGTTTGTCCTTCTAAAAAAATCTCATCGTCTAAATTCGAAATAAAGTCATGAAGATAAAAAAATGTAACATTTTTAGATTGAGACAAAATATTGAATGAAAGCAAAAATAATTTTCTAAGAAACAATAAATATGGCAATACAATTTAAAAATCAGCACAAACATGTTAAACATGTCCTGTTTATGAATTGTTGTACTGAAAACGGCATAACGCGTGAAAATGTTAACAGGAAGCGCCATCACTGACTGCGTAGGTTTCTGCGAATAAAAATCAGGCACGTAATTTTGCAAAGAACAATGGGAAATCCAACGAAATCCCTTTAAGTCAATCGTACGCCAGGATACGAACGTACGCGTATATAATGTAAATGATTGCGTATACGCTTGATTACGCATACGCCGTGTAATGCACCGCACACGGGCATTTTATTCCCCTATTTGTTTTAATGATTCGCTTTTAAATTAATTTGGCTATTTTCATGCATGACAATGTCTGCCATTTATTAACACGTCAGTTTGTGCTGCTGAATATTTTATATATTCATATATGCACATAAGTAAATATTATATAAACTTTTGGTTTTATTTTAACAGATTTAACTTAAATTCCTTCTTTTCTTTTAATTAAGCATTAATTAAGCACTGTGCGGCAATTGATTGTTAAAAATTTAAATATTGAATAAATATTCTGCCCGACTCTGTTGTCAATCTGTGTGCAAATATCCATTCCAATTAATGCGCATTGTTTAAGCCTCAGTGCACTTACTGCAACAAACGTATCGAATGTTTTAAGCAGCTGCATGTCGATAGGTTTGATTAGCACTCTGACACACACAGACCGCATGTTAATGATGTGTCGAGTGCGACTGCTATGATGGCAGGAGAACGACGTGGACTCCATAAATCAAGGGTACAACGGTTGAGATCTCACGCCACAAAAACCATCAACTCATTATCGTAAGTGATTTTTCTCCCGTCAGCCAACGTCGACTAAACAAAGAAACAAAACACGAAGGCGCATTTTTACGACAGGACGATAGAAGGAAAGTAAGTAATCTGCTCATGGAAAAATGCGAATTGATTTTACTTGTTTTGTGTTTTGCCTTTGATGGATTTCGGCAATCACAAGTGGCAGGCACTTGTAGCAAAACGAATGTGCGACTGTACGAGTGTGCGAGCGTAATTTCAACGGATTGTAATTGTTGCCCTTATTAGCAAATTTATTGCTTTAGCTATTTAACTTAATTTCTGCTACTTCCGCAAAGTTTCTGACACTTCAGATTATCGTTGATGGCTGCAAATACATAAAAAAATTTAGGCCGAGTTTCAGTTGTTTAATGTTTGTTTTCGTTTCTTTTGTTTTCGTTTTCTTTTCTTTCTTTTTTTTCGTTTTTATGTTTGTTATTGCCAAAAGTCGAAAAATGCTAATTGGCGGCAGAAGCTTAATTTGCGTTTAAAGCTTTGAAATCCTTGCGCAAAATCCTTAAGCTAGCAAAAATGTGAGTTTAACTGTGTGAGTGTGCAGTAACCGCAAACATGGCTGCTGCGTTTTTGTTTGTTTGTCCGTCTGTCTGGGTATCGGTGTATGTGTGTATTGCTGTTAATTACTATGCGTCTTCATGGCAGATGACTCATGACTCTCAGTTGCTAAGACTGTTGCCTACCAATTCCACTTCAATTTGCACTTGCACTTGCTTTTCTTTAACTGCCGGCATAGGTGCCACTGCTTCGACCGCAACTCCTGCTGTCGCTTGTACTGCTACTTGCCACTCACTACGCGCCACTTGCCGCTTGCTGCTTGCCACTTGCCACATGCAGCATATTGCCAACACTTGGCGCTGCCGTTTTGCTTAGCCTCTAATTATGTTGTTGCTGCAGTCGCACTAACAAGGAAACAATTCAACCGCAGACACATTTAGTGCAATGTTTTCGATTGCTGTTGGTTTTGTTGGTGTTGTTGCTGCAACTGTTGCTGTTGCTGTTGGTCGTTCGTTAACCGGTTGCAGTTAGGCAAGTGGCAGAGCAGCTGTGTCACAGTTGCTCAGTTGCACTTGCATGCACTTCTCCTGGCTGCCATTGCCACAGCACTCTGATGCGTAATGAAGTTGCCAACGGTTTCCGTTGACTGTTAGGTATAACCGTTGTCATTATCATCAACATTATGATCAACGGCAATTGCAACAGCAACAGCAGCACCGGCATCAGCAGCACGAGCAACATCATCATTAATGTTGGCGCTTGAGTTTCCGCATGCGGTGCTTGCGGTAGACCTTCAATTTGTAAAATGTTTTTGCTTGCAAAAATTTCAACCCTCCACGTCACTGCCTGCGTGTGTGAGTATGTGTGTGTTAGTGTGTGTGTGTGTTAATGTGTGCTCTTATTTGCTTTCAAATTAGTCTTAACTCATCCGGTTTAATTTATTAACATGTTGCAGTTGATATCGGTTTGGGCGCTTAGGCTTAGCAGCTGCTGCCAACTCGCACGTGTGCAATTAAAGAAAACACATTTTCATTTAAAATTGTATTTGATTTTTTTTTCTTTTTCGTAATTATTTTATTACACACTTTTATATCTTTAGTATATTTCTGGTTTTTTTTTATTCTGTTTTTGAAATACTTTTGTTTATAATTAATTTTCATTAAATTTACATTTATATTTAAATGCATTTGGTAACAATATGTTGACTTAGGTTTAAGTAATATCATAATTAAATATTTATTTACTTTTAATATTTATCTGTTTATTTTTGCTGCTATGCATAAAAATCAAAACGTTTATAAAAATTTAACTACATTTACGCCATACACACTGACACTGCACTACAAAAACGTTATACGAAAATATTTGCAAAACTCAAAAATTAAATCGGAATAAACAATTTGCTTACACACGAAGTTCCGTATCCTGTTGACTTATTTTATTATAACTATGTATTTTGCTTTTATTTCATTTTATCTTGTTTTTTATTAATTTTTTTTTTTCTTTTACTTTCTTTTTATTTGTTTTGTTTTGTTGTCAGTTTTGTCTTAGTCGACATAGTCATGGCTATAAAACAGTTACGTACATATTTATAAAGTATTTTTTTTTATTGTTTAATTGTATTGATTTATTTACTTTTGATTCGTTAGCATGCAATATCTTTTTTTGTTTACACGAGCTCACATCCCTTTTATTATTATTTATTGTTTTTTTTTTTGCTTTTCTATTATATTATAATATGTATATATATATATATATATATATATATTAATTTGTTTTTTGTGGCTTTTTTGCTATTTTGATTTGTATTTAATTTGATTTTATACCCTTTGTTTTGGTTTTATTTTAGTATTATTTTTTTTTTTTTTTTGTTTTATTTAATTTTATTTTATTTATTCATGTGTTATTTATTTTTTAGTAAGCTACGCAGATTTAACGTTTTATGACGATTTGGCAGCATTTTTTGAATTATTTATTTGCTTTAATTGTTTTTTGCTGTAGTTTCTTAAATTTACAATGTTTAGCAAATGTTATTTTCAATTTCGACATTTAATTGAATTCTTCATTTAATTATTTATTTTATTTTTTTTTTTTTAATTGCTTGGGTTGGCATTTTGTTTCTTCAATTAAAAGTTTTTGATTTAATTTGATTTCAGTTGATGTTGAATAAAAACGAAATAAATGCATAAATTACCTGCAATTGTTCGTTTGTGTTGTTGTTGTTGTTGTTGTTACTTTTCATGCATATTGTAATGCAATATTCGTTCTTTGCATAGTTAAAACGCAAAGACACGCCTATGCAGACACACATTGCAGACACACTACCTTTTGCGATGGCATGGGCCATACGCACATCTCGGTAGGAGATATTTGATATGACTTATACATTTTATTACACATACACATTTATATAGCTATGCATATTTGTAATTAAGTTGTTAGCTTATGTTATACTTATTGCATAGTATTATTTTCACCGTTGCTTAAAAGTACATACCGTATGATTATATGCTTTATTTACAGTTGTTAAGCGGCTTTCGTATATTGCCACGAAACTCGCTAGTTTCCTAACACTTAAAAATATGCTTTCAATGCGGAAGTATGCGACTGTTGTTGTTTACTTAATTTAATTTAAAATTGAATTTTATTTACAGCTTAAATATGTTATTAAGTTCAAATTATTTGGAATTCTCTTTCATTTATGGTTAATTATGTACATATGTTTGTATGTATATATGTATGCACGCATTTTGCTCGTTATGCATTGCAACGTTGAAAAACAGAAATCTCACTCAACCATGAAAATATGTATAATTCCAAAATGCCAAACCATGTAGCCATGAGCAGACGTCGCTCTGTTGACGTAGTGGTTAAACTTAAATAGTTAATTTTTGTAGCAGCTTTGCCTTTCAAGCGTAAATAATCGATTGCAGTTTATAGATAAAATAAACTGATAAATTATTTAATACAAAAATTTTAAGTTGCTATGTTGATGATGATTATATACAATTGGAATTCAAGGATTTTAAAATGACAGCTGTTAATTTTTCCAATTCAGTTAAGAGTAACACTTGGTCATGTCATACTTGAGGAGATAAATGCAGCAATCACCATTGACTAGAAAATATACTAATAAAAATACCCTGAATTCAGGTCTTTATCAGGAATAACGAATTCTTAAAAAACTTGTATCTTACAAAAATTATTTAAGATAAGTTGCTCTTTTAATTTGAAATTTATCTCACATCACACTTATTAAACGTTTGACTGTGTCCTTTACAGTCTACAGTGGCTAAAATATGCTAATATCTGGCTTCAGCTTATACAAACCATTAAGTAAAAAAAATATAAAAAGGCTTTACATGGCTTTCTGTCTCATAATGTCGCAAACCATAGCGAGCAAGCTGCGATTTTATGATTTTGCTATTTTACTGCACATGACATAGTCATTTATTAAAAATGGAAAAATGAATAAAATTAATGACACTGTCATATGCACACACACAGAATTTATCTACAAAAATCACAAGATTCAAATTATTATAACATTTACTAAGAATAAATAAAGTAAATCAATAAAAATTAAGAATTTTTCAAGGTAATTAATAAAAACTAAAATAAAAAAATGTTTATTTGAATTAATCTAATATTTTAATTTACTTACATTTATTAATAAGATTTAGTATTACTCATGTATTTTTGCTAATATTTGCCTTTCTTAGCTTATGAACTAAAACTAATCGCTACAATTAACTATTTATGCAGTTATTACCTATAATTTACCATAATGGTTTTTTGTTTTGATTTCACTTTTTAATTATTGCAGTTATTTAATTAACAGCAAATGCTCTTTTTCACAAACATGAATACATTAAATACATATAAATCGAAATCAATCAATTACTTTGGTTATTCGCTTTTTCGCACATATAGAATTTCAATTTATTTTTTATTTTTTTATGGTTTTTTTAAATTAAGCAACCAGTTATCTTGTTGCTGGTTTATAAAAAATTATTAATCAGTCATTTTAATGCAATTAATTGCAGTTTTTTTATAATTACGCTATACCTAAATTTATATATATATTTTTTTTTTTTGGTTTTATTGGTTTTGGTATATATGGAGTATATACATACAGTATGCTGTTTTTTATTTCTTAATTTGCTTAAATGATTTTTTAGCAGTTATGCATTAATTTTTATGTGCATACGCGCATTGCATAATTTTATTTAATTTTCATCATTGCATTGACAACTATTTAAGCTGACTTACAACGCGTTTGCATTTGGCATTTTCCAATCATTTGATTTTTTCGCTTTGTGCACTTTGTGAAATTTTTTTATAGCATGCTTATGGGCGCTGTATGCGATTGCGATTGCATTAAATGCATTTTCGCTGCCAACTGTTATATTTTGCTCATAATTTATTTTATGAGCATTATTCGTATATTTATTCCACTTAATATTTATTTATGTTTTTTCTCTTTTAATTTTTTTTTTATTTATTTATTTTTGCAAATAGTTTTACACTCGTATTTATTTATTTACTAACTTACACAATTTTCGCTTATTAAAAATGACATAAATAAAAAACAACAAAAGAAATACTTGTGACAGAAAATAATACACAAAACGTGAACGAGAAAAGAGTTATTAATGAATGATTTCCATTTATTATTATTTTACTCATTATTTGCATTTTAATTACTAGAAATTGCTACCTAAAAGTATGTAAATATTTATTATTATATCCGCACATATTTAAAAAAAAAAGAAGAGAAAACACAATCGGAATACGAGTAATAAATTTAAAATGTGTGCATTTGAATACGCACTGAACGCGCTCACAGTTCTCATGAGTTGCGTTGAGTTTGGAGCTACACATACGTGTTTATCTGTACTTGTGTATTATGTATACCATACCGTGGTCACACTGTGCCACATCGCACCGTACGCTTATGTCTATGCTTAAAGGTCTACTTACGCGCGGGGAAGGCAACGTTAGTGCCGCTTCAGTTTCCATAGGCATGGCTCACATCGGGATTGGGATTGCGCAGCAGCGTCGATGTCGGACCACTGACGGCCACTTCATGACTGCCGACGAGCATCTTTTCGGTCTCTTGGCGACTGTTCGCCATGATTCGGCGTATCGTGGGCGCGCAGGGTGTCCGTCAGAGGCGAGACTCCTGCGCATGTTCGTGTCAGACTTGGCCAACGTGCGCATTCATGTGCATCGCCTCGGCATCGGCCACGGATGCCGGTGTGCTCAACTGCGCGGGCGGATAATACTGCAATGAGGCACAATTCAAGTACTGTGCGGTGGTTAGCTTACCATGTAGTATAAGCGACAAAGAGAAAAAAAAAAAAAAAAAAAACAAACATAAAAAAAGCAACAAAAAAGAAGAAAAACCAACAACATTTCATTTGTAAGTGCAGTGGACGAATGAACTTACCCCAACACGTCCATTGTCGTAATCTCGACTCGCTTGAATAGTCAATTTCGCCTTGGAATGCATGGCATCCGTGAGTGTGTTCCTTTGATGTGCGGCAGATACGCCGGCAGCTGTTGGCACATGCCCGCCGCCCAGCATCATCGAACCGTTTGTTTTCGCATTGACCAGACCGCCAATGGCGCTGCCGGCACTGCCACCCGCGGCGCTGCCACTCCCGCCGCCACGTTTGTTGCGAAAGCAGAACTCAATGATGGCAACGAATACGGCGACCATGAGGCCACCGATTAGTATGTAGAATATGCCAGCGACGTTGCTCAGCGAGAGCTCATTGTGCGATGTCTCCTGATTGTCCTTGTTAAGGTTGCATTCGGTTTTGTCGTACCACCATTTATTGCGTAGCTTTATCAATTCGCCATTCTCCTTGAGCGCTAGCACGGCCAGATTGATTGGGTCTCTGATGGAGCGTTAGGGCGCGATGATGCATACGCAGGCAGGGAGCATATGCAGGGATACAAATAAAAGTTAAAATTCACATATGCATACATATATGTATGTGACTATGGCACAAAAGGGATAAGCTGAACAAGCTGAAAAAGTCAATGCCACAGCAGCGGCAGCAACAGTAACAGCGGAGAACAGCAGCATCAAAAAATAATTTTTAATAAAAGAAATTCCAGACAAAGTCTCCTGCCATGCCTAATGGCTTTCATATTTCGGCAGCTATACGTACTCATGGCTCATGCTATACTCACTTGAGTGCCGAGCCCAGCGGCGTCGCAATGCCAAAGCCCTTCGTGTCGAGGTTCCGTCCCACTTTCATCGTATCGCATGGCTCGCGCGCATTTACATACTCGTTTTTCGGCGATTCGACAAGCAGCGCATACTTGCCCTTTGACGTGCGCACACGCCGGATGCCCTCGTCGTAGGTGTTCACGAAGACATGCTTACGTGAGTTCATGTATTCCCACATTTTGTTATGTAGTCCAATCTGCGAGCGCTGCGAGAACGAAACGAAACGAATGGAACGCATCAGCAAGTGTACGTAGAAACGTGGCAGCCAAGCGAAGCCTTGCACAGTGAAACACCGGCAATGCTAACGTTTATATGCAGGGCAAGTGTACAGGATTATGTGCGGCACTGTGGGAGTGTGTTCATGCAGGAGCAGGAGCAGGAGGTGGAGGGATTCGTGGAGGGCTATACGCTGATAATGGTATCCTCGGATTGCCTGCGCGCGTGCTTAAAAGCATACGAAATAAATGTAGTCATAAAAAATGGCATTGCGCTACAATTTCGTTTCTTTTTCTGATTTTTTTTTTTTTTTTTTTTGTTTTTGGTATTATACGTTTTTGTTTTAACTTTATCCCATTTTCATTCTCTTTACATTTGGCACAGGGAAAATTGCTTTTTATTTCTGCTCAACTCAAATTAAACTTTAAGCAGCTGTGCGTAGGCTCACAGGCGTTTAGCCACATGAAACCCCTGACTTATGGATTAGGCTATGCTATGCAGATGGGCAGGGCCACAGGTTTCCTGTTAGGCGAATACGTTTGTATGTCATTGCCTTTGTAATTTGCTTGCTGCTGTGCTTAATTTTGACTTTTTAGATTTTTCACAATGTAACTGTAGCTCTGTTTCCATAAATCATCAGCGTATCAACTCATACTCGCACTTAATAGTTATCCTTCTTTCTGCTTTGTCTCTTTTTGAAAAGTCATTCGCTGCCACACGATACCAGGCAGCCAATTGTACTGAGAACGCCGGCAGTCGCTACAGAAACTGAAGGTATGGCGTGATTACCGTTATCAAATGGTTTAAGCGTATCAAGTAACCGGTTGGGCAATTTCTTTCGCAGAAGAAGGCATTTTCTAAGCAATGTGTATGAAACGATCAGTTTATCGCAGTCAACGTTCAGACACAAGGAAATATTTAAACTGTAGCAAAGTCGAAACTGGTACTTGATTTTTATTGCTACTTGTTTAACAAACAAATTCATATGTCTGAGTAGCTTAATAATTGTTAAATAATAAATAAAATATTAATATATTAAATTTAAATAGATTTTCCCCTTTTTGTACTATCAGCTAATAGACATTGATTTATAGGTGTAAAAAAAAACAAACAAACCACTTTTAAATTCGAAATTTACATGTTCTTTAAACTTTCATTAAACTCCAACAACCAGCACGACCGCACGGCAGCCCTTTAAAGAAAATCACTGTGCAGCGTTTTGTAGCAGATATCAAGAAACGACATTTAAATATATCTACGTGTATATGCGTGAGTATGTGTGTGTGTGTGTGTGTGTGTGTGTGTGTGTGTGTGTAGCTGTAGCTGTATCTGTGACGTTTTCTGCGTATCTGTAACTGCGTAACAATGTGCTTTGCTTAAACATAAAATTTAATTTTCCAAACATGTGACTAGAATTGTTAACACATCGGTTGACAAAATGACAACACCACCAGCAGCAGTAACAGCAATAGCAACAACAACAAACATGGCCTACAACAATGACAACAACAAAAGCAACACGGAGCACAGCAATAAACCGACATCAATACGATTGCAAAAAGCAACAACGACTGCAATCATTGACACACATCACGCAGCAACACCTGAGCACAAGCAAGCGTCGACACGAAGAAGTGTGGGGCGAAGTTGGGGGGCAGGGGAAGCTGCTGCTGTGCCTCATGACAGTTGCAAGTGCGCAAACATATCGACAGCAGGACAAACTGGCAGTAACGTACCGGGAGACGGACAGACGGACAGATGGACAGACAGACAGACGGATGGTTGGACGGATGGACAGACGACAAATGCACGTATATGGACTGCTAAACTAAAACCAGGTCGCAAATCCGTTCTTGCCGTTGGCCTACATGGCAACGTTTAACAGCAACGAAACGAAAAAGGAAAAATGTATTTGCGGCGCAGAGCACAATGAGCGATGGCTGCCAACAATTATTACGCCGCATTTTACTCAAAATGTCAAAAAGATGCCAAGGCGGTTTTTGCACCTGACACGAAGGACACGGCAGCCAGGGCGCAGGACGACGACATGAAGTAACGTCATGAAGTCAGGCAACGTACCGACGAACGTACGAACGACATTAATGATATTTGCATGTGGCACAGCATGCATGACGACGACCTCTGACACAGAGACGTATGCATGTGTGTGTGTGTGTGTATGTGTGTGTGAGTGTGACTGTGTGTGTGTGTCTGCCAGGAAGTGCCATAAAAGTTGACATATCAACGCCGATAGGCAGACATGCAGACAGCGTTATCGACAACAACGCAAGAGAGGGATGCGGAACGGATGGCCGCAAATGCATTCACCTGCCATTGAGGTTATAAAAAATACATGCGAGTACTCACCCTGAAGAAATCCCACGTGGAGCCGTGCAACAACGTGCCATACTGCACCTCGGTCTGCATGGCGAGGTCCTCGGGCGAATTGATCGGTGTCACCATGCGTTCGACGGTGAGAAATGCCGCCAAATTGGCAGTATACGAGGAGATGAGGATGAGCGTAAAGAACCACCAGACAGCGCCGACAATGCGCCCCGAGATGGAGCGTGGCGAGAGATCACAACCCTGCTGCATGAAGGCGGCCAGCGAGAACCAGAACGAGTTCAGAATGCTAAACTCATTGACGGCCACATTGGCGACACCAGCCGACATTGATATGCCGGACGACATCAGCGGCGATGCTGACGATGTTTGCGTCGTCAACGCTGGCGAGCCCACGACGCCGCCCGTCGCCGACGTGGTGCCCGGCGTCGGTGCTGTGGCACCGCCAATGATGCCGGGCGGCTGTTGATTGGCAAGCTGTTCGTGATGTGCATGCGAATCTGTAATTGAGCGTGAAGCGAAACAGAAAAGTGAATTCAAGTGAATGCGAACGAATGCGAACGAAAGCGAGTGAATGTGAGAAACCGCAATCAGACACAATCGCACCGACAGCCTCTGCTGCACATGGCGATGGCAGCAGGCAGGAGTCGGGCCTGGATGCGAGGAGTGTTCGTTGCGATTCGTGACACTTGGGTTCGATTCGGTTTGTGCTGACAGATGTCAGTTGGCGACGTGCTGCTCTGCTTGCAGCTGAATTCCAGCCACACGCCTGTTTGTCGTTTTCCGTTTGGCAGCTGGCATACTTCAATCATCCTGCAATCGTCTCCTGTCACCGCTCCCCTGTTCCCCTATTCCCTGCCCGTTGCCTTCTAACTGCGGTCTATTTTTGTTTGCCTAACATTTTGTCTTTGCAGTTAGCCAACTTCACATTCATCCTGCTGCCTATTTGTCTGTCTGTCCGTGTGTCCGTCTGTTTGCGTGCCTACGCTCATTTTGGCTGCTACTTCTAATTATTCCTCATATTTCCAACGTTTAAAGCTTCGCGTTCTATCGGCGAAGCATCGTCAAAAGCTTGTTAGAACGCATTAACCAAGTTTCCTTGCTTCTTTGTTCTCTGCTTGATCCACATTATTTATTTTCTGTTGTTTTTTTTTTCGCTTCTCTACGTGGTTCCGAGTTGACGTGCTTTCGTTCGCTTTTCGTTTCGTCTGCTTTTCCATTTTGCGCTGCACTAAGCTACGCGACTTGCATACGAAATTTTGTTTACTTTCCGCTAAAATTACATTTAGGATGTTTTGCAGGATGTCAATTGAGTTTGTTATGACTTGTGTATATGGTTATGACATTCGTTTGTCTGCTTTGATTTCAACACTCTTCTGCTTTTTATTATGCTTTCTCTTATTTTGTATATCTCTGGCGTCTCGCCACACACTTTCTCGCTGCATTTGCATATTACTTCAGCATGTGTGCGCCAGCAATCTGGATGAAGTATTTCGTTGCAGTCGAAGTAACTTAAATTTCTGACAATGCATATTCTCTGATCAGTACTCTGCAAGAACCATTGTCATTGATTATCTAGTGAACTTTTCAAAGCAATTACAAGGAATAACTTACAATTGGGCAGGCTCGATATCTTTTGATTAGACTGCACCAAACCAAAACTAATTCTTGTGAAAATTATCAAAATATTCCATTGTGCTGCTTAATGGCCAATCAATTTAGTTAATTGGCTATAAGCGCAGTAGACTCTTCCTGGACTTTCTCATTATGAAGATATAATCGAATTTTCTTATCACACACTTAGACGCCGTCGAAGATTACAACTGCAAGTTGCAGTTTGCAGTAAGTTGCCCTGAACTAAACTCCATTTAAGCATGAGTGCTGCCAACAAAGCGTCCGCCAGACCGTATAATGTCATAAAAATACACAGCAAACATGGTTCTCTATTGCAGGCAGCGCCGCAAGCAAGCCGGAAGAAATGTGGACTTAGACAGACAAAGCCGCCACACGGACGGACACACCGACTTTCAATGTGCACAGCACAGCATTGAGGCAATCTGAAGGCGAAGTATAAAGCATATCACTCTTGCACAGCTGCCTGCCTTGCGCACGCTTCCTTTTGCTAAGCACACTCACACACACAAAGGACGAACTGAGCTCGTTGGCTGCAGCCGATATGTGTTGGCTTACACTCACCTGCTGGCTGATGCTGTTGTTGCTGCTGGGGCTGCTGCACAATGCGCCATTCATAGGGCGAGAAGCGCGATACAAAGAACAGCACAATGCTGACGCCAATGTAGCTGAAGATGACGCTTACCTGCAACGAAAAGAAAAAGCCATGGAGTGAAAGCAGAAAGGAGCAAAGCATATTTAGCAAATAAGCAAGGGGCTGTTGCCTTAATATGCCAAGACACACGCGCTGCTGAGGACGTGAACGAGCATGAGAAGATGAAGTTTTTCATTAAATTTGTGCGCTGCTAATTGAAGTGGAAACGGAGTTGGCGCCGGTGGGCGTGTGCACCGTGCAGTGTGAATGGTAAGCAGCGTTTGGCAAAGAAATAAAAAAAAACGAAAACAAATTGACGCCACATTAGCCACATGTGTGTGTATGTGTGTGTGTATGTGCGTGGGTGTGTTATGTGTGCAAAGGGTTGTGTCGCACAGCTAACTGCGACTGTAACTGTTGCTGTTGCTTATGTTGCTGTTGCTATTGCTGTTATTGTTGCTATTGGCAAGGACATGTGTGAAACCAAAGCAAACGAAACCCAAGCCAAACCGAACCAAACCAAACCAAACCAAGCTGACGCGAGCCAAGCCAGATGAAGTGTAGTCGAGTGTGGCTGCCTATTGTATGGGCGTGCCTTTGTGGCGTGTTGGATATGACAAAGTGCGGGCGGATGTGTATTTGAATAGCTGGCAGGCGACAAAATATGCCGTTGCCACCTGAGTAGTCGCTTCAATGACTGCCGGAAAGAAAAGCACCAGCAGAAGACAAAAAACAAGAAAAGACAGGAGAAAAAAAGAAGAAATGAAAAGAAAAAAAGAATACGGAATGCGGAATACGACAGGTCCTTGCTCGCTTGCTTCGGCTATGCTTTCATGGCTTCAACGTATGCATGAATGCCTGTGTGCGTTGTCTGCGTGGGACTGCGTCTACCTATGCGCATCATGCATGTGCGAGTGTGTGTCTGTTTGTCTGTGGCTGTGTCTGTGTGTGTGAGTGTGAGTGTGGCTGTGTGTGTGTATGTGTGTGCGTTGGCGTATAATTGAACAATGTGCAGGCTTTAAAAGTTAACAAGCAGTGAAGTTGCGCGCCAGCCAAGCACCCACGTCCCTGCGCATCTGTCTACAATGGGGACACATCTTCACACCGGACGCCTGTCGACCCCCTTCATGGCCGCCTGCCTGCTTGGCTGGCAGCTCTGTTTCACTTGTCTTGTCTCTACTTTATCTGCTCTTCAATTTCTGTTTGCTTTTGGATCTTTGCCGTGCACTGAAAATGCTTCATTTAATTTATGATAAATTTCTGTAAAAGACTTTTTTATTAGCTTGTTAACTTTGGGGGCGACCCGAGTTTTGCAGCGTCTTGAGCTTTTGTGCCACTCTGCACGGCCTTGGCCATATGTGTTTGTGTTGTGCCTGTTCCTGGGACTCAGACTGTGCCTGTGCGACCTTTCGCTCGAGTTATGCCAATTTCTTGCCAGTTTCGGCTCTCGCTCGGTGGCATGTTAAACTAATTTGCATTTGTAATTTCAACTGATGTCAAATTACGTATTAGATTTGCTTTCATTTCGTCTCGTTCGCACACAGCAGCCTCCAGTCAGAAGCGAAACACCCGCAGCGGTCGCATTTTGCTTCACTTGCTGCCAAGTTTTATTAGCTTTTAATTTTCGTTTGTCGCGCTGTCAACAAACGCAGGAGACATTGCTTTGAGATTTGTTCATTTCGTTGATTTCTTTTCTTTTTTTTTGTTTTTTTCATTTTTGTTTATTTCATTTTATTTACTTTTTTTCTCTTTTTGTCTCTTTTTTTTATGAATTTTTCATTGCGCGTAATGTGATTTACCTTCTGTTTCTGTTTCAGTTTCTGTTTTCGCTTTTGCTTTTGCTTTTGCTTTTCTTTGCGTTCCGTTTCCTTTCGTTTGGAAGTATTCGCAGCGGGTTTACGCGTCGTATGCGCAACTTTTGCTGCTTGATGCGTTTTTAATATGAACTTTGATGTCTGTTATTATGATTTATGTCAGATTTAAATGTCGTGCAGTGGGTGTGCCCCTCGCGCATAAAAACGGTTTTTGACGCAAAGGCTTGCCATGTGGTTGACTGCCACATTGCCACATTGCCACGCTGCCACGCTTCCACAGTGGCACACTGAAACGTTGCCACGCTGCCTGCCCAAGAAGGTGTAAATGAATTTTTCATTTCACACAGTTTAAACTATTTTAAGTAAAGTTGGTGAAAGTTTAAAAATGGCAGCCACGTTTTATGAAATAAAGTAGAAGACACGAAATGGTAAGCAAACTTTTTCGTTTACTCTATTAAAGTTTTGCGAGCTAGGCCACAGAGCAGACGCGCCCGCAGCAGCGGCGGGGCCGAAACACAGTTGCCAAAAAGTTTAACGAAATAAAAAATAACTCGGCAGTAAAGAAAATAATGCGCTGCCTTAAAAGACAAAGCAACAACAACAACTACACGAACAATCACAAAAAACGACAACAACGAAATCAAGAAATGCCATAATACAAGTATAAAATAAAAAACAAAACAACAACAAACCCAAACGTAGGAACGCGGCAGAAAAAACTTTACTCATTTGTATGCGGCGCAATTTTTGGCAACATTTTGACTCGTTACCAGCGAAAATCGCAAGCGAAGTAGTAACAGCAACCGGGGGCAGGGGGAGTCAGCAGAAAAACAGAAAACATCGAAGAAAATATAAACAAAACTTAAACCGAAGTTTGCAGAGAGGCATCATAAAATTCAAGCTAAAGTCACGAGTGCGCTGCACTGCGCTTCAATGAAGCGTGGCAAGGAGCAAACGCGCCACGTACCCTGTCCCATATAGCCAGGACCACGTGCCACGCCCGACTTCCTGGTGCAGGGCCAGGCATGGCATTTGGCTTTGTTTGCTCGCTACTCACCCAGATTTCCTGCGATAAAGGATTCATGAAGCTGAATACACCCGGCGTTTGCTTCACCGGCTTCTTGATCATAATCGAGATGCCCAGCGACATGAATGGCTTGCTGAAGTCAATGACACGCTCACGCTCGGCGGTAATCGTCATGGCGGCAATCGCAATATCCGCTTCCTGCAACGAAGCACACAAACGAATTAGGCGCATAAGTGAATGGAAAATAGCAAATGCCGAATGGCAAAGGGCAAAAGTCCTAAGTGACTTGAATTGCGGTGAGCTGTGAGTCCTGCATGCATACCTTGCGCACCAGTTCGCCGACCATGCCATCCCAGCCACCGTGCACGTTCGGATTCTCGGCGCCGTAGGTGCCATCCTTCACCAGCCGCAACTCATCTGCAAGAACAAAGACGTTTAATCTTATGCTGCACACATATACGCATAAGCCAACACTTACAATTAATGCCCAGCTTCTTGGACAGCAGATCGGCCAAGTCCTTGCAGTAGCCTTCGAAGCGTTCATTGCCCACCAGTTTCTCGCCAAAGGCGGGCTGCTTGAACATTATGTAGGGCTCCTCGAGCACCGTGGTCACCACGTATGTGCGATTCTTCTCGAACTCAACGTGCGGCCGCAGACGCACATACTTCGCATTGAGCGGCTGCAGCCCGGCATTATCGCTCCACTCGGCCACCTTCACCATGGCGCTGTTCACCGTCATCTCGACCACGTGCAGCGTGTAATTGACACGTCGGCCATCGTCGTTGAATTTGATGTCGCCCGTCAGACCCTCGATTTCAACCTGCAGCCCAGAACCAGAACAGACGCCAAGTGACATTAACACGCACAGGCACAACTCGCCAACATCGAGTCAGCTTCCCAAACGGCCAAGCACTTGTCCAATTTTTCAACATTTCAGCGTGCTTGGCCATTGGGCCAAACGCAATAGAAACTCGCTTACCTTGCGCAAATAACGCGAAATTTTATCACCATGCTCCCAGGGGTTGACCCAGCCCTTGGCCGTGTTACAGTCTAATGCGCGCGGCGCACTGCCGCCACCGATGCCGCCGCTGCCGCCGTTTGCGCTGCTCATGCCGACGTTGCCGCCTGATGACATGCCGCCACTGCCAGCACCGCCGCCGCCGCTGCCGCCAGTCGAGTTCTGGCCACTCTGCGTTGATGCCGCGGCGGCTGCCATCAAGGTCTGGCCGCGTCGCTGAACATTATGCCGGAATTGATCGGGCTTCTTGCGCAGGATTTTGTTAAAGGCTTCCACCAAAACGAACACAGCGTCGTACATGAGTGCCGCCTGCGCCTGTGGGTGGCACAAAACAGATTCGTGAGCATTCAACAAGGGTGCAAGGTGTGAGCAGTAAGCTGTGAACTGTGTGGTGTGGGGAGTGTGGGATGTGAGGTGGGAATGGCGCAGAAGTAACGAGGACAACGAGGCAAGGATAATGTTCAGCGTATTTAATGAGTGCATTACACGCTGTTAGTCACAATTCAACCTTTTTGTCGCCTTTTTTCGCTATTTCATATGCCTTTTATTGGTGTTGCTGTTGTTGTTGTTGTTGTTTCACCTCACACTACGTCCTTGTCCTCGTTTGCATCGTCTTCATCATCTTTGTCGCCTGCGCACTGTTTGTTTACTCTAGCGGGTGTTAATGTCTAAGTCTGCCTGGGCACGTGTGTTTGTATGTGGCTTAGGTTTTGTTTTATAAGTATATACGCGATGATTGCTGTTGTTGTTGTGGCTGTTGTTGTTATTATTATTATTATTATTGCTGCTGTGTGTTTGTTTGGCTCATTGTTGCACCCCCAACTGGCTTACAAGTTACTTAAGTTACACACTCTCTGCCTTCGGCAACGCGAGCATAGCACGGCCAGCTCAACGACCAGTGCCAGCACCAGCAACAACAACAACAACAACAACAACAACAAGAACAATCGCAGCCCCAGCCCCACTTTGACGCTGCCCGAGGTTTGCGTCGTAAATTAACCGAAAATTGTTTTCGCTGTGCAAATAGCCGTGCAAAGAAATATTTAATAATGATGTTGATGCCGTTCAGGCCAATATTTTTTTGTTTTTTTTTTCTATATATTTTTTGTTTCATTATTTTCTTAGTATTTTTTGTTTTTTTCGTTTTTCGTTTTTTTCGCTGTGGTGAACACATATATATGTAGCGTATTTTCTTGTTTCTCAATATTGGCCTATGAATGATGCTGACTTTAATGAATGCCTTTAATTTTCTGCCTTCGGTTATTTGCTGTGTAATGTCATCGGTTATAAAATATTTAAATCAATTTGAGCTTTTGACAGACAAACGCAAAACAATTTGCCAGCAGCTGAGTAATGCGCTTACAGCTCACAGCTTACAGCTCAGAGCTCGCCGGCCGTATATCAGCCTTTTATATAATTTAACAAATGCCAAAGCCACAAAGGCCGGGCACAGTTTGTGTCGCCGCAACAGCAGCAGCAAAGACTTTAATATAAATCGCCACACAAGTCAAACAAACACTGGAACAAGTAAACAACAGCAGCAACAATAACAACAACAATAACAGCAAAGCATAGAAGAAGCAGACGCATAGTGAGCGCATTTTAGAGCCACTGAAAATGTAAGTAAAAAGAGAGCAAGTGTGGCGACTTGTAGAGCATGCAGGGCTCAGGGAGGCAGGCGTGAGTGAGTGTAGGCAGCATAGAAGCCGCCAACATTAAGCGCCGCAAAGTGAAATCTTTGTCAACAAGGATAATGCCAAGGAAGTACAAATATAAATAAACGCCGCAGAGCACTAAACTCTGATGAAGGCCTCAGTCACTTTACTTCTACTCGCCTCACTCTTGCCTTCTCTTTCTCTCTCTTTCTCTTTCACTATCTATCATTTGCTCTCGGTCTTGTGTGTGTGTGTGTGTGTATGTGTGTGTGAGAGTGTTTATATAAATGTGTGCGCAAAGTTCGCCAAACAATGAGCACAAGGACAACAAGGACAGTAACTGCACTGAGCCTGTCAGCATATCGTATGTACGCTGATTGTGTTTAGTTGAGTTCAGTTGAGTTAAGTTCAGTTGAGTTTAGTTTAGTTTAGTTTGGGTTCTGTGCAGTTAAGGCGATGAGTTGAGTCGAGTTGCTGCCAGCGAAAGTGAATCTCGGCTTGTTTGCCTTTATTGTGTTGTTGTGTTTTCCTTATTCTTATTCTTATTCGTATTATTTGCTTGTTGTTGGTTGCAATTGTTGTTGTTATGGTTTGTTGTTGTTGTAAATGTATTTGTATTTACTTTGACAAAATCAACAACAAAACTATTTTACACGGCTTAACATTAAAGTCCTTGCTAGGACATGCTGCCACAGCACACTTACCGATATCGATTCACGTCCAGCACCAATTGAAGTCTGCGGATCCAAGTGCTTCCAGCTATCATAGAACTCACGTACAAGCCGCCGATTCGTGTCGACAATGCGAAACCCCGTTATATTAATGGCTCCGAATTCGATAATCTCGCTCTCCCAGCGATCGTCCATAACCTGCTGGCAACGTAGGACAATGATGCGAAAAACAATTGTACATTATGCGAACAGCCGCTGTGGTCAATGCACTCAAGTACTTACCAAACCACTTAGCAGATAGTGATATGTCCTGCGGCCCAAACGCAAATCCCTGACATGCTGTATGAGTATCTGCTTGGCCATTTCCGTCGGGCAGTCGAGCACAATGTACTTATTCGCAAAGCGATCGAGCTGCTCGAGCTTGTGCAGAAACTCAATGGCCATCGTCACGTTCGAGATGCGCTTCACCATTTCAACCTGAAACGACTCATTGCCCGGCTTAAGGCCCTGATAGATTTGCTGCAGGCGCAGCAGACCTGAAAACGAGGCAAGACATACTCGAAATTAGCTAACGCATCAGCGCCTTTCTTTAATGACATAAGATTGTCGTCACACACACTCACGCTCACACACACACACACACACACACACACACACACCCATACACACCCAACCAGTTGCCAGTTGCCATGGGACAACGGCTCGTTGTGGCGCAAAGTTGCGAAGTGCTTTTAGTGCCATTGCCGATAGTGCGGTCGGCTTTGCTTGCTGCTGTTGCCTTGTGCTGCTCAGGGCGTATACGCAATGTTTGCCAATTGCTATCATTTTCATTCATGCGTTCTTCATACACTTGGCTATTTGCGTGCATTTTCATTTTTGACTTCGGCATGGAATTCAGTTGCGAGTCCGTGTTTCTGTTTGTGTTTGATTTCGATTTCCAGTTCGATTTGCATTTTGCGCTTATTGCGTCAACATAGCAGTCGGTCAGACATACAGGCATGCAAACCGAGATACCCCCACCTCCCACACTCACACACACACACCACAGACACACAAACGAGCAAAGACAAAGGCGGCTTTTGAACGAATCGCAATTGTTGAGGTAACTTGCGCAGCGCAAGAAGCCGAGTAATGATTCGTTATGCCAACGCAACATTTCCGCTTGGGACTTGTTCCTCTGCGTTGTGTTTTGCTCTGAGTGAAACATGATTTGTGTGGCAGCAGCAGCTCAGGCGTGAGCCCAAATGAAAACTTACACATGACACACATGCAGCTATGGACACTTTTGAGTTTGCTTGACGACTTCCCCTACTTAGTTACTCTCTACTTTACCCAAACAGACACACACTCTCACACTCATTTTGGCTGTGGCTCTTTGGTTTAAAGCCAACTCATTCACATATAACAGCACACAGACACAGAAGCACACACACGTGGCGCACTCGTACGCAATTTATGTTTGCACATCAAATGGGATTTGTTGCCCAGCCACGCTAACACATATCCCCAACATACCCGCTCACCCCATCTCCCACTCGCCTGCTCAGCCGCTCAACCGCTCACCCGCATATCATTTGAGCTATCTACGCTTTAGTCGATGCTTCGAGTAGTTCCGTTCAAATGTGTCTGGATACACTTGTGAGAGTTGCTCACTCTCACTCACTCACTCACTCACTCACCCACTCGTACATCGGCAATTTGTTGTTGACTTTGATTTTTCGACAATTTTATTGCAATAAATTTGTAGCGCTCCCCTGGCTGGCCAAGCCACCCGCGAGCAACGCCGTCTGCTTCATCTGATTCATCTGCTCCAGCTCTATTTGGATTCTCTTCCCTTTGTGTCGTCTCGTTTTGTTTTATGAAACTTCATTTGCTGTGCTTGTGTTTTACCGATTGGAAATTGAGTTTGGGGTTTTTTGGGATTTCGGGTTTTGTTTTCATTTTCATTTCCTTCTTATTTTTTGTTCTCTCATGTGATTTTTGTTTTTATTTTTTTTTTTTTTTTTTTGTGTTTTTATGTGAGTGCTTACGAAACGGATTTGTGCGAAAATCGAAAGTGTAATTGAAGCATGTTGCTTTGTGCCGCTTGCTCATCGATTGCTTAGTCCCATCTACATGTGTCTGTCCGTCTGTCCCTTGGTGAATCTGTATTTGCTTGTAGACCGGCTTTGTTGCTTGCTATACCCATTATTACTTTTGTTGTATTGGATACGATGGATTTTAGTTTCTCTCTTTTTTCTGTGATTTTTTTCCCGACTAGCTAAAACAAAGTTGAGAAAAGCCACATTCTCTGGCGCTTTGCTCAAATTTCATGCTCTGATTTTTTATTATATTTCAATTTTATGCTGCCCGCATTCGGCCTCATGCACTTAATACAGCACGTGTGCCTACATGCCACGTTGGTCTTTGTTTTGCCAAAACTCTGCTCAGTGTTTCTCCTTTTTTTTCTCGGCTTTGTTTCAACTTAGTGTGGATTTGATGATTGCTTTTTTGAGTCTTTTATTACGATTGTGATTTTTGTCTTATGCCATGTGTCTGCAAGTCTGCTGTAGCCGGATTTATTTAGCATAGCTTTCGGATGCTCAAAATTAATTAAACCAAAGCAGTTTTAAATTGAAGATTAACAATTACTTGCAATGTCTAAGCACCTGCAGCTGCTTATGTATTTTTACTTTACGTATTTTGTTTTTTGTTTTTTTTTTTTTATTTCTTTTTTTATTTTAAATTATCATGTGTGCATATAAGAATGGTAAAGAAAACAAAAACATTAGGAAGTTTCAAAATAAATAAAATTGAATAGGCTGGGACACGTAAGTTAGAGTTTTGGCTCTAGAGATACCATATTTGGCATTCAAGATAAGTAGAATTGGAAGTGTGTCTGTTTGATATGTTTGCTTTACAAAAAAAGAATGGTTTAAAATGTGTAATAACTTCAGAGAACTTCATTATACCTTTAAGAAATAGCCTTGCTTATTTAAAGAAAATAAATTCCGTAAAGATGGCAAAATATCTAATAAAATCCATTAAAATTAGTAAATCATCTTCCAACTAATAATCTTTTTTACTTTTTCATTTATGGTCTGGGTTAATTATTTTGGAAATACATTTAGCTTGAAAACAGAAAAATATTCCATCCCTTCTTTGGCAACACAGCCAACTTACACTCGTGTATTATTATGCCAACGTCTTATTAACTTCCTTCCTCTGGACGAGATAATATTATGACTCCAGTCTCTATTGACTGTTTTTCTCCGGCTAATAATGTTTGCAGACAAAAAAATAAAGGAAAATAAAAACGCAGAAGTGGCGCAGATAATTAACCATACTTTCTTTCTTCTCAACACCGCATTAGTGATTCGAGCCCAGTGAACACCCACGTAAGCGGCCATATTAGACGTTTGCTCACATTTAAGTATTCACATGCAAAGCAAACAGAAAGGAAATTTATTATGTAAAACAAAACCAAACAAAACAAAACAAAGCAAACGAACTTATGCGGAAATTAAGTCGTTCCGTTTCAAGTGTCACGTAAGACATGTTTTTGTGCCTCCTACACATAGTAAAGCAGAGAAGAACAGAACAGAACAGAACAGAACAGAACAGAAGAGAACAGAACAGGATAGAAAATAACCGAATGCAGTGGAACAATTTTGATTGTCTACTTGGCTGGTGCGTGTGGAAAAACAAAAATAACAACGCATGTTGCCATTAACAAGATTTCTATTTATTAGCAAAGCTATTGTTCTTGTTTTTCTTATATTTGTTGTTGTTATAGTTGTAGTTTGTGTTATTTACTGATTGCCTTTTGTAGATTAAAATGATTTAGTGTCACTTTTTAAGTAATTTTCTGTTTTGGCATATGTTGCGTATGCGTAATATTCTTATACTTAGTTTTTATGATATATCAAGATAATTTCACATTATTCCGACATGCTCATAAATAGAAGCCAAACTTATGTTGTTTGTTATTTGGTTGTTTTTTATTTTGGTTTTATTTTTGTTTCTTTTTCTATTTGGTTTTGTTTTTCTGTTATTTTATGCTGCTATTTAAGCTGTTTATTTTGTCAGAGAATTTATGCGCCTTCGTTTATGCTTCAGAGCATCGCGTATTTTAATATGAGAACTTTGCCGGTTTAATTACTTAAAAATTGTGCGCCAAGGCATGAAACAACATTAGTAGCAAACAGCAACGGCAACAGCAGCTGGGAGCACTGAGCAGAGAGCAGGGTTCACAGAGCACATCAGCAGTAGTACTGAGTGCCAAGCAGCAGTTAGAGCAAAGATGCTACAGCATATGTTCGGAATGGCTGCTGCTTGTGCTGCTTTTGTTGCTGCTGCTGCTACTGCTGCTGGCGCATGCTGTCGTCGTCGTTTTCATCATCGCAGCATTCGTCGCTTTGGCATTATTCGGCGTAAACATGTCTAACAAGCGGCATTAACGGCATTAAATGTATCAAATAACATGAAAGTGAAAACATAAAACTCATAATAGCAAAAATTAATGGCAAGTCTGCGTATCCGCTGGGAATGTTTTTGTGTGCGAGTCCCACTTGTCTTATTTGCTGAGCTTGTTTATATTTTCATATAATTACTTTTCTGCACCCTGCCCCGAGACATAAACACACACACACACATACATACATGTATGTAGATATGTATGCGCACATGTTTGCCTTTGCATAGTTTGTCTGTGGGCACATGCAGCTCCTGAATTATTAAAGTATTTATTATAGCCTGTCTGCTGATTTTTCTCGACTGTTTAAAATAAACAAACAATTTTCGTTTTCGCTTTTAAAATATTATGCAAGAAAAAAAATGTATTTTAAGCAAATAACAACAACATCAACATGCAGAGAAATACAGAAAACATGAAGGCAAACAATAACAAATAAATGTCGAAGAGCAATAACTAAATTATTCATAGCTATTCGTTAAAAATGTGCATAAATATTTTCCCACAGCAGCAGCAACCAAAATTGCTTCGCACAAACGCCCACACATGCTGCATGCATTTCAATTGGAGTCAACGACATCGACATCAACAGCAGCAGTCGTAGCAGCAGCAGCAGCAGCAGCAAATGGAAACAATAATTCTAATAAGAAAATGCCCATCTAGCAGAATCAATGCGGCAACAAATTGCTGTGTAACAAACAATCAGTAGACCTTGTTAGGTCCTTGCTCCTTCGTGCCTCAGCTAGGCAAAAACAAAACACACAAAAAAAAAAAAGAAAAAAATCAAAATACAAACACAAATACAAATAAAAATAAAATCATTTGCATAATTTTGCACTTGACTCTGGCATAAAATCAGAAAACGAAAATCAGTAGAAATTTAACCGAAAGGCGGCATGTGCGGCAACTATTGGGCAAATATCTCAGATCTGTAGGCTTAGTTGTTGAATTATTTCTTGATTTTTGTTTACCATAAAATTTAACATTCACTCCTTGCCATGAATTTGGAAAATTGCTTTAATGTCTCTTATTAAAATTGTGAAAGATTTCTTCATATCTGTTTAGAATCCTTTGCATATGCCGAGTCAATTGACATTGGCTGGCAGCCGTTCAGCAATAGAATTAATTGAAGCAGCTGTAAGCTTTTATGCAGCAATAAAACGGCGCCACTTTCACACAATATACGCAATAGAGCAGAAATTTATAACTATGAAGTTATAATTTCTTAATAAATACAAAATTAAAATTGAAGACACATATATACAATACATGGGGTTGTACGTTTACACAAATGTAGTTCAGCGGCTTCATATACTTTTAGACAGCAAAGGTTGCTTCGCCTTCTAGAATATGCAAATAAAATTGTACCAAACATATAATCATGTGCAGAATCATTTCTTAAACTGGTCATATACGTTCACACTTAGAAGCTGATTAGCATTTAGACGCACTTTTAGTTAAGTAAAACTGCTAAATAAGAGCATTATGTTACATCTACTCTATTAATTTGGTTTTTGGTATAATTTTTTTTGAGAGTTCCCCGCTCCCAAATCCATGCTGTCCAGTGTAACTAAACAGCTTCAGTCTAATATGTGACTCACGAAAACTGTGTGCAATTGGATGCATCGGAAATGTCAATTCAAATTCATATTCACTTAGAGTGTAAATTTATAGGAATTGTGACTTGGCTAGCTCTCCAATAGCCAATTTTAATTTTCTTAAAACGTAATATTATATAATGCTCAGAAACTGTCACTGATTTCTACAGATCGGGGCGTTTTGACGCAGATAAACTCTCTAATAGACTCATACCCACAAACTCGTTAGCACATTCGCAGAGTATAAAAATGTTTAAGATGTTTGCTGAAATGGTTTTTGTTATATTTAAATTAATTATTTACCGCAATGTTTACAACTTAAAGTTTTTTCTTACTCAATTTTCATATGCTTGTTTGTTTTCCTTTTTCAAATAAAAAATGAAGAAAAATAGCAAAGTGCTGACAAATTCATTAGCGATGAGACAGCAGATTTCTGTACGATTTTTGACACCGTTTTCTCTTGTTTTGCACGTAGCGCACAAGGCAGCAACATCAACAACAACAACAACAACCAGAACAACAACCAGAGCAACAAAAAACAATAAAAGAAAAGCTGCCTTTATGTGCTCAGCGGTTTGGGCGCAGCATGTTTCGTTTATTTTGTTTGGTTTGGTTTGGTTTTTTGTTGCTGAGCGTAGCAGAGTAATAAATTTTATTTCACACCAAGTCAATGTACGCTGTTAACACATGCGACGTCTGACAGTGCGAAGGACAGACAAACAGAGAGACAGAAACACAGAAAGACAGGCAGATCAGCCAACAGACGGACAGAATGAGAAAGCATCACAATACACACACACACACACACACCAATATACACCTATACTTTGTGGCGCGTGCGAATTTGGTAAATGACTTCTTTGGTAAGTTTTGCGCCTGTTTTGAACACGTCGACGTCGACGTTGACGATGGCATTGCGCGAGGAGCATCGTGAATGCCGACACATGTGAGTACGAGTGTGAGTTCGAGTGCGAGTGCGAGTGCAATTGTGAGTACATTACGAGTTGCGTGTTCGAGCTGGCTGGGTGTGGGCATGGGCATGGGTTGGGCCGGTTTGGTTCGGGTGTCGTTGAGCTGGCATAGGTGTAAGCAAGACGTGTGCTTTTACGGCAGACTGTTGATTGTATGAGCTGCGCTACGCTATGCTGGGCTTTGCCTCGCCTCGTTTGGCTTCGTTTGTCGTTTTAATATCTGCCGCCGCGTATCGCGACGCGTGTTAATATCACTTTGTACATTGATTGTATCTGCCGTTCCTCCTACTGCTGCCGCTGTCCCTGCTCCTGCTCCTCTTGCTGATGCTGGTGCAGATTTGTGACCTTCGCTTTGCCATTCGTTTATTCATTCATTCGCTCTTTCATTCCGTGTTGCGAACGTTCGCGCTTCTTTCTTTGTGTTCTGAATGGCGGAAATTATTTCACACACAATATTTTTCAATTCATTTAGCGTTGCATAAAAAGAATTTTCCTTTGACTGGCTTCGTTTCTGATTTTTTGCTTTGCTTTTTTTTTTCCTTGATTCTTTTTTCTCTTTTTTTTTTTATTACAACATCCGTTGTGCATGACTTGTGTGTTGAAATGTTTTTATATGTAAAATGTTCTGCTTTGAGATGACTTTGACTGGTAGACTTTCGATTTGTTGCTTTTACTTTTATTTACTTATCTATACGCATAAATGTAGCATTCGAACCATTTGAATTTCTTATTTGCGCAATTTTTTGCAGTTTGAACTGGATAAATTAGAATCATCAGACAATTGTGATATTATCTGCTCGATTGGAAGTCAGATATCAGCTGTCAGTCTGTCGTCTGTGTGGTCTACAATGGCTCATTAAACTATTTTATGATTCATTTGAAATTTTTTATTTATTGATAAAAAAAGTGTTTTTGCTTTACTAATGCATATATTTGCTTTATTATTCCTACTCTACTTTATTTCGAAGTAATCCTTGGAAATTTTTCAATTTTCGTTTTCCACATTCGTCTTGAATGTATAAGCATAAGTCTTATTTGATTTGCTTAAAGCTGCTTTAGGAAAACGGTTATTGTTCATAAAATGTTTTTATAACCGTCCTGCTAATTTGCAGTTTCTCTTATAAGTGTCTTTTATACCTTCGTTAATTTACGATTATTATTCCGGTGCTTGTCTTTAAGGTGCTGTATCGTAATAAAAAATTAAGATTTATAACTTTTATATAAAGCCCTCACTCTTCCTCTTGATCAATTGAGCCTTAGCCACAAATCTCTTTATGATTTAAAGATGTAATTTCTAAGTATGTTTTTACATAATTTCCCACTTCTGTTGACTTTAGCTTTTGATAAAGTAATTCTTTCGAATGGGTAAGCAGCGCCAAAAAACCCAACAACGAAGTCTGCGTATTTCACTCTTGGTAAAGAGTGTGAGTAAGAGACACCGTGACACCAAGTCATCAATGCTAAAGATTCGCTGCTTGAAAATAGACTCGCTTTCATTTGCTCGTCGTGCTGCATCCGTTTTCGAGCTTATCTTGTGGCATTTGTGTGTTAGTGAACTGTGAGTTGCAGTTCAAGACTTCGGTTGGCGCAGCTTACGATGACTCAACCATATCTAGCAGATTTGTGCTGCAAGGTAAGTGAAATGTGAGCCACAGCGAATTCGTTGGCTGAGTTTGTGTTTATCTGCATTGTCTGCATGCTTTCGTCATTATTTACGGAAATATGATTTCGCATTGTGCAGCTGCGTCGCTTATTCGGTAGCAAGTAAGCAACCGCAATATGAAACAACGATTATAAATACCAAATACGATAACAATAAAGCTAATATGCCCGCCACAATGTTTCAGACCAAACGAGTCACGCGTGTAAGCGGCAAATGCGTTTTGGGTTTCTCTGCTGCTGCGGCGAAAACTTGTCATGTACTGCGTTGCGTTACTTTACGTTTGCCATAATAAATAACGATGTGCTACTGATTCTGTGCCTGTGCATGCGTGCACTGTGGCTGCACACACTCAACACACACACACACACAGGCATATGCACGCACACTCACGCATATGCACACGCACTGCGCATTACTGCAATGCTTCAGTTGCCTTAAAAAGTTATTAGAATGTATAAGAAGAGACACGAGTTGGCAGCTGACATGTGCAAGCAAAGCATTCGGTTTGCATAGAAATCACACACAAAGGGAAAATCGTGCTATGCGAGGCGGAAAAATGCGTTCAAGGACAGGCATTGAAGGACATGCTCACATGACAACGTCATGTTTAGGTTTTAAGTTGAAACTTGTTTGCAAGCCATGACAAGTGCGTGTTGGCATTATTTCAATCTTGCGCCCACATGAAGTGATCCCAATGTCTTATTTGCTTATTTTATATGTGATATTCGGGTATTCTTGTCCACTTTTGCTTCTTTGATATATCAAAAGAGAAAAATAAAAATAAAAGAAAAAAGAACAAAGAAAAAACAAATAAATATTATATAAATGTGAAGTAAAGTATTACAAGAAAGTGGGCGTACACTTGCTTTCATTTTGCTTGGTTTCATTTCGTTTCGTTTTGATTTGCCCGTTTAGCAACGAAGTTTATTACAAAGAAATACAAAACATTTCCTTAGCATAAACCGAGAGCCAACTATTTATCAAGCCGCCCACTCATCCTCGCTGTAGTGCCACAAATGCCAACAGGCGAAGCGTATGTCCATGAGTATCTTGTAAAACAACTGCCACTAAACCAAGCTACAGCAACAACAACAAGAACAACAACAACCAATGACTGCTCTGGCTTCATACAATACTATGAAGAAAAATGAAAAGAAAAAGCAGAAACAGAATCAGAAAGAAAAAACAAAGGAAGAAGTACATGCCAGCGTAGGCAATGCTCGCATGTGTTATGTTATTAATATTGTTGTACTTATTGTTGTTGCTGTTGTTGTTGTTATCGCTGTATTTAGATTTGTACTTGTTGTTGTATTATGTATTCTGTTGTACATTGTGCTGTGCTGAGCTGAGCTCTGCTATGCTATGTTTGTGCTTGTTTGCCAAATATCTGAGAAGCTCGTCTATAATTCATGCCACCAAGTTATACGAGTATAAATTTCCGTTAGGGCATGCCTTGCCCTCGAACCATTGGCAACTGGCAACTGGCAACAGCAACAGCAGCAGCAGCAGCAAGAGCAGCAGCAAGAGCAGCAGCAACGAAGTTCAAGAAACAAAAATAAAATTATTACTACTTGCGTATTACCAAAACCAAAGCTAAACAAAGCCATGTATAAGAGTGTATTGCACAGTAAGTGTTCGTATGCGTGTGAGTGTGCGTGTGTATATGTGTGTGAATGTGTGCATATACAATATTTTAACTACTAAAAAACACTTGCTTTACGCTCGGCAGCATTGGATTCTGGCAGCCATGCCCGTTGGCTTCGATTTCGTAGCTATGCTCTTTCGCTCTTTCGTCCATTCTTTGTTCCCTTCCATACCCTTCGTTTCCCATCACTTCCCTTTGATTCGTGCCCCTTGTGCATTCATTTCTCGTTTGTTTTTGTTTTTGTTTATTTTATTTTGTTTTTTTTTTCTATATGCTTTCTGTTTAGTTTATTTTTTTTTTCGGGTTTTTCTAATCTGAAATTGTGTATGCACACAGGCTCACACATGAATGTTGTAGTCACCCTGTTTTGGTATTTTATTATGAGCACAGCTTTTGTTCAACTTAATTGCTTCATTTACAGTATTGGGTTCATATTTTGCTCGTATTTTGTTTCAAGTTTCGAAGGCCGCATGAAATATTGTCTATGAATTGCCACTCGGCTTGGCTTTAATGGGTACGGCTTGGCTCAGCTTGGCGCATCCGCAATCAGTGACCCAATTCTTTAACCATATAATTGCTTGTTGTTTTACATTTTTTCTTTTATTTTGCACTTTGTTTTTCAGCATTGTAATCCGCACATTGATTGTTGGCGTTGACGTAACCCCAAACCACAGTTTATTTAGCACATAAGCACCGACTGTGGTTTATCCGAAGATTAACTTTTTTTTTTTAATTCTGAGTTTTGCCTACCCCTTTTTTAATTCGAGTGAACTTTGGCTTTATGTGATGTTCTTGCAAGAAATAATAAGAAATAATCTCTTTTAGAGCATTATTTCAGTAATACTCTTATAACATAAGTATTATTATCAAGGAATAATCATTTTTATCATGATATTGATTATAAATAAACAGACGAGTTTAGGATTGTAATCTAATAAATTCAAAGGTTTTAAATGAGCCCGAAAGTTTGATTTTAAGATGTTTTCGAACCTTTGAGCATATTTTATATAAAAAGAACACTTTTAAATATTTTAGAACATGGTCAAAACAAAAAATCAGATTAGAGTAAAAAATCGATTCAGTGGAGTATATATGTATATATATAATTTTTAGTCATTAACTTACATCGAAGTAACAACTTAAGTAAATGACAAAGAAAACATTACAAATAATTATGCATAAGTGACTTTTTCTCTAAGCATTTTCTGATTGAATACTTAGTGTTAAGATATCAACTTCGTGCTTTATATTGACGTATTAATTTACATTCAAAACCGATGTTTCACCTGCTGACTTTAGCTGTCAGCTTTGGCATACCATATATACGTGTTAAATATTCATAACCATTTGCTCGTTAATTCCAACTTAACTGCGAAATAACTTTGGCTAAATTGTAATTCAATTATTAAAACAGTAAGTACGAGTTGCGGTGTGAACATTTGAATAGTATGGAATCAACTTGTTCTAATCGTAATGATTTGTGATTCGACATGATTTTGTCTTCCTGACAGCTACACTATTTGCACCGCGCTTGCCTAAATACAACATTCGAAATTGACAGTCGTTCAAATAAAATCAACTAAGCTCAATCTTTATTAATTACTTCTTACAACGTCAAATTGAAATGCTGAGCAAATAACTTCATTCTCAATCAAAGCATATGCCAAACAATGCGCTGCAAGTCGAAACTACTCAATGCGCTAATTTGATTAAGTCAGAATCAGTTGGGTTAGTCACGACCAGAGCAGCGTTGTCGGGATTGTTACGATGAAGATGACGATGACGATGACGTCGACGCCGACTATGACGACGACGCCGATGCTTATGCCGATGCCGATGCTGATGCTGCTTATGCCGTGCTGATGATGATGATGAATAATGACGGCAAACAGTGTCAAGATTTCAACAGTTCATTCATTAATAACTCACAAAGGAAGGACGCCATGGCCAATACACGCTTAACTAAGACTAGTCGGAACGGCTGCCTTACGAGGATTCCAGCAACTTTTGGTCATGTCATTAAACTTTATTTAGTCAGTAAATGGCAAAAGAATGCTTAGCACACAACAACAAAGCAAATTTACATTGACAAGCACAGCACTACACTACAGATCTGCCAGGCAGTCAGTCGAGCAGGCTGGCAGTCGGGTAGGCAGGCGGGCAGGCAGGCAGCCAGGCAGTCGAGCAGACAGGAAGACTCATTCACTCTTTGGCCATTCACTCACGCTGTCACTCACTTACTCATACTGACACTCACTGTCTGTCTCCACCAGCACTCTCACACTCGCTCTCTCACTCGCCCACTCACTCTCTTACCCACTCTCAGACCCATCTAATCCATAAATAGTTTAGCAGTCAAGCGCAAGCGGCTTGCAGTCGTACTCACCATCGTGCGAATCGTAGAGATAGATTATTTTGCGCCAGCCATAAAATTGTATTGTATCTATGATGGCCTGATGATAATCCGGACGCATGCTGATGGCAAAGTCGAGAAATCCCGACGATGGCGTGAGCACCTAAAATGAGTCGAAGCAGAGGTAAATCGTCACGGACGCAGGCGAGTTTAAAACGAATAAAGTTTTGACGTTTTCGTTTCGTTTCGTGTTGTTGTTTTTGTTGTTGACAGCCAAGGCAAACATCGCGCAAATTATAAAAGATATCCACCGAAAAAGAGACGAAGAAAAAAAAGGAAAATACATGATAGAGTCAACAGAAAGTTAGTAAACAAGAATCATTATGGAGTGCTTAAAAAGTTTCATTCCCTTTTATTTTATTCTGATTCTCGTTCGTTTTTTGTTTCCGTTTTCGCTTTGGTTTTGGTTTCGGTTTTGGTTGGCTTTGCTCGCAGTTTGTCAGCTATGCCACAAAATATGAAGCAGCTGCCAAACACTTTCCTCGCTGTTTGTTGATTTATTGTGCCCAACATAAATGAGGCCAAAAGTGCGTTGTAAATTTTAAAAAATATTCGGTCGCATGATGCTTGGAGGCTGGTTGGCAGCCAGGCAGCCAGGCAGGCAGGCAGAGGGCAAAGGACATCATTAGTATGTCTGAGTGTGTTCGAGTACTCGAGTGCGAGCCGAGGTTCATGTTTCGCGTAAATATTACAAAATGATTATGATTTGTGTATGTGTGGGCGAGTGTGCGCGTATGTGTATGGGTGTGCGTGGGTATGGGATTCTGTGTATGTGTGTGTGTGTGTTTGAGTTTCGCGTACGCGTATACAATACATGCCAAGCCAAGCATAAATTATGTGAAATTTATGCCTGTGTCTCTATTTGTTTCAGTTTTGTACGTTTATGTTTTATTTGTTTTTCGGTTTGGGTTTGGTTTTTGGTTTCGGTTTCGGTTTTTCAAGGTTGCTTGCGTCTGACTGCCAACGAGGCGTATGATTAAGATTTAATAATAAATATCATGAACTTTCGCACGCACTATTTGATGTAGTCGCCGTGACTCGCTACCGACTTTAATTTGCAAACAAGGAACACTTGGCAGCAACAAGGAAACTCTCATTTATATGCATGCATACGCACTTGTGTGTATGTTACGTATACGCACTGTTGGCACTTGAAATTTCACATTCCACCTTGGGCCGGCAGCAGCTTTCGCCTGTAAATGTAAATTAAAGGCAATACACTTTAATACTCACTTTCTCCGGAAACCATGGCGTCACGAAGGGCATCTGAAACGTGTTCGAGTACGAGTGCAGCGTGTCAAAGGAGTCTGGCGAAACGGCGCCCAGCATGGAGTAAACGCCGCGGGAAAATTGATTGCAAACTGTGCCGCGCGTATGCGTAGCAATGTGAAGAAGGTGAAAAAAGACAAAAATAATATGAAAATATATGCGAAGAATAAATTGTACAAGGGTAAAGAAAACACACTCACACGCACACACACAAAGAAAAAAAGCAAGAAGAAAACAAATAAAAAAAGAAGAAGGAAGGGAGAACAAAAAGGAAGAAAAAAATAAAATGGTTATCAATTAAATTGGAAAGAAAGCAAAGAGCAAAGTAAAATTGTCTTCGAAGAAAATATATGCAAAGCAGGAAAGGCAACAGCAGCCCCAGCAGCCCCAGCAGCTGAAGTGCGCGCGTGAAAATCAATTTTCAATAAAAATGCGCATAATTATGTGTGCACTGTGGGTAACGCTTAACCCATGTGGGTTAAAGTCGCAGCCATGTGCTTTAATTTCCTTTGCAATATTTTCACGCTTTCCTTTTTCACGTTTATAATTAAAAACACACGGCATTGACATCGATGCGTCTTAGACCCAACTTTCATCTGTATGCTGTTCCCTTTCCATTTTTCGATTTATATTTTCTTTTTCTCTTATTTTTAACGGTTATTCATGTCAACTTACTCAAGCGCGACAATTTAAACGCATCCGCCGTATTGATGACATCCACGTACGCCTGCAGCTCGAAGCGACGCGAGGAGACGTTCAGATTGTGATTGAGCATGGCATATTTGAACGCGGACTGCACCTCATCCGTGCCCTGCTCGAAAATGGCACCTGTGGAGGAAGCATGAGAAAAAGAAGAAAGCGAATAATTTTTTGTAAATAATTACATAAGGTAAAGTTCATGTGCATAACCAAATTTCAAACAGTAATTTATGCATTTCTAAGAATTCCTACATTTCATAATAAATTTAGGTCATTTACATTTACTTTAACAGATTTTCGGTATAGGATACAATAATAATAGTAACCCATATATATTTTTTTTTTCAAATAAAATTAAACCTCTTACAAAAAATGATTCCTTATTAAAGTTGTTTACACAGTAAAAACGAATTGTTGTTTTAGGTTTAGACCAATTCCTATGGTTAATATTGAAACATATGTGAAACGTCGTTCCATTAAGATAGTCAAGCTCTTGATATAGACTCAAGTGATCGTGTAAGTTAATCCTATATAAAAAACGTGTGCCACATAGCCTAGCATATCATATATAAATGTAAAATAGAAATGATGGCACTTCTAATTACAGATTCGTACTAAATTATTTGTTTCAAACTAAACTCTTGGAGATGGTCGAGAAGACGATGATGGTTAGCAGTGCATCACTTTCTTAAACTCTCCAAGACTGTTATTCAAACAGCTGAAAACAGAAATCACTTCAGAAAAGCTCCAATTTGTTTTATTTTTTAGTTATTTCTTTCTGCTGTTTTACATTTGGCAACGCAGCAACTAAAAACTAAAAATGTTCAATTAACTTCAAAGCGTGAATAGAAGACAGTTAAAGCTGACTAATTGGAATTCCATTTATTTTTCTCGTTGTTGATGCTGTTATTTATTTAAATTATTTTTTCAACTTTTTGTCTGCTTTGCTCTACTTACAATTCGGACGTCACCACTTGCCTCTGTTTCGTTTTTATTGGCTGCCATTTATTTTCTGGCTTTATTTTTCTCTCAAATTTTGGTTTGCGTTAATTTTGACGGAAAAGTTGGATGCCAGAGAATTTTTTCTATTTTTATGTATTTTGTTTGAAATTTAAAGCCATTTTAAATGGCACTTATAAAAGAAAAAACAAGTTAATAAGCAATAAGTATTATTTTTCAAAGGGCGGCACCAACAGCTAAAACAACAACAACAACAGCAGTGGCAGCAAAAATTAGCTCAAATTACCAATTGTGCGCACATCAATAAAGGCAAAGTTTACCATTGAAAAAATAAACAGCAAAATTTTTACAAAACAAAAACAAAACATGTTTATACCATCAAAAGTTAAAAATAACAAAAAATAATAAAAATAAAAATCAAATAGCTTTGAAAGTTGGCTTTATAAACAGAGTGTTTTTCTCGTATATTTTTTGCAGTGTAGCATTTAATGAGCGCTTAAAGGTGCAGAGCTCAAAGTTCACAGTAAAGCGCATTACATTGTAGAGATTTTATTTGCATAGCAATTAAACAACTTTTTGTGTATGGCATATGAAAATATTTTATGTGCAGGTAATTTTTTATGTGCATGCTGTAAATATTTTACGCAGGATATGAACAGGATATGCGGGCACATGTGGTTCATTTACCGGCATTATTTGAGTGCGAACATAATTTATGAACTTTTAGCAAAGCGCATTAATAAATATGCATAACGACCTATACGAGCGGTGAATCAACACCGGAAGGCGACATAGACACTCAAACGGAATGAAGTGAAGTGGAGTGGAGCGAAATGGAGTGGAGTGGAGTGGAGTGCAGTGAGAGAGTGAGTGAGTCATCATAAGCCGCAAAAGGCGCCTCGTGAAGCCTTAATTTAGGCGCTCCTAAACTATTTCAGTTTGGCAATTTGCAAACCTGCTGCCATGCCATGCTCTACATTAGTGGCTCTTGTTGTTGTTGTTGTTACTGTTGTTGCTGTTGTTGCTGTTACTGTTGCAAGCGTGACGGAATTTCGCAGAATTGCTTGAAGTTGGCATAAAAACACTTAAACGTTGACCTGGCTAAGCAAGTGAGCATGTAACGTCGTTAAAAGTAATGGCAAACAATCAACAAAATGGCGAAACAACAGCAACAACAAATACAACAACAAGAATGGCAGGCGCTGTGCACGTTCCTGCGAGTTTGCCTGCACGTTGCAGTCATTTGCTCCTTCGTTTGTTTGTGCCACTTTGTGGCTAACATCACCTTCATAACGAAGTGTTGATGCAACAGCAACAGCAGCAGCAGCAGCATCGACAACAGCAGCAGTAACAGCGACAGCGACAGCAACAGCAACAGCAACGACGACAACGACAACAACGACGACAGCAAAGGCAATATCGTAAAAACCGTCAAAAGCAGCTGCACTCGCTCACAAGCGAATTACATTAGCAACAACGCCAAAAGGCCAAAAGGAGCACTTGCCAAGTGCATTGCGCCTCCCTTTTGTTGGCTTTTTCCCTTTTTCTTTTCTCTTTTCTTGTTTTGTTTGTTTTTTGGTGGCAGCAAATGTCACATAAAAGTGCGGCACTCAATGTGCAGCAGGCAGCGTAGTGCTGTGTGGGTTAGCTCAAAGCGCTCCGCCGAGTGCAGTTAAAACAAAAGCAGCGACTCAGCATAAACACACATACACATGCACCCATATAGACAAAGGCAGAGCAGCAGAGTAGCATAAGTAGGGAAAGCGACGCAGAAATACCTGAATGCGCCGCTAAGCGCATACACACCTACATAGAAATAAAAGCATTGCAGGTTATAAAGGGCAACGGCATGATTGCAAGGAGCGGAACCTAGAAGCTGAATGGCGGCTGAGCTGGCGTATTTATATGCTACACGTAGGCAGCAATGCACATAGCGAACGACATTATTATGAATTGCTTATTACATGCCAGGCAACTCTGGCGATGAACTTGCATAGTTGAGTTCGCAGAACGGTCTACAAAGATGCCTGCGAGATTCCTTAGGCAAGTGTATTAGGCTAAGCCCTAAAGCAGGCAACTGTATGCGAATTTAATAATAGGAAAAAATAAATTTAAAATGCTTTAATCCAATTTCAACACCCTACACATTTCTCTGGTAACTTCTCTTCGGTCCGAACTAGTCACGATGTAGCCAACATTGCCCAAGTGCACCAAGTAAAGAGTCTAAACTAAAGCATTGTGCCAGCTCATGAATGAAGCTTGGCTTTAATATTCAAATTTGCTATGTGTGGTATTTTTTTTAAGCTCTTTAACCCTTTTATATGTTTGGTTTGGTTTGTATTTTGTTATTTTTATTTTTGATTCTCTCATACTCACCCAAAGGTATTTTCTCCGTTAATGATGGCTGTGCGGCCGCATTACGTATCCAAATGCCGTTGCAAGTTAACCACAAAGTCGTGCAGACGTAGTAGCAGATGAACTTCGAGCCGAAGCACATTTTGCTGTTTGTTGTTTTTGTATTTCTGTTTCTTTTTTCGTTTTTCTTTTTTCTTACACAAAATGCTCGCTTTTTTCGGCGAAATGGCTTCACACACCTTTAACACTTTTCATATTGCGCGGCGGTTCCGCTATGTTTGTATACATTTTAATTTTTTTTTTCTTTTCTGAACTGAAATTAACTTCGGTTTACTTTGCTTTCAACAAATTTCGCTTCATTTGTTTAAATAAACACAGACACACTCGCAGGCAAGTTTACTCCTACTCTGACTATGACTCCGGCTGCGACTGCTACTGAGACTGTGATGCCGACACTTAACACCTCATTAAATTTTGTGTTGCCTACTTTTGGGCTTCGGGTTATATTCGCGCGCGTGTACGCTTGCCTTTCTCGTTTCGTTTCGTCTCGCTTCGTCTCGACTCGTTGCGTTGCGTTTCGTTTGTGCGCTTGCTTATTATTCATGTCATTTAATACTTAATTAATTTTTGAACAAAACTAAACATGTACGCAAGCCTTAAGCGTTCTCACTCACTGCCGCACTTCACCTTCCCCTTCACCGTACTCAAATGCAACAATGCTTATGCAGCACATTTACCTCTGCCTGTCGGCCTAGTCGGCTCCGGCTATCGCTGCCGCTGGTGCTGCTTAACCCTTGCCAAACGCACATGTGCAGAATCATAGACAGACGCACGTGTCCTTCGCACCTTTTACATGTTTCGTGTGCTTTTCACTGACGTTCGCATTTATGCCTCTGCCGTGCCTGGCTGCGTGGCACTGTGCCTGCGTGCCAGTCTCCCTGTCTATGTGTATGTCTTTCTGTCTTTGTTGTCTCAGCACACCAACTCACCGACCAACTGACTGTCTCTCTGTCTGTGTGTCTGTCTGTCCGACTGTTTGTCTGTCTCTGTGTCGCTCTGTGAGTTTGCTCAGTGAACTGTATGTAAATACGTGCTGCTGCTCCTCTTCGTCCTGCTACGGCTGCTGCTTTTCGCTTGCTACTCAAATGTGTCGCTATGTCAGTGTGCCAGATACTTTTATTGTTGTTGCTGTTGTTGCTTTTATTATTTAGTTCTGTTGTTGTTACGTTATCCTTTCGCTTCGTTGCCGCTGTGCTGCTGATTTTGCGTTTATTTTCACTTCATGTTTTTCATGCTTTTAATGTCTTTTGTTTTGTTTGTGTTTGCGTTTTGTTTTCGTTTTTTGTTGCTATTTTGTTTTTTTATTTGTTCTTCATACACGTTTTATTTCATTTAATGTTTTGTTTGTTTGTTTGTTTGCTTTTTTTATAATTTTTTTTTACATTGTGTGCTTTTTATTTGCTATTATTTCTCATTTTTCTTTTATGTTCTGTGTTTTTGTTATTTTCTTTTGTTTATTTTTTTTTTATGTATTTTGTTTATTGTTAATTATTTAAAATTCAATGGATTTTGTGCTCGTTGTTGCACATGTGTGTCAGTGTCAACGTCACAATTCCCATTATTGTTTTTTGCAGGGTAGCTGTCTGTTATTGTTGTTCTTGTTATTGTTGTTTTTATTGCGTCAGTTGTTGCTGCAGACATTGTTGGTGATTTACGTGCATGTTTTTGTTGCTGACTTGACTGCTGCGGCAGCTTTTGTTTTTCGGTGAGCTTGTTGAGGAACTCTTGTTAACATTTTTGCTCTGGTTTTTGTTCTTGTTGCTGTTCTTGTTGTTTCGTTATTGCACGTATTTAATAACGCAAAAACAAATTACGTTTTTGCCTCAAATGTTCATTGTTTTGCTAATCGAACTTTTGGCGTGCTGTTAACAAATTTAAAAAGATACAGGCTTTTTCTTCAGTTAAACATTTTTTAAACATTCTTCTCAGGTCTACGAATTCTTCATGTCTTATAAAAAGGCTATGCATATTTTCTGTTGCCTTTTTAAGATTTTAAATATTAATTATTTAATGACATTTGTTAATCAATTAAACAAGCGGAAAACACAAAAATTAACTACCTTTTAACATCAGCGCATTCATTTTTTTTTGTCCACGGTGAAGCCTGCAAGAGTTCAGGCAATTTTACCTGATATTATATGTCCATGTGTCAAGTTTCTTGACGTTTGTCGTTACCCTGCATTTGTTAAGACAGAGAGGTAACTAAGCTCTTTATTATTTTTTTAAAATATCTCGAGTTCTTCAAGTGGCCATTTCAGATTATATTTATGCAGTATATTTAAAAAAAAAATTGCAAAAAACAAGCATAGATAAGACCTGCTGATTAATATTATTATACATGTATATTAAAAATACTGAATAATTTAAAAGGCTTTTAAAACGATTGCTTTCTGTGCGCTTTTTATAAAGCAACTTGCATACTGAAGATATTTGTGAAGAAAAAATTTTCCGTTAAAGAATACTATTCATAAATAATTTCTACGAACAAGACATATTTTAATAAAATCATATTGAACTTTAGGTTAGTTTTGATTATTTATGTACTTCTAAATGTAAATTATACTTCAATAAAATTCTGAGTTTGAGCTCCCAACCTGATAAAATAAGGTTATCATATATTTAGTTCTACAATCACATCAGATTCAGATAGACTCAATAAAGAATCATGCTATACTCGTAAAATGAAAGACATTGAAACAAAGACAATTTAATAAAGTATAAGTATAAGAATTCACTCATATGAGTGGGCAGTGTAGACAATAATTTGCAAAACCCCAATTAGACATGGTACTGTGATTTAATAGAATTTTTAAAGCTTCAGCGGTTTGGCAGTTTTATATATAATTAAACATATTTTGCATAGCAATGAATCGAAATTCTAAAAATTGCTTTAATATTTTTTGCCTTTGAGTTTTCAACTGGCCACTTAGTGAAGCTTAATTGCAAATCCCATGCTCTCGAGGCACTTAAGCCAAAGCAATCCGGGAACAAAGAGTCCGACTTGTTAAGTATCAGACTGAGCATCTCTATTACACGACAGAAGTACCGTAAGCCATTTTGCGAGATATTCATAAAAAAAAAATCATACTGTTTTTTTTTGATGCTTTTTTTTTTAATTTACTCTGTAATCTTGTTAAACTTTTTCTCATTTAACATTCAAGCACACCAACATTGCCTACAGCACAACTATTTTCAGTCTAACAGCAGCGCACAACAACAAAAACAAAAACATGCACAAAAAGCAACGCAAACACTCAGTGAAGAAAAATATGAAGCAAGCGGCCATCAGCATAATAGAACGCATTTAGAAAATAGGTTAACAGGCACTTAATATTCATATTCTCGGCCATTTCACACTTAGCCAACTTACCTACAGACAGACACACTCGCCCAAGCACACCCACTCATTCGCACTATCCCAGCTGTGCCTGGCCCAAATCTATGCATATTATCGTGGATGCTGTAGCCACTTTGCACTTATTTGAATTTGAATTTGCTTAGCTAAAATCACATTCAAAAAAACGAAATCAAAAAAACAAAAACAAAAAGCAGCTAAAAAAGTGAAGTCCAACTAATACGAAAACCTCTTTGCAGCAGCCCAGTAGCCAGAGCGGCCACGACACTGACGACCCTATGCAGGCCTGGCCATTAAACGAATGATCCCACTTAATTAAATTTAAATTAGAAGCAAGTTGAACGTCACTTCCGTTTAAGTGGCTGACTCTGCTGCCCGCCTCCTGCCTCCTGCCTCCTGCCTCCTGTCTGCTGTCTCCTGCTACTTGCTGCTAACTCGACTCCACCGACTAAACCATGTAAGTCCAGAATACCGTATAGAGACCGTGTAGATTGTGTAGTGCAGCGCGCAGCGTCGAGTGGCATCCAAAATGGCGGTAAGTTGCTTAGTCGAGACGAGCCGCTTTCTCTCTCTATCCTTCTTTGCACTCGAGGGCACTTCCGTTAATTAAATAATTATTTTGTTGCTACTCGCGCTGATTACAGTTTTTTATACACTTGCTAGTCGCTTTCTGTTTCTGTTTTTATTTGTTATTGTTTTATTTTTTCTTTTTTTGTTTGTGTTTTGTTTCGTCTTTTTTTTTTTTTTATTTTTGTTTTTTCTTCTGTTATATAAACTTTTTTATATACGTTTTTCCGCTTGCGCTCAGCTTATCAAAGCACTTAACTTTGTATGCCTGCTACGAGTATTTATGCTCTTGGTGGCTGTTAAACTTTTACAACAACAACAACAACAACTGCAAACACGAAAAAAAAGAAAACAAAACAAATAAAAATAAAAAAAAAAAGAATTAAAAGAAGAGAAAAACAAATACAAAAAAAGCAACAAAATGTATAAACAAGCCGACATGATAGGCATCCACTCTAGTTTCCGCCAGACGTAACATCTTTTAGGCAATTTTGCTCGTTTTTGTTATCAGCTCTAAAGCGTCGTCAAAATAAAACAGAATAAAACGAAGCGAGAAACCATAACGAAAACAAAGGCAGAACCTGTTTAATTTTGTGCTACGCCTGTGCGCTGCTATGCCTGCCAAGCTGATGTCTGATAAAATTTCATTAAACGGAATGCTCTATGGCAGCGCAGCGCAGCCACGACAGGTATTGTTTCATTGTCCTTTGTTTCGGTTTTACGTTACAAAAAAACGAAAAAAAAAAACATAACAAAACAAAGATGCAGAAATTGAAGAGAAAAAGCAAAGATCAAAAAACGTAAAACCGTGCCAGCAGACGGGCCGTAAACAGGCCAATGAGCCAACGCAGACTGAAACTCGATAGAAGCCAAAGATGAAAATATTCTTGAAAATTATTAGACCGCAGATAATATCGGCATATAATCCAGCTTATTTGCATTTCAATGAGGCGATTAGCATGTATTCAGCGGTTTATCAGGTTAACAGCGTAAAGGCGAATTAAGCACCATGCTGCTTTATTGCCTTACTCAGTATACCATAAGCCAAAAACAAAGAGTTCGACTTTGAGCCACAATGAAGCGATGATGCCATCTTTGGCCTCATTGATTGCCATCAAAGTTAATGGCCATCGAATGGTTATTCATAATGGACCAAGTTGGCCTTCGCAGTTAACTTAATGTTATTGTATTAAATAACATTTTTATGTGCAATTTCAAATTTAACTGTCAGTTATTTACGCTACTAAGCTACTTAAACAAGTCAAGGCAAACTAAATTTAGAAAAAAAAGCAAACATCCTTCGTTAGACTTACAAAACTGCAAAGCTTATTTTAAAATGAAAACCCCAAAATGTATATTTTTATCCGCCGTATGCCCTCTATACACAATTCGAATAAATCTTGCTGCCAATGCGCTTAGTATAAGTTTCACTTCAACTTCGCATCAGATTCGCTACGCCTACAACGCATAATCAGGATACAACTAAGCTTAGCCACAATCCGGCCACACTAATGCTGAAGCATAAAAAAAAGAACGACGTTTTAAAAACGGCCAACAACACATAAAAATCCACACAGCTGCCAGTTAGTCAAACATCAGTCATCGAAAATTGACAGCTTTGAATGCCGCCTCAACTCAAAGCGACTCACTGCACTCGCACATTCATCATCAACTTAGTACGAACAACCGACATGCAAGCTGGGCTTACAGTTGCCTTAACCATTTTGTTGCTAGGCAATTGCAATTACGATGCTTTCGTTCGCTTTCACTTGGTTACTTAGCACCGTGACGGCACGGCTCAGGGTTTCTTGCTCTATTGCTGCCTTGGCCACAAAACAAACACTTCAACTTAAACCGCTGGCTAGCGGTCAGCAAAGCGTTGCTACTCAGCACCGCTGCCAAGGCTGATGCATGCCGCATGCCACATGCCACACTGAATGCTTACGTTTAAACTTTTAATATATGCAGCCCGTATATGAGTGATGGGTTGGTTATAAGGATTGTATTGCGTATTGCTTCAAAATGCGCCGTTGGCTTATATTGCACGACACTTCGTTTGATTTTTTTGCGTCAAACCGATATTCATTTTATTAGAGGCTTGTATGTCATTAGCGTAACGCACCGTGTTCAAACGCTGGCTTGGTGAGCAAACGGAATGACTGTCACTGCCGCACACGTAGGCATCCGCAATTCTCGACTGTTACAGCACGCGCACAAATAAGTACTAAAAGTGTTTTATGTGCACGACGACTCGTGTGCAAAGCGACACGCACGCGACAAAGCGACAAACGCACGATTGTAGCTTCTAGCATCGTGGCATCCTGCCTGAGCGCAAATCACGCACATTCGGAGAGCGCAGATGAGAGCATCGGTATGCTGCTTCGGAGGCTGTGCATCGTTTCGGTTCCTATTGTGCCGAGGGCGGCCGACACTTGCCGAACGTTTCGATGCTGCTCAGTTCAGCTCTATGCGAATGAAGTGTACTAAAATGAGCAAAGCTTTTTGACTTTGCTTTGACGCTCGCGTTGATTGCGCATTTTATGCAGCGATTTCTTTGTACGTTGAAAAGAGAGCAGCGCTGCTCTGTACATGTTGAGTGCCATATGCCTGCGTATGCGGGTGAGCGGGCATGCGGGTGCGCAAGTGTTTGCAAATGGCTTGGAGTGTGAACGTCTTTTTGGATGTTACTGACCTAGTAACCGTTTTTCAAGTTTACTCGTTTCTTGTTAAGTCAAAGCGTTGTAATGCTCATATCGTGTCGCATATATGCGAAGACTCAAATTTTTGCAGACGCTGCGGCTGCTGCTGCTGAGCCTCTGTTGGGTTTTCGTTGCTAGCCTATTACAGGCTAATAGGCATGTCGAAAAGGCACAGGGTGAATCAAAAATGCACAACATCAAGTGTCTTCTCATAGTCGATGAATATCTGGCATCTAGCAGAAGGCATCCTACTGATCTCACTGCACCTGCTGTGTTAACATTTATAAATTTATTTTGTATTGCTTTTGTATTAAATTTGTACAAAAAATTATAATTAGTGACAAAAAAATAATTGCAGTAATTATTTTCCAGGTTCTGGCTTGCCACGCATTATTTTCGTACCAAATAAGTTAATGGCTGCAATTTCGGAGGTATACTCTATGATATGGATTCAAAATATCTTTTAGGATATTTAGTTGCTGTAAAATTTTTCAACCTTTAGAAAGTGGCAACTTTTTTAAATTTCTTTTGGTTTTATGTTTTGCTGTCATTTTATTATTGCTGGTATACCCATTTGTGTAAAATACCTAAAATATTTCAATAACGCTGCTGTTTGCCCATATCAGTGAGCAACGTGCGAGGCAACTAATACTAAATCAACCGCTTCGGGCGCAATGTCACCTGTGCCCACGCTTCGAGTTTGCAGTTGGGGAAACGTTAAAAAAGTGTCGCAAAACTTTGCATAAATATTATAAGCCCATACCCACAAATCACATTTTGTCGCATAGGTGTATATAAAAAACATGAAAATGGTGAAATAAAATAAACAACAACAACAACAACGGCCAGAAGAACAGCAGCGAAAGAAGCAAAAAGAATAACAACAGCAATGACAACAAGTGGCATTAATGTATATTTAAATATATGTGAGCAACATGTGTTTACGCGTCAATTCTCATTTGAAATTCAATTTCGAATAAATGCACAAAATTGATTTTGGCTTAAAACAAAAAACAAAACAAACCAAAAACAAAAAAAAAAAAAAACAAAAAACTGAACTTTTACCAAACTCAAATCGGGCGCACATGCCGGCAACGTGGCGCGCCTACACAGCAGCACACCAACACACCTACACGCTTACAGCGCTGCCCCCTGTCCCCTGCCTGACGCTTATCCGCTCGAGTTCAAGACGCTGCCACTCGCACCTGTCTTAACTCTAAAAACTTTTCAATTTGTGCCGCTGTTTCTCAACGGCGCTAAAGTCTTTTGGCTTCCATTTTTTTTTTGTTTTTGTTTTTATTTTATGGTTTTTTTGTTTTTTTTTTTTTGTTTCTTCAGCTTTGTTTTTATTTTTGTTTTTAAGCCATTGTGACTTTTTCTTTTCTACTCACGGCCATCGAGCATTTTATTTTGCATTTAAATAATTTCAGCTGCGTTAGGCGGCGCGACGCTTTCAAAGTGACTATAAATCGGTTTACGCAGTTCTCGCCTGGAAACGCCTCAACGTATGCAACGATTATTTTCTTCGCTTCGTTTCACACTTATCCTTTCAACTGTTGCGCGCACATGGAACGCAAACAGTTGTTAATTACTTTTTATTTTGCATATATTACTCAAATACGCCGACACTTGCCAAGGCACGCAAATGACTTTGACGATGCCGACACTCCCCGCCACCCGCCACCCAACAGCCTCCACGCCCACCCACAGCCAGGCGGCAGTCGTGCGACATGTTGACACACGGCAGTCAGCATTCATTGCTTTGCTATTTGCATACGTTGCTGGCATACAATTTAATTGGATGCTGAGCTGTTTGCTGGGACTCGTTAATAGCTGCCAACACACACGCAGTGCGTCTGAAAGCGGCACGCCTCGCTCCACGGCCGGCTACGCTGTGGTCTGACCCACCTCCCAACTGCTACCCCACACACGTCAACACGAAGTTGACAACGCACTCGCACACCTTTGCCCTGATGCCTGGTGCCTGGTGCCTGGCTACGCGTGCAGGCGTGAAGCTGCAGACAGCCTAGACAAACGTTTGCCCGGTTAAGCTGCCTGCCTACCTGATGCCAGGTACCTGCTGCCTGCTGTCTGCTGCCTGCGGCATGCCGTTTGCCACATGCGACATGCTGCTGCTGCTGCTGCTGCTGATGCTGATGCTGCCATTGTTGCTTGCCACTCGACGACAGGCCAAGCAGCAGGCAGCACTGTTGACAGATTCTGGTTTGTGTTTGTCAAGTGCAAAACGAGAAATTACCCTTTTAAGAGCGTATCAATGATGCCCTACGCCATTGATGACGTTAACCCATCGCTTCCGTATTAATCATGCTCAAATAACGCACGATATGCGCACACGGGGCGTATGTGTAATATGCGAAAGAATGCACGATGCTTCACGCCTGAAACTCTTGCGACAAAATGCGCACGATTTCCATGTGAAAAACGCGAAATGCGTCGAAAAGAAAAAATGAAAACTCGCACGACTGCGCCGCACGCGCGAATTCGTGCGCAAATAATTCCACATGGAAATTAACTCAATAGGCAACAAATTAGCAACAGCTAAACTGCCGCCTGCCGCAGCACTCTCATCAAGGCCACCACTGGCGCCAATCGCGGACAAACCGCACGTTGCACGCACGCAAGTTCTCCGCGGCTGCTTTTCGCTCCGTCTGCCAGTCGGTCTGTCCGATTGTCGTCTGTCTGTCCGCATTTAGCCGTTGATTGTCATGTTTGATTGTCGTGTTGTTGTATCGCTGTCGTTGCCGTTGCAGTTGCAATTATGTTGTTGTCGTTGCATTGTTTTGCATTCAATCAAATGGCAACGCATCGCTGTCAGTTTGAGCATCATTTGAGCGAAGTGAATTCAATTGAAATCAAATATGCAACAATGCACGAACAGACACGTGCAATGCAATTTATGTGGTTCTGCCGCTTGAGGTGTGTACGAGTTATGCCACTCATGCACTGACTCACTAACTAACTAACTCACGCAATAACAACAACAACAACAGCCACAGCACAAACAACAACAAAGCGACAACAGCGACAGCGCCAACGAAAACAATGACAACGGCAGCAATGCCGGCGCGCAAATAATTTACAATCTAATTACTCAACGCTTTTGTGCAATTTGCCCAACTCACGCTGCGGCTGAGACATGCACGCGGATGTGCCGACTGCTAAGCCTAAGCCTAAACTTGCAGTCTGCCAACCAATTGCACTACTCCTGACTGCTCCTGACTGCAGCTGACTTATTCGTGGTGTGCGCCTCATAAGCCACAGTATTGGTCACATTAATCCTGTGCAGGCCCCTGAGGATGCCATGTCTTACCAAAGTTACCCACGGCGCCTAATTCAAATGCGATATTTTAAGCAGACGTAGGATGAAGCACTTAAACAGACGATTGTCTTATTTCATTGATATAAGATAATACAATTAGGATTCGTATGTATCTGATTTCCTTAGAATACTTTTAGAAAGTTATAATCGATAATTTCATTATATGAGATACGCAATATTAGACAAGAAATTAATCCGGCTTAAGTGAATGCAGTCCAGCATTGCGGCCAATTGCTATTTTAAAGGACACAGACTCAGCCTCAGTTTGTTACATTTCATAAGTAAATTAAAACTTATGTTCGATTTCATTAAATTGCGCAATTGAGCTTTGTATATTAAAGCTGCTTTTCCATTGAAAAACCGCTTTCCAATTAATTTATTTTCAATACAATTTTTGTTTGCTTGAATATTTTTTCTGCTTATTAACAAAAGTCTTCTTTAACAATTCCACGAACAATGCTTTATTTATTTAATTTTAAATATTCTAGAGTTCATTGCCGTCATTTTAGGTATAAAATTCTGAATAAGTATGTATGTTTATGAGCGTATAAGGCTAACAATTCTAGGCAACTTTTGACCAATGATCGCAGGAATAATTACCGAAAATAGGAGCTCCTCGATCTGTGCATCTCAAATGAACTCAAGTGGAACTGAACATTGCGCATCTCTTGAGACGTGTGCATATGGCAGAAATTAGAATTTTCGATAGGCATTTATTTGGTTTAAAATTATCGCCTTCGGTTCAATGTTTCAAATAGTTATCTTGCAAATTTATGTATATATGATATGTATATATATATACATATCATGTTCACCTTCTAAGAAGCATTACGCAGTCTTAATAAGAAACAGAAATACCAACAACTTTGTAAAGTTAGCTTCATCAATCAGCTGGCGCACACGGCAAAGGGCATAAGGCAAGCTTACATACTGTAAAATTAAGTTACGGAAGAGGAGCTAAACTGCAAGGAGCACATGATGGGCGAATGAACGCTAAGTTGTCGCAGTCGGTATTAACTCAATTTGGTCAAAACAATTTCACGTTATTAGCCATGCCAATCAAGCGCCTGTCGATAAACATAAATGTCACAAGACGCAAGCGAAAGTTTAAGTGAAACATGACTTTCTGGCAGCAAGGATGCGAGCCGAGCACATCATCAATAACTAACAAAGCGATTTGGCTGTCAGCAGCCATGCTTTGCTGCTCGCACCCATAATCGCACTTCCACACAAACACAAAAACACACACACACACACACACGCACACACATAGGGGCTATACACATGAGCATAGCCAACTGCGGGAGTCCTGCGTAAACGCTCCGCTTGAGCAGAAGCAGCTTTGAGCGGAGCTTTTCCAATTAAATTTATAACTTATTTATGACATGGCCGTAATCTTCTTTAGGCATTAGGCGGCAATGTAATAAAAATGATTGAAATATAATTGAGAATCGACATAAAAAAAACTCGCTAGCAGCGTATAAAATCAACACACACGCAAGGCACTGTGAGCCAGGGAGTTGAGGACCAGGTGATGGGCATGTGAGTGTGCAAAAGCTAGCTTGGCACTTGTACACAATCAACGATTACCTTTACACCTACCATTGTGAAAATAAGCCATAAGCGGAAATTACATCAAAAGGATATTGTTATATCGATGAAGATGGCGACATTGTTGGCAAAGGCAGCAGGCAGCAGGCAGGATGGCTGGCAGGCAGGCAGGCAGGTAGACAGGTAGACAAGTAGGCTGGCAAGCAGTTAAGGGAATGGCATGTTGGCAAACGTGCGTGTTGCCAAAAGAGCGGCCGCAGCTAAAAGGATGAACGGCTGGCGGCATTGATGCTGGCGGTGTGGCTGGAGGTGGTGAAAGGAAAATAGCAGAAAAATAAAGTATAGCAAAAGGTGCTATAAAATAAATAACATAAGAAACCAAATAAACATTTTGAGAACATAACGAACGAAAGTACGAACGAACGAACAAACGACAAGAAGAAGACGAAGAAGTCGCAAAGTTGTTGGTGGGCTACTGTTTGCTGGCAGCAAGGAGAAGCTTCACCATATCTGTCTGTGTGTGTGTGTGTGTGTGTGTGTGCGTTGTAAAATAGACTTAGCCTAATGAAAAAAGTCTTGCTGGCACGTTAAGTAAGATATGTGATACGCTGGCTTTCTTAGTTTGAAAGCCATACGAGACACCCACGACCCAGCCAGTGGCACACCTGCCGTGCGTGTATCTACGTATGCGTATGCCTGCCTGCCTGACAGCAGAAGCAGAAGCTAAGCAGCCATGTTGGCTCGATTTAAGGTGTATTTCGTTTGAAACGGCAAAAGTTAGACACGAGCGAGCAAAAGCTAAGCGGATTAAAGTCGACTCAAACATCATATGAAGCAGACATAGAATACTCGTAAGAAGTGGATGTGGAAGTGGCTATGGATGTGGAAGACGACGATGAAGATGAAGATGAAGCAGACGCACACATGAAACGGAAACGGAAGTCGCAAAGGTACTGCAAATGGTTTTAGGTTTCGCCATGATGCTTATGTCTAACTCAATCTCGGGCACACGCACGCACAAACCACCAACTCACATCCGTCCCGCAGCCGACCCGCAGCGCAGCCCACCCAACCTGACAGTGTCTGTCGACCAGTCGTTCTCTCTGCACCTGAGTCGATTTGCCTATTTGTCGTTTGTCGTGTTGCCTTTTGGCTTTTAGTTGTTGCCATACGATAAGAATTTAAATTGAAATAGTTTTCGTAAGAAATGCTCTGCCTAATTTTATAATTTATGCTGTTTTCCACCTCCAAGAAAAAAAAAGAAAAATAAATAAAAAAGTAAAGGTAGCAAAAAAAGAACGTGACGTGTGTTTCGGATTTACATACATATGTGAATGCTTAGTGCCGAAATGTGAAAATGCCATTTGGGCGATTTGTTGCACTGTTCGTGGTGAAATGCTTTTTACGGATGAGCATTCAGAGAACCCTAACAAATATCGAATGGTTTTCAGCTGCTAAGTATTACGCAAAGCTAACCAAATAGTTTTGCAATAGCGGATTGTGGAAAAACCCCAGAAAAATAAACGAGCCAACTTCCTTGAGCACGTTAATTTATTAAATTTTATGCCCCAAAGCCCGAAGCCATGCGAAAATAAGAGTCGTTAAGTGAAAATGCGACGAACTGTCGTTTAGATTTAGATTATTGGCAACCACGAAATTGAAGCAAGTATGAAAAAGAGGGGAATAATAATTCATAAAATTATATATATTTATAATAAGTTATAAAGACCAGATGAGAGATGATAAATTGTAGTTTACTCCTTAGAACTGGCATCGGACCACTATCATTATCACAAGTGAATGTAGCTGCAAAGGATTCACTTCAGTAGGGATTAACTATGGGTAATATGCTGCCTAGTGTCAGCCGATATACTCAAACAGTGTTTTGCAGTTAAAGAGATCTAAGTACATATCGTTGATGCCTGTGCAGCTGCTTTAGTAGCTGCAGGAAGTGTCTGAATGCAGTCGCTCTGATGAGCGTCGCTTAAATTTAAACTTCAAAAATGCAGAATCGACACTTAGGATTTGGCAAAGTTTGCAGCAGAGTCGCGTGTGTTCAGACAGCCGCCATAACTTAGCCCAACCGCGCTTATACTGAGCTTTCATACAAATGTTTCACACTAAACGACACTCGGCGAAGCCAAAAATTGCACAGTCAGAAAGGGAAGACTGTCAAGTGGTGTGAAAGTATATAGAAGGAAAACACTCGAGCTGCAAGACGTTTTCGCTGCAAATAACAAATTTGTGACTTTTGTCAGGCAAACATATTTCAAGCGTCAAGGGTTGCCAGGCACTTTGGCAAAACGGTTTCCCAAGTGCAACATTTACATTACAGCAGCCCGCCAGTGGCACCAATCCGCACCAGCAGCAGCCGGCAGACAGCAGCTGCAACAGCAGCAGCATCATCAATAGCAGCAACAGCATCAGGAGCAGCAGCAGCAGTCGCTTCTTGTCGCTTGCAACATTTACAGTCTGTTTACACTCAGCGCTGCTTCGGTTTGCCAAGCTGACGCTGTTATCATTGCCAGGCACACGCAGTCAACTCCACACCCACATCCGCTCACTCCCTCGCACTGCCAGCGATTTAGTGAAAGATGCGCCAAAAGTCAAAGAAAAAGTCAAGTGTTCATTATGCTACGCCGGCGAAGGCGCAGACGAAGACGAAGATGACGTCAGCGACGCTGACGCTGACGCAGCGCACTTGAGTGCGGGTTGAAAAGTTGCGCCGGGTGCCAAAGAAAGCAAACGCGAACAAACAGAAAGAGCACAAGAAAGCAAAAAATCAGGCAAAGCAACAAAGAAAGCGCGAATGACAGCAAAAAAGACGAAGACCGACACACTGAGGCTGAGGCTGAGGCTGAGGCTGAGGCTGAGGCTGAGGCTGAGGCTGAGGCTGAGGCTGAAGCTGAGACTGAGGCTGTGGCTGTGGCTGAGAGTATGCTATGCGCTATGCATTTGAAATGTAAGTCAAACAGTTTTCAATTGTTGTCTTTCCGTCTTTGAGTTAAACTTCACACTGAGCAAACAGCCGGCAAGTGTCGGCATTGCCTAGGTCAGGAGCAGCGACAGTGGCGGGGGTCGGGTCGCTGGCTGTGCGTAGTTTATTGGCAGTCATGAACTTTGCGCAAAGGTATTTTATAAATTCAATTAAATGCATTTAATTAACTTTTGCAGCATTGCAGTAAAAAAAATGCTAATACACAGAGAAAATCCATTTAATTGACTCAATTGGCACATAAATCAAATTCCAACACTTGCACTACACGCCCAATGTGCTGCAGACGACAGACGGCGGAAGGTGGATGGCAGACGGCGGATGGCGGCATGTCGTGTGCAGTTTGTTGCATGCCTCGTTTGCTGATTGCTTGCCGTCGCCTGCACTTTGCCATTGTCTAAACATTTGTGTGTCTGCAGAAGTGGAAAAAACGGAGGTGAGACAAGAAAGAAACAAAGAAGAAGAAGAGAAGTTAACTGGCACAGGTATGCCGTGCACTTCCGGTCGACAGCGGTAGTGGAGCATTCGGTTGGGTTTGTCAAATCGGCGGCTGCCGCAGTTTTCTAATAAGTCCGCGCTGCTCGTCTGTTGCATGCAGCAACCTAATTACCAAATGACCTGCATTTTTACCTTAGCGTTGCCTTAGTCGGCAATGATGCTTCTATTTTTATAAATTCATATCTAGATTTTATTCTTCTTTTTTCCTGTTTTGCATTTTGGCACAGTACTCATAGCACAGTGGTGTGGTTTTTGATGTAGTTGGCTTGTCTATTTTGCTGTTATGCTCTTCACTTTCGTTTCCTCTTCAATTATGTCTTTGGCATCGTTCGTTCACCTTCTACTGCATTCGATATGGTTATGCAATTTTTCCTTTTGCATCTCGCCGCATGCCTTTCTGCGTGCTTAGCCGTAATTGCTTTATGCCATTGCTGTGTGGCATATTTGCTTGCTTTTTATTTTTATTTTTTCTTGACTAATTTTCGTAATTTTTTGTATTTTCGTAGGGTATTAAATTCCTTAGATTCCTTAGTTACTTGCACATTGCTGATATTTATTGCATTTTCACAAAATATCGTTGCATAGCACAAGGCGCAGTCTTCGTTGCTCGCACCTACAATAACAAAGCTCCTAAGTAAACCTTCAAGACTTGGTCTCTCGGACCACTTTATGCCGCAAATCGTTTCGTCTTACGGAAATGCTTCGTTATCTTTCGCTTAGCTCTGGCCAACGTTGCGCTGCCACTTAAATATTTAGGGGGCAAAAACGTTTACACAAATTGCGGAAATGTTCTCGATTGGCAGCATCAAATGCTGAGCAATGACTTTGTCGCTGTCGACTGCGAAGACGTTGACATGCAAGACTAAAGCCTGTCATAGTCCGGTCCGGCGTAATAAGGACATCCAAAATCAAGCGAGGACATTATGCGCAGGATAAGCGCAAATGCAAACAGGCGCTCCTGAGCCGTGTCGAGGCAAGTGAGCGAGGTGACAACAGTTCAAGGCTTCCTCGGCGTGCATTGAACCAACAACGAATCTTGCCTAGCCGTGACACGGTGAAGTGCTGTCGGTTGCACGCAAGCAACAAACTAAGCGGAATGTATGCAAAAGCCAAACAGTTCTGCAAGTTCCGACTTTCAAATTGGCACGAGTCAAAATAAATAACGCAATGCAAGAGCAACAACAAGAACAATATATAAATAAAGAAGCAACGCTTCACTCATTGAAGGCGAGCAGCCTAACACCGACTGACAGACAGACAGACTGTGGTCCCCAGGCGCTGCAGCTGCCACATGACGACGCGCCGTAGTCAGAGCGTGAAAATATCGTATTGCGGATGCAATAAACTTCAAATTTATGAACATTTATGGCAATTGAATTAAATTTCAATGCAATGCACTGCGAGTGCCGTGTGCAGCGGGTAGAGGGCAGAGTGCAGCCCGGAGGACTGCCAGCCAAGTGAGAGAAAGTGTGCGGTTTGTGTTTTGCGCTGCACTACTCGACTCCTCGCTATGCTCGACTTTATGCTCTGTGCTCTGTGCTGTGTGCTGTATGCTGAGTGTGTGTGTGCGATGTGCGGTGTGCGGTGTCTCGGAGTCTGCAGTAATAACTGTAATTTTGGCAGAGATACATTTATATGCGTATCCATGCTTAGAGTTACATTTGCACATGTCTGTGCGAAATTCGGCATATTTTATAACGTGCGACATAAATGCCTATTCTGTGCTGCCGCGCCCCTGCACTCCGTCGCTCCCCTTCGTCATGGCATTTGTATCTCTGTTGCATGCTACATTAAATAAATAATATTTATGTTTTAATATGCGCCATCGGTCTACATTGGCGCACGCCTGAAGAAATATTTCTTAAAGAAATTCCAACTGAAAACTTAAATTATGATCATGTGATTTGGCAATATTAAACACAATTGAATGCAAGCTCAGAACTAAATGTTGGCATGGACATCATAATATATAACAAATCAACTGAAAACCAAGGTGAAAGATTATTAGATTTTATATATTTTTATGTGACAGCAAACAAAAGTGCAATTAATGCTGTCATAGATTAAAAGATTTAATCGTAACACAGTTAAAAGAAGATTTTAAAATTTAATAAAAATTACTATATAAGTCCAAGAAAAACAAATAAATTACAAAAAAAAAATAAAAAAATTCATAAATAGATTGAATTAAATAACTATCAAAGTTATGATCTATTTAGCAATATGTATGATGAACTGATGATGTAAAGGGACCGAGTGTGAACAATGAAAGATATTTAACACTTCTGACGTCAATAACTGAATTTTTTTTTTTTTTGCTTGGCACCAAAGAAATGTAAGAAAAGAAAAAGTAAAGGTGCAGAGTACTAAATAATGTGCACTTTTAAGCATTGGATACTGACTTAAAATGAGTGACTGTTTTGCCTTCTCTACACTCTGCAGACAAGCCATCTTCAGAACAGAAGAAATCAGAATAGAACAGAGAAAAGGCGTGGCCTGTATGCTTGACTTGATGCTCCTCGTATTTAAAAAACTCAAACGCATAAAAAAAGAACCTTTGGTTAAATGCTTTGTTGTCTTATGTTTCCGAAGTCAACTTCTAATGCAATGCAGGGCAAAGTCACTTTTTTATTTTACTTGGTCTTTGCTTCGTTTTCCTTTACTAGGTTTTCAAATTTCCATGCCGTTGAATCGTTTGAGACACATGTGAGGCAGGTAATCTGCAGCATTTTGGTTAGCAAAGCCAAATGAGTTAAAAGTGAAGAAAAAAAAAGGTTAAACCGAAATGACACAGCATACAGGCAAGATATGGCTTGCAAAGCACTTGACTTACACAACAAAAGCCATTTATTAACTGCAAGAATTTTACGAGAACAAAATAAAAAAACAAAAAATAGAAAAAAAGAATGACTACACTGGCCACTGCGTGGTAGGATCTGCTTTAAAGACGCACAACCGCATTCGCTTAACACGTATGCAAAAAATTTCCCAGCTAAAGCATGGGACACTTCTTTTCTACATACTTGCGAATTGGCAAACGCGTTGGATAAGGAATAAGGACATGCCAATACAAATAGTCGCAGACTAGCATCGGTTGTTGCCATTGTCACCGATGTCGCCTGTGATGCCATTGCCGCGCCAGGGCAAACATCTTCGCCAAGTGCTTAAGGGCGCTGCATAAAAGCATTTATTATTAGATTTTATTCAATTTTCTATTCACTTACGTTATGAAAATGTATTTTCACTTTGTTTATCCCGCACATGCACACACACTCACACACGCCACGCTCAGCGACACTCGCCCCGATGCATTTACCTACTTACCATCTCGCGTAGTCGCTTGCTTGCCGACATCTTCCGGCTTGCTATGGGGCAAAAAAAAAAAAAACAAACAACAAAGCACAACAAAGCAAAACAAAACAAAATGTCAAAAAAAAGATTTCCATGTTTGTTTGAGAGTATGTGTGTGTGTGTGTGTGTGTGTTTTCAATGCGGTGAACTATAATTGCATTTGCATAAAGTCAATTGAGCTTTTCTACTCTACTGTACTGTACTCTGCTCTGCTTCTTCTGCTTTGTGCCGCACGTCCGCGCTTTAACTCAATATTCGTAATATTATTGTTGTTGTTGTTGCTGTTTTTGTTGTTGTGCATTTTTGTGCAGAAGCATGTAATGTAATGCTCATATGCATAAATTATGACTCATTTGCTATGATTTTGTTGCTGCCGCTCTGCTGCCTGCCAAACAGTTTTACCAACGATGTCACTCGCCCTCTCACTCGCCCGCGCACTCACAGTCACCAGCATCGTCGCCCGGGCGCAGTCGCACGCTAGTCGCCGTATGTACACGCTTCACGCTGAAATGCATATCCGCCCACCAAACTGCGCCAAAAGGCCAAAGGCGACAGCCATAAACTGTAATCAAAAGCTATTATCTTTGTTTTTTTTTTTTTTTTTATTTCAGTCTCTGGTTTTTGCTCGTCTCCTGTTTGGGGCGTTTGAAAAAGTCGCCAATATTTTGGCAACAGTTTTTCACGAATTTTTTTGTTGTTTTTTTCTGTAACTTTTTTTTTTTTTTTTGTTATTGCTAACGCTTTTTCAATAGTTTATTGTGCCAAAAAAAAATCTATAGCTATATTTTATATTTTGCTCAGCATTTAATGACCATGCAAAGAGATAAAAATAATTTTCATATAGTTAAATTTAAAAAATAAAATCAGAAAGTTGAAACGGTTCTGTTTGACTTGGCATATGCGAGCGTCATGAGCCAGCAGCATTGTTCCTTAGCTTTGTGAGTATCTCATGACAATTACGATTACGAAATACATTATTATGCAATTGCATTGCAGCAGAACAGACAAGAGCAGAGCAGAAAAGAACAGAACCGAAGGCAGTGCGAGTTTAAGAAGAGTAATCGCAGAGTGAGAAGGAGCAGAAACAATGGCAAAAATAAAAATATGCAATATGCATAGTCATGTCATTTACACATGATGAATGCTTTTGTCTTTTGTTCAAAATGAACCAAATTACATGCATGCAGAGCCCTGATGCGCATCCTTGCAGGTAGTACACTTGCATTTGTTAAAAGTAGTCTAATGATATCATAATTGCTTTTGTCCTATGGACAATACCTTGATTGTGATATGCATCACTTGCAGAGTTTTAATTTTGCCAACGTTGCCACTCTGCCACTTTGCTGCTCTGCCGTTCGCTGAAGCTCGAGATGAAATGTGCATGCACTCATCTGCTTTGGCTTGGCTTAGCTCGCCTCGCTTGGCCACGGCATTATGTGGGCGGCAATTATGCCTTTGAGTGTTGCGCTGCATCAGTAGAATCAAAAAACAAAAAACATATAACAAAAAATCAAGCGAACAATGCTCTGCATAAAACAATTCAGCTTCAGTTCGCTGTCAAGCGTAGAAAAGCGCGCTACAAGCTACGAATTGTAACTAAAATATCACTCATACGCCATGTATGCAGAAATGAAATAACATATTATATACATGAACAGTTTTTCTATTGAAAACAAAAAAAAAAAAAAAACATCAGATACTCGATATCCGCGCTAAGCACAGTTAATCCTTCCTTTGTGGACTTATGCAGATTTGCCCAAATGAGTATTGAGCAATTTATTTGCTACAAAATCGTTTTTTTTTTTTTAAACAGCTGTGTAAGAAACAACCTGAGCTCCAGCTTACTGGGGTGATAAGCTTGCAACACAAGTACCCACACACAAATACACACCACAAATACACACACACACAAATGCACTTTGTTTGGGTTAGATTAGGTTAGCTGCATCACAAAGTAAGTGAATAACATTTACCTTTGTTTAACAATATCTATAATTATTTGATATTAAAAAATTGGATAAGCTTTCTCATCGCTTGATTTTTTGTGTAATTTGTTATTTTATTTCAAACAACTAAGAACTAAAATGAAATGCTATCATCATTGCTGCCGACTTCCGTTTGTTGTTGTCACTTAGCAGCAGGCTTTACTGTGACACAATTATGCTGCACATTGCATGCGAAAACTAAGACGTGGATTATATATTTGTAAGCTCGATAGTTGCAGTTTGTGTGCGTCGCCGCTGGCAGCGCAGCCGCGTCATTTTCGTTTTGTCATTCGTTTTGTTGCGTTTCGTTACATTTTGAACGCAGCATGCTGCTGGGGGTTCGTTTGGCATGCGCCGCTGACTGTAATGAAAGCAACCGATAGGGGGAACGGCAACGGAAGCCAGCAACTCGCAAAAGTGTTGCCAAAGCATAAACTGGACTACAGTCCGTGAAATTAAATGCCAGCATGACTTTGAAAACTATTGCGCGACCCTTTTTTTTTCTCAACTTTTTTCGATTTGGGATTTTTTGTTTTGTTTTTGTGCCGCTTTATTTTTACTAGATTTGTTGTTTGCGTATATTTTTGGGTCTATGACTGTGACTGTGAATTTGGAGCAATTTTCACGCACAATTATTTTGCAGGAAGCTAAAGGCCATTGAAGCAGTTCGCAGCGTGGAAATTCGCTTTAACTCGTTTGCCCTTTTGATCGTTAGAAGTGCTTTCGAAATGGGGCTTGGCCGAGTTACGTTCTGTATAACTTGTATTAACATTTCGGTGATGTTTTTGTTAAATATTTTAACGCCTCTGTGCCTACGCTAGGGTTTTTTTGTTAAGTCGGCATGTATGCCAGCCAATATACATATTTATTTTTTTGTTTTTGGTGCACTTTAATCATATTGAACAAATTTCATTTCCGCTGCTTTTACGTTAAAAACCTTGGCAATATTTCGCAACATAATCCTTATATAATTTTTTAACTCACGTCTGCGTCGACACTTGAACTATGCAAAACGTTCACTTCAATTGCGTTGACGACTGCCGCCAACCTAACTGCCTGCGCGCCCACGAACGTCACAGCCAGCCCACTGCTCCTCCTCTTAGATTACAGCGACTACTGGCTCGACTGGCAGCCCGGCCGCTTCATATGTATGAGTTCATAAATATTCATGAAGATTACCGCCACTTTATGCCGAACGCGAAAATCCAGCGAAAAGACCCACTTTTATTGTGGCTACACTTGCATGCTTCGGATTTCATTTCCCTTTTATTTTTCTTGTTTTTAGTTTTTTCACATTTTTTTTGTTATAATTTTTTTTTCTTGTTTTTTTTTTTATTTTATTTCACTTTGTTCTATAAGAAATTAAAATTTGTCGCTACAATTTTTGCCGCGCTACGTGCATGAAAGTGTATAAGTGGCCGAGCAACGTGCAGGCCGCATGCAAATGGCTTACAATTCGCTGAAATTGAATTGGCCACCGTGCCGATAGCATGTGGAAAAACTGTGAACCCCTTGCCGCCGCAGCTGTTGCTTGCCCACTCTCCGTGCCACACCCACAGCACATAAACATTTACATTTTGTAAATGTATTCAAATTTTCCGCTCGATCGCTCTATGCAAATTTTGCGCACTGTGCTGGCGTCTAATTAGACTTGCCTGACGGCAGCGGAACTCATGCAGAATTAAATATTTGCAAAATATGCTGGAAGTCTTAAATGCCGCCTGCCTGAACATGCCAGTCCGCCTGTCTGCCTGCCACATGGCTGGGCTGCCAAGTCGCTGCCCGATTGCCGGTAAGTCTTGCTGTCTCTCATAAGACAAGTGTGCAGCTAATCCTTGACTTTGCTGCTAATGCACGTCATATGTCAAATACCAAGCAACGTGCATTCGCATGTAACGCAGCCAGGCAGTTCTTCCTTTACCTCTCCCCATAACGCAAACATACACATTCACATCACACACCACTTTAATGCAGTTCTGCTCAGTCTTCTCGTCCGTCGGTGTGCCGCATCAGCGTACAAAGCGCAAATGTCTGCACCCGCATGCTCTTTACTCAACTCCGCAGCATGTTTTAGCCAGCATCTCAGCTGGGCTCGTGGCTTTCTTCGGTGTTTGCATGCTGTGGCTCTGTGCTGTGCTCCATGCATCTTGGCATTTTACATGCTTTCACTTTATATGCCATGCATTTTTCTACTCTCTTGACTCTTGAGTGTATTTAACCCGGCTCGCAAAGTAACCCTTGGCCCTCGAGCCCCGCACTGCTCCGCGCATACTTTATTTGCCTATGAAAAAAAGAAAAGCCAACGGTAGAAAAAAACGCGGTTTCTGTTTTTGTTTTGCCTTATGCCGCACACGTTGTTTGACTTGTAGCATGCAGGCAGCGCATATCTGTCGCTCTCAACTCGCTCTCTCCGCCTCCATACCTTCGCATACGACGCCTCAGGCACTCTGATAAGCAAAACAAACAACACGCCCGAGTGCAGACTCGAGTGTCACTTATGCGTTTTAATGCCAGAATTTAATTTCGAAATTAAGCAAATAACTTAAAAAACTTTACTGCGTTGCGATTTCATTCGTTCTTCTTCCGCTTTTCTTTTTGCTCATGTGGAAAATCAAGTTTTGTGTTTTATGAACTTGCACGCAGTCTGCGTGATTGACTTATCACAGCGCTTCGCATCGTTTTGCTTTCTTGTGGCTTTTGTCTGATGGCGTCTGTAAAAAAGGATTCAGAAGTACATTCGTATACATATATATACATATATAAAAGCAATTTCCCTTTTTATGCTCTTCTTGGCGTTTTCTTAGCTAGAGATAAAGATATGCTGAAACGTGAATTTTTCGTTGCTGTTTTAAATTCATGTTTTGTGTTGGCCAAACAGAAGAAACGCAATAAGCTTATTAACTTGGCATAACTTACCTACCTTAACATACATATGTACCCTGTATATGTAAGTTCAATGTACTGCCATTGGCGTCCCTTTGGGTTCTCCAATTCTTTACCCTCAACGAAGGAACTTGTTATGCGCCTTGTTAGCGATAACAATTGTTTTTACTGAACTTTTGCTGTTTTTCCTTGTTGCTGCTGTTCCTTTTGCTGCCATGCTCAACTAGGCTGCGGTTACCAACCACTTCTAGCAAGCTGCGTCATTTATTTAAGGCGACACTTGAGCCTAACAAGCACCACAAGCAGCAACAAAACACTGCAGCATGACAGGAAACTTGGCTGCAGTTTATGCGCTTTCTGGAGTTTATTGTATAGAATTAATAAGAGAACACAATATTATATTAGAAACTTTAAGTCTGTAGTCAAGTGATGCTTTACAAAAATTTACAAGAGCAAAGGAATTAAGAGAGATTCTATCGTAAATTCATCATCGAATTATATATGCTTAATCAACGCAATAAACTGTAGGAAGTATCAAAACGAAATGACAATTGTGCCTAATAAACATAAATTTCGTTTATACTTGGAACTTATCCTGGTGAACGATGCCAATTTTAAAAGCCCCTTAAGTAAAACTGAAAGCAGCAGAATATTTTCTAGGAAGGTAGCAATAAAACTGCTCTTCAATATACACTCACCTAACTTTTTCATTAGCAAAGACAGTCACGTATAAAAGTATTAAAACAACATAATTGTCGAAATGCGCTTATAAAATAACTTAATGCATTCATAAAATGAAAATAAAAGTAGACTCTTCTTATACCAAAAGCATGACAAATACAGCAATCAATTTTGGAATAGAATATTTTAAGCTTATGCAACTCATGATGTTTAATTGCTTTGGGATTTTTCATTGGCATTTTCATGCTTTGAATGCAACATCACAGGTTTAAATCGGATTTAAGAAAAAGTGAATCCAAAATGAAAAAGTGACTAAATGGATAAGTAAATAACTTAATATTGCATCGTGTACATTTTTAAAAATAATCTGAAATGTGCTGATTTAATAGAACGAAATTCTATTCAGTTTTAGTCAAATTGAATACGTTATGATTTTATAGATCATTGAATATGCGATAACACTATAATAGGTGACGCAGTTAAATATCATGCTCTGATTTCAATACTCCAAGTTTCTTACCAATTGCTCATTGGTGCCAAGTGAAGTGAGTAAACTATGCCAGAATATGGCATAAAATTAGTTGAGATTGCCTCCGAAACGAGTTAACGACTATCATCAACATACAAATTGACAATTAGTTCCAAAGTCCAAAACACATAACGCGTAACCCAATATTGGCACAAACTTTCTTTCGATCAATAAAATGTCGCCGTAAAGCAAAAAGTTTTGCATCACTTTCCACCAGAAGAAGGCAAAGAAATAAAAGGCGCTTAGCTGGTGAAATCGAGAAGCAGAAATGCGAGCAATGTACATAAAACACAAAAAGTTAAGCTCCGTAAATTAAACGATACGCTACGCAATGGAGCATTATTTTAGTTCGTCATCTTTGTGTATTTGCCAAGTTGAATTTTCTCTTTCGTATATGCTTGGCGCTCGAAGCTTATATGGCAATAAAATTGATTGAAACATAATTGCAAATTGATACAATACCAAAAAACACACAAGCGCCCCCCGCAAGCATCCCCAGACACCGCCAACCGCTCGGCCGTACTCATGCAGTCAGACATTGCACACCCACATGTGCCGACTAGCCAGGCAAGACTGGCAAGAAATGTTCGGAAATTTATACAATAAACGTTTGCACAATATAAATAAAATAAAATACAATAAAAGAAAAAAAGTAATCTATAAGAGAAAATTACTTCAAAGCGGATCTATTTGCAGTTTAGCGAACAATCGAGATGAGTTGAGTTCAGTATAGACACACGCTGTGTGATGATGCAGAAGCCGAAAACTCGTTAAAGTTGGCTTCAACGTCGAGCAAAGCCTGCCATCGCTGGAAATTGCTGCATGGAAATGCATTAAACATTTTTCATTAAGTCATGCAAGCCACGATTTGGCAGCAAGTCTTATGCAACTCCACTTACAATGGGCTATAAAACCAAATTGGCATATTAAAAGGCGACAAACAAACTTAAGTGAAACGTTGAAAGTTTAGAGGCTCGAATAACGGTCAGTAACAATTGCCAAGGGCGAATTTTATAAATCCAAAGCCAGACAAGCAAATAAAAAACGTCTTGATCCGTGTCATAAATTTTTACTTTTTGCATTTCAATCAACTTCAATTGAGACGTTTGGTTCGTCATTAATTTGTGCGCCTTCAGCGCTTAAAATACACGCTCAACGCAAAGCAAGGCAAAAGCAAAAAAAAAAAAATATGCAGCTCCTAGAAGTATGCTACAAAATATTAATGAATGCACTACGCAAATCGCAACGGCATCCCTTGCATTCATTTATTTGCCTGTTACGCTCTGCTTACGATACAAAGCAATTTTCTTGAAAAATTCTTGCATAGAATAAACAGCAAAAGAAACAGAAACTTTTCTTGGTGCTTTTCACTTTGCTACACTCGCTTTCATTTATCATAAATAATTTATTAATTACAAAAGTTTGCCATTGCCTTTGCCGTCTCTTTTCACTTCGTCCTGCACTGTCGTTCATGTAAATAGCAACACGCTTGCCACTATTTCAAATCTGCAACAGTTGCAACAATGACCGACAGAAGAGCACAGCAGTCGAAGAGTGTATCCTTTACATCCGACACGGCATGAATAATAACGCAATATTAGTTTGTTTGGCCGTTCCTTTGGCTCTTTTGCATTTTTTAATTGAGGAAAGTTTCTGCGCAAACATTTTTGGCAGTTAGATTTCTCTGTTGCTAGCCTGCAGACAAACTTTGAGCACAGAAAATGAACGCAAGAAAAAGTAGTAAATAAACTGCAGGCATTAGGACGCAGAGACAAAGACAGAGACGCAGCTGACAAAGGCTTGAGTCAATAATTCTGTCAAGTATATTTTCGCAAATAATCCTTAAATTTGAATTCAGGGAATTATGAACTGCCTGCACAGGCACGGATATGCATTTCCCTGGCGTTGCACCCAAATGTGGGTGACGCCTCACGCTTTAACCTGTTTACGTTTCTGTGTGACTGTAAGTTGAGATAAGATTCTTGCACAATAATCTCAGATATAAGCCAAAAGTAGGTTAAGCACTTATCACACGTCCTACCCTTGTTAAGCATTAACTTGCCTAATGCAAGTTTAACCATAGCCTGCATGACCTGTGTTTAATTATTGATCAGTCGTATTTCGACTTTGTGCATTTTGGTCACTGGTCATGCAGGTCACTCGCACAACGATTATCACAACACGCAGCACAGCCTTAGCATATGCAAACCCTGTGTTCTATGTGAACTTACTGCCAAGGCTGTCTGTGTGCCTGCTTGGCATGCATACAAGCTTTGTGCATCAAATTAGTCTGAATTTCTTTGGCAGCACTTAAGTTTCCCAATGTTATCAACATAATGTTCGTAATAACCAAAATTTCGTATGAATCCAGTATGTGGCTAATTGAATTTACGTGCAGTTGTGGCACGACAGAAGCCAGGAAGTAGATTGACTTTAACATGATTTATCTAATAATGCATAAGCGGATTTGCCCATACGCAGACTTGCACGAACCAGAACGCCTTATAACTCATAATTTTCGCATGCTATTCAATAAGGCATAAGCAAATTGCTTAATCAGCACTGATGGCCATCAAACTTCAGACCAAAGTGCAACCGAAAAACTTTCGACAAGTTTTCTTGGCTTCGTTCGCCCCCACACAGGCCTGCCAGCAGGCAAGAAGCAGCAGGCAGTGGGCAGGCGGTGACCGTAAGTCAATGTTGCATGCATAGTTTGGCCAAAGTTTGCAATATTAATAGCGACACTGGGTAATTTTTCTTGGCTGTGATATGACAGCAGATTGAGGGAGGCATGGTTTTGTGCTTTTCGGTTAATTATTAATTTGTTTGCATATATTACGCATACGCAGCGTAAACTACTAAGCCAAAGACAAACAACGTTGGCTCGTGCTGTGCAAGACTATAAAACTTAATAAATTAATTATTTTGCAAAAATTTTAATTGCGAGGGCTTTTGCAAAGAGTTGCCTAACCTAATTTGTAGCTTAATGGGCTTGAAGCTCAGCATGATAAGCACCACAAAACTGCCACGCATGGAAATTTGTCACAAAAATAAAAATAAAAAAAAAAATAAAAACAACACACAGACAGACACAAAAACACAAAGCCTGGTGTGAGTGGCAGACTGAGGGTTTTGTGTTTTGCTAATTTGCAAGTTTCTTATTTTTAATGATGTGCTAAAAAGTGATAAACATCTTGAGTGGCACGAAGTGTATGGCAGACGGCAAACGGCAAAGGCTTATAAACCCACAGGCACAAACCGCACCCTTGCGCTGGCGCTGCCTCGCCACTTGCACGGACACATGCGCCGCGCAGCAGGCAAAGAAATTATTTCATTATGTTTACTCATTTGTTTATTTGCATATAATTAAAAAGCCAAGCCAAGCGCAGCCAAACAGCAACCGCCTCATCATATGCGGCATTAAAGGGATTAACTGCGTAAGCTTGAAAAAACCATCATAAAGTGAAAAAGAAACGTATGTGCATATCATGCCCTGCTAAAAATAATGTGTATACGTATGTTAGGAAATTTGTGATATTTCGCGCAGCCCTTAGCCATTGCGAATAATTTATTGAACTGCAATAGAAGTCACATAAATACACAAGAAGGGCTAAGTTACTTGCACGTCTGCAGCTAAGTTCTCTGCCACACGTTTACATGCGCGGTGCTCAGGTCTGTGCAAAGTCACTGCACGTTCCGATAAGTGCCACAAATTCAAACTACAGCTCAAACTAATACCATTGTGAACCTCAGGCTAGCAACAAATACGATTTTAACATTATTATGTGTTTTTATTTTGAGATCTCAACATTTATGAGTTTCGATTGCCAATTGCCATTAGCTGCCACCGTAGGCAACAAAAGAAATCAGCAAAAGCGTTTATCATAAATAAATATTATTAGGATCCACCCACCGTGCGCACTTCCCTCCCCAAAAGTAGTTGCGAAATGCATGCAACCAGAATGAAAATAGTTGCACGTAATAAATAACGCTTTTCCATACTAAAGCAGTTTCATATGCAGGCAAACGAAGCCAATGAAAAGCCAAAAACAAACCCAATCATAAAATCCGCATATGCCGGTCTAAAAATTCATTGCAAAATTTCAGATTCAATGGAAAATGCATTGGAAAAGTATGCGCAGCATTATTGTGAATACTGTGAATATTGTTTGCACGAAAATCAGAACTTAAATGGGTAATAATGCATTTTTGTTGGTATTTGAGTTTTTTGGTTTATATTTTCATTTTTGGTTGGTCTTTTGTTTTTGGCATAGCTCGAATAATTATTTTTATGCATGAATTAAAAAGCAATGCATATGCGTAAATAAATAGTTTGCCGCTTATTTAATTATTTTGATGCTTATTGGTTTTGGTTTACATAAATCTTTGCTGGCAGCAACGCTTCTGCAGCAGCGACTACAACAACAACCAACGTGCATTAACAGCATATGGTTTTTTTTTTTTTTTTTTTTTTTGGTTTTTACAACGTTACATTTGCCCTGGTTAACCCGCTTATTAATCTTTGCCCTTTAATACACTGTGTGGAACGAAAGCAACAAAGAAAATTATATCGATATGCAATTAATGGGCATGTAAAATATTAATGGAATTATTAATAAGTATATGGCATGCAAGAGTAAAATCTTGATTTAAAAATTTGGCTTTTTATTAAATTATGTGTAAAATTTTTAGTAATAAACGTGTAATTGAGAGTGCACAACATTTTTCACTGTAGTCGGGTAGATGCAAGTTATACGGAGAAAACTTACATTAAATTTTAAATAATTTAAAAAAGAGAAAACTAAAAGAAACTAGAGCTACCTAGAAAATTGTTTAAGAAAATTCTAATTAAGAAAATTACCATTCCAATATTTATTACATTACAACAGATAAGATTATGGAAACATAAGAGACTATAGAATCTGTTATTTTGTTGCATTTATCAGTTAAAAAAAATCAATAGATTTTCAACAGCGCATCAGCCAAGTCAAAGCTTCACACTAAAGGCATGTTGAAACTTTATAGCATTTAATTATTGGAAATGCTAATTGAGCATGTCAGGATAATAATAAAAATGTTTGAGTGAAGTCGCCAAGTTGCCAATGCAGCCTAATTTTCACTTTGACAATAACAAATTACCACAAGCAAAGTGGCCAAGGAAAAGGTATGAAGTCGGTTAACTCAACACTCAATGCTTGTCATCAAGTTTGAAACACCATTTCCTACAAGCAGACAGAGGCAATCAGGGTTCCGGCATAACTTATGCTGCCACTTGAATCGAATTAAAATGCGAGTGGTATCGAATGAACCCACAGACCCACAACCTTTTGGAAGAGATGTTGTCGGAAGGCATCACAAGTAGAAGCCGAAACATAAGCAACCGCCACCTCAACCGCAACCGCAACCGTATTCAGAAGTTATGATAATCGAAAAAATATCTAAGCAAAACCAATGATGAAACATTTATAAATCGTTTATGGCAATTTAATATGCTGCAACACATACATACATAGAGAAATGGGCACAGATTTCAATATGAGAATGTCCATTAGGTTTAATATGTTTGGCTTTTGAACTATTAAACTAACCCAAAGAGCCAAACCAGAACATAACCGAACAAGCCATGTAAAATGTGATGACAAAAAAAGAAAAAAGGAATAATAACGCAAATAGGAAAGGAATAAAAAAAAGTAACCGCGTTATCGTAAACGCGTTTCGCCATTTTTGAAGAATGTGTTAAGTAAAAAAATATGCAAATGCTTCGAGCACAGAAATACGCAAACAGCAGGAGCAGCGACTACGCATAGCAAAAGCGATATCGTATATAGTATATAAGCGAAGGAGTGGAAGCCAGTCAGGATGTCGGTGTAAGTTAGGCAATACTTATGTCAGGACAGGACGCACGCGGCGCAAAGGTGCGGTACGTGTAATGCATACGAAAGTAGCTGAAAATATCATCAATGGAAAATATGAATATCTAAAAAGGATAACGAAAACGCGTAGCAAATATAAAAAAAAAAAAACAGAAAACAGAATACTGAAAATGAAAAAGAATATGGCGAAAAAAAATTATGTGTGCCAAATGTCATATAGACGGCGCTGCGAATTGTTCGTGAGCGTTTTCTTTATTTTCATCTTCGCCGTCTTCTACTTGCTCTGGTGCTGGTTCTTATTTTGGCAATTTCATGCAGGTTCATGACATTTGACAGAAAACTGTTACATGTTGCCAAGTTGCCAAGCGCATGATATGATATGCGAATAGTTGTGTGAACTGACTCCGAGAGTTGCCATCTGCATGCCAAAGCAATTTCGCACACACAAAACGGTTTATGTGCAGCAGGCAGAAGCATATTTTATGCAATTTCATTATTATTTTATAGTATTTTATGCAACGGTTTAATGACTTTGCCGTTTTATTTATTTTTATTGCTTACATTTCGGCTGAGCGCTTGTAAATTACTGCCAAAGGACACCCGGGCATAAATCTTTGCCACACAGCAAAAATTGTTTGCTTTTGTTTAAACAGCAAATGCAAACAGAAATTGTGTCATGACCAATTGCCAACGTTGTCGTCGTCGTTGTTGTTGTTGCTGTTGTTGTTGCTATCATTGTCCTTGTTTTGCATGGATTGTCGCTGTTGTCGCATGCAACATGCCTCGCCACAAAGCTCAAATAATGAGCTCAGCATCAGCAGCATGACTTAAGGCAAACACGGTTCGACTTTGTATCGCATAGGCAAAGTGCTATGATAAAATAAAATAAAATAAATTAAAGAAAGCAACAAAAAACCAAAAAAAAAAAAACGAAAATCCCAACTATATAAGAATTATTGCCTTTACAACGTGTATTGGCCATTGGCGATAAAATTGCTAAGCAAATAAAGCAAAGTAATTTATTTTTAATACATAAAATACAAAACACAAAAACAAATTAAAAGAAAACAGTAAAGCAAAAGGCTTTGCTTTTGTTTTTACACTTCAGCAGCCCAAAGCTAAATCTTTTGGTAGCATATTTTACGCACATGTGCATGGTAGCACATGCTTGTCCCGATGTGTGGGGGTTGAAGTCGTTTTTTTGTCGTTTGAAGTGAACAAATTTTTTAAACGTGTTGCCTACTTTTAGGCAACAACTACGTGCACATTGAAACCGAATTAGTCCCAATCAAATTAACGCTTGACAACGACATTTGATTTCCCACGTGCCTACGCAAATGCTGCCGAGTATGTGTGTGTGTGTGTGTGGGTATACGCATGTGGTGCGTGTGTAAGTAAAACAATATGCCTGCGCCTGCCAAATTGCATTCATATAATTTAAACTAAACAGACATAAACACCAGCAACTAACTCTCCATACAGCACAGCATTTAAATTTCAACAGCAAAAGTGTAATTTCCCATGTGCCTTGCTACGAAAAATTACACAAGTATCAATGCTCAGCCATCGCTTGTGTATTTAGTTGAATTTTGCTAAGAATTGCAAATCATGTGCACACTCTGTCGGCACACGCATAAGCATGTGCGCGCAGAGTATGACAGGCAAGCGGCTGTGGTCTGCATGTGTTGCCATGGTGCGCCTGGAAATCCGATAAGCGCATCTCACAAGTATTGAAAGCCGCTTTTGCCATGTCATGTGTTCGCAAAGAGCAGTTTAACTAAATTATCAGACAGAGCGAGCGAACCGCCGGGTAGGCGGCAGGTTTTGAAGCAAAGACATTGTGTCTTGCTATTGAGCTGGGCTTGCGGTTTGAGCAAAGTACAAGTTCTTGTAAAATGGCTCACATAAATGATTTAATGTTCTCTGTTATAACATCATACATCTAATTACTGGGATTTGATTTTCCAAAAAGTACCAAACCTTCCCGACTTCTTTCTCAATTGTTTTTAAATTTTATTTTGTTATAAAGTTGTGAAGCATTTCTTCTTTCTATTTACTTGTGCCAAACTATTTGCAGCGGCAAAATGAAATTTGCTTTATATAAAATAAAAAATACCAGATTTTTTTATTGACTATTTTTCGGATTTATTTGCAGCTTTTTTTGTTCGATTCAACAATGGCTTTTCAATTTTCCAAAGTCATAAATAATAATTTATTTATGGAGCTTAAAAATCAATGCGCAACGCATATATTGCATTGTATTTTTATTCTTTGTCAAAATGTTGAAAATAAAATTATTTTCATGCTTTGGTTTTTCTATGTGGTAAATTTTTGTTCAGTGTTTAAAATATATTTTGCTAAGAGATTTAGTATTTGTTTCAAAACGGAAAATTTCCAAAGCTACAAATCCCACCATGCATCCATTTTATTACTGTAGTATGGTGAACACCTGTATAAGTAGTCAGAATAAACTTTTGGATTTATAGAGGTAATTTTGTTTTATTTTTTATTTCATTTTATTTTTTTATTTATTTTTTTTTTTTTTGTTTTGTTTGTTGAGAAATGTCTCCGTTGCGCATATGACAAAATTTTTTTCGGCTTTCGCAGCCTACACCGCCGAACTTTTGTTTTTTCCGGTTTGTCAAACTTTGTAGCTTGTCACTTGGATTTTTGAAAACTTTACAAATGCGACTGAATAATTTAAATGATTTAATAAATTATTACGCAACTCGACAAACAAGTGTCAAAAACTTTTGCATGAAATATTTTATTGTTCTTGTGCGGTTCACTTTATCCTTATTTTACATTCCTTTATTTTTTTTTTTATGCGAAAGTTTTGCATGTGATTGCTTTATTAGCCAAATGACAGTAAAAATGGCGAAGAGTTCTGAAGTTCTTCAAAAATGTCACAGCAATAAACAATTGCTCTATAAGTTACAGGTAATGAAACATTATGTTTCTCTTTCTTTGTTGTTTTTTTTTTTTTTTTTTCAATTTAAATGTAAAAGTTGTTAAAATCTGGCAGAAGTCAAATACAAATGCCAAATGCTTTGGTCATGTCTTTTTGGTCAGTAGCTGGTTTTCGGGTTAATTTGTGTTGCTGCTGCTGCAGGTGCTGCGGCTACCAGCAAACAAGTTGATTTTAATTGGCAACTGATTCCACGAAATTTCCAAACCTGCAATTCTTGGAATACAGCCAAAGCTGAGGCACAGCCCGCATTTAATTGGAATGTTTTTTGTTAGTGAATGCATTTATCGATAAATGGTATTACATTGTGAAGCCAATTGGCCACATATCTTTACACCTGCGCTGCCACAAAAACGAACTGTAAACTTTTCGTACGAAACCCCAAATTCTCGGAACTTAGTCCAACAACCTAAGGACTGTGTAAAAAATCACAGTGATGAAAATGGTAAAAATTAATTGCCATGAAAATTTGAATCGGTTGCCGTTTCTCCCATATTTTCTTTTTTTTTAATTGCTTATTTTTTTTTTTTTAGGGTTCTGAATTGCAAAACTTGTCACACTTAATTAAATAGCCATAAATATGATGACTTTTTTAAGAGTTTGGTTCTGTTAACAAATTTGTAAGTCAATAAAAAATTAAAAGCTTTTAATCTAATTTGATTTTAAACAACTCTTGCGCATACTTACAAAACTATTTAAAACACTTAAAGTATTGAGAAAAGAACAAAACACCAAATCATTTATTGCTCGCTATTTGACACAGAAAACTGTAGTGTGCAGCACAATAAAGAAAATGTAACAAGAGGGAACAGTTGCCGATTGAAAAGTAGCTGGAGAATGCTGTTACATTTTACTTGTATAAGTAAACAAGTAAAACGGCAAGTCAAAGCAAGTGAAATTACTTTAAAAGCTTCGCAGAATTTACTTCACTTCAAGTCACTTCGCCGGGCATCAGTTGCGAAAAAATGTAGGAAACTATTTTTCAACATGAAACTTAAATTGCTGCCTGAATTTCTGAAATAAATACATTTGCCGCTTGGGGCATTTCACTTTAACTTCACATACTAAATAAAACTAACAAATAAGCAACCGACTGCCGCTTCTACTCCCGTTCTCAGTCACATACACACTCACACACATACACACACACACACACACACTCTCATACACATACATATATGCATGCAAACGGAACATACTTTATAAAAATACACGAGTCTTGGCATTCTGTCCCCCAGCTGCTTGTCGCTCAACAACGCAACGCATGCAAAGCCACAGGCAAAACATCTTTGTCAAGTGCTCATTATGCAAATTGTGTAAAGACCACGTTTCAAACTAATTTGTCACTGTACCCAGTCGACGCACGGTTGCACGGTTCTACGGTTCCACGGCAGCCCGGCTACACGGCTACACGGCTGCACGGTTGCTCGTTGGCTTGCTTGGTCGCTCTGTCAGCCAGTCAGTTAGCATTTGGCTCGGTTTCCTTTCCTTTCCATTCCTTTCGTTCGGTTCGGTTTGGTTTAGCTTGGTTCGGTTCAGTTTGGTTTGGTTTGGTTTGGTTTGGTTTTAAGTCATGCTGCTGATGCTGATGCTGATGCCTGTTTCTGCGTCTCTGACTGTGTCTGCTCTATCGCTTTCATTTCTGGTAATAAATTAACAACAGACACACCAAAACAAACACCGCATGCGTCTAAAATGATAAACTCGCGAAGGTGACCATGCATTTTAAGCTGAGCTCCACTGTACTAAACTAAATCGAGCTATGCGCCCAAGTCATGACTCAAACTTGCCAGCAGAATGAATGTTGCGCACGGAAATATTATGCAGACATGTACGCCGTGTACATTGGATTTATGATGTTCATGTTGATGATGATGACGATGGCGATGACGACGCTGATCATGATGATTACGTAGTATGACCGACGGCAGTGTGCTCCCTACATAGAGGCGCATGTTCCGAATGTCCTCACATTTATGACAGCTGGACTGGCCGGCAGACAGCACAGCCGCACGCTGAATACGTCTGACCGTCATGTCATTCGGTTCATCTTTTCATTTAATTTCACTTTCTCAGCTTCGCCTGCACCCAAATGGCATGCGCCGCAGGCAATGCTACAGTAATGATGGTCTGAATGACCGTATGGGGAGGGGCTCAAAGTCAGACATGAACGGGAATGATTTTCATTGTATGCGATACCAGCTGGCGGAGGTTCTTAGCCTTACACTCCCTACTACCTCCTGGTCTATGCTTTGCTTTGTTAGAATTTTAGCACGCAGCTGGGGATTTTTGTTAACGTTTTTTTTTTTTCTTTTTTCGTTTTCTTTTTTTGTTACGTTTTGTGATTATCTCATTAGCTTGTTAGCAACTTCATAGAAATCCACATTTGACCTTGCTAATGAATTAATGCGATATCGCACGAACTTCTCGATTTGTTGGCAGTTGGAAGTGCTTCCTATTTTTTCCCATTTCATTGTTGCATGTCCTTTTTGTTGTAGTCATTAGCGGCATGTTTTTATAATATTTGTCAGTCGCAGTTGGTAAGTCAGTAACTTGAGACACGAATAGCTCGACAGGCATGATACACCGTAAATGAAAATAAATACTGAATGCCACTACTTTTAGATATTTTTCATGCAAAATATGCATTCATTTTGAGATTAACCTCGTTCATATACTGATGTTCAGCAGCTAAACTAATTTCCCACAGCCTCATCTGCCCGCTGTCTGGTAGATAGAAATATCAGCAGCTCTTTGTTTTTCGTTACCTTTGCGTTGGCGATAATTATCTGACAATAAAATCAATAATGCGCTTCAACACAAAAGCATTGCAAACAGAACGTGGCACAAAAGAACGGAAAAAATCTAATAACACCTGTCAAGATATGCAAAAGTATTGTCTAAATTTTTTGCGGCTGCAGCGCTGGTCAGCAAACAAAACCAGACACACAAAAAAAAAAATAAAAAAAAAAATAAAAAATGAAGCAAACAAAAGCACACGAGCAGACAAAGACGTGAACCGCACTTACAGAACGAGATAAGCGAAATTTATTTGTCTGCGGTTATTGACAATAGAAAACGTGTCAAAGAGAATTTATGAAAAAAATAATAAAAAAAAATTCTGCACAAAAATTAAAGGTGTTAGAAGTTATTTAATTAGGCTAAAATGGTCGCAGTTAAATTGCAAATAATGTTTTGAAGGTCTCTCGGTGTATTCACTAGTTTTTCACCTTAATGAAGTCCTTCTTATTAAATCGTTTTCACTCGCCTAATCAAAGCACTTAAAATTCCGAATAGGTGCAACGTTTGGGAATAATGTTAATTTACATGGCACAGATACACAGGCAAAGCATCCTCCCCTGTACCCATACACACACACACACACACGCACACTCCGTGCACTAATAACTAATGCCATTTGTAGACGTAATAAAAGATTTACGCCAACTGAATTTTAAATACATGCCCACAATGTTCGACAACAATTGGAACGTGTATCGAACGTCGGTCGGTGGTTCGTTTTGTTAATCAGCAGGGAACACTGTGCTTAATTACGGCAGCCAGCAACGAGCCCACATGCCTGTTCATGCACACACATCTACATACATAAGCACATGTGTGTGCATACGCATGAAGACAATGCTTTCATTTGTGAGTATGCAGGTTGGCAGTTTCAGGTAGGCATCAAAACAAATTAAAGTGATAGCAAAAGTCTACTTGTGCATTTAACACTTTGCCTCCAAAGGGGCAACAGCAGCAATAAAAACAACAACAACTTTAGCATAAGTTATATGTGTGCACGGAGCAACGTCTTGCCGCCGCAGCCTCTGAGTAAATACTTGGAAGACAAAGCGACAAGCAAACGAAAGCCTAAAATCAATCAAGCGTCAAAACGCATACGAGTAGGCAGCGAACCCAGAAGACCCAGAAGGCATAGGGGAGGCACACAGCTTTGTGGCACGGCATGACTTTGGCTTTTATAGTGACTGACTCTTCTTACGTTATGGCTTAGCACGCTTTGAAGTGTGTTTAATGATGCGTGAAATAAAAACAACAAAAACAAAATAAAACACTTAGGCTTCAACGTTTGCTGCAGCATTTCGCCTTTAAAATGTAAAAAACAAAATTACAAGTCTATAGCAGAAAGAAATGTCATTGGGTATGAGAGTGTGTCCTTTGAGCGTTAAATGAGTTGTGCTGTGTTAAGTTTCGCATTTGTTGGCAAAGGAAGTCTAATGGCACTGTGCATATGTCACAGTTGATGTTTAAAGCTATTTGCGCTATGATAAAAATGTTAAGACTGTTGATAAGCAGGGCAACAACAACAACAAAAATATTAACTAATGCAACTTAAGATTTTAAAGAAATATGAAGCTCAATTCGACACATAATTTTCTTGATCTTAGAAGAACCAGAAAACTGTAGCATCCTTAGTACCTGAACTATAAAACATAGAAAACAGGCCAGAAGCAGTTAGCTGTATAAAGTATCCTCCTCGCCATCTTCTTTCATCCTGAGTACTTTATTGATTTGTGTTTTTCTTTTTTTTATGTTTTAGCTTCAATAAATGCTTTCATTTTGACTCTAGAGTAGATTTGGCATTTCCGCGACGTCAGCGGAAATCTATTATCAACAGTTGGCGTCTCTTTTATCTCATATTTTTACATTATGCATTACACATTTCAACACTTTCCAAATCGCTGGACATTCATAATTTTCTTTTGGCACGCAACGCGCGCCGACTGTCTTTTCTCCTGCTAATGAACTCATTTCCGCGTATTTGTGCAATGATATATGAGCTTTTCATTTCCTTAATGAAATTAACTTTTGGCGCACATGGCATTGACTTTCTTCTGAACACTTGCCGCTCATTACGCTTAAACATACTTTAAGCAATTTCCCGTGCGCATAGACTAGCACGTATACGTAAAGCAAATACGTTGCGCCAGCAGACAAGAACCCAACAGACAGACGGACTGTGTATAATAGAATTCAAAAAAGGAGAAGAAAAAATAAAAGTGAAGGTAAGCATAAATTTTAATCGCCAACACGTACCGCATGGCTTTAATTTGCACAAAGTGGCATAAAGGGATTAAAAAATGGAATGTTGAACGTGCAAAACGAAGACAATAATTTTAACTTAGCACAATGCAGACGACAGCAAAAATTCGCATGGCTTAAAGGATTACTAAAGCATATAACAAAAAAAAAAAACAAAAAAAGAAACACAAAAGAAAAAAATAAAAGACAAAAAAGAATCCCTAAATGCGCAGTAGCACAAGGAATTCCTATCCTATGCTAGGGCAGCAACACGAGATACAACAACAACAGCAACAACAGCAACAACAACAACAGCAGGAGCAACGACAACAGTTGGCAGCCTTTGCCTTTGCCTTGCCCAGAGCCTTTTGTGCGAAAAGTTGAAGCAATTATTAACACGTAAGCCATTTGTGTTGCACACTTAAGTGCGTCGTGCATTTAATGTGCAGACCATATTCGAACCGACCACTTTAAATATTGAAAACATGCATAGCCACACACACACACATACACACGCACACACACTCTGTCTCGCTTTATATAAAATTATTCATATATAATATGTCATTTCTAATGCTCGCAACGCCGGCATTGAGCTTTAATAAAAACTTTTGCAAAAAAGCAATTTATTTAATTGAAAATTGTCTCCGTAGCTGTCAGCAACAGCAGCAGCCTCGGCAACAGCAACAGCAAAAGCAGCAGAGGCAGCAACAGCGGCAGCGTTCTCAACAGCTACAGCAGTCAAGTGTCCTGTTTTTGCCAAAGCTTGACAGTTGCCACAGCCACACGTCTGCTCGTCTTGGCATGCGGCTGCAGCTTCTCTTCTCTCATGTCTTGTAGCGTTTTGTGCAATTTTTCAAATAAAAAAAGAACAACAAACATAAACAAAAAATTAAAACGAATATCCGGCATTGTGAGGAGGTCAGCACTCTTTCTTTTGATACATTTGCTGTTTAGATATTTGACAGTTTTTTTTCTTGCTGTTGAATAATGTTAGTTTTAAAAGTTAATAAAGCATTTCTGAAATACATAAGTATGTGTGAGTCGCATACATTGTATTTGTTTATGGTGTGTGTGTATGTGGCTAGGATTATACACATGCTTATTTATTTAACTTTTCTTTCTGAGTCTAACTATTCATGTATGAATTTGCGGTTTGAGCCAAGATCAAAGGCGAATAATCTTCAGCATAGTAATTCGCTTTGTGTTAATTATTGTTTTTTAATAATTTTATTTCTTACTCGAGAGCTGGCAATGCCTGGTAAGTAACATATTATGTTGGCTTTGATTAGCAAACTTGGGAAATTGTCTGCGCGTGCTGCTGCCATCGGTGGCAATTGCCATTATCAAATGCACGTTCGGCGTCTTCCGCAGAGTCTGCTCAGATTACGTGGCACATGGGTAGCAACTCTTAATTAGGCAATTTTGTAGTGAATTTTCCTTTTGAAGTTTCATTAGTGCGAATTCTGCGTATGGGCACGTGCCAAAGTTCGACGCGAATTATAAAGTTTCGCGTACTTTTGCCGAACCTTTGCTTAACTCGATTTGGCATTTTCTTGCCAATTAGCGCAAATGTTTTAAAAATTTTATAATACAAATGCGACGTGTGTGAGTTGTTTAATGCATTTTCGAAATTGTTAATGTCACATTGTAAATAATCTAAGCCACACACGGACATGCATACACAGACAATATTTAAGTAAATAGCTGGCAAAATCGATTGCACATCAGCAACACATGGACATGCATATGTCTTGGAACGTAATGCCCGCATGTCAGCCAGGCACTTAATTTAATTGAAAATACTTTGACCTGATTAGTGCAGGATGCTGCCTCATAAGTATTGGCAGACATATGCGTATTTGCGTTACGGTTTTAGTTTGTTAATAATTAAACGCAAGACACGACACACAGCTCACACAACGCACAGGACACAGGACACACGACACAGTGGCAGCCGTCACATGCATGCCATTGCATTTTGACAAGCCTAAGACGCTGGCATACAACAAATGCCAGGCCCAAAGGTGGCAATAAGGAACTCATAAGAAAATGCATCGGATGCCATGCCATGCACTTAACAAGTGACACACACTCCAAGGCAAGAACGTTACATTAAGCATCTTAAGCAATAATTGTGCAATCGTGTAGCTGCAAACCATTTAATTAAGTTCGGATCGATAAAAGCCACTTATAAAGGACTCTGCAAGTGCAGTTGAAATTACAATGAAAGAGCAAAGAGTGGCACTCTCACATGCAAATAGGCTTAGGCAGATTTCCTAAGAGTTTGCATCTTATAATTGAATCACATATGGAAATTATTGAACAACAAACTTATTTAAATAATTAAATCAAAAATGCGCCGACCAGCAGCAAAGCACAAATAAGTCGTATGTTTCATATGTTATGCAGTTGAGTGAAACAGTCTCAAGCATGCAAATGCTTTGCATAAAACACCGAATCAGTCATTAAGTGCATTAAGAAAAAGACGCATAGACTCTACAGGTCTACGTGAGGCAGCACATAATTTATTTTAAAATGCATATTTTCAATTATTTAATTTTAGTGTATTTAGAAATATAAAATTTAATTATTCGCAATGTATTATAAGTTTAGAATTAAAGACTAGAGCATAATTGATATGACCTTTCTCAGTCACGCAGAGTCACCTACACCCAACCTAGACCTGACAAATGGCCATAAGCAAACAAAATGAGAAAAAAGAACATCAATCAACAAAGTCATAGATCCATTTGGCCAATTAATGAGCACAATTCTGACATTGAGCTGATGCGATTAGGCACGCTCAGCTAGGCACGACCGTCGTGAGTTTATTAAAACTTACTTTGTCTTTGGCGCATTCAATTTGGATGCCAATGCGAATGCGAATTGGGCTGCAGGTTTCAACGTTTCAGTTGAGTCGCAATTTTCACTTGGCACAACTGCCAAATGGATATTTTTTTGCCACATTGGTAACAAAACAGCAACGAGCCAGAAAACGAAAAATAATAATAACACAGCAATAAGAATATAAATAAAAACTTGAAAATAAGCAGAAACAAAAACAAAATAAAATATGTCAACTTTATGCCTTGGCAATCGACTTCATGATAATTTTTCGGTTATTTATGAGTTCAACAACAATTTGCAAAATTGCAAAGTAGTTTCGCTGCGCTGCACTGCCCTATCTCTACTTTTTGCTTTAGACATGCTTTATTTTGTTCCTTTTTGTATTTTTTATCCTTTTTTTTTTTCCTGGCGATATGATAAAAATGAAAACTTTGCGCTCCAGTTACGCTGATTTTTGTCATTGTTGTTGTGATTGTTGTGATGTTTTCGTTTAGGCAAAACGAAAAAAAAAATGAACTGGCAACTGTTGCACAACATTTTTTGCTTGCTGATTATTTTTGTCATTCGTGCAGTTTTTTTTTTTTTTTTATTAACCGCTGTATACATTTTTGCTCATTTTTTTATGTTAAGCTAAAGCACATTAAACATTTGTTGCCAATTCATAAACTTGTCCGGAAACTTTAAAATCGTATACCAATTTGACAAAGCACGCTTCGCTCTACTCGCAGCACGCTCCACGCTGCACGCTTTACTCTGTATGGTAGACAACAATATACGCTTTCTAAGCGTGTCGCCTAACAATGTGCTGGGGCATGAATGGCTCACAGCAGAGAAGCAGAAGACAACATTTTTGTTTAGCTCAAAGTAAGAATAATGAAAAGGCGAAACAAAGTTTGCAACTTGCAAACCGATAACTTGCCATAAACTTGCTGAACTTGGCAAAGTAAGTTGGCCAAACAACAACAACAACAACAACAGCAACAGCAACAATAACAAGAAGAACAATTACAAGAGGCGTGGGTACGCGGCGCATAAACTTTAAACAAAATTTAATGCTTATGGTTCTTAACAAGCATTTGACAACAACAATAACAAAAACGACAACAACAACAACAAAAAGACCACGACTGACAATTGCAGTTGCGCTAAAACTTCCACTTTAACCAACGGAAACAGCCATTAGAAACGGAAGCCATAAAGTACGCAACGGCAAAGCAATTCAGCATTTAAGCATTTCAGTTCACTTTTCATTTGAGCTGCGCAAAAAATTCTTTACGACTTTTGCACATTATTCCACACGCAAATCATTATGAAATTACGCACAATTTTAAAATGCTAAAACAGAAAACAGAAAGCACAAACACTCAAATGAATTGCTTCTCTGTTCAACTGTTCGCCTGTTCACTTGTACCATTGTGCCACTGTCCGACTGTGCAACTGGAAACTCGATTCGATTCGACTCGACTGCACAGTTAAATGCGAAATTGTTTTGGTCAACAATTAAAATTGTGCGAATTTATGCACACGCTTACATGCGAATCTATGCAAATAAAATTTATATAACAATGCTAAAAACGAAACCGGATGCGGCGACTTGACTTGAATAGGCAACCAAACATATTTCAGATATTGCAATTTTAAGCGGTTTTCATTTTGTTTAACAAGGCCATTATGGCATTTATTTACAGCACTTATGGCTTATCAAAAAATGAAACGAAACGAAATGAAACGAAAAGAAGAAACCAAATTTATACAATAACAGTAAAATAGGCCAGGCAGCTGTTTTTGTGTTTGCCCCCCATCAACCCCCAACCAGCGCCAGGCAGCAACAACAACCAGAGGCGCGCTTTTATCGCCATTTTTACAGCTGCGCAAGTTGTGCTTTGATAATAATACGCCAGCGTTTTTGGCAGCGAACGTGAAATGAACGCGAAAATTTATGTTTCGCTGAGGTCAAGTCGTGCCAAGCTTTGCCAAAAACGGCCATCAAGTAGCAACTGTTAAGCCATTTGCGATAATTGCAGTCTATAAACTGACGCATGCACAGCTCAGCAACGCAATTTAAGTTTCTTTTGCATTTTAAAACATTTTTCTAAATTTTTAACAGTTCTTACTAATTTCTGTTGTTCTTGACGCATATTTGACTCAAGTATGACAGCAATTGTTATTGATGCATTTTATGCTTTGCTCTAAGAAAAAACATTAAACATTACGCATACGCCACGTCGACGCAGTACAGGGCAGTCACAAATTATTACTCGCACATTTTAAATGCATAAATTAAACGCACACAACTCAGACCAGTTAAATGCTGCACAAGTTTGCAAATATGCAAAACCAAAGCTTAAGAAAAAGCGGTTTCCCCTGCTCTCCTCCTAACCGCAGAGTAGAAGACAACAAAAAAAAAACAAATTCGATTCGGTACAGCACCGCATAAGCTGTGCATGCAGTAAACCGCAAGTAAATTGTATAATAAATTTATTAAACAATTTCTTTATGTTGGTTTTTCTATGCGGTTACACATGCGAGTGAATATATCCGAAGCAATATATGACTCTTCGACTCTTCTGCTCGAAGTTTGTGCCGGAGTCTGCGGAGTCTGTGTTTGCGCATATATTTGTGTCTGCCTCCGTGTCTGTGCATGTGTGTGAGTCCGCGTGCGGCAAAGTTTTCGTTGTAAGCAATTTGTTGCCATTATAACGGGCACGCATTAAAAAACGCTAAGCAAATATTTGCGCACTTAACCGCAATGCCTGGCACTTTAAGCGAATATTAGTTGCCGGCCATGTGGCCATAAAATTGGCAACACGTGCTCATAAAACTAACAAACCGAGCAAAGCGCACATTTTTACGCATTTTATTTCATTTTATTTCATTTTCGCTCGTTTTGTTTGTTCTTAAATAAACATCTCGTTAGCCATCTCTTGATTACTTTCTTATTTTCTTATTTTCTTATTTTGTTGTGCCGTCTGCTCCTTCCGTATGCTTTGTGTTCGCTTTTGTTTCTGTTGGCTGGCTTTGGTTAAAGGTTACGTTTGAGTTTGCGTCTGTGGCCATTCAACATTTGCTAAATGGCGCGTAAAGTGCTCACTTCAACTACAATTTTTCTTCCGCTGCCGAGCCGAGCCGAGTGAGTAAGCTGCTCTTCGAGCTCATCAGTGCAGTGCCTGGAACTACACTTGATGGCGTGGTAATTTCGACAATTACTTGTGCTGCTGCACTTTGTGTGATTGTGTGTGTGATTTTACGTCAGAGGCAAGTTCCAGTTGAAGCCGGTACGACTATCGACGAAACTCTAACTCAAACTCAAACCGCAGGCCTGCACACAAACTAAACGCATTTTGTCTGCATAATGAAAATCTGCAAAGTGCCACAAAACGAAGTGTATGCGGTTAGCCTTATTTGAGCTTACTATGAGACGAGTGCAACAAGCAGATCAGAGCAGAGAAGAGCCGGGACAGCTGCACTGCAGCAGCAAGAGCACAAACTTGACTTTAATTTATTGTACACAGCACCCACACATTCACACACAAACACACACACACACAATAATAAAACTGTAACGTAATTTGTACGCTCTACATGTGAATTAAGTTTTTTTCGTTTTGTTGATTTTTTTTTTCGTTTTGGTTTTTTTTTTTTCTGCTAACATTTTTTTAAACGCCCGCATTGCATATGATTGGCTTAAAAAACGGATACGTCTGCGCCACATCCGTTTCCGCCAGCATAGCTGCTGCTGCAACTTCTCTTTCCGGTGCTACCAATCAACTTTTGCGGCTTGCAGTGCCATGGCCGCCAAGTATGTTATCAGAAATAAACGCCCGCACCGATTTCGCAACTCTTGCCAAACTATCCGCACAATACGTGCGCACAGTCAAAGGACTTTTGCTTTTGCTTCAGCAACGCTCAGCAGACGATACCAGCTGCACACATTTTCTCATCTGCCCGCCCTCTTGCCGGCCTAGCTGCCTGTGTTGCTACCTTCCTATGAATTATTTAATATGCAAAATGTCTACAAAAAAGACGACATGTATGAAATTTTAATTAGCATCGATTGCAGTAAGTAATGCGCAAACAGCCAAAGCAGACGTTGACAAATCTGTGGCTCCTTGCCATACGCACACGTGGCGTTTAATAATGTATTAAATGTGGTTACACGCATGTCTGCGACACGCTTTGCTTTTGCTGACCTAAAGCGAAAGTAGATTAATTCCGGATTAAGCCACAACACAACACAAGACCAAGGCAATTCCCTTTTGTATTAACCATTTCAATTAGAGAGAGGTCAATTAAACTGCATGTCACATCATTCAAAAACGCATATAACATTCCTACCACAATTTTATATTCCTGAGTGCAAATGACGCATTTGAAATGTGTGCAATCCGCTTTAAGACCCTTCAATTAATTTTAAGTAATTGCTCTTCAATTTCAGTTATTGTAAGTTGTTTACTGCATCGGCACTTGACAAATAAGGATAATGAATAAAACAGCAAATGCATTATATGCACCACAATAATCATCATAAGTAGAAGCGCGACCCCACAGGCATATGATATGTCACTACTCATCATCGTTATTATCAACATCAGCATCAGCATTAAAATTGCTTTACTTCGTCGCTCTTTCCCTTTCTGACTCTTTTTCCATTTGTCTCAATTTCCTTGAGTTTACATAGACTTTTATATTATATATATATTTATATATATATACACGTATACATAGTTTGACTATAATATCAATCAATCAATCATCGTCTCTGCTCTAGACATATGCATATCGACTTTTGTATAAAACTTGCCGAGCAACTTGAAACTGAAGTAGTTGCAAACTTTGCGTATACTTAATTTTTTATTGAGCTCACTTTTTTTCTCTTGTTTTTTCTTTTAATTTTTATTTCGTCTCTTTTTAAATTTTTGTAAGAGTTGTATCTGATTTTTTAGACTTAACACTTTCGACACTACAAATTTTGCAATCTTAAGATGCATAATGCTTTTCCGATTGGAAGTTTCAAGGCAATGACTCATTAACTAAACATTCGTAGTTGTACAACAAGGCGAAATTCGTTACAATGCATGCAAGTAGAAAGCATAGAGCTGAGAATAAATTGTCATAAATTTAAGGCGCAATAGAACAAACGCGATATAAAAGTCACACTCAGTCGAACTTGCATGCATACGATTGCCAGTTTGTTAGATAGACGAAACGTAAAGAGGATGATACCAGAGCACAATTGGCGATTGCGCTGCGCAATCAGTTGCAGACCATTACAAAGGAATAAACACGCAATCTCCTGCGACGTCGTGCCACCGCATGCACGCACAGGTGTGTAAGCTGAAAGCACGCTTGAGCATGGGCAAGGAGTTTCCTTTATTGTAATCTGCATCTAAGTGGCTTTCTTTTTCCTGTGATGTGCTTCTACGCTTTTCTTTTTTCTCCTTTGAATCGTGCTAGCTTTGCTTTCGGGTGTTCAGCGTGTGCACAGTTTTTTGGCAATTGCTGTCGAATTTTTTCAACTTTGGCTTGACTTGCGCAAGAGAAACCAAGGAAATTGCCAGACAATTTTATTTCAAAATGCTTATTGTGCGAAGGGTTTTTTGTTTTTTTTTTTTTTTTTTTTTTTTTCTGCTATTCTCTTTTTGCTGTGATGCACACGATAGTTAAGCAGTTTCTGTTACCTTGGTCTTTAAATATGCTTAGTTTCCTTTTTCTTTTTCCCATTGCAAAGTCACGCTAGAGATTTAAATCCGATATGAAGGTCTCATGAGGCTGCCTGTGCATGGAAATGGGTGTGGCAAATGCGCAACACCAAGTGACGGAAACAATTTTCTTAGTAACAAGTACTGAGCGGATGCTGAAAATTGCGGTGACGTGGCTGTTGACGGCGGCACAATAAAGACTTTAAAGCGACAACAAACTCAGATGGCGTCGACAGTGTTCGAGCAATGATGCTGGGCAATGGAAACGAAAGGATGTAGTTTGCGAGTTGGTGCACTTAAAATTCGCGCAAATGAAAACGAAGAGCGCACTAAAAGTTAATTATTATTTTATGAACTTTAATCAGCAACAGCAACGATAAAATCTACTGTTACAATAACAACAGCGACAAAAGCAGCAAAAACAAGTAAAGCACTTAGCGTCATTTAAGTATTTATTACATTTAAACATTGTTGTTGTTGTTCTTACTCGCGTTCCTGTTGTTCTTCTTAATGGTCTGCCGATCGTCTTTCAACATGCCATTCACAGGCAATACTGAAAACAAGTTGCCACAACGTATAAGTCCTCGAGAAAAAAAACGCAACTTGCAACTGAGTTCAATAGCCGCGAACGGAAGTGCACAGTTTGGGCGGCATTACATTACTTTAACTAGGAACAGTTTAAGAGGCACTACTGCGCAGTGCATTGCAAACTGTCGTTTGAGCAAAGTCGTCATTAAAATTTCCAATGAGCTGGCTAATGGCATATTAGATGAGCCTTTTCGATATTGAAATATGCCATTATGCACATAAGTGATATCACAACTCATTTATAAAACAGAAAAAAAAATTACAAAAACATAAACAAAAATGCAGCTCCATACTATGCACCTGCTCATACATGTAGTTGAACAACATCAAATTACTCATGCATGCAGCTCACATGACTGACATGAGCGAATAAAAGCCAAAAACACAAATGCGTACAACAACGATATGTACGTGTGCAAGTTGCGTAAAATTTCGCCATTTTATTTGGTCGTAAATTTATTTTTCATGCATACGTTACCTGCCTGAGGAGAGGAACATGCGTAAGGGGAACCGACAATTTAAATACTAAGTTCGTTAACTAAATTAAAGTGCTAGTGTAAAAAAAGCACATAGTTTTGTATATAGTTTTTTATTTATTTTTTTTTTTTTTTTTTATGCTGTTCTGAAAAAGAATTTGAAGTACATAAATATTTGTAGTAAGGCAAAAACGCTTTAGGTAAAATTAAATCACGTTGCATACTTCGCTTCGTTCGGCGCAGCCTTGGCAAACGAATTTCACAGAGCGCGAGGAAATTAAAAAAGTTACAGTTCGGGCGGCAAATTGCGTTACTTTTACGCTTTTGATTCTATCGAAATGAAATACTTTTTGAGAGTTGCTCGTAGAAAATCAGGTGCCAAAGGTTGAAATATACAAAATGCAAAAACGAAAAAATAGAACAAAAATTAAAAAAAAAAAAAAACACCAGGCAAACGCATAAAAAACTTTGATAATAAAATTGCAACCTGAAAACCTGGCAAGTAGCAAGAACAGCTAATGAAATAACTTTGTACAAAGTTTTTCAAATACCAAAAATTTATATAAATATTGCTGTTAATTTTTAAGAATGTCCGATACAAATTTGTGCTGGACATTTACATAAATAAAAAGTGACTTACGCGATAAAACGGAAGCTTCAATTAAAGCAAACTTTATAGCAAAAAATTAAACAAAAAAGAAAGAAAATGAAATTAAATGTGACAACTGCCAGTTTTTTATTGTTATGCATTATTCATAAAAATTGCAAAGCAAAAATATAAATATATAAAACAAAAATATAAAACATATTTGCATAAATACGTATATCATGCTAAATCCACATATTCTCAAGGTATTCTATGAAAATGTTACACTTGAATTAATAATTATGTATAATATTGTAAATAAATATGTTGTCAGTAACAACAAAACTTCAGACAACGGCACAGTAAAATATATTTGCGAAAATAAAAAGCTACAACGTTTCGATAAAGTCCAATTCCTTGAGTACTTTGCAGATCTTTGCAATCTACTTTTTTGGTAATTCTAAAACTCATAGTACCTTAAATATATCGTATTGAATTTCATTAAGGTAACACGGTCTCCATTGCGAAGTAAATTGCTGATGGCTTAACTGGGTAATATCATCTCTCAGTGGTGGCAGTAAAGCGGGATAGACATAAGCTGAAAATCCAGGTGCATAACTAATTAAATTCATTTTTAAAATGTTTAAAGTACTCAAGTCGAAACATTCAATGTATGAGCGATTTCGCCTTTTTTTATTATTTTTTCTTTTTCTCTTATTTATCTGTAATTTTTTCATTTTCATGAGTTTGTCAATTGTCCTCCTCAACGGCAACTACATCATAAAATTCAAATTAGGAATTTTTATTTTCAAACAAATAAAACGCATACCAAAAAAAAGGAGACAGATGCTTTTGTTTCTAATCATTTCTTGGAAAATATTTGTGCTTTCTAATTTAATAAGAATATTGTAATAACTCTTAATTAGGCCAAGTTGTTGTTTGTTGTGTCTGCGCTAAGAATTACAACAAATAAGAAAAACAATTATTGTGGAAGATGCTAATTTAAAATCCGCCACTTGATATGAATTGCGAAAATAACACAAACGAAGAATTTAATAAACCAATTATGAGATAAATACTATATACGAATACAAATACATGGAATCCTGCAATAGACAAAAACTAAAAACTTACTAAAAGCTCAAAAATGTACATACTGAATTCTTCGCCCAACCATGCGTCGCATTATTAAAAAGTCAAGAATAGCTTGTTGACGTCTAGAATTTTCGTTGTACTTGTAGCGGATTTCTAATCTTATTAACGTAAGCTGCAGAGAGCAGCTTTAGCTACAGGATGGTTAATGTGTTCATAAGTACTGATTCCACGAAGTAATACTAAATACGAAAATTAATTAAAAAAGAAGATAAACATAAACAGACAGTCTAATACTCGGATTTGTCTCGATAACACGAAAGGCTAATTTTCCAAATGACTAAGAACCTAGTCAATTATTTCAAATAAGAAGCTAAATCAAATGGCTCTGCAGGCTATAAGTAAACTTAACGGCAGACAAACATTTGTCATATCTTGCGTACACTCGAGCAATAGAATTAACACCTTACAATTCTTTCAATAAAAAGGTAGCTCAGCACATTTTAAATTAAGATTTAATGCGGTAACAGAAGCAATCATAATAATAATAGTAATAAAAATATAACTGTAAATAAAAAATATATTTATTATTACTAAACAATAACAAATTCTTTGAAATTTATGTATTTTTATTCTTAGTTTACATTTTTTCGTTTTGAGAATTTATTTTTTGCTACAGGTCTTATATTATAAAAATGTTTCTCGACTTTGAATTCACAAAAGCTTTTAAGTACATTTGACGTGCAGACAGCGCAGAATTATACTTCATACAGGACAATAATTAGAACGAAAATCATACGATATCACAAGTGTAACAAATTAACGACACATAAAAACATTCCAATTCTAAAACTCTTACACTAAAATGCAAAGGAGTGAAAAAATTAAAAAATATAATTAAAATCGTTAAACCAAAGATGGATTCTGCCAAGCGAGCGCACAGCTGTCGGCGTTAAAAAAGCTCGTGACGCTCATTCCTGTTGCGCATAAAGATCTGATAGTCGATTAGACGCTTCGGATCCGAGGGACCCCAGTCTGCATGGGGCTTCATCGCATTGGAGAGACGTGACTTCAAAGAGCCTTTGGACTGCGTAAGAATCGCGTGCAGCGCCCAATAGAGCAACTGGCCCGTTATCAGAGCAGTGAGACACCAGCCAAAAACTGTTGATTAGAGAAACCTCAGATTAGCATAAGAACATGATTTTCGTAGGGAATGAGTACGCACTCTGATAGCCCAGCGGATATGTCTGATTGTTGTATGTCAGCGGCTTCATTGTGATCAACGAATAAATAAGTATGACGATCATAAGTAAAGGCGTGACAAGTGACCAGCAAATGCGATAATAATTTGAGGTCTTGATGTTGAGCATGTATTCTGCATCCAGACAAAAGCGCTTCACGCCATAAACCCAACCTACGGCAATTAGCTCGAATATGGCGGAAACAAGCGAGACAAAAGTGACTCCATGAAAATCCAAAAGCGTCATAATGAACTGTCCTCCAGGTGTTATATACACCAGACCAATGGCGTAGCCCGCCAGTGAAATGGCAACGACGATCAGCCAACGCTTGACATTCACGAAGCGATCATTAAGCACGCTCATAATGCAGCTGACCATGCCTACGTTGCTGCCTACGCCCAATATGAACAGCATGACGAAGAACAGCACTGAGAAGATCTACAAAGAAAGAGTTGAGCTTCAACAAGATCACTGAGATTTGCAACGAATTACCTGGGGCATAAACTTAAACTTGGCAATGGCATCGGGGTAAGATATAAATGCCAAGCCAGGGCCAGCCTTGACCACGCTGGCGATATCCTTCGTGCCGGATTCATGCGCCAGATTACCCAAAATACCAAAGATTATTACACCTGAGAGTAACGATGTGAATGTATCCAAGGTGGTCACAATATTCGCATCCCGGTAGACATTGTGTCCGAAGCGATTGTACGAGGAGTACATAATTATCACGCCAAAACAAACCGCCAGCGAGAAGAACACTTGTGTCACGGCATTATACCAGACTTGCGGTTCGAGCAGCTTGTCCCACTGTGGCGTCAGAAAGTACAAGACGCCATCGACAGCGCCGGGCAACGTCAGCGCACGTATGAGCAGAACAAACATGACGACATAAGGAAACAGGGCCAGGACATAAGATGCCTTGCCCGAACTGCGCACACCTTTGATGATAATCAACGTCACCGTGAGCCAGGAGAGCGCCAACATCAAAGCCAGGTTCCAATCGGGATAGCCAATGCCATGCTCAAGCGTATCCGTTTCATTCAGCACAATTCTCTGCAGATACAGCTGCGCCGAAGAAGTCACATTACCGGCAGCTGTGTGTCCTTCTCCATGATACACGAGGCCAACATTGCTCGCACTTATGCAGTTGGCACCCCACGTCAGCCGACAATAGCTCCAAGGCAGCACAGCCTCGAAGGAGTCGAAAAAGTATCGCAAGGTCAATGCCATTACGGCGGCATAGTAGGTTGCCAGGACCCCTAATGCCAGGAGCTGTGCGTAGCCAACCCCTGTTAAAATGGCAATTATTTCTTTGATCTCATAGCGTTGATATTCATGTTTCACTTACCACGCAACAGCGGTGCAAAGTCGAAGACATCCACAATGCCACGACTTGAGAACTGCCCCAGTAACATTTCCATATAATAAATCGGCTTGCCCACCAGAAACAGCACGAGCAGATAGGGAACAAGAAAGGCACCGCCACCATTCTCCAGTGCGGTGAAGGGAAAGCGCCAGACATTGCCCAGACCGACCGAGAGTGCAATGCAGGACATAAGGAACTCAATGGAGTTGCCCCAATTGTCGCGTGCCTTCGCCTCCGCATTGGACACCTCCTCCGCTTTAGCCTCAACCGACGTCGTGTTTGCCGTCTGTCATTGCATCATAAAAAATATTTAATTACAAAACTCAACTTCCAAAACCGGTTCTCACTCACCAATATCGGATATAGTGGGTATTCCTCGCCGCTCGATTTGGCGCCATTCAATGCCTCCGTCTCTGCCACCGCCGCAGGAATTGAATTCGACTCGCATGTGTTTGGGTTCATCATCGCACGTGCACTGTTCGTATAGACAAATAAACAAAATTATGCTTTGTCCTACAGATATGCGAGATCAGTGTACGAGTATCAATTACAGTCCGACTAGACGAATGTATGTCGCATGGCATGCGTTCGCGCGCGTTGCAAATTGCGCCTGCGTCAGCACGATTCGTACGCGCGCCCCATTTCGGCTTAAGTGTAATTCAATGCTACTCCGGTTCACTCCACTCAGTGCACAGATTTTTTAATTTGTATGGCTTGCCGACATCGGCCGGAATAGTACATGAATGCCAAGCGGCTGATGCAATAACGCCAAAGGGTTGCCTTATCCGCATTTCGGTTTGATTTTCATTTCGTTTCAGTTCAAATTAATTGTAATCATTGCCCGTCTTATTTCATTTCCACTTACTAGATTGTCCACTTGTGTGTCTTTTCTTGCGGAGGCATTCATGTCAAAATTTTTCATGGCAATGCCGATTAATATTTAAAAGTAACTGACCCTTTTCTTTCTTTTCTTCTTTTTTTAAGTGTCGAACTCACCTTCAAGCAATTTATATCGGAGCCTGTTGCGCTAATTATTTTTGTCTTCATTCACACAAAAATTTTCTTGAATTTGTTTTTTTTTTTAAATATCCTTTTAATTAATAAAAGAAAAACAGAGTACGAAACAATTTTGCAATACTTTTTCACTTAAAAATGATTTTCTTAACCGTCAAATCTATAAATTATTTTGTTGTTTTTGATTCCGTTGTTGAATTTACCAATCACAACACAAACCAAATCGATACTTTTTTTATATAATTATTTTGATCACTTATCTCACTTTCATTTACAGTTATCTAATTTATTGTAACTTCCATCCGCATTTAAAAAAGAAGCATTTGCATGCGAAACAACATTGCATGTTTGCGATAAGGAGACAGGCTTTTATACCCCGAGCACTCGTTTCTGGCTCTTGCTCCCGCACTATCTTCCCCCACATTGCTCATCAAAGCTCTCTGCACGTTAGCTCTTTCATGCTGTTCTTCTCTCACTCAATTAATGCGAGTACAGCTGAGCTGGCAGCTAGCGAATTTTGGTCTGTCTGGGAGCCAGCTCACTCAAGCTGCAGCCAAAGCTAACTTCTTGTTCGTTTTATTACTCAATTAATTGTTTATTAAGTAATTTGTCATCGTGTCTGATAAGAAATCAATTAAGTCAATCAAAATATGCCGTTTAAGCTTGCAACAGTCTGAGTCTAGACTATTTGAAATCTCTCTCGTCTAGGTTATTAAACTTGATTTCCCAATACTCGCAATGTAGCATAGCAACACAATGAACATTTTTCCAATGTGCCCTTCCTAAAAATACGCAGTTAGGCTCAAATTCGTACTATAAGAGACATACACTGACAGTGGCTCTTATTTATCCAAACTTTGACAACTATCTCCCTCGCCCATATGCTGGCTCGAGGAAATCCGATTTGCGTCAGTTTACTCATCATTGATTGCTGCTGCTTCGGCAATTTGTAAACAGTTCGAAGTCCAATTTATAACTTCACATGGTTGTTATCTCTCCCAACAATGTTTGCATACCATTCAACAACATGGAAAAATTGAGTTTACAAACTATAATTTTGGAACCGCTAAAAAATCTCTGTTGCGCTTCTATTTGTTCATCATCAATCATCTAGTTATCATCACGTATTGTAAAGTGACAATTTTATAGATTAATTGGAATTTTAGGCAATTGTAATTCTATTTCTTGTTTCAATCCTTCAATTGTATCGAAATTTTGTAAATGTACATACCATTATTATAATTCATATAAAGTTTACTTTTAGGGCTCAGAATATGTTTATCAAACACAAAAACCTATGTATACTTTCGGGCTTTAATCGGTATATGCTGACCTGCTTGCACTTATTTTAGCTTACTTTACCAACACTAACAGTTGCATAGGAGAATGTGTGCACATGAAGAGCACAACCAGTTGGTGCTTAAACACCAAGGAATATTGATATATATATATATATATATATACATATGTATATATAAAATAATCAACATATATTATTTATCACATGTGGTCCATATTTTCAAAACATACTTACATACATAGTAGCAGAACATATGTATGCATATACGTAGAATCTAGAGCAAATTTTAAGTTGCATTGGAAGATCAACATAATAAAGTAAAAATATTACCCTAATTAAACGTGTGCAAATTGCCTGCGTATATTGTTGCTGTTATTGATTCGACTTGGCTTCGTTTGAAGCATTATAAATTCAATGTGTAATGAAAATGGAAGCAAGCATAAACTAATTGCTGAGATTTAATTTATTATTTTATAAAAAGCGCCTCAGGCCTCATTGCGAATGCTAAAGGACAACTTTCAGTTGTTTAGCTTAAAAATAAGCATTTGTAATAAAATTAAAAGAGAAGTCAATTGCTTTACTAATAACACAAAATAAACCAATTAACAGACGATTATAAATTAATTGCTAAGGCTAAGTTCATTCATTAAGCGCCTCAATGCCCGGGCCAAACTCAGTAAGGCAAAGAGGCAGCTGGCGCATGCACATGTCTACGAATCTTATCAGCTTATCACAGGCAAATGACTGGCGTGCGTTGCTTTTGTTTGTGTTTATTGTTATTATTATTATTGCTATTATTTGCTTCTCTGATTTTTATAAGGTTTGAAGTATCCGATTTGGTTTCTTTTATTTTCTTTCTTTGTTATGAAGCACTCAAAATATTAATGACCATAAACTTATAACCGAGATTTGCTAAATTAGTTTTTACTATAAAAATACTCTTATCAGAATCTACCCTTGACTCAAAAAAGTGGCAATAACTAGATCAGTGATTAGGAGAAATTGTATGCGTAAGAGCATTGTGCGATTCGAACTTACGCTTAGAGCATGATAAAGCATTATTTTGACTGTCTGAGTATTCGTTGCGGCGTTATGGGGATTACGCATAAAACGTGTTACAGTCCACGTGAGGGTATTTTGATATGCGTGGCATGGTCTGCTGGGTTCAACGCCAGTTCAGCGTCTTGCATCATATGAAGTACGCGTTAAACTCAGGTAAACAGACAAAGCAAACAGATACAGTGTGATGCTGCTTCAGTTTACTTAAGCAACTTACTTTTTGATCTTGAATATTGTATTTATTGTTTTTTTTTGTATATTTTGCTGTGGCTTGCTGTCCAGCACAGTTGCTAATAGTTCATGCAAATCTAAGCTACCTATCGCCTGCTTGTTAATTTAAACTGAATGGCTGCGTAAACAATTGACCGTTCGTGGAATATTATTTCATCTTATTTTTTTTATTTCCTCTCGTTACCAATTGCTGCCGCAGCCACAAATTCTGATGTGAGCTGCATATAAACTGTACAAATTTGCATTGTAATGCAGATCGCTCACTTTCCCGCTTTCATACTCACTCACAAAATACTAAACGCTGGAAATTTCCTTATTGTTGTCAGCTTTTATTTTAATTTGTTTATATTACGATAACTTTCGTAATTTATTAGCCATTATGTTTACTAATATAATATTATTTTAAAACCAAAAATATATTATTGCTGTTACTGTAAACATTAACTGACAGTTGACAGTTACGGCTGCCATCAGCAACAATTAGATTGGATGACGTGATGATGAGCTAAGGCGATCTGTGCTAAAATGCTTCGAGCCAAAGTGACATCAAAGTTACCCAAGCAAGCAACTGAGACAGTGACAGCCTCTCTGCCTTTTTAAAGCGTTCTAAGCAGCCCGTACCTCTTTTTAGATAGCAAAAATTGTTTATGCAAATATTTTGCACACTCAACCATGGTTTTATCTATATTTGCTAAAACACGCCAACGACAAATTGTTGTTCAAATATTTGTGGCCAATTATGATATAGCTGACAAATGCTTATCAGCGCAGGCGCAATTACGATATTAGCGTAAAAAGTGTAACCCTGATATTATCAACGGATAGAAAGGTGAATCTGTAAGTGGCTCAAGGTTAAGATAACTTGTGGAAAGTTTGCCTTTCTTGTCATATGGATGCTGTTTTTCTTGTTTTCATTCTTGATTCAAAGTCTATTTTTTAGGAAGTCTATTTTGGTGATAAATTTTTGAATGGTTAAAATGATTTAAAACTATGAAACATAAAATGATGATGCAATTCCAAACCAATATCTATGAGTTGTATCCATTAAAAATGTTGTTTTATTTCGCATAAAGTATTAATCACTATATTATATTTTACATTAGATGACGTGTTGAATTTTTTATGATTTGATAGTAAATATTTTTGTTTATTCCTAACAAGTTTTCGTACTTATAAGTACCTTACTTATCCAAAAGTATCTTTAAAGATTGACTAATTATAACCAGCCATCAATCAGATATTTCAACTTCAATTTTCTTGTGGTATAATTTTGTCTCAATAATTTTTTTTTATTTTTATTTTTAATTAAAATTGTGCACTTAAATGACTTAAAATACTCAGAGTATATTAATTTTTAAATTATTCGATAGATAAGAATTAATTCAAGAGTTTTCAGTCTAACATACGTCCGCCAAGATAAGTCGACCTTGTTTTGTGCAAAAAAATAAAAAATGTTAAATAATGCTGACTATTTATAAAAGCAATAAGCAAAAATCAGTATTCCAAAGGAATGCTAGCCTTAAGCAATTTTCAACTTATAAATACATAGCTACAAAATGATTCTAAGACATTAAAATCAGATAGTGTAATGTAACAAGAAAATTACAATGAGCATATGCTGTTTTGGTAAAATAAATGTGACCCTTATAACGAAGGAAATAGTTGGAAAATTCCATAGTTAAAATAAGCCCAAATTAGGTGTATAGCAATGGAGTCTAGAATTAATTGAGTTGATCGAATTCAGAGTTAAAAATTGTTCCCCAATGTTTTGATCCTGTTAAGTACTGCTCATCGTCACAAGTCATTCAATTGCAGGTTTCTCGGCAATAAGCAGAGAGAATCAAATTACAAGTATACAACACTATCACACACAACTGTGTGTAACTAATGGCCTGTTTTGCATTACTTATAATTACATATGTAGGTACTTATATTCAAGGACACCATTGTGACGTCAGCAGACCAATTGACATTGCAAATTAAAATTTTTAATAAAAAAGATTCTTAAAATATTATCTACGTTTAAAAAGTTTGAAACGTTTTTGCAAAGCAGCAGCGCACTGTGTAAGGCATCAAAAGGCAACGCAATATTGATTTGCAGCAACAAGTATTTCCTAAAGCGTTGCTAAACCTGTCACCTCAAAGTGTACAACAAAAACTCGTTTCACTGGGATACGCAACAAGCAGACAGCTCCACTGCACTACGCTGGGCCTGCTTGGCCTAGGCCAACATCGCCTCGCCAAGCCAAACAATGTGCAATTCAGCTTCTCTTTGAGCGCTGAAAAAAATGAACTATGCGCATAACAAAGCTGAACCTACTCTAAGTATAAAGTAAACATGTTCAAATTAGTTGCAGGTTTTAATAGCAGATACCCTTTCAAACGTCGGTTAAATGCATTTGCAGCACTTCGAGCTTAATTGCCGCTTAATTGAATTGAGTATGAGCCAACAATTATCCATTATTTCATTTGTGCAATTATGCTAATGATGAAAGCTTATCGACAACCACAGGAAAACAAAAAAAAAAAATAAAACTGAAAATAAAAAATTCCATCATAAAACAATTCCCAACAAAGTATTTTTTACGCGTTCCAAATGCAAGCACACTCATATAAAAACTCGCTGCAAGCCTCAAGAAGGTTTATCGTCAGTTAAGCCAGCAAATGAAGTGCATGCTTAGAGACGAGAGTAATAAAAAACTAAACAAAAACAAAAACAAACAACGAAAATAAACACACAGCTGATGTGTATCCGGTCACCCGTTGGCCCACCCGTCTTTGAGCAGATCGCCGAACAAAGCGCCCGATAACGAAAATCAGCCACAGTGGAATGAAAAACCGAACCATTTACGCTTAGCAAAGCCTAACGCTACGCAAGTTGGCCGCGGCGCGTGTATGAGTGTGTGAGTGAGCGAGAACGCCTAAGCAGACGGCGCAGCGCGCAGAAGGAGGCGCATATGATATGTGTATGCTGCACATATAAATTCGCATGACAATTGAGCACAACAGTTCAGTCGTCCGTCGAGAGACCCGAGCAGAAGAGTTGCCAGCCAAATCGCATCAAAACGAATAGAACCGTCGAAGAAGCAGCACAGCAGCAGCAGAAACAGCAGTCACATCTCCGCAGCAATTGTCGCAGCAGCAGCAAAGCGATCGTCCCAAAATAGCCACACAGAAAAGCAAGCAAAGCGCTAAATTATTTTTCCTTTTGGACTTTTTTTTATGTGCACATGTGAAAACTTCCAAAACAAATATATAAGGTGAAAATAAAAAGAAAAAACAACAAAAAACCTGCGTCAGAGACATTTTCAGATTTTCGAGAATTCTACGCGATCATTTAGAAGTGACTTTCAAAAATTAAAAAATTTCATGTCGTGCCAAAATTTGAAAAAACACGCGTATTACCGAGTCAGCTGTTGCATATGCGTCGCGGCAATGTCACTTTGCATTACATAAATAAATAAAAATTATACACGCAAATAAAACAAAATAATAATAAAATAATTAAGGCAACGCGTGTGTAGCTGCATCGGCGAGGAAAACACTTCAAGTACACTTCTGCATATAGATTCCTGCTTAAAGATTCTTTTCACTGTGCATTTCGCTCAAACTGCATGGGTAAAGTTATGAGAGTGAATTCGTTGCCACCGCCCATCCATAAGTGCCACGCCCGTAGTAATCGTCAAGCGCATAATTTCGCCCAACGTCAACTGAAATTGAAAAAACTTGAAATTTATTTTATGTTCAATAATTTGTGCAAGCGAAAAACTTTAACGGAATATAATTCACTGACGCTAAAAGCCCAACCAGTCCGCAAACAACGGGAAAGTCAGGTGTAAAGTGTAAACTGTGCTAAGTGCCAGCTGCCAGTGCAACAAAAAGATAAAGCTCAAAGAAAACCGTGCAGCGCCTAAGTAAATTTGAAGGCAACGATAAAAAAAACAAGCAAACAAACGAAAACCAGTAAGTAAGAAATTTCAAGAAGAATTAACTAATTTATGCTTATGTCAATTTTGACTTTTCTTTATTCAACATTCCCGCTCGTAAAACGATTTTCCTCTTCACTTTGAGAAAGTTCTCAATTGCATGTTTATTGATCATAAAAGCCGCCGATGTAAAATTTTATAATTATTGTAGGAATTATTTTGTAGATGGATACTTCATTTTGCGTAATTAACTTGCAGGTTCACACAATTTTAATTCTATGCATGAGCAATAATTACAACAATTGTGTATTCAAAAAAATTGGATCCATTGTATAATATTGATATGAGATACTTACGAGTATATGTATGAATGATTTTACTATGTGAACCGAACAGTCAAAAATAACAATAAAATAACAACAATTTTTCTTAAGGTAAATTAAATTCGTCAATAAATAGGTAAAGCCGGATTCAAATTAAAAAAAACAAATAAGAAAACTGATCAGACTAGTATCGTTCCTCTCTGCCTTATAAAAGTAGGCTTTGAATTAGTTTTGCCTTCTTGGAATCTTCTAAATTCACTTTCATCCATTATTTCTTCCTTCTGAATACTTTACCAAAATTTTGAATTCATTTGTTCTAACTATAAATCTTTCTATTACCTCATATATACTCCTTCAGTCACTTCAGATCATTTAGATATTCCTTCCTAGATCTTTTAACCAATTTCATTACAATTAAGTTTCTTAAATAAACTTCTTTTAAATAAAGGTTTCATTCTATTATTTTTTGTTAGTTGTATTAAATTATATTTATATATTATGTTCCGTACATTATACTTATTCAGTTATTACATTTTAAATTCCGGTTAAATTGGCAATCTTTTGTTGGTTAAATTAAATTAAAATACTAATCGACTGTTATACAAACGATATGCACTAAAATCTTTAATGTTACACCACATGTTGTGCAGATTAAAATAAATATTTTCTGCATATAATTTATGATTCATTAAAATAATTCTGAGACTTAGAAAACTGATATGTTTTTATTAAAAATTGTAATTAGGTTAATTTTCCGTCTGCAGATAATGTCAATATATGTTCAAACTGGTTTAAGCAATAAACTGTAGACTTCATATATAATCATCAGTTTAATAATTTACATTCCCTTCTGATTTAAGGAATTTAATCTTACCTTAATTACTCTTATTTATTTATGCGGTTATTTCGCTGCATTTTTGAGATATTTGTCAAGCAGTTTTTTTGTGAGGTTTCATGTCTTTATTAACCATTTCGTTTCGACTTAGAATGCAGTTTAGATTAGAAGTTTGCAATTATCAAGCAAATTAAAAAGTCACAAGTAAATTAAACAAATTAAAATGAATTAAATTAAATGAATGCATTCTTTGTTAACATTCCTACGTTGAGTAAGCCACGACCAGAACGGAATGTATTAATAGAATTCTTCCACTTATTGTAGTTAAATTCTATTACACCTTTCTTCAAAACATAACGCTTCCTGAGTAGAGTTTCGTATGGTGATTAATATGCCGCCAAATAAAGAATAAAAATAAATAGAGAACAATTTATTTAATTAGTTTATGAAAAAAAAGAAATGATTAATAAACAAATTAATTTTGTAATTTGTAAAGGCTTATCTAAATGTATCTGCAACAATTGTCATTCAGCTGCGAATGTAATAATTTGTCTAACGTGACTAGCATCAATAAAATCGCATAAATTAGAAATTTGTATGGGAAAGCACAAACTTGAGCGAAACAACTCTACTAAATGATTAAGATGCGATCTTCAACTGGGTTACAAAGTGACATTTCGGCCTAACGGCTGATGAACACGTTATATCCATAGCGATAGGAGGTGCTTAGAAATATTTAATTAATACTAAAATTAAATTGTACACTGCCTGCCACTGTAATTAAATATGTGTACATTTATTGCCGCTATTGCTATGCTTTTCATATCCATCCGAAATTTCAAACCTATGAATCATATTAATGCTTTGCGCTGTTAACAGGTCTTTTAATATTCTACTTATTAAAAATGTCACGCAATAAACATGCATGGGCATATTAAAATAAAAAAAAAAATCATACCGGTTTCAGTTTGTTATCAAGTCAACACAAAAACTTCCTCAACATAGAAAAAAATAAATAAAAACAACAAGAAGAAAAAAAAAAAAAAAACAATTAATATACATAATTCGCACGAAATCGTTGACCTAGTAAAATTATTTAATGCATATGCAAAACGATTATCAAAAACAAAATTAAATCAAATTGAAAAAATTCGCAACAACAACAAAATCAAAATAGGCGCAATTAATGCTCATTATACACTCGGATTTCGCTGACATGCAGATACACTACAAGACATGCACTCACACCGCAGCTTGATTAACCCGATTGAGCACAAAAACTGTAAAAAGTTCGTAACTGCATGGCAAAACCAAGTGCAAATGAATGCGTGTAGTTTGATTGACGTTGAATTTTTATTGCCTGCGCTTAGACGAGTGTAAGCTTTGACACTCCCACATGATCCGCGGCTTGGCTGTACTTCAATTCAATTAGTTGGATAACACAAAGAGGTAAGCGGCAGATGCTGCGCTTAAAATTCGCAACAACAACAACACCACTGATGTGTACAACAACATCGTGTACTATACACTACAGTAGTCATGCGAGCAACGTCCGATCGAAATTGCCGCACACAACGGTTGCCTGAGGCGGCTATGCCGTGTGGCAGACGCTCTGTTGAGTGTAGTTTTTTTTTATTTTTTATGCGCTTAATAGTTGACAAATTAGTTTTTTGTATATTAATTTTTCTTATTGTTGTTACGATTAGTGTTGTTGTCACCGTTTGCGTTTGCTGATAAAGTTTATTCGCAAAAGATTTTGTCAATGACTCGGCTCGACTTTAAACTGTCTTGGTCTCAGTTTCAATTTAGACACGGGACGCATCGGTTTCGCTTTTTCTCATACATATATATCTGTCAATATTTGTACATTCCGCTAAGCAAAGCATATCAAATTGCCCATTTACAGCGTATTTAATTAGTATTCGACTGTGTACAACAAATAAAAACGAAAACAAATTCAAAAGAAAAACAAAAAAAAAAAACAAAAAATTATAAAGCGAGAGGCATGCTTGCGTATTATTCGTATAAAAGTTGTTGACCCATTTCACTTCGCTTTCTATTGCTTTGCGCGCTTGGTGCCCGAAAAGTGAAAAAGTGCTGCCGTATGCCAAAATGTTTCTAATTGTGAAGTTTAAGCAAAAGTGAAGGCGTTTCAAAAATTGCATATGCATTAAATAGCGAATAGGAATAGCATAACAAAATAACCAAAAGTATTTACAGCAAGCAGCTGTGTCTGTGCAAATTGTGATAAAGCAGCAAAAATATTAAAAAACCATACCAAAAACAAAAACAAAAAAAAAACAAGTAAGTTTTCAAGGCAAGTCTAGGCGACTATGACCTTACTCAAGTTGACTGGATATACTACAAATTTATGGCAAAAATTCAAATAATAAATTCAGTGATGATTGGACAAAAAAATATAAAAAACAAATACAATTTGATTAAACCTTAGCTCTGATAATATTCACACATACAAACACGGTGACACATTTCAATAGTGAGACATATGTATTTCAGATGCTTCACATGCAGTAGAATGAAACACCTTCAGCACTGTGCTGAAATACATACACATATGTAAGAACAGAAATTCTTTCAAATTTTCGCAATATGTACGTTAAAAATAACTAAGAACGATTATAAAACTAATTCTCACTATTGTGAAAATATAATTAAATATTTATTAATTGATTAACTGCACTCACTTCATGTGGTTCGTCGGGTTATAAAATGCGAGTTATAAAATATTTGCGACCTTCATCTCTTTTGATTATGCCTTTTTATAACAATATTAGCAGCTGCTTTAGATATGTGACACTTCCGCATAAGTTAAATGAACTCATGGTGCCTTTGTTGATTTGTAATGAACTTTGCTCTTCGCGTCGTCTTTGCAATGCGTCTCGTTTGCTGTTGTGTTAGAGTTAACTTCCATTTGATCTTAATTTACTCAACTTATGTTGGCATTTATTGCTTTCTCAACTTAAAATAAATCTTAGTTTTAATATTTGATTTATTTTTATTGCGATATTTCATTTGCCATGCTTGCGTGTAATATAATCAATTACAAAATTGCATCCAAATTACAAATGACCGATTTAACATTCATATAAATTATAATTGATCTACTTATTTGGAAACACAGGGCAATAAGCCAATTTCAGTTATATAATGACAATTGAAACCGTTATTAAATCTAATGAGTGCAATTATAACTGCTTCTAAGAAAAAACTCTTCTGGTTGTTTGCTATATCTAATCTAATTTTATTGAAACAAAATAAATAGGAAATAGGAAATGACATATTTTTTTGTTGTTTCGATAAAAAAAACATGAATTTTTACTTTGCATGTTTTGAATAGTGGAACTAACTGACTTCATACTGCTTCATTTATTGTTGACAAAAAGTTTTGAAAACTTACCACAAATGCTGTTTTACTGAGAAATTTTAATTAAAGCCAATAAATTATTAAAATATCATTGTATGAATATATTTTTATTCTGCTAGCAATAATTATACATATATACAGTAGGAACTCACTAATCCGGATCAAGTAAAACCGGAGTCAATCCGGATTATGAGGTATTATTTTTAAACTCTCTTCGGATTACAATATCAGGAACTGTCCGTATTAGCGGGTATCCCCATTAATAAATTCCTTCAGCATATTTTTATTCTTTTGTGGTTCTAATGTAGGGATGAAGTAAATTGTATTTTTTTGGGCTTGCTTTTAATTATTTCAAAGTTTCTTGGCGAAGGAAAAATTTTTACACATATCTACACGATAAATTTATATATATATATTAGTGTATCTTTCAAGTCTTATGACTTTGTTCTGCAGTGTTTGTTTATAATTATAATTCTGCTTAAACAAAAACACAAAAAGAAGTTCATTAGCCGTGTTCATTTTCATATTCAATCATTTCATAATCAATCAGCTTATGTTAATGCAAAATAATCTACTTAACAAACTATCTCTTGACTTTTAAACTTTCTATCTACCCGCAGGGCTTTCTATTTATAAATGCATGTGTCCAATTTTATTTTATTTCTTTCATCTCTTTCACTTATTCAATTTTTTGATCCCTCCAGCAATTAATTATTCTACAATATTTGACAATTGCTCGGCTAAGTGATTTTATAACTTTCTTTGCCCAGATCTCAGCCTCACACATCGTTCATGTGAAACAAGCCAACTTTTTTCCTGCCTAACTGTAACTGCAGTAATCGCCTAAGCGTTTAAAAATCAAATAAATCTCTTTTTATCCGTTACACACCCAATTCTCAAATGTATGGCCTGTCGTTTTATAATTCTATTAGTCAAACGTTGCGCACAGCGTAATTGTATCTGATAAGCGTGCAGTTGTTGTTTTGTTGTTGTTGTTATTTTCATTTTTGTTGCTTTCCGCATGCAAAACAAAAATAAGTAGTTCATTGATTTCTTTAGCTATTTTTTTAATCTATTCTCACATGCCGCCTCCGTTACGCTTTGTTGAAAAACAACAACAACGACAACAACGACGCTGAAATAAAAACAAAAATAAATGAATAATTAAAACATTTTTCAATTTATAAAACGTCGCTTTTAATGTTGATTTGATTTGTTCGCATTCGCCTTTTTGTTTGATATACTTTTCAAATGCTCATTTGACACAAATTGACAGAGAACCTCGCTGCAATTGAATTTCTTCATTTTCATTTTACATGTTTTGTTTTGTTTCCTTTTTTTTTTATATCTTTTCTATGTGTTTTTTTATTTTTTCAATTACTTACTTGCCATAAGTATTGGCTGAGGGGCAGGCATCTGCTTAGAATCGAATCGACGTCCATGCATGACGACTCGATTAATTAAGTTCAATGTCTTCTGTAGCGTCTACAGTTTGTTTTCCCCCGCTTTGTTTTTGGTTTTCGCTTTGTATTTTCGCAATATGCGTAGCCAATGTAGATCTTAGATACACTTGTACTCTCATAAACACACAGGCTGACAAAGTCGACCAAGCAAACCGTAATGAAAAAATATTAATCAGAAGCAGACATGGCAGAAACCACAAATCTCGGCAGTTGGCATATGTTGCATAAGCAACCTCAGCGAGCGGAGCTTTGAGGTTTAATTGGAAAAATATGTTTCGATATTTGGGACTGTGTGAAGTCTTAGCAATAAGACAAATGCTTGGACTCACATTACACTGTCGCATCAACTGACAAAGTCGTTAATTGTGTATTTATTTACTTTGAATTGTTTATAGCATAAACAAGAAATTCTAACTTTGACTTCTTCTTCGTCTCCAATTCGACTTTCAGCAGGCAGCCAGACAAAGCGCAAATTTCAAGTCGACGCAACTTCTGCTAAACTAGTCTGAAGTCAAAATGGTCGGAGTGGCGGCTGATGCCTCACAAGCCGATGAGCTGTCGTCGGCCAAGAATCCAATGATTAAGTACATGCTGAAGACGCGGGAGAGCCATGCGCGTGCGCAGCAGCACGACTACTCGCACGTATTCCGGCGGAAGACGCGCTTCGAGATGTTTCGGCTGTCCGCGATCGCCATGGCCATTGAGTTCGCCTACGCGGCGGAAACTTCATTCGTGTCGCCCATACTGCTGCAGATCGGCATCGATCACAAACACATGACCATGGCTTGGGGTCTGTCGCCGTTGATTGGTTTCTTTGTGTCGCCACTGCTGGGATCGGTGAGTGATCGCTGCAAACTGAAGTGGGGCCGACGACGGCCAATTATTTCACTGCTTTCGCTGGGCATTTTCTTGGGACTGATATTGGTGCCCTACGGCAAGGATCTGGGCGTGCTGCTGGGTGACGTGGGCTACAATCTCACAACGTTGTCGTTAAACAATTACACGGGCGACCCCTCGCAAGGCACTGTGGAGGCACTGTCCTCTGCCGACGCGGAAGGGCCGAGTGCCTCGAATTTCAAATTCGCTGCAATACTCACAATACTCGGCATGGTGCTGCTGGACTTCGATGCGGACACGTGTCAGACACCTGCACGCACATATTTGCTGGACATGTGCATACCAGAGGACCAGCCGCGTGCCCTGACAATGTTTACACTCTTTGCAGGCGTTGGCGGCACCATCGGTTATGCCATCGGCGGCGTCGATTGGGAGACAACGAGAATAGGTAAGTGCATGATTGGGCAATTTGACAAACCCATAATAAGCTGACCATAGGTTCATTCTTGGGTGGCAATATACCAACGGTCTTCGGCTTGGTCACAATCATCTTTGTCATCTGCTACGTCATCACGATCACGACCTTCCGCGAGATACCACTGAAACTGATTGAAGCTGATGAGTTGCTGAGGCCACTTTCGGAAGGGGCAATCAAGAAGGAACTCAAAAAGAAAAACAATGCTGTCTATTACATTACAGAGGTGAGTATCAATTTGTCATGCTTGCGGTAGCCTGATAATTTGTTCTATTTATGCGCGTGTCTCACAGACAAATTCGCTGGAGCAGCAAATGATAGAAGATACGAAGCCAGCCAGCATCAGTGAGAGCTACCAAAATGGCTACTCGCCCGCCCTGCCTGCACAAATCGAACGCAAGCTTGTCTCGAAACCGATTGAGGTCGTGGAAGCACAGCCGGAAAATGACGAAGCGCCCGTCTCATTGTCACAGTATCTCAAAAGCATCTTCGTCATGCCGTACTCAATGCGCATGTTGGCACTCACGAATCTTTTCTGCTGGATGGGCCATGTGACGTATTGCCTGTACTTCACCGATTTCGTGGGTGAGGCTGTCTTTCATGGGGATCCCGCAGCGCCACCCAACTCGGAGGCTGCACAGCTGTACGAGGCAGGCGTGCGGTTTGGCTGCTGGGGTATGTCCATCTATGCCTTCTCTTGCTCTATCTACTCCTTGTCTGTGACGAAGCTAATGAAATGGTTGGGCACGCGTGCGGTTTACATTAGCGGCATGGTCTACTATGGCATTGGCATGTTGATCCTGGGCTTGTGGCCCACCAAATGGGGCGTCTTGGTGTTCAGCACTTCGGCCGGCATACTGTATGGCACACTTTTCACCATGCCGTACATACTCGTGGCTAATTATCATGCCAAGAACTGCGTAAGTACCAGCTGATCAGCCATTCGATATTTGCCCAAGAGGCTAAGCCTTAAGCATTGCATGTTGTCACCAGGCAGCAAATTTATTGAATTTAAGAATAATGCACACTTTCTTCTTGCAGTTCCGTGTGCGAAATGGCGAAACGCTGCCGCTAAAGCAACCGCGTGGCCTGGGAACTGATGTCGCCATCATCAGCAGCATGGTGTTTATTGCTCAACTCATTGTCTCGCTTTGCATTGGGCCCTTGGTGTCCTGGGTGCAAACGACTTCTGCCATTTTATATGCCTCAACGTTTTTTGCCTTCATTGCAGCGATTTCCGCAATGTTTGTCCTCTATGTTTAGTTACAGTTTTAGTTGCCGCCAGGCTCCCACATAGAATAACTTTGTTATTTGTAGACTTTTAAGTGCAAACATATCGTCTGTATTATGTTAGTTTTTATGCAATGCTTTTTAATAAAATTTTATATAATAAAACGAATTTTAATACAATCGCCAGCAAGTTTAAAGTATCCAAATGCACCGAAATTGTGCTATAACAGTTTACTATGCACTGCTACTTTTAGCTTTGGTTTGATATGCACTGCGCAACACTCAAACTGTGAGCAAGCAAACCCATTGCATAATTTCAAGCGCATGATTTAAGACAGTGAGTTAGGCAAAAATCTTGTAGAAGAAATGCTTGAAAAGCGGAAATTATTTGATATTTCTCTATTTTTTTCTTTTTGTTCATTTGTTAGATTAAGTCTACTTTTCTATTTTTATTCTTATTTGATTTTTGATTTGCAGTTATTGTACTTTCACTAATTTCCTCTGTTCTCTCAAATCCATAAGGCACAGCAGCTCACACAGTTCATATTATGTACCATGCCGAGCGCACATGCCTTTGTAATTTCCTTTCGACACTCACTTGCACAAGACCGAAAATATCATATGCAAACGACTTCAAACGTCTCTGCCGGCACTGCGCAGAGCCTGCACAAGCTTTATTGAATTAATGTTGTTATGATTGTGATTGTAAACGTCACAGACACGTTTGCATATAACGATTTTTTTATTCTTAAAAGATAAATTATTTCAACGAATCAGCAAATATTCGCTTAAGGCAAGCAAATATTTGTCAGTGCTATGCACAAATAATTTAAGCAAAATTTTGAAATCTATTTAAAATGCTATAAATGAAAATTTTCAGATATATAACACATATAATGCTTATTAAGCTTAGCCACCGCATGAGATGCTGTTTGTCAGTGCTGCTCAAACTATTTGGCACTAAAACTGCCATCCCATATAAGTATGCAAAAAAAATAAATTAAAAGCATATGCTTTATAATTACAGAAACGCAATCAAAATGAGACTGAAAATAATATTATGCAAATGAGGAAAATAATTACATGCGACCTTACAGCGAACGACCGCCATGTGGAATAAACAAAGGCGAAGAAAACGACAATGCGTAATAAAAAAATAAAGCAAAATAAAAATAAGAGAGTGAGCCAAGAAAAACAACAGCCAATTGAAGCACAAGAAACAATTGATGAAAATAAGATTTTTTCGATTTGTTTTTCATAAATTAATCTCCATAACAAAAAAAAAAAAAAAAACAAAACAAAAAAAAAACAAAACTTAAAGTCAACAATGACATAAGTATAAAAATTGAAAAATAAGAAATATGCGCGAGGTGACGCTCCTTCCAAATCGTGAGCCCTGTGGAGTTGAAGTAATGTTTTTTTCTTGGTTAAGTCTGCTACACACACACACTTTGTATGTGACATCCGTTCAAGTGAAATTGTGTAAATAGTACATGGTAATGCGTTAGGAAATGCAGCTGGCGCACTTGTCGTATGAGCGATAACATTTTAAGTGTATTGTTTCCTAGCGACAGCAGCAAGGAAACGACTGTTTCGCTTAGACAGACTTCAAACAAAGCGTCTCACTACTCGCTGCTGCGCACGTAAAAACAATACTCGTCAGCTTTTTATTTGCGTAGTCGAACTCACACTCGCACTGACAAGGAACAGCACAGCCACAAAGGTAAATTCATTTCGAATGCATTATTTGCGCAGTGAAAAGCGAAGAACGCGCTCCACTTGCCACCAAAGGGAAGCATGGCGACGCTCGTAAACGGAAACTTTAAACTTAAAGCTACCGAGCATGGCATCGCAAATAGAAAGCTTGGCACTTTTAACCGTGACTATGCACCGTATATACTCATTGTGCGATAAAGTCTGCATTAGCATGGTTTATCCTTGTGTGTGCCGGGGGAGCGCTCCTGTTGCTGTCGCTGCTGCCTTTTCAATGGCATGGCAAATCGTATGCAATTTCACTTCTCGTTTGATTTGCATTTACCGCTCTTTGGCAAAGTGTTGTCGAAATGTCACCATTAAAGTCGACAAAGTGCATTATTTTTGTATGCATTGTTTCAATTGTCTGCTAAGCAGCTTAAACTGCATTGAAAATGTTTCTACACAGCGCATAATAAAAATAAAAACAAAATCCATTTCACTCATACTTAATTTTACTAAACATATAAGTTTTCCATTCAATGAATTTTTTAAAACCAGAAGAGTTATACGCATTGTGCATGCTTTACTTTTCAATACAGGAGCAATAAAAAATAGAACCACAAATCGTTTGGCAAGCGACTGACAGTAACGCGTTTAAACTATTATCCATTGACAGGCAACATCATTTAAATGCAAATTACATTGTTGCTTTTTGTTGCTTTTTTCACCGTGTTCACCGTGCCGCTAAGTAAAATGGCAACAACAACCGCAAAGCAAAGCAGTACGCAGAAGTGTCGAGTCGAGCTAAGCTGAGTCGAGTTGAGTCGAATGAAGGCATGTCAGGCAAGACATGAGCAATAAACAGCGGAAAACAATATGCAAATGCAATTACAAACAACGACATGAGATCGACACTTTATTGCAGGCAAGTGCACAATTTGCCAACTTAAGCTGAAAAAAAATTTTAAATATTACCTTAAATGTTTCACTTCGCATTTGGTGTAGTTTGCTACATTATGTGTAGAGACACGGAAATCTCAAAAAAAAAAAAAAAACAAATTAGAGAACGAGGCACTCAGTAGTGGCAAAATAATATATACGAAAGCATTTCGATATGCAATGTCTCGGTTCGACCTAGCAATCGAAAATTTAGCGACATTCAGCAAATGATTCTTACCAATAATAATCAGTCAGATGCAGCAGTCTGAACGAAGTAATGCTAGGATAATCTTTGTAATATAAGAGCGACTGATGAATGCTTCTTAATTGGTGGTATCCAGGCAAGAAATGCATTTAAGCCTCGAACATTAAAACTGCGCAAAATAAGCGCCTGAAGTTAATGACTTAAGATGTATATGCAACTTAAAATATTATGAATCTCAAAGGTCATGCCATGTGATGCCATAACACTCTTCAACGATTTTCGTTATTTTCTCAGAGTGGCTTCGGCAACAAAATGCCTTTAATGATGTTTAATAATATTTAATAAAATATTGCACTGAAAGTTTCAATGATGTAACACATCTTTAAGTAATTAATTTTTGTACATTCATTTTTATTTTAAAATCCACCTAGAAATATGTCTTACATAGCACGAAAATTTCTGCTTTCCAATTATACTCTAAATTAATTTCTAAATGCAATTTGACAAATTTTTTTTGTTTTTGCTTTGCAGACTAATCGTTAAGATTTTCTTTTATTTGCGAATCAGACTTTAATTCAGCAGCATCGTGACTTTTTTTGTTGGCGCAATCACGACCAGACGCACGACCCGCACCTTTGGCTGACTTTTGTCTCCCAAATACAATTCACTGTCAACGTGTCGGCGACAAAATCGTACAAATTATCGGTTAAGAACGGAGACAAGATAAAAATGTGAGCACAGTGCAAAAGAAAACCGAACCAAAAATAATAAAGCATAAAAGTAGACAAAAGTTTTCCTTGCGTTTTGTCGGCGAATGCGATAAGAAATAATTTATTTGTGTTGAGTGCCAAAGGTGAATAAAAAGTGGCCAACTGCTGGATGCTCTATGAAAGTTGTAAAATTTGAAAGAAAATAAGAAAAAAAAGGAAAACACCAAAAAAAAAAACTAAAAAAATACTGCATAACTGACTAAAACCACAAAACAAATTGCAAAAGAAACTGCAACCCACAAAAAATAAAGTAGAAGAAGATGAAGAAAAGAAAACAATTGCCAGATTATGTTACACACTCGTAAATAATAATAAAAATTGAATGTGTGCGCGAGTTGACAGTGGTTTTACTTATTGCAACTGTATATTACTTATTTATTTATATTATAATTATTTTTTTTTTTAAGTAGTACTTCTGCTTTTGAAGTAGCGGCAGAAATAATTTTTGAAATGATATAATGTCATGGAATGACTGTTTCGTGCACTTGACTCCACTTTTAATGCAATCAATTCTCATAATTGCTCCATGGTAAGTGTTGACCAAACTGGAATCCTTTTTTTCTTGTTAATTTTTAAATTTGCTTTCATTGCCTCAACTTGTCAGAAATTTTACAGTAAATTAACTGCTGATGTTTGTACAATTAATGCGCATAAATATTTAATGGCCTTCAAAGTGATTTTTGAAAATGAAAAACACGCGCGGGCAAAAATCAAAAATGCAAAAAAAGAAACCTATTTTTTATTAAATATCGTTTCTTTGTCGAGCTTTCACTTTTGCACTTTGCAGTGTCCTGCAGCCAGTTGAAATTATACTTCACTGGCTGGCTTTGCAGTTATAAAAACTCACAACTTGCAGCCAGATAAGCACATCAGAGAGAGAGCAAAAAGTAAAATACAAAAAAGAAACCAACATATGCAGGCAAAGTGCAATACAACTTTTTCATTTGTCAGGCATTTGGCATTTGACTCTGACAGCGGACAGTGGACAGTGGACGGTGGACGGTGGATAGTGGATTGTGAGCAGTCAGTGGCTGAGTGTGCTGTCATGTCGTTTATTGCTTGACTCTGGCATTGGACACAAATCAAGACGCACATCCTATATGAGTGTCACGGTATTAAATCTAATTCGCTGCGCTGCCTTCACACACCTCCCACCCATGCAGCCTCACACTCGCACACTCTTATGCGTTTATGTGCCAGTCAACAGCGAAGTTGACTCACAGAGCACAGTCAAGGCTAGGCGACTGCGGCAAAGTCAGTGAGTTTAATGCAATGCTGAAAAATGATGCACAAATTGAATAGAAAATCAGTTGAAAACATGTGTGTTTGCTTTTTTTATTGCTGCTATGCTGTTGTTGTTGTTTTTGTCGCTGCAGCAGCTGCTGCTGCTGCTGCTGCTGCTTTTGTCATCAATGTCATCGAGCGTATTTAAATGTTGTTTTTATTTCCACTCATGCACTCGCATGCACAACCTAAACAGGCTACAAGCTGCACAAAGCACATAGTGTATGTGAGTCTGTATGCGTGTGTGTGTGTGTGTGTGTGTTCGTGTGCGCTGTTAGCATATTTACAAAAGTTATTCATACGCCACGTTGACAATAATAGCAGTAAATGCAATTTATGTTGAGAAAACATTGCGTAAGTGCATCTGAGACAACGCAGTAGCTCAAGTGATGCACTTCAATTTCCACATGACTTTCCACTGCTCCACTGCTGCCCATTATTCATCACATGTACCATACATGCCACCACCCACCAATGCCCGCCAGCAGGCAACAGTCCCAGCTCGTTCGCTCGCACACTCATCGCCTGTTAAAAAGTACGATAAAGTAGGAAATTCCAATAAAATTTTCATGATATTCTGCCATGCAAAAGCCTTCTGCAGAGTCATTGAGACGCTTGCATGCCGCAGACGTCGCACGTTTGTGCCAACTCGTTTGCCACTTGCCACTTTGCGTACTCTGCCTGCTGTGCGCCCAATTCGCTGGCGTCTTGCATATGACTGCAGCTGCACGACGTGCATGCGGCGCACTCAATAAGTAAAATAAACAATGCCAAGCAAATGCCAAAATCAATTTGCTTTATAAATGTCAGCAGCATAGAAGTCGGTATTCTTCCTGGTTTACATGGCGTATGAGTGCTGTGGAATTTTTAAACAACACCAACACAGACACACGCACACACATATCCTGTAAGCATTCTTGCGCAGCACTTTAATGCCAGCTAATTTAAAATTTCAGTTGCATTTTAACTGCACAGCCTCAGCATCAGACGACGGTGTGTTGCCTACTTTGGTGCGCAGTGCCGGCCATTGCGTAAATGACATCACATAAATGACTGTGGCTTTGCAGCAGCGAGTTAAACTGCCTTATTATCGGCAATAGCATCGTCCTCGGCATGGTCATCAAATTGATCAGCAACAGCATCAGGAGCATTAACTACAGCAATTGGCATTTCCTATGCCGTTGTCGGATTTTACGCAGCAGCAGCAGCAACGCTGTGGCCTCCTGCATTCATGTTTATAGTAAACTGTTCACGTTTAAGTTGGCTATTCACTTCAATGCTAAATCATATTAAAATTAATTTTAATGAGGAAATTGTCTGCACTGCTCAGGGCCACATGCCTAAACAGGAGACAAAAGTGTCGAGTTTAATTTATGCTTAGCAAAAAATGTGCAGGCCTGCCAAGTGCGCCTGCTGCCTTACCAGCCCCGATGTCGTATGCGCTGTTTCATATGCATCGCCAACGGCGTCAAGTCAAAGAGAGGCTGTTATCCTGTCGGCTCACGTACAGACGTGAACGTACTGCGAGTAAATGCTGTTGCATTCGAGTGAAATGTTTTCGTGCGCCTCTTTTTGGGTCTAAAATACCAAATTACGACATAAATAATGCATAGATAACGAAATTTATTACATTTCATGTGGCATCAGACTTTGTCCATCCGACCATCCGTCCATGCGTCCGTCCATCCGTCCGGCTGTCCATCTGTCCAGAATGGCAAAAGTAACATCGATCCCAGCCATACACCAACTAAAATATTATATACTATATACGTTACATATGAATATGTTTGTCGGCCGATTGCGTCTGCCACTTCCCTGCCCTCATACTCGCCATTGTCCTGCTGCTGATGCTAGTATTGGTGTTACTGCTGCTGCTCCTACTGCTGCTGCTGCTGTTGCCTCAGCGACTAATTTATGGCTCGTGTTAGTTTTCAGATTTGCGCAAAAGTTTATCGAAACCATGTCTGTATGTTTGTCTTCATATGCGCACACATACACACGCACATATTACATATTGTACATGTGTGAGTGTGAGTTTGTACACTGGAACGGATATTGATATTGAGATTTTTACAGAATTTCTCCTCTCCTTCCTTTTTGTGCACTTTTTGCTTTTTAGTTTGACTTAGTTTAAAATTGTATATCGCCTGTAATATTTTAGCATGAAAATATTTAAATCAAGTAAGTGAATTTATACGCAAGTGTGAAAAAAAACAAGAACGTACAAACAAACCAGCGGCCTGGCGCATGGCTGCATACACGGCTGAAGGATGAAGGATACGGAGTTGGGAAAAATGATTTGAAGTAAATGTAAATGAGTAGCCAGCATTAGCCAACTTGGGCTAGCTGATGTTCGCTTGGCCTCAATTGATATTTATTGACTTTAGTTATTCAGTTTGATAGTTTAGGCTTTGCCTTCCTACCCAAGCATTTCGCTGTCGTCACTTTGTAGGCTTATATGCAAATTCAATTTCAAGTGAGCTGCGACATTGGTATTGAAATAATAAGAAATTTCTATACTCTTCCCAACAATAACAATGCACCACATGCTTTTCTGCAGCCAATGCCCGTTCAGCTGCCTAAACTACTAAAAAAGAAAACTTTTAATATTTCATATAGTTTCAGGTCATAGTGAGCGAAACATTCGGTTATGAAGCTTAAATAGCAAATTGCGTTAATAAAAATAAAATACATTGTATGAATTGAACATGGTTACTTAAAAAACATTTTAAAATATAAAAGTAACTTTCATACTTAACCGATAATGCAAAGCGTCGAAGAAAAAGCGTACAAATTTTAAGAACACGAGAATTTCGTCATAGCTGCATTACTAAAAATACATACAATATCGAACAAAACTAAAGCAAGGACTTTGCTATGGTACAGTTTCTGGATAAAATAAAAAAAAATATTTCTGAAATGCGTTTTTCATTATTTCAGTACCACTAATGAAAATTTACAATAAAATATGTATCCTCCCAAAATAATATATCCAATATTATATTAAAAGCAAAACTTTAAATCCTTTACATGCACCTTCCGTATTTTAATTTTGCTTTATCAAATTAAAAATAAAATAATATACCCTTGTAAAATATTGTTTTCTTCTAGTGTTAATATATGTACGTAACAAAATGTAAAAATATTCAAAGGTGGCTTCCAAATTTTTATTGGTCATGTTATCGTGAATTTACTCACAAAACTGAGATTTCCCATGATCTCGTAACTGACGGTGAGCTCTCCAGAGTATATCATGTGTTCATTGTATTTGGTTATGTTTTCATTGGCTTAATCATGTGACATAAATTTTCTACGAGCTCATAGCCACTCTCGTGCTTCTCTACTTCATGGGCTCCTAATAGTTGGTTGGTGCCATAGATACGATTATTAAAATAAAATTTTCGGTGAACTCATAATCCATAATCCATCGTTTTTCATGAGTTCACGATGATTGGATATCTTTTCATGAATATAGTTTTTTAGTTCTTTGGGGCTGTTGTTCAAGTATTACGTAGGCAGATGTATTACAATTATTCTTCGTTTAAAATATCCACATTGCTTACTTTCGTTATTATCTCATTAAATTGTGTGCAATAAAACATAATTAAAATTTAAATATATTTACATTCATTAAAGAATACTTCTATCTAAAATTTATATGCAAATATAATTTATATCCGCATATAAATTTATACTTTATTTTCAACAAAATTTTATTGAGAAGCACAACAAACTGATTCAAATTAAAAATACAAAAATGTATCGTATTCTCGTAAAAACTTGGTTTTGAATAAAAATTAATTTTTATGGGAAAGAAAATATTTTAACAACAAAAAAGGGAATTCGCACACATTAGTCATGATGATAGAGAGTCACTTGCGTTGCGCTTTAATTATGGCTTGCAACGGTGCTTACAATAAAAATTTCAGAAATTCAACACTTTGTTGATTAGCTTCGTTACACTAATTGAAATTCTTCATTTATCAGCTGTCGCTGATGTGTACATGCACATACAAATCAGCCAAATAGACAATCGAAAAAACGAACAAATGAGTGGGTAAGCGGGCAAAAGGACGAAAGGACGAATGAGTACACAAGCGAACGTTTGAATGGTTGAATAGTCGCACACACAGACGTTTGACGTGCTGTGCTCATTCGTACATTTGTTCATCTGTTTGTTTGTTTCTTTGTTTGTTTTGTCTATTGGTTTGTTGATTTATCTCGATTTTTTGTGCCATTTCCTGTTTGGTTTTACTTTGTTGTACTTCATTTCACTTCCTGTGCAGTTAAAACAATAACAACAACACGCCAATCGCATGTATAAAGATAAAACCCGAAAAAGGAAAACAAAATCAAAATCGAAAATAAAACCAGCTAACGAAGCAACTCAATGCATCAGCTACGAAATGCCGGCATGCAATATTCAATTGGCATCGAATATTTGAACAGTACACAGTCAAGCCAGCCAGGCAAACAGCCTTGACTCATTGCTCTATCCGCCGCCTGTGACTGTCTGCTGCCTGCTGCCCTTTAGCTCCTCTCCTCTGCGAATCAAATGAATTTTCTGAACTTGCAATTTTCTAAATGAGTCAGGCACATCGGCAATAGTTGCTGCATTTTTAAGTGCTTAGCATTTGATCGCTTGAATCTCAATCTTCGTTGTCTTTAAGGCTGGCGATTTTGACGCCAGACAAGTGCTTCCTGTGCTCAAGTCCACTTTGTAGTTCGGTCCGCAGCCAACAACAACAAGAAGAACAACAAGAAGAGCAAGCAAAAGCAACACAAATTGTCAGCATTAATAAACATAAAATGCCAACACGTACTTGCCATGGACTTTGAGAACTCAAAAAGCACAAAACTTAAATGAATTGTGGACGAACTACAGCAAGAACAATAATGTCCAAAGGTCATCTACTTAATAAAAGGCCACAAATTAAACGCGTGGACTTGAATGCTGTGCTACGATGGCTGGGCTAAATGGCCAAATGGCCGAATACCCGACGCCTGTCAACCCATGTCAGTCAAAATTTGTGAAACTCTAATCCAGTTGGTACAATGTTGCGCAGCACTTTATGTCTATGTGTGTGTGTGTGTGCGTTCATTAAACAATGGACTAAAGCACGAAAATACACACACTCACACACACACACACGTAGACAAAGGCATAGCCTAGGTTTGGATACACTTTACGCATGTGCCCACAGAACAAAAAACAGAGAAACAAAAACACAAAACACTTTGCCTTTAATCAGTGAATTCGTACACGGGGCCGGAGTAGTTAGCAAAACGGAAACAGGCGGCGCACCAAAATGCAAAATTTCATTTCCGGTTTATGTCGTATACAGTGCAACAACAACAACAACAATAACAACAACATTAGAAACAAGAACAAAACCAAAGATGGATTTTCAGTTACGGCGATTTAGAGATAAATAGAGCAAGTGAGATATAAGGCTATGATGTGTGTGTGTGTGTGCACGGCCGCGAGCGTGAGTGTAGGCGTGAGTGTCGGCGTGAGCACGAAAGAGCGCGAGTGCTGACTGCATTAGCCGCGTGTATTGTTTCTGTCCATATGGAAAGACCAACAATAATAAAAAGCAAATCTTAATGGAAAAAAAATCATTGCAAACAAAAATGAGGGCAAGCCATAAACTCATTCAACCATCAATCAATCAAAGCGCTCATCAGTATTGTTGTTGTTGTTGGTGGGGCACACTTTTTTTCGTTTTTTTTTTTTCTTTTCTTTTAAGCTTTCACAATCCCCCAAACATCCTTTACCCAAGCCATCCCCTCGCATCCCGGCGCATTAACAATGGCACATCATGATCGTCATCGTCATCATCAGCATCATCAACTCAGCTCCGTAGCATAAATCCCCGCCTGCTCGCAAAAGTTTCAACGCCGTGGCACACAGTTTAATAAAATATTTATAAATTCTTTGAACGTAGCGTGGGCCAAGCGAAGGTCAGGCGCGCTGAGCCCTGGGTCGCTGTTTGCAAATGCTGGGCAATGCACAACACGGCTTAGCTTGGTTAACTCTGGCAGAAAAATGGCAACAACACCTACAACAACAAACACAACAACAACACCAACAACAACAGCAGCAATAGTCGCCACAACAGCATCGTAATTCAGTTTGTTCGTCTATTTTTAATATGCAACCACAGCGGCGTTAAAAATATATATAAAACTCGTTAAAAATAAAAAAACACAAATAAAACAAAAAAGGTATTCTATGTCGGTTTTAAATTATGGCTAAGAGTAAAAGTGTGCTGTGCTGAAAGTGGCCGGGCGTGTTGGTTTTTATGACTAACCGCACACTAATGACTCATCTGACGGAGTTCATTAAGTCGCTTTGTAATTCACCTAATGCTAAACATATAAATATTTTTTTTTAATTAACTAGCTGCCTGTATATAAACTTATTTTTTAATTAAGCAAATTATATTGACTATTAACTGCATGTCCAATTGGCACAGAGCCATTACACAATAGTAAATCGCATTTTTGTCTTGAAAACTTGGCAGAAAATGCATCAGTTTGGCATTCAACATCCTGTAGTCTGCCTGCGACAACTAATTTTTAAGGAGTAAGTGCCTACAACATTTCACCAATAGCATTATGTAAGAAATTTTAAGCATTCTTTCAGCAAATAGATATTTTTGAGTTGAGCCGCAGAAGTAGGCAAGGACTCATTGCCAGTAAGGCCTCTAAGGCCGGAAATATTTTTCAAGCCGAAGAAAGTCCCTTTTTTGTAAAAATAATCTTTCGAAGTCAATGCAAAGCAGGAGATGCCATCAATTTACTTCATGCACAATATAAATAACTGCTTAGGGATTCGCATTTTCCCTTTAGAGCAGTTCACTTTAAGGGGTAATGGGCATTTTTCTAAACTTAGTTTGATTTAGATTTGATATTAAACTTAAATGCAATACAGACAAGAAGAAAAGAAAATTAAAGCAACGCAACGCAAATAACCCATCTAACCTAGATTTGATACAACAACCTAATATTCGAAGCCACCTTCAACCTAACTCAATGTCTGTCTTGAATCCCATACTCCCCAAGCAACAATTTAAACATTCAACACAGTAATGATATTTCGTTATTTTTGTTCTTTTCCTTTTATTTTCATCACTCGCCGCATTTTTACGTTCTTTGTCCTTTTTTGCTTCACTTTATTTTATTATTTTTACACCTTTGCTGCTGACATCGACACTGATACCTGGCAGCGGCAACGGCAAAGGCAAAGGCAACGGCAACGGCACCGCCAGCGCCATTAACGCGCACACGTAGTTCAGCAAGCGACCAGTGCGACGGCAGCTGCACGCCCGTTAAAGCGCAATAATAACGTAGCATCATCATCATCGTTTGCTCATTTTAGTTTAGTCTGTATGGCATATCAGCAGCAAAGACGTCAACGGCACGAGAGCTGACACGGCAACAGCAAAGGCTGCATCAGCAATCGACGACGGCGTTGTCGTCATAAACAGCAGCAGAGCATCACTACAACAACATCAACGAGTACAACAATAATAGCACTTATTTTCACCTTTGCACTACACCCACACCGCACCGCACCACACCACATCACACCATATCACACCATCGCTAGAGCAGGGCACACCTGCAGTAATGTAATGTGTCTCTGTGTGTGGCATAAATTAATAAAAATTTCATGTGCCAAATAATTACAATTAACATGAGTTCTTAATTAAGCGCACACCGCAACGGCAACATCGATGCCGACATCAACAATGCCCCCACCAAGCCACACCACACGGCGGCATGCAAGCCTGACTTACACTTCGCCGCCTAACACGGCAAAAAAAAAACAGAAGCCACGTTGACAACTTCAGCGAGTGCAAAAGTACATAAGCACACGTGCATAGTGCATATGCCTTGATAGACGATAGTAGATAAGCACACATGCACACATATACACATACAAAGATACAGTCTAAGCACCCTGTACGCCACTGCACAGCACCTGATATAGGCAACACTATGCCGGTCTCATTCCCGACTACTGCAAGCGGGTATGGAATGGGCAGGCGAGCAGGTAACGACCCAACTATGCACGCTGCAGTCACGACGTTTATTAATGTATGAGCAGCCATCATTTGCTGTTTTCTGTTGTTGCTGTTGTTGTTGTTGGCGTTATTGCTGAAGTTGTTGTTGGTTGTCGGCTCGTAGGCTCAGTCGTTTGCTTTTTCACTCGTTCCATGCCGCCGTTCCCTGCTTTGCACTGCGCCGCATTCCGCTGTGCTCGCACACTCGGCTGCGTTCGTTGCGGTTCGTTAATTCAATGCGAATATTGAGCTTGAGCATTTGCTTCTATCGCATAGCACGGCACGACTTAATGGGAAGTGCGGTATGGAGTGTTTTATTTTGCCACTGTCGTTTTGTGTCTCATTTTCATTATATGTACTATATAGTATATAGATATTTATTTTATTTTTTGTTTTATTTATTTATTTATTTTTTTCTTTTTGCAAATTAAGTGTCGATATTTTATGTGCTCTTCTTTTAATTAAAAATGTCAAAGGTTAACGAATGTGGGACTGGGTTGGTAACCTTTCTTGCTTGTGCGTCAATTTTGTTTCAGTTATTGTTGTCCTTTTTTCTCAATACTTTGGTTTTATTTTATTTTTATTTTTTTTGTTTTTTTGTTAAAGCTTTGCCTGTTTTGGGAATTGAAATATGTTTGCATACATATACATAGAAACATATTCATGCCTACATACATATTGTACACGTATACACAGTAAGGTAAAAAAAGAAAAACGTTGCACTTTAGTTCATTATTGCCGTAGCCGTTCATGCTGTTGTCGATCTTTTTTTCATCGTTGTTGTTCTTGTAGTTGTTGTAGCGCTTGTGATGTAGTTGCTGTTGGCACTGTGCATGAAGTAATGACACTTTTTTTCTGCATGATTTATTGCGTGGGCTCGTGACACTCCTGGGACAGATTTGCAAAAAAATTTTGTTTTTTTCCTTCCCATATTTTTTCGCAAGTTTTTTCCTTGTTTTTCTTTTTTAATTTTTTTTACGTAGCCGCGCTGCATACGGGCACTGAGTGCTACTGGCTTAATGGCACCATATGTCAACTAATCAAACTGAAAAAGCAAGTAGTACGTCTACAAATGCCATAGACAACTGATGCAAAAGGTCAGGCAAGCTGTTGTTACCTTTCTGCCCGATGTCAATAGGAGTGAATCATTCGACATAGTGGGAAAGCGGTGTGCGAGAAAAATGTCATATGCCATTGATGATGCAAAGTGTCGCAAGTTGTTAATTAAGTAATCATTCCCTCCTTTAGATTTTTGAACATTAACCAAAAATAAAGACAACTCTGACAGAGATTAATCTTCGCAACATTAAGCTGTGCTAATCGTTTAAATGCGGGAACTTATGTAAATTTGCAAAAAAGCGACATCTCTGCAGCTATAATAAAGATATTTTTGTTTTTTTTTTTTTTTTTGCCATTTCGATTAAAATATGATTTCCGTCAATTGCTCAAATGGAATTTGGGTTATCACCTTTCGAGACCAATACTCTTACAAGTGGAAGATGCGTCGAATCATGGTACATTTGCACCAAGCGCAAAGTTAAAGCAATTTAAAGCTTAATTTTGATTTTATATTGAGTACCAACAGATAAATTGTTCAATATTGTAATATCTATTGAAAATTGAATGCACATATGAGAAACTTACAAATAAATCAGAAAACGGTTTATATGTATTTAAATAATATAAACACAAATGATGTACATACATATAAAAAATAATTATAATAATTATAATGCTAAATGCGATATAGTTTTATTATAATGCTAATATGTGAAATAGAATCAATAAAAAAAGCAAACAAAGAAATCTTTGACAACTTAATGGAAATACAAATATTAATATTCAACAATAATAATAATAATTCGCTAGAACAAATCAAAAATAATTGAAAAGTGACATATTCAACAACGATTCGACGAAATGGTTTAAGAACTAAAATCGATTAACACCAAAACAGGCAGCGGATTACAAATTTTACAGTTGTACAGTACAGTACAGTACAGTACAGACTAAATTTATTCTCAGCGGATTAGTATGGTCAGGCAAACAGAAACTTATTTTCCTTCTTCTTTTTCCATAATTAAAATTATGACTCTAGCTAAATTACTAATGCTAAGGAGAGAACAGCTTTTCTTGTTACACTTCTTTCTCTATTTTATCGGTATCTAAAGAAAATCATGTCTTAAATCTACCAATGTATTCTGTATATTCGTCATTAAATATTTAGAAACATAAGCGTAACTCTGCATTTAAGAATGAAAAGTAAAAGCAAGGACATTATGAGCTGCACATATCAACCATTTATGAGTAATCACTGCAAATAAATATTTAAATTAGCAAACTGTACTTGAAGTGTGGTATTCATATAAATCTGCATCGTATGTGTGCCAACGTATCCTACCAATCGAGTTACATATCTGTGGCATTCAGATTTGTCTTAAACAACGCAAATCAGTCAGGCATAAGCTAGGTAATATTAGCAAATGCAACCCAAATAGTTTTCAAAGTGTTTTGACATTTGTGGCTTCGATTGAAATGCCAAAGTTCATAATCGAATTGTTGTTATAATCCATATCTCAATCAAATGAATTCATTTGCATGCTTAATGCATTTAAATGTCAGACTCATACACATGCGAGTGCACACGATGCCAAGCAATGCATTGCCTTGTAAATACTGCACACATATGAATGTGCCCATGGCATAGGAATGCAAATACACAATATACAAATATGTTAGAATATGCTTTGGCCTTATATACGTTGATGTATATATATATATATATATGCAGAGTACATGCTTGTATACAAACTAATGCACATATCAATGCAAGCCATCGTTAACGAAGTATACACAGCTCAAGTACATAAAACCCCAGTCAATCAAACCAATGCACTTTAATGCAGCAGCATATGGCCAAAGTGCAGGCAAGCATTGATGCTTAAGCGTATGCGTGCTGGTGCATACGAACTTACAAGCTTGGACCTGTCACTCGGCTGCACTCGCACACTCGGTCAGTCATAGAACGTATTCAACAACAACTGAGTAAAGTAAAGCGAAAACTGTGACAGCGCCGATGACCAAGCGAAAGGACAACATCGTCACACAGTCAGCCAGCTACTCGGACAGTCACTCACTTACTCAACGGCCTCAGTCGGCCGCTAAGAAAAAATGAAAAACGGCAGCGACGCACACCCGGCGTGCTGACGGCTTCAAGCGTTTTAAATTAGAGAAAAATGTGGCAGAGGCGTTGATAGCAGCAAACACTGAAAGCGAAAACGAACAAAACCAAAAACAAAAAAATGGGAAACGAGTATATAAAATATAAAGCCAACTGAAATGTTGACCAGGAGAAGGACACAACTGCCGACCGAGAAGAAAAACTAAGGCCCACAAAGCGGCGCATATGTATCTTTGGTACACCAAACGCATCCTGCTTGACTGTCAAAACGGACACACACACACACACACACACACACACAAACACAAACTCACAGACTCACATGCATGCATGCACACACGGCACGAAAGCGACAAGCAAACAAAAGGGGCGCCCAGGCAAATGGCTGGATAGATTGATGGCTGGATAGATGTATGAATGGTGCGGAGCGAAAGAATAGTCGGACGGATGAATGACTGGATAGCTGGCTGGATGGATGTGCATGTGAGCGTCGCTGTGGATGTGGATGTGGATGTAGATGTGAATGTGAATGTGAATGTTTGTGCATGACTAAAAGGATGAAAGAATACTTGACTGACTGACTGAGTGACTGACTATTGCTGGGTTGTTCGGTTGTACGGTTGCTCGGTTGCTCGATTATGCGTCCTTTCGTTGGCTGCTTGACTGGTTGAGAAGTGTATTGTGAAATGAAGTGAAAGCAATCTAGCTGAGCACAAAAGCAATGTGAGTGGGTTAGTGTGTGAGTGAGCGAGTGTGTGAGCGAAGTAAAGGAAAACAAGTGAAGAGTTGGCAAGGCACTGCGGCCAACTGACTGACTTAAATGTGTAAACAAATGTCAAACTGACAAACTTATGCACATACCCGCACACGTTCGCACACAGGACGACACCTTTAAGCGTTTCCTGACGTTACACGCGTGTCAGACATTTTAATAACTGGCAACAAGCGAATGAAGTGCCAGGCCAGTAGTGCCAGTGAGTGATGATTGCAAATAGCTCCAAAGCAGACGACTTAAATGCAAACCAAATCAGAACCGCTCCAAGACTGCTCCATCCTATGTAAAACCTGTACATTTCGCAAAATACTTACGAAATATATGCCATCGCAATGCCAGAAGAAGCTAAGACGCACTTTGCATCCCTAATTGTTGAATTACGTAAAATTTTGGCAACGAGCTTAAAATGTTTTAACATGATTGTGTCTTCATATCAGATGTCAGTTTAACTGTAAGCAATACCGCAAATCACATTTAGCCGTGCCGTTCTCAAATTTCAAAGTGACTGCCACTTAAGCGAAAGCCGTCATGTGTGTGTGTGCTTATTTCGGCTGAGGCATAGCGCCAAATTGTCTTCAAACAGCCAACAAAAGAAAATAGAATAAAAATAATAAAAGAAAATTAAGATAAATATTAATAAAAATGGGCGTGCGTGTTATCATATGCGCAAATATAGAAACCACCGATAAAAGCTGCTGCATGAAAGCCAAATGGAAACACGTATACGCAGCGCACAGTGGTAACACTTGCCTCAAAACGGCTCAAGATTTTCACTTTGCCATAGACGTGCCAGTTGCTGCTAAAATGACACACGGTTAGCCGCAGTATGCCACAATATTGTGTGTGTTTTTATAATAAAAAATTTCAACAACAACATTAATAATAATAATAACAACAAAACAGTATTTGCAAGCCTTAATCCATAACAAAACAAATCAAATGACAACAACAATAGCAACAGCAACAATAGCAACTTTAATAACAAAGGCCTTTGCCATGTTTGGGCAAGGTGAGCCTGTGCGTGCAGTTATCGTGACGTCATAACTAGAACAGCATCATAAACGAAAAAACAAAAATAAAACAAAAATGAAAGCAACTGAAGCATAAGCCAGAGCATAATATCAAGAGCGGAAGGCAGCATACACACTCGCGTACTCTCGCTCTCTCTCTCTCTCTGTCTCTGCCAGCCTAACTGCCTTATGCGCTCTTCAGCATCGTCTGCTGCTTGCAGCCATACGCACTCTTGTGCAGGTGCGTACATATGCCGGTCGGCTGCAGACGATATCATTTTAACAAAAGTCCAAAATTGATTATCATGAGCACAAACACACTCTCGCACGCACACTCGCACACACACATGCATAGTATCGCACGCGTATACACAGCCGAAGCCACTCAACTTACTTTAGCGCCTGCAACTTGATTTGAAAAGTCAAAAGATGCTCACTGCCGCTCTTGATGCTGCCTGTCATACACACACACACACATACATACATACATACATATGCTCTTATGACATTTTCAAATGACTCGAGTGTTGTATGTTATTTACATATGGCATATATATGTATACTCATATATTTACAGTTACTTTTTAATAGTAATAATGCTTATGTATGAGTTTAGTTTATATTGTTCAGTGTATACATACATACATACATATATACATATATTTATATGCATATAAGTTTCATATACACTTTTGATTTTTTATTTGATTTATTAATGAGAATTTATGGCGACACTCCCTTTGTCATAAACTAAGACAAAAACGTGCTGCACTCACACCCGAGCACCCACACTTACACATGCACACGCGCAATCACATTCACACACACACACACACACACAGCAGCGTAACTGTGTTCTGTGTATATGCAAGAGTTATTCCCACCAAAAGCCCGACTGCTTATGCTTTGCTAAATTTCCTATACTTTGAGTGACGCATATAAATTTCAGACATTTATGGCGTTGTTCCTTGGATTCGTTAGTTCGTGCTGTCGTAGATGGATACTTGGATACTCGTACTGTGAGCTCTCGCATGTGCTATCTGGTAATGTGCTTCAAAAGTACTTTGTCTGCTTTTCTGTGTTCTTAACTTGCTTGCTGCCGACGTTGCCATTGTGGCTGCTATGGTTTGGCTTGAGTTCTTTTTTTTTTTTTGTCTTTTTTGTTTTTTTTTTTTTCATTTTGCCTTTTTTTAATTAAGTTAAGTTCATTGCGGCGTTTTTCGCATACAAAGCATTTAGCATTCATATATGGCATTGCAGATAAGACTGACTGCTAATTGCTTTATGAAGTTTCCTCTGCTCACATATTCGTCTGTGAGTTTTCTATTTTCAATTATCTCTTGATTGTGCTTAGTTAAGACAAACTGACGAGGCAGGAAGAGCTGAACTTTTTTGTGCAAAAGTTCTCTTACTTAATTAAACTTTGAAAAATTATTTGACATTTTAAATGTACGTTAATGTACTAATGTGGAAGCACATACACATGTGCACATATTTCTTTCTGACAGAGTTTCCATTTCCGGTTAAGTCGACATGGGACATCTCGCGTGATATGCCTCAAGCTGTTGGCTGTGAGAGATTTTGACTTGAATACACGATTCTCGGTATATTTGAGAGAATGCAAAATGCTACAAAAGATTTCACTGGCATATAGCCATGTCCTTATACAGTTACGAGGTAAAAATGAAAAAAAAAATAAATCTAATAACTTTATTTGCAATATTTTACTCAATGTAAATAGAAGATATTTTAAAAAAAATGGATATAAAAAGCTAAAACTGATAATTGAAATAGCTAATGGACGTCACTTAGCGTATTTATGACTTTTTTTGACAGACTTCAGAACACATGTTAAATGTGCTTTCAGCTAAAGCCATGTAGAAGTAGTTTTGTGCTTAACATATTATGTAGATGGCACACCTACAAGAAGTAAGCAAACCCTGCTCAACTGTAGACAGTTGAACTTGGAAACATCACACCTCTGCCACAATCAGCATAGGAGAGGCATCTCTTGGCACTTGTTAGGGCGACACCTGCACTAATAGAATGCCACAAAAAAGCACGCAAAACGACACAGCAATTCATTAAAACTGTCAACCCAATAAGTAAGCAAAGCAAAGGCAAACAACAGCAGCAACAACAACAACAACAACGTCGTTAACAAAAACAAGACGAAGTGAAAGAAGAAGAAGAACATAAAGAACGCCCCATCAATCAAATTAAAATCAAAGTTCAAACAAATCAAAATGTCAATGACGCAGCTGAAATGAATTTGTTTGCAATCGCATTAGCGAAATGAAACCGCAACAAACTATGCCATGTTAACAACAACAACAACAACAGCAACAACAACAACAGCGTCTGCCTGATTACTTTCCATAGCTTCACTAATTATACGTTGTGATATGCATTTTTTTTCACTTCGTTTTTTGGACATTTTTTGTTTGTGTCTTTTCTTCTCTTTGTTTGTTTTCTATGGTTTTGCGAGATGGTGCGATTTTCACGCTTTGACAAAAATCCATTATGCTAATTTGCACAGCTTTTAAGCATCAAACGCAAATATTTTGTTTAGACCACGAACGGAAAGCCAAATTCGCGCGTGAAAACAAAAAAATGTTGCGGTCGAAGTTAGCATAAAGTAAAAGCTGCAACAACAACAACAACGACGACGACTACGCATAAAGAAAACAAGAGAAGCCAAACGCAAAGAAAATTGTATAAAAATGTGCAAAAAAAAAAAAAAAAAAAAAAATGTAAATAAGAAAACCACAAAAAGAAGAAGGCAGAATGTTAAGAAAGGTAGAAAAGAAAACAAAGCAAGCAAAGTGCGAGTAAAAATAAAAGAAAAGGTCACGCACTGAAAGCCAAGCAGCATAAAACATGAATATGGTAGCAGACAAATCCACCGACAATAACAAAAATAACAACAACAAGAACCGCTACAACAATAACAACAGCAACAACAATGCATACATGAGCATGCAGCCATGTTCATATAATAACACTAAAAATAAAAATGCCAACCACAATAATAATAATAAGAACAGCACCAACATCAACAACAACAGCAACAACAATGCACACATGAGAGTATAACACGAAGCGGATCTACGCCTCAGCCCCTGACAAATGTATTTAACCTCAGATTAAGCGCAAAACATACGCAATATTCTCGAACTAACATAACGCACTTGGGATAGGGGTGAAGGCGAAGGTGGGGCTTTGCAGGAATAAAGCATTAAATGTTGCAACAAAAATTGAGTTGAGTGCGTAGCCATGCTTGCTTAAGGTGTACGTAGGCAAATAAACAACAACAACAACAACATAAAGAAGAACAACAACATACACGAAACAAAGCAAACGACGTAGATGGCGTCGCATACGCAACGCAGAAGATTGAAATCTACAAAGCAAACACAAAATGGTTAATCAGTTACATTTGTTGTTATTGTTGTTGCTGTAGTTGGGTGTAAAGTTTTTCAGGCATCCGACTACAAGAGACAAAAACGCTCTGCACCGAACCAAAAACAACAAAGAGATGTGAAGCAGGCGAGAGCATCAAAGAGACAAATTATCTGCGTATAGCTGCTGAGGCTGCTGCTGCAGTTGCTCTTAAATTTTCAGCTTTGCAGAAATCAATAACCATAGTGCAGAACACACAGAGCACAGAGAACTTGACTGAACGTAATCGAAACAGGAGCGAAACGAAATGAAACGAAACGAACAAAGCAAAAAAGGAGCAGCACCAAGAGCAGCTGGCAGCAGCATCACTTCTAACCAACAGCAACAGCAGCAGCCACGCAGACTTCGTAAGTTAGGAGACAAGCAGGTGTTGTTGTTATTGTTGTGGTTGTTGTGTTTGCTCTTGTACTGGGGTCAGATGCCACCGTTTGAGCTCTCCATTTTCGGAAATTCCCGGGTAAACGCAAGCGCGCTACCTCAACTCAACTCAACTCGACTCGACTGAACAGAACAGAATTGAACGAATACGATGTCAGCTGCCAGATTGCCAACACCAAAGCAAGCCTGGCTGCCTGACTGCCTGTCTGCCTGCTAGTCAACTCGACTCAACTCAACTCAACTTGACTCGACGCGACTCAATGTGCAAAAGCATTAATAAGTGCGAATGCCACTGATCTGTGTTACTCGGTGTTGTTGCTTCGGCTTCGGCTTCAGCTTCAGCTTCAGCTGGATGCCTCCCTGGCTGCCTGAGTGCCGGACTGGCTGACTGCCATTGTTGTTGTTTTTGTTTGTGAGCGTTTTCACCTACATTTTTCTGGCATGCAATCGCTTTACTTTTTTACTATGTGCCATGTTTTGCACTTTTTGCTACAATTTTCTTCTGCTGTGGGCGCTTTTCACTTGGCACTGGCATCTCTCTTTTTTTAATGTTTTTTTTGTTTTTTTGTGATTTTCTGTTTTCTTGTTTGCTTTCGACTCAACGTTTTTTTTTTTCTTTTAGCATTTTGTTTAAAAATTCATGTGGCTTAAAATTACGCTACTAACAATGGGCATGGGCATGGGCATGTCATGCCAGGGTATGCACAGCCTCTATACCAACAACGGCAACGCCAACAACAACAACAACAGCAAAGGCAGCAACAATAGCCATAGCAGCGGCAGTTGTGGCAAAGTTGAATGTTATTTTTATATCTGCGCATTTCATACGCCCCGTTGTACGTTTTACGGACGTAACTTTTTAACGTTATGTGTTCATTTTTTTACGCAGCAAGTTTCGCAGTCGCTTATATATTGACTTATCACCAAATACACCCGACATTAAATTATCAGCTTTTTTAACTGTTGCCAAAACTGCAGTTTTTAAATCATTTGAAGCATTTTTGGCACTTAAATAAACTGACTTCGATTGCAATTGTGCAGCTAAATTGCATTGCTGAGAGCAAGGACTGTACAAAATTCACATTATGAATCGAATAAGTAGCAGCACAAACTGATCCATATATTGTTCTATCATCCACACTGAAACAAATATTGCGTCTCAACTAAAGGTCACATAAAGGCTTCTTCGATTAACAAAATTAATAATTACGCTTCAAAATGAGCCGCTACAGAACGATTTCCATGGGCAATCTACTTAAAATTAACTTTCTAATGTGGTATGTTGGATAGTAAAATCTTTTAACAGTATATTCATATCTGGCCATATCTGGCAAATTTAGGAATAGAAAGAATTTCAATAGAGATATGGATCTTATGGAATTCATTTTAAAAATGTATATTCCTTAAGAATTTTTAGCCAGCGTTGAAACATAAAAATATGGTGAATCAAGTCGTTCAGAATTTATAACTACAATCCAAGTACCAACGGTTAAAAATTCTTAACAATTTATATATTTATTCATGCGAACTTAATATTTAGAAATTAAGACTTTTTTTTATTATTAGACAACACAAAGCTGCAAAGTTAAAGCGGATTTCAACAAAGGAAATAGTATATTACCATAAGGGCGCCTGCAGCCTTGATACTTCTTGGTATAATTGTGAAAAAGCTGAAGCATTGAGTGAAAATGCTGCTTAAATCGCCTTATCCGGCATAGTCCAATTTTTCGTTAAACATCTTTAGGCTGCAACAGCAGCTCTTAAGAAGACTTATGGCACTTTAAATATTTATAACATTGAATATTTACACGCCGCTTTTAAAAGGGAAATATGAGAAAAAAGGAACTTTAGCGGAAAAATGCTCACAGTGGCAGTGAAACTTGACTAGCATTGTTAAATGTATCGCCGCGCCGGCAGTAAATGACGCTAATGGCTCGTCAAGTGACGCTGCTCGACGCCCTGCAGACACGTTTTGGCTGCTCGCAGCCGTTGCTGATGACTCTGAAGCTGATGCGTTCTTGTCATCATCACATTCTTTTTTTTCTGGTCTTTTCCTCTCAGTTTTGTTTCAGTTTGACTCAATTTCAAAAAAATGTTTATTTTTTTTTTTTTTGCTATCTGTGTTGGTGTTCCACCTCTGTCATGTTGTTGGTTCTTTTGTTATGCAACTTTCTTCATCTGCATGTTTTTCTTTGTTTTTTGTTTTCTAGTTTTAGTTTTTGTTTTCACTTTGGCCTCCATGTCTAAACGTCCAGCCTCGATTGTTGGTGGCTTGTTTTCAGAGTGGATTAAAAATTCAAAAAATAACAAGAACAGAACAACAACAAGACGCGGCCATGCCATCAACAACAAGCAACCGAACAGAATCGACATGAGTACGAGAATGGCGGAATACGAGCAAATGTACACATAAAAAGCGAAAACAAGTTGGCAGCCAGCACCAAAGCACGCTAATAATTTACTAACAGGCAGAAAAACAAGAAACAAAATATGAAAACTAAAAGCGGAAAATATACAAACAACAAAATGAAAAATTAAAAAATAAAAATATATTTAGATACGAAAAGTGAAAGAAACATTTTCACTTCCTACTCTTTTGTGAGCCCAGTGTCCTTTTTTCCATATGCGTTTATTCGCATGCTCGACGCGTACAAAAATTATGTTCAGCTTCTCGTGTTGTTGTTGTTGTTGTTGCTGCTGTTGTGTATGTTGCCTATTGAAAAGCAAAGGACATTTTCTCCAACGCCCGTCTGTATAAGTTGTGCGCGGCTTGTGGTGCATTAAACTGCTAAGCAAAAATGGATTTTTGCGCTTCATTCGTCTATGAACAAAAAAAAAAAATAAACAAAACAAAATAAAAGAAGTAGAAAAAAAAAAAACAGCGGGAACAGCAGAGTTGGACTAAATGTAAGATTTTTTTGTTTTATGTTTTATTGTTGTTGTTATTGTTGCTGCCTCCATTTGTCGCAACATGCATGCATTCATGTGAATGCTGTTTAGTATCCAACAGCAACAGCAACAACAACAACAGCATAATATCAACAACACCAACCAAACAGCACGATTACCCTTACCTTAGTCTATGCCATGCCTGAAACCAATGATCCCGTTGCCTTTGCAATATGACTTTGGCATGTGTTTGCATGTGAGCTTGCCTGTGTTTCATGTGTATGCGTGAGTGTGTCGTGGGTGTCGTTGATGTGTGTGTGTGTGTGTGTGTGTGTCACATTAAAACACTCACAGCAACGTCTACAAGCGCACAGCATACTTTGCCCCTGCCGCAGTCATTCGATTCAGTTGCAAATGGCAAAATGTGGCAACGATTTTTTGTTTTTGTTTCTGTTTCTGTTTTCTTTATGACTTTGTTGTTGCTGGTGACACTACTGCCCCAGTCTGTATAATAATTATGACTGTTGTTGTAGTTGTTGCTGTTCTTGCTACCGCTTTGCACAGCCTTTGTTCAACCCGATGTTAAATTGCGCCCGAAGCCTAGACAATTTTAATGAATTTTCATGCACGACAAAAAAGGGTAAACCAAGTTGCAGAATATAAGTAATGGCAAAATTTTACAATATACGAGAATTTCATGTACTACGTAGTACATACTCGTGTATACTCGTACCCTTACTCCGAGTGAAGAAACAAAACATAACAAAGAGCAAAAAAAATATATACATATAAATAATATTCAAGTGCCCTTATGCCGCTTCTTGTTGTTGCTTTTCATTTTAATTTGTTGTTTTTTTTTCTGTTTATTTTGTTCTGTTCTGTTCAGTTGTGTTGTGTTCGTTTTGTGCGCACCGAGGAGCGCTTAAATGAGTGGTTAATTATGCGCTTAAAATTTCTGACATGCCGCAGTGCAAATTATTTATTTATTTATTTTTAGCGCAACTCATTTTTTATATGGTAGCTGCTGTTAGTTTGCTTTTGTTAAAGATTAATGCTTGGATTTGCCAACCGGACAGGCGAAGAAAAATGTACGATCCTTTGCAATTGGCCAAGTTGCTAAACGGATTTCTCTAAGCCTGACATCATTCAAGTATTTTAGCATTCGCGCACTAATGCCAAAGCCCAAATGAATATTCTAAATAAAATTCATTGACTTCTCAGTTTGGCTTTAAGCAATATTCTGTTTGGCGCGTCATTTAAACGAATTTTTTTTATTTTTTTTTTTTTTGTTATTTTCGTATTTTTAAAGGAATTACATTTCAATGATATTAAGCAAAAAAAAAAAAAAAGTTCAGCATCCTGCTTCCAAATTCATAAGGCCTGGTATGGGTATATAGTATTAATCTGTTCTTATATGAATTTTCTAATACTTGTTATTCGGTTTGCCCTTCATTTTGTTTGTATAGCTCGAATCCTTACTGACTAATGCAATTCAAAAAAACTTTTAAAACTTTGTTAGTACAATAAACTCATTGAACATATGCTCTAGCAGCCAGATGCAAAGAATCCTCCCATTTCCACATCTACTTAGGAAGTTTCTCATTCGCAAAAATGACAATAACTGCATAGTAAATGATTCATTTATTATTTGTTGCTATCTGAAGCATGAGATTTGTCGTGCTTAGACAAATTTCTTCTGCTTCTGATTTGCGACAGTCCATATCAGGGAGCTCTCCAGCACCGCATGACTTTGTCTCTTTCTCCTTCTGTCGCTGTCAAGAGCCTTTACTGGTAACTCACTTTCAGGAAATTCATAAGCTGTCTAGCTTTTTACCTTTCCACATAGCTGTGTCATCGCGGTAATGAATCAGAAATCTGTCGAAGCCTATCAGTTTATGAATCCTAAACCGATCATTGACCCAATGGAACAATTTGTCAGAAGTCACTTGACATATCTACTTAATATGACTGTTAATGAAATGAATTCGAAGAACGGCAACGATGCCGCATCCGTAGCCGCATATTGGTATGCCGCAACATTTCTGAGGCGTTTCTAGCTTTATGAACAACACTTCATTTGGCTACGACTTATGCGGTCAGTAACCTTATGATTAGTCGCATCAGCCTATTTATTTTTTTTTTTTCTAGACTTGAACTTGACTTGGTCTGCTGCTGATCTAAAGTTACTCAAAAGCATCAAATTTGGCTTTCATTCATAAGCATTTGCTTTGTTTTACTAATGACATAAGTTTCAACAACTTTTGTTTTTATTCTCTTCAAGCGTTGCACGGCGTATACGCAATGTCATAAATTACGTATCCGACAGGCGTGCCCACATAATTGACAATTGCTGCTTGAAAAGTTTTTGCCAATGTCCAAAAAGAAACGAAAAAAGCACAAAAACCAAAACAAAAAAAAAAATAGATGAAGAAAAAAGAAATACGAGTACCGAACTAAAAGTATTTATCTTTCTAGGTCAAATTATTAACGATACTTGCGCTCGAGTTGAACAATTTTCGTGAGCTTTTTGCGCGCTGCTGCGTCTATGCCATTTTCGCACTGGTGACCACTCAATTTGGCCTTGGCCAGTGGAACTGCACTAACAACGATACGGCTTTTGCAACAACAACAACAACAACAACATCAGCACAAACGACAACAAAGTGTAATTAATAACTTTGTTGGCATAAGTGACCCAAAGCCAAAATAAAATAAACGAAAATAGCAAAAACATAGCGAACTAGAACTACAGACACGAGTGCAAAACGAAGCGAATAGATTAGAAAAAGAAAAGCAACAAAAAAAATCAAAACAATGGTCGAAAATGTAAAACGTTTGGCTCGCACGCGTGGCATAAAACAGCATCAGCAAAAATACCAAAAATATATGACAATTATTTAAGCTGAAAATATCGACAAACAGGACACTGCCTGTGCGACAGTTGCCTGCGCTGACATCGCCTTTGCCATCGTCGAAGTCGCCGTCGTCGTCGTTGTTGACGTTGTCGTCGATAATACAGATTATGGTGGAAATATGCAAAACACAAAGCGATTCGATATACATGTACATATATTTAGATACAAAGAAAGACCGAAACCATATCTGGCAGGCATGTATCGATGGCAGTTGTTCGTGGCAAAGGCGCTTGGCTAAAGAAAAAATTTGTAGTAAACACAAAACGTACCGCATTCAAATGAGCCACAAACAGCAAAGAGCGTACAAACATACATACATACAAAAAAGGAAAGGACATGCAAAAGTTGGAGCAGACCCCAGAACCAGAATCAGAATCAGAACCAGAAGCAGCAGCAGAAGCGAGCGACAAGCGCAAGAATAACACGAGTGGCAAATTCTTGCCATTAGGCAGCAGTAAAGAGCAGTAAAGAGCAGAAAAGAAGCATAAAACAACAACAACAAAATGAAGAAAAATAAAAAGAAAAAAAGAACAAAAGCAACAACAAAACAAAATAAATGTAAAAGGCATCAAATGATGTTACGTTTCTATTAAGCATGCGAATGATGCGTACAACACTGAATTGCGTATGCGTAGGATGCGATTGCCTTGAGGCTGATGGTGATGAAGCTGATGCTGATGCTGAAGCTGAAGCTGAGGCAAACTGACGTTTGGCATTGCCGCAAAGCCAATGCCAAAGCCGAAGACAAAGTGGAAATCGTGGTAAGGCGCGTGGCAACTTGAGACACCATTGAGAAAAAATTTTACAACCATACGGAATCGTGGCACATGTAAAACCGTTGCAGGAGCATAAGGAACAACACAAATGAGGAACACATAAATAAATAAAACGCAAGCAAATGTGTTACAAATTGTAGCTTGCATGCTAGCAATTTCCTTTCGGTAATTTCGTGCACATATCTTTCGTTTTTCTTCTTATTCTCATTTATTTATTTTTTTTTTTTCTTCTTTTTATTTTTATTTGAAATATTATTTTTCTGAGAATTTAAAGCAAGTCTCATGTCGCGTTGCGAAAATCCATTACAATAAATCTGCTTGAGGCATGTCTTAAAGATTGCCTTTTTAAATATTTTCAAATTAGTCGAAATGACAAATTGCGCTGCTCTGCATGGGTGCCATTAATTTTACCCGAGCACACACACGCGCTCACACACAATGCGCTGGCAGACAGGATATGCGTTATGCTGCCATTTGGTATTTGTTGTGCCGCATTTCATTTTCATATTTTTGCAGTCGCGACAAATGACAACAGCAGACTCAATCAATTCACGCACTCCCACACACATACACACACACACACACACACGCAACCAGGCACAAAAGGACGAACTTACGTAGGCGCATACCTAGCGCATATCAGCGTGTATCTGCGGTAGAATTTCATTTTGGTTTGCTTTTTTTCATACTTTCTCTGTGATTTTACGTATTTCTTTATTTTCGTGGTTTCGTTCTTTTTTTATATTTCTTGTTTGCCTTGTATTGTATATGTGCACAAATATATGATTATTAAAAAAAGCAGCAATGTGCATCCAGTTGTGTTATTCTGTTTGAAAAATTTTTGTTTTTGCTCGAGATCACCTTAGCTGCTAACTAACAAAATGTTGCAACTGAAATGTTGCATGCAGTATATTAATAAGTAACCACTTACATAAGTAGTCATTTCTGCAAACGCCTACTGAAACATTTAATTCAATTATATCCTGGCTCCTATCCATACTACACATATAGGAGAAATTCCGTACTTAATGTTTATTTATTTTTTACTTTATGTTACATGGCTATTTTTGAAATAGATTATATCTTGTTGACGCACACTATAAACATTTGATAATAAATTATAAATACTTTGTATATATCCTTATGACTAATTAGTTAAGCAATTTAGATAAAAGCCAAACCATATCTATCTCTAATATATATCTTTCTGTTGCTTTACATGCATATGAGACTAGATATAAAACGGAATTCCTACTTATCATCAATTAAAACTACATAATCTTTCTTAGCAGAAGCCTTCAAAAGACTTCAAAAAACCGGATACTAACATAACCAGGTTTAGAGGTACGCAAGTGTGCAGCAAGTGTAATCCATACTGTGCATTATGTGTTAAAGTATTCTCTCAAATGCAATCAGCTCCGCTTAATCGTCGATAATTCTTAAATGCTTTTTTAATCTTTTTTTTTTCTTTTCATATTCAGATGAAGTTGCTACAATTTACTCGCAATAAAAATCTGACAGCTTATCTATACGCAAATTCTAAAAATCACCGGCATATATTACAGATTCTTAAAATATTAGTTTTTCAATCCATAACTCAATCAAATGAAATAAGAAAACAATGCAACAATAACAGTTACGCTACTGTTCACAGCATTGTCAAAACTATTTACAAAAGTACTCATTGAGGCAATTATGATATTTACACATGAAGCGACCGAAACAATTGTTTCAATTTTAAAAGTTTAAAGCCAAAAGCTGCCAACGCACACATTTGGCACAAAACTTAACCCACAATGCTGCCATCGAATGTTTATGCAGTGTCCCTCGTTACAATTTTTTGCACTCACTTCATACTTGGCCAGTGTACCGTTTGCTGTGTGCGGTGCGCTGTGTGTTGTGTGTTGTATTGTACGCTCGCTTACACGTATATAGTCGTGCGTTTGTATATACAACTGCTTACATACATATATATACATATGTGTGTATGTGTGTGTGCATGTATTCTGGCGATTTAGCTGATTTATGTTGATTTGTGTGCGAAACTTTGACTACAAGGCACACAATAGAGTTTGTGCTCGTGCCCGGCTGCGCAACGCAGGCCTTGCACACTACACGCCGCATGGCCGCATGGGCACATGGTCGCATACGCGACAATTCGCAACAGCAAGCAGCCGAAAAGCGAGCGGAGATGTTCTCCTACCTACCGACATACATTCTACGTACGTACGTATCTATGTATGGCTGTGTGTGTGTGTGTGTGTGTGCAAGTATGCATGTATGCGTATACATAGAAACGAATGAACGTTCGAACGTATGTTGCGTGCCTGATGCGTACGTGCGTGCGTAAGTTTGTAACCGAAACACTAAATATTTAAGCCTGCACCAACAACAAATGTAAAGCTCGTCGAGCTCGGCGAGCTCGCAAATCGTACTTACACTCGACGCGCTCCGAGCTGTGCTGAGCTGAGCTTCGTGCAACTTCGTTGTCGTAGTCGCTCATTCGGAGCGCTTCGATACGCTCGTTCGTTCGTTGGTCGCACCCTGAATTTGAATTTTCTATACAGCTTCGTGATGTAAGTTTCTGGCACAGTCAGTCGCCTGTTTTCTACTAACTTTATACAAGGCTCCGTGTGTTCTGCGCGTCGAGAAACAAATTTATTTCTAGTACTTTAGTTGGCAAAAATCCAAATAAAAAAATCAAACCAAAAAAAAAAATAAAATAAAATAACATAAAATAAAAACAACAAAATACAAAACGAAACAAAAATAAATAACAAAACAACAACAACAAAACTTAAAAGTATATAAAATAAATAGAATTAATAACGTTTAATCACAAGCAGCCAAGTAAGAGTGTGTGTGTGCATAGCAAAAATAAATCTCGTTTGCTTTGTGCAAATAAGGCGTAGCAAGGATAACGAAAAAAATGGCATAAATTTTTCATTAGTATAGAGAGCTAAAGTAAGAAAGAAAAAACAACAACGATGAAACTGCAAAAACAACGCGACAAATAACGCACAAAAAAACAAAAAATCTGTGAAAAATTCACAAACAAAAAATAAAAATAAACCGAAAAAAAAAATAATAAAATGAAGTTGTGCGTGCAATGTGAAAAGTGTCACTGAGCAAACACACAACGTTGTATGCTACGAAAAAAATTTTCAAAATTGTAAAAACTGCAAAATGCTAATGTTTTAATTATTAATTTCTGTTTAAAGCCACACAATTATAAATTTCACATGCATATATACAATCAAAAGCAATGGCTGGTTCTTTCTTTTAAGAAACTTGAATCAGAGGCACAGCAGTGGCAGTACTTTTTTTTCTGCCTAAAATAAAAAATAAATAAATAAATTGCGAAAAAGAAAAACAAAATGCAAAAGGCGTCTGCTGCTTCTTATTCAATAAAGTCCCAGCTTCAGGCGCGCTCTCTGCCGCTCGTACACAACATAGTGCTCTCTCTCTCTCGCTCTCTTTCCCTCTGTCTTTTTCTTTAACACGCGCAAACACACATATTCACTCTCCGGCGCTCGCTGCCTTCACCCTAAGCGCCTACGTTTAGTATGTATGCGTTTTCATTTGGGCATGTGTCGCCTACTTCGCCCATTTCACCCAATGCTCGCTGTGTGCCATGTCTTAGTTGTTGCCTTACTTTCTTCTCCGCTTGCTTTTTGTTTTTTTTTTTTATTTATTTTTTACTTTTTTTTGCACACAATCAGTCAAGTGCGTTTATTTGTAAGTAAGTCAGTCAGTCGGCAGAAGGCAGCAGGCAGCAGGCAGCATACTCAGCAGTCTTGAGGCAGCTCTATTGCCTTGGCTGCCTTGCTTTCATCTGTACACATGCACGCAGGCACGCACCCACGTAGGACGCAGGCATGCAGGCTCGCTGCTGTGAGGCTTTCTTGCTGTCTTGCCGTTTGCTTGCTTGGCTTTGCCTCCATGCCGAATTCTCCTTTGTCGCTGCTGTCTCACTTTGTACGCTCTTTCTTTGTTTAATTTCTGTGCAAATCGTCAGGGCGTCGTTGATTAGCTTGGCGTTCGCCCGCATATGCTTTTAATTGCCAAAAAAAAAAAGAAAAAAACCAAAAAAAAACTTTCAGCCAGAATATTCGAATCAGTAAAACTTTGCGGTACATACAAAGGCATTGCTAACATCAAGACGGCTGCCAGTCAACCGTTTTTACGTTTTATTACCCTATACTGGAGGGACTGATGCTGCGCAAGGCATGCCACTGTTTCGACTATTTTGGTTGCCGTTTCTGCGGGTTTCGTTTATGTCTCGTTTATTTTATTATATCTTTTTTTTTTCTTTCATTTTTTTTTTTTTTTGGTTTGCGCTCGTGTGTGGTTAATGTCTTAAAGTCTTTACAATGCATTTTTTATGCTAAGCTAATTAAACCAACATTGGAGTAGTAATTAAGTATTTTATATCTCAAATATATATAAAAACGTAAACATTATTGTTTTGAAAAGCATTGGATGACATTGTGCCTACTGAATCGTAGCATACAAACTCATTTGTACAATGTCATTTTTATGTCAATAAAATTGTTCTACTGACAACTGTCTCAGCTTTGCCATGTTAGCAATAATTTAGACTGATTGTCACACCAATCCTGTAATTTAGGGCTGTAAAACGATTGGCTTAACTAAATTAAGACAGAAAAAAATTATGTTGGTTATTGTTTTTATGTACAGTATATTAACAAAAAGTGTTAACCTGCTCGTTAAGTTGGCATTATTTCAAAAAACAAAGCGCATACTTAAAATCCCTGCATAAGACCTACAAAAACCAAAACTCATAAAAATTTCATACATATTAAAATATGCCAAGCGCGCATACAAAAACGCAAACGCAAATGCAAACAAAGCATATGCAAAACACATTAGGAAAAAAAAAAAAACAGTAAAACATAACCAAAAAAGAAAACGCTTTCGAAAAACTTATATGAATGCCAAAGTAGATCGCATAACTCTTGTCTTTTTAATTAATGTCAAACCTCATATCATTGAATGCGAAATATTTTGCGCATTCAAATTACAAAAAATTTTAGATAAAAAACAAAAAAAAACCAAGCACTCGCAAACGACAACAGAATGTAGGCAAAAAACAAAAGAAAATATAAAGCAAAGCGCGGCACAGATTTGCTGACTTTGCGCTATGCCATATTAAAGTTGCGCGCATGTAAGAAGCAAAACACAGAAGCGACAACAACAGCCAAAGAAAGGCACAGTCGCAGGCAAAGGCAAAGACAGACAAAAACACTTGAACTACAAAAGTAAGCAAAACATTGTGACCAATTAACGAGAAATGCGAATGTGTGCTAGGGACAAAAACAAAAAAACACAAAAAACAATAAAAAAGCAATGAAGGCAAACCAAAAACAAAAAAATAAAAAAAACAACAAACACACATGCACACACTTACATAGTAGCAAGGCTGGTAAAGCGTTTATGCTAAGCAGAGTGTAACTGCCGGGAAATCCATTGCAGTTGAGCGAGCGACATTTTTGCTGCAAAGCTAAATTCATAATGAAAATTAAAAAAAAAAAAAAAACACAAACAAAACAAAAAAAAAATTGGCACACAAAGGCAAAGCAAGCGATAAAAACAACAATAAAAAACGTGCATTATTTTTGTTTTCCTTTGACAAAAATCAGAATCAGACAGAACCGAAGTAAACGCCGAAAAGCATGCAGCAAAGGTGTGCTCACATACACAGCATATATATATATAGAGAGAGAGGGAGAGAGAGAGAGAGAGCGCATAGTAGCGAGAGAGCGCCCCTAAGAGAGTTGAGTGCCTGCACAAAAGCTCTTTAGCTGTCGTTACGGTTTTTTTTTTCGTAGCATACCTTAGAGAGGCGAGCGCTTTGATCTGCCTTGACTTGATTGCTGCTGTGCAGCAGTCGGTCGTTTTAGGTGCGCGCTAAAGTTATTTTTGGCATTCGGCTCCTTTTGCAGAAACAGAAACCGAATTGTGCGAGCTCGCAGTCAGGACTTGTACATTGGCGAACAAGTATCCAGCTTGGCATATTGTTGGCGTACGCGCAGCTGAGCAAATGTTATGTGCAAGCGTAACGGACACGAGGGATTTCCAACAATTTAATCAAACAAATACAGCAGCGGGTATGTGTGTTGTATGCTTGTGTTTGTTCGAGTGTTTGGTTGTGTATCTGTTCATGGATAGCGCGCCTATGATACGCGAAGTGCGGCGCGCCCTGATTTCAATGGAGGAATACACACAAGCACGCAGACAGTCGCCCGCGAATCAGCAAGACGAGTGAAAATGCATTAGAAAAATTAAACCATTGTTAGCAAATTTATCTACTCGGAAAAACCAATTAATAATAATAATAACGGGATTTAAAAATTCAAATCAACAAAAATAATTAAAAAAAACGAAATTCACCTGAATAATCATCAACATCTTCATCATCATTACTAATGAAACATTGCAATAAAAGACAAAATCTACTTGCAGTTGCAAAATAAATCAAGTTACAATCAAATTACAAAAGAATCCATCTGGAGAATTCATTAAAACAAATGCAACAATGACGCTCCAAAAGATTTAAATAAATTTTGTGCAACGAGTTTGAATAAAACTTTTAACGATATATTAAAAACGATAATAAAGCGAAGCAAGTGTTATTTTTTATTTTACATTTTTGTTAAAATTGTTTTGGTTGAAAATGTTTGCAAAACAACGCCGCACACATGCAGTTTGTCAGCCGCGTCGCAATCGAAAATCCAGCAACGGCAATCTTGGCAAGCTTTGCACAACAGCAACCGAGAACCCCATCGTCAGCGCAGCAGGAGCAATATCCCTTGCAAGGCGGTGAGATGTGCGCGGTCAAGCACAAAATTGGATGACAATGAAATGAAATGATTGCACCGAGTGCGATGCTGTGCTGAGTACTGAGAACATAAAAAGCGAAGAATTAAACTGCTGTAAATAAACCGAAAAATAAAAATCAAATAAAGAAAACACGACATATATATATAACAAATAACCAAGAGGTCACGGCGTAGGCGACGCAAACAGCCGCAAAATAGAAAAGGAAGCAGCAAGACGCATCGCAAGGTTCGATTTCAAAGCGGCAGGCTTAGTTAAGCAGTAATTAAAAGTAAATAAAGCAAGCAAACAGGAAGAGGATATATAAATATAAATAAATATAACAATTCCAACAACAACTTGGACAAGCAACGCCTACGTGGAATTCATTTGGCACGAGCAGCAAGCAAGAATATCAAGAAAAGTGGCAAGTGGCAAGTGGCAAGAGGCAAAGTATCAGAGTGGTAAAGCACGTAAACAGCACTAAAACTTGTATAAACAGCCGTTACTGCTGTTGTTGTTGCCATTGGCGACAGGAATACCTGCTTGGCTGGTGGCAAGACAAAGACAGCGAGTCACACAAGAAAACAAAAAGCAACGCCAGCATCACGCAACGCATGAGACAACATTACTGGAGCTGTTGGTGCCAGCAAACGGCGTCGACGTTGCCGCTCCTCTGTGTCAGTTATTAGACGAAACATTTTTTTTTTACCTCTTGATGTGGTTAGTACACGGTTGCCCTTGCGAAAACACACATGAAGCGCTAAAGGCGGTGACATAACTAAAAGTTGACGGATACGCCCGCAGAAAGATAAACTGACAGCGAAGAAATTAATTACAAGGCATAAGAAAGCAAAGAAAAAAATCAGCACATTTCACTTCCGCACAAAATTTCAAAATTAAATATCAGTCAGTTATTAGCATAACAACAACAAAAAGCAAGCGTAAAAAGCACTAGCAGCATAAGCAAGGATAAACGAAAACAAAAACTAAAAAAAAAAAGAGAATAAATTAAAAACAAAACAACACAAAGCAACTAACTCGCAACTGACTGACTGAAACCGCTGCCTAAAACAACACCAAAAGAACAAAAAAAGAAAAACCAAAAGCAAAAACAAAAAGCGAAACGAAAAAACCAAAAAATAAATTACGATAAAAATACGCAACTGACTGACGTCTACAAAAACAACAAGCAAACTGCAACAACAATTCGAAAGAGTCAGTAGTAACTTATCTTTCCGAGTAAAAAATTAACGAAAAAAATCGAAAATTTTCCTAGTCTGCATAAGCAAATTCCAAAAATTAAACAAATCATCTGAAAGTAAAGCAAAGAAGAATCTGCTTCAGACCAATTACAAACTTCCAAAAGCATACGCAACATCAGCACAGAACCGCCAACGGGAGGCCGAGGGAGATACAGAGAGAAAGAGCGAGACGGGAGCAAGCACATCTTCGCCACCATGAGTGATTCAATAATTGACAAATTAACAAATCTGCTGCCAAGAGCGCGGCTCATCACCCTCTGGCTGGCATTCAATCTGGCGCTCATCGTACAGGAGCCAACGAAAAGAATCGCAACAGTCAATGCAGCGTAAGTCGACCCAATTATTTTTAAATGTGTTATGTATAACCTACTCGCATACGAATATGTATATATGCATATATTATATTTAATGCCCTTGCATAGCAAGTCGCTCGAACCCAACGTGAGCACGTGTTTGCATGTTTTAGTGCTTCTGAATTTTTAATATGCACATTTTGGCAGCTTTTTTAATTAAATTGTCTTGTATTACGTACACGAGCTCACTCTGCTGTGAGTTGCTGTGGCGCTAACATGGCGTATGATTAATATTTGCAATATTCAGTTTTTATGTACCATTTGCATTATGCTGCTGAAATACACATTTTATTTGATGCGAATTTAGCTAAAAGGTTTTCTGGATTCGCTGAAATAGCCAAAAAAATATATACATATCTAATTATCAACATCATCCACGTTTGCGGCGAAGCGGCAATTGCAAAATGCGATAACCATTTATAAGAGCCACTTCAAGAATTTTCTTCTTACATAATTTCTAATTCAAAAACTAACTGTATAAATAAACCATTAGTCATGATTTCGATCTGAAAACCGATCAAACCGTACTAACAAAACCATTGTGCGTTCGGAGAATGACATTTATTAAAAATTAAGTTTAGCAAAAGGTAATTAGTAGTCTGTAGCGCATTCTCAGTCTTTGCTTCGTAAATCGCACAATAAGTTAGTTTTAATTTCATATTGGCATCAAAGTTGTAAAATATTTAAAAATTATCAACGAAAATCCATCATTTAATGTTAAACTAACCTTTAAATTGAAGATTATTGCTGTTTAGTCAGAGCACATAAAATCAAATTTGATCCAACTGAATGAAACCAAAAACTCCCACAGTTAAACAGACTAAACATTAATATGCTGCATTAAAGCAGTCAGTCAAAAGCAATTATTGTTATTATCATTATGCTTTTTTGTTGTAGTTAAACACGCATCACAAAATGAGTTGCTAAATTCAGCGCATAAAAATGAAGAAAAAATTCCATTGTATTCATCTAAAAATAAACCAAACATGAATAAAGGCTTTGTGCTGTAAACAGAAATTACTTTTCACCAATTTCCGTTTATGAATTTTCAACATGAAAAGCCAAAAAAATAATAAACGCAAAATGGCCGCCTTCGCGCTTCCGCTGGCAGATTTATACCCGAGCATATTGGTGTGAAAATTAATGCATAATAACATAAATAAAATTAAGCGCTATAGCGTCATTTACAAATGGCGTCGTTTGGCATATTTCCCAAAATAATAAAACAACTTTTAATAAACTCAAAACAAAAACAAAACAACACAACATCATGGCGAACATACCAAAAGTTCACTCGCATCCGTACTCCTACCCGCAGCCGCAGCCGCACCCGCAGCCACAGCCGGGCTACACATCGTTCAGTGCGAGGCGTTACGAAAACAATTTCATTTACAAATTAGTGACATTTACAACTATCAATTAGGTTAATAACTTCATAAAGTGGCCAAGTCTGCGGTGGCAACTACACACAGCAGCGCAACTCAGCGCAAAAAACACACAATGCAGAAGCACACTCACGACCAAAAAAACAAAAAAAAAAAAAAAAAAAAAACGAATGCTTAATTCTAAATTATAATAATAAATTTTGTTATGCTGACACCTTGCTGCATGCGCTTACTCACTCGAACACACGTTCGCTGTCGCGCCTACCGATGCGCCATCCCTTTTGGGCAGCCGTTCCCCGTGGACTCATAATTTATGGACAATTCTGCATAACACTATTCAAAGCCTTTTGTTACTCTGTTACTATTGCGCAGCTGAGTTACATTGCCATTGTTGTCGTTGATATTTTTATTAGCGCAACTTTAGTAATTTTACAAAATTTTGTAAAACAAATTATGTCAAAAATGTTTTATATACATTTCCTTTTACAATTACCAATGCAAAACAACCAGAAACCAGCCACCAGCCACCAGTAAGCAACTCCAACAACTCCAAAAAGTTAATGAAATTGAACTCCACTGTGCTGTGCTGTGCCATACTGTGCTGGTGTGACACAATGCTAATTAGCCATAATAACATGTCAAGTGTACAACTTAGTCAACGTAGCCGCACAGTAGATTTTTCATTTTTTTTTAGGTTTTAATTATTTATTTTTTTTTTTCTATTTTTTGTATTTCCCTTCTGTTTTTTTTTTTTTTGTTTTTACTCGTGACAAAGTGTAGACAATTTGTTAGCGCCACCTTTCTTTGTTATTACCCTTGGTCATTTGTTGTGAATTTTATTTACTTGTTTTTTGAATTTTTTGCCTGCAAAATGTCGAGCGAAATGAAATTGTAATGTAATTACATGTTATTTGTTGTACTGTCACACGCCCAACTGTAAAGACAGTTAAGCCATTGAGTCTTTTAACGCCTGACCGCATTATTTTATGCAGCCTTGGGTATGTAAGTCTCTAGTGTTCGAGCTTTAGGCTCGTCTCAGGGGGATAAGTTCAGAGAATGTTACGCTCATTTCTCGACAGTTATCCATTCCAATCTAAAACAACAACCATTTTAAAGCTAATCCAGCTAAACCGTGAGCAATTTGTGACACATTTTCAAAGATCTTTTTTATTTCCAGTATAACTTGAAGAATTTTTAAACCGAATTTCATGCAACTCAAACAGTTATTTACAGATGAACTGCTGTTGACAGGCGCGTCTCAGAGATATCGGCCTTGTTATTTAATTGAAGGCTAAAATATTGTGTCTTTGGCAAATAGTTCCTCGGATTGTCTCATCATATAATTTACTTTTTATTTGGTTATTACAAGTATTAATTGTATTCTTCGGCTATGAAATTAACTTAACTCCTGCTGCTGCTTTATTCAACATTTATGTAATCATTTTAACTGCACTGCAGTAAAGATGATTTAAATACAAAATTCAGATTAAAAGCAACAGTTCTCGCACACCCTTCAATAACATTAACAATACGATAATAGGCTGCAAAAACTTGGGAAAACTGAACGTGTGCCATTAAGCCGCCACAACGTCATTAAAGGTGTAACGATTCGTTAGCAAACCTGTTTGAGAATATCCTAACGAAAAGGGCGCGTCATGCTGCAAACCACGCCCAAAAATTTACCAAATAAATGGCAAAACAAACTCAAAGAATTCGCCAATTCATTAAAGCGATCCAAAAGCGCTTAACAAGCTGTATATATGACCTAATATTGAAAACAAAAACGAAAATCAGAAATTAGTGGCATATACTTCCTGTGCCACGAACGAATAATGAACACCAGCCAGCACACCAGCCAGAACACCAAGCAGCAAACCAAGCCATACACGGCAACGCTCGTTCAAGTCAGTTAGTCACGCGTTGACGCTGACAAAAATATTAATAATACAAATTATACGGTATTAGGCAGACGAGAACAGTACAAAACAAAACGAAACTTCAAAACCATATTAAGAGCAAATACAACTCACAGCGAACGACAAACGATGCCTAGCAGCCGAGCGCCAAGCACCAAGCGACAAAGCGCCAAATGCTAAACGCCAAATGCAAAGCAAAAAGTCGGACAACATGAATTTAGTTATACGTATTTTGTATATATGAATTGAGGTTAGCTCATTAGTAAATATTTAGGCGCAACAAAAGCACAAACAAACATTTGCATAACATGCCAGGCACACAGGCGTCAAACAAAATCAAGAACAAAAAAAAAAAAAACAAAAAAAGAAAACCAGTCCAGAAACAAAAACAACTCAGTAAAGAAGAAACAACACTATAGAAGAACCAAATAAAGGGTACTTGAGTACAAAAATGCACGTTTAGTGGATTACACGATTGCGTGCTATGAACTTTAGACAAGCGCCAGCGACACAGCAACAGTCACACAGCAACAGCCAACAGCCAACTGCGAACTGCGGCAGTATATGCACGAAATGTCGCAAAATAATGCAAAGTCCCCAACTGGCATATGTGTGCCGCAGTGAGTTAAACAAGAAAAACTAACACTAACAATAAAGTCAACAATGCCAAAGAAAACTCATGCCATCTGCGCAATGTTGTACACCATACAATTTTCGTTTCATACACTCGTGTATGGTTTACTGTTGTTTTCCATATTTCTAAAGTAGACTATTTGACTAGAGTTTTTGTTGTGTCATGGGTTTCATGCTTCCTTGTTACGCTTGCGTTACACTACGTTACATGAGTCCCCAGAGGCGTTTGGCAGTGCCGCAAAGTATGCAACACTAAACAAGTAACTTCGTACTTAAGCTACAAAAGCAAGACTAAATCCAAAGCAGCTGCAACAACCAGAGTGCACAATCGTGCATCTCCCAAAAGGTTAAAGGCCACAACAATAACAACAACATGTAGCCAAAATACGACTTGCACCTCGCACAAGTTTCACTTGCTTCAGCTGCGCTTTTATATCCAAACACACACACACATCAGCAAAACGAGCTGAACAGCAGCCACTTGCATTGCCTGCGCCATTGCCTACCTTAACGAACGAAACTGTGCACAGCCGCTCGTTGTGTGTCATCGTCGCTGTTGTGCTCCACTTTCTGCTCAAGTGCCGCCACTTCACTTGGAATTTATTGATAGCAGATAATGCCAAAGTGGCAGCGACAACGACAGCATACACTATATCGTACACACGGCACTCGCTTGCGGTAGGTTGCATTGGGTTGGTCAGGTCAGGCCGCACAAAGCCACCCTTAGCCACCGTTAGCCACCCCTAGCTACCCTTAGCCACCACGTAACGAATCAGTTGAGCCATGCAGTGCACAGCATCACGCCAAGTGCCACATCGCCCCAACGTATGGCAATGGCACAAGCAGCTTCTCTCCTTGCAGTCCGCCGCCTTGTGCCCAAACATGAGTTTCGGTTTGGGTTTCGGTTTGGGTTTGGGTTTGGGCTTGGGTTTGTGTTTGTGTGCCATCGTGCAGCGTCTTCGATGTTTTCGAGTGTCATTGAGCGTAAATTGTTGTTTCTCATTGAGTATGATTGAAAATTGAAGCTGATGCCGATGCTTTCATGTTTTACACAATTCTTCGCTTCTTTGCCAGACACTTGCACTTGTGCGCTTCGTTATTCTTGCGCCTGTGAGCCAATTGCCCTGTCTGCTGCACTATGCGTTCTTACATATTTAATAAAGACATCGCGCACAATTCCTTTTTATTTAATTTGCCTGTCAGACTATTTTTATTAGCATTACCGTGTCAGCTTGTCCATCTAACCCCGACTTTGTCTAACTGTCGAAATGTTCAATGATGGCTAGCGTGCTTCACGTTTAAAGCGATTACCAATTTCTTAATTTTATATGCTACCCTTGTGTTCCTTTGACTTTTTCGAATGTCGGCATTTCTTGTACGAAAATGTCAAGGCTCCAGACTTTTATAGCCCAACACAAGCACACGAAGGCTACAGTGTGGCATAAAGTGTAAGGAACATGTAAATTTTTTCCACACGCGAAGGTGTATTACTTCCATTCAAATTAAATACCGATTAACCATCAATCAAATTAACAACCGTCTTGATAAATCGGAAAAAGATTGAAAAAATTGTTGGTTCGTTTTCTTTAGCAACAAATTCAATCATGAGAATGTAGAACTTAAAATAAATCTCAAATATAAGAATGAATCATATAAGAATTCGTAGATGGCTTTTAAAAACCAAAATCAACCTAGTAGATCGAATGTATAAATAACTGTTGCATACCAAAAGGGGCAATCGATATTTTAAAATAAGTGATTAAATAAAAAAGAAAAATACAACAGTAAACTATAAAATAAAATATATATATTATAATTATAAACAAAATAATTTTTTAAAGTAACTTTACTGTCAGTAAATTTTATCTCCACCTTTGGAAAACGATAAGAAAAAAAAGCTACGTTTAGTAATTTTTAAATAGCAGTAATCATTAAACTTAATGAAAAGTAACACAATCTGCTCATAAATTTGATAAGAGGACTTCGATTATTTGCCGTTTGCCAGCAGATGTGTACATTTGGCACTTTATTAAAAATCGCTTACACATATGTCACACACACACAAACACACACACACTCATGCTCACGCACTCACAGATGGCATGCACAAACGGCAAGCAATCGAATAAATGGCCACAGGCACTTGAACCAACTTATCTTTGGTTTTTATTGTCACAGTGTGACGCGCATTGTGTAAGTGAGCGCAAAGCCACACGGCAGCAAGGACATACAACGATTTAAGATAATATTTTTACTAGTTTCCGACACTTCTTCGCTTCTTTTTTTTCGCTCTCTTTTTTTCTTTTTTTCATACTGAATTATTCAGCAGAAACTATAAGAAACTAAAGTTGGCTACGTACACTCATACTCTGTGCTGCTGCTGCGGCTGTCACTTTGTTTTTGTCGTTTTCGTACATTTTGGTTCTTTTTTATGCGGCCACCAACACTTAACGTGTCACTAAAAACGACAGAAAAACAAAAAAATACGCGCAGATTTCGTTGCGTTTTTATTTTCATTTTGTAAGCTCTGGCTCAAGATTTCGAGTAGTTCTTTTCTTCTGTTTTTTTTCGTGGCGCATCTTGTAGGGCGTTGCCGTGCACAAAGACCAAAAATAAAAACGTCATGGTTGTAGCAAAGCCAAGAAACAGCAGCAGCAAGTCGTTACAGAATCGTCGCCCGCACCCACATCCACACCCATGTCCGCATTCGTGTCCGTGTCCGTATCGGTGTCTGTGTCTGTCGAGCGCACGTTTCTGGGTTATGCCACACATAACTCGAAAAATGGACATTAGCGGTCGCATAGCATTTGGTTTTTGTGCTCAAGGTATTGCCTTCTTTCGTGCACTACATAGCCACATCATTACCATCAACTGTTCGCACGAATCTCATTTATTTGAATTTTCTTCTATTCCTTTTTTTTTTTTTTTCTTTTTTGTGTGTTTATAAATACATAAATGTATGTAAGTGCATGATTTTTCGCTGTTTTTTTTTTTTGTTGCTATTACGTATATTAATATCATCATTATTATTTTTATGACGAGTCGTTTCTAAGACTTTCAGCTGCCACAAAGCAAACATGCAGCAATAATTTTGCATTAATATATGCAAATTTTCAATGCTGAAACTTTTGAAGTTTTAATCAATAAACAAATATTTGCTGCCTTGAGGCTCAAGCATTGAGCGTCAAGTAGTGTGTTGAATGCCAAGCCGTGGCGGAACGTGCCAAGCGGCACATATGAACTATTGACATTTATATACTATGTGCACATGTAGATACTCTGCATAAATTATTCCACGATAGCATAATATTAGTTTCAGTTAACTCGTCGCTGGGGATCAACTCATTTGCATACGAGTATTACGTATACGTACAAGCACGAACAGATACAATTACACACATGCAAGGAGACATGCAGACATGCAGGCATGCCAACATACGAGTACAAGCAAGGCACAACACTATAAACTCAAATTCTCGTGTACATTTGTCCTTCGTGGCAGCGGCAACAACGTACAGAGGTAACTGCAAATGTGCCACAAACAGCAAAAGAAAAATGGCAACAGCTGTGCTCGCTTGCAATGTGCAAAAATCGCAACGTGCACAAAATCAAAACAAAAATAGAAAAAATCAAAAGAAAAATAAAAATAAAAAATTCTTAAATAAAAAGAAAAGAAAAGCAAAGATAGAAATGGTTGGCAAAGAACTGAAGGCAAGAAAAGTAGCGAAAAACATTTCCAAACGTCCTCGTTATGCCAGCGCAAAGTTTAAAAATTTTTTATTGCTTTAGTTTTCGTCTGCCAACCTGCCTGCTGCCTGGTGGTTCGCCTAGTTACTTGCCAATGTAAATGGCACAAGCTGTCAAAACTTATTGACAGCGCCAAGCAAATAAAATTTAATGGCAATGTGAAAAGTGTTAATAAAGTTTTGTGCAAGTGTTTTAGTGTAGCTATGCACAGGACGTTCACACACACACACACACACACACATCATCACAAACACACATACGCGCACACATAAAGAAATACTTACACACCCACACTGAAACTTGTATGCCAGCGATAAGCGAAGAAAACAGCAAATAAATTTAGGAAAAAAAACAACAACCAAATTGTGGCATGAAGGTGTTTGACAAACACTAGCTTTGTGCTTTTATATGAGAAACTTAAGTTTTCCTCGTTTAACGAGCTGCAGATAAGAGGCGAAAAACTGCTTCAAATATGCATGAATAAACAATGAACATTTTCATGTACCTCATTATATACATATATATATATATTATATTATATACGAGTATATATTTATATATATTATCATATAATAGTTGCATGAATGATACTTCAATGCAAGACTTTTAAAGCGATCAACAAAACTTAACCAACTTAGCCAACTTAAATTATGAGACTCGATCCACTACATAAATCACAAAACTTGTTCATGGTTTTATAAAATAAAGAAACCAAGAAGTAAAATCATTTTTCTACAATAAGTCTCAGTTGTAGATATCAACGAAATATTAGATATAATTCTCGCAATAATTCATAAGAAAGAAGGGGGATCTTCTACTACAATTCTCTTAATCAGGATTAAAATATATTAGCTTGTTACGGTTAGACCATTAAAACATTCCATTTAAATTGTTGCTTTCAAACAATCATGATTTAATCTACACCACGGACTCCTAATTATCATCCAAATCAAAATGATAAATATTTAAAACTGTAAAAAGAAACAAAAACTTTTTTTAACTTTTGCAAACTTACATCAACAGAAATTTGTACTCATGCAACCGTAAACCAATCTTAAATAAAGCAACCAAAAGTCAACTCGAATTACAATTAACCTCACAAATAGAAAAAAAGCCAGCGATGCTGCAGCCAAACCAACAACCGAGAAACAATTCACAACCGCAAATCAACGCTTAACACATCGTCAGCGTTTAAGCTTGCCTTTCTGCGGTTACTGTCAACATTTAACTGTTTATTTTTGTTTTGTTGTTATTTCCCTTTGTTGCAACAACAAACACCAGCATAGTTCCCACTAGCATTTCTCTGTGTTTGCAAAAAAAATAAACACAATTTTTATATATATTATTTTTTATATACAAAAACGCCTTTCTAAACAAACACTTAGACGACGTTTGTGTCTCGCAATTATAGGCGCGCAGGCATGAGGCCATACACACCACACACCCAACTCACACATAGGCACTCGTGCACAAGCACACTCGCACACTCGCTCAGTGGGTTAAAGCTCGACGCCGTCGTTGACGTTTGCATACAAGTGTATTTACAAATATAACGCGCATAAGTAACTAAATATTTGAATACACTCAACTCGGCAGAAGTGAATAAGCGTCAGAGCAGGCAAAGCAAAAAAAAAAGTATAACAAGTATACTACAAGCAAGCAAAAGGACTTGAAAAAAAGAACACACACACACACACGACAGACAGGCAGAGGGCAAGCTGAAAGAGAGCAAGAGAGCGGCTACGCGCACACGACTCATTTGCGCAGTGACTGTGGCAGAGGCAGAGCGTCAGCGATGCTTTGCAGCCAGCCATCATATGTACACATGCAAGGCGTCCAAATGATTTTCTTTGCCTGCTTACAGGCGACAAGTGGCCTGATGTCAAAAAAAATCTTAGAAACAAAAAAGGAAATTTTGAAAAATTCTTCTAAATTATTGTTATTTTTTGACACGAAACAAAGTGCAGACAAATTTAGTCAAGTTAACACATCGGTTACCCGCACGAGATTGCACTTGCTGTAAGGTTTTGTTTTTTTTTTTTTTTAATCTTATTTTTTTTTTATTTTTGTCGGCCAACTGTTGTCTGTCATTTGTTTGCTATAAGCACAAATTTTATATTATTGTGATTTTTAAGCTACTTTCTCTGCGCATAGATACATGCACACAAGCGCCATATGCGAGTATTAAAATAACAACAAACGCGCTATAATAGCACAGTTTAGCAGAGAATAGTCGCAAATAAGCAGAAGAGCCTTCACTGCCAGGCACTCGCAATAAACAATAAACAGCGCACGAGAGGCGGTGCAGGCGTGAGTGCGCACTTCATGAACGTTTGTTGTGAGGGTTAGGGAACTGATAGTAAAGCAAAGCACAGCAAAGCAAAGCATGGCATGGTATGGCTCAAACGCCCAAACGTCTGCCTGCCTGCCTGCTTGCCTGCTGGCATGCCTGTGCGATATTGCCGCACCGAACACACGACAACGATGTACTTAACCTGCAACGACTGCTGAGCATGAGATGTGTTCTGTTGTGCCTCGGTTTGTGGGCAAGTGTGCGGGTGTGATCATGAGGATTTTTGTACGCTGTTTGCAGGAAATGCCTAAGTCCTTGTAAAGACTCGACATAGCACAAAATGACAAAAAAAAAAGCACAGAAAAAAACGATAACAAAAAAAAAACGAAAGCAAAAAAAAAAAAAAAAGAAAAACAAAAATTAAAATAGCAAAAACATGCATACGTTGTATCGATATACAGTTATTTCGATATATGTACATATGCATGCATATATGTATGTGTACCTTGCACATGTTCATACATACTTACATATGTGAAACTACACACGTTTGTAGTTTTTATCGTTTAAAACTTTTAACCAAGTTTGTGCTTATTTCTTTACCCCGGCTGCTTTCTTAGGGTGTTCCTTTTATTTTTTATTGCCTTTTTTTCTGCGCTTTTGCTTTGCCAACTGCCTACTTACTTTTCAAGTTTCTGCTGATTGTGTGTTTGTTGCCTTTTGATTAATTTTCGTTTAAGAATGGAAAAGAAAAGCACTCAGCACCGCTTTCGCGGCTGTTCAATAAAAATAAAATGAAATAATGTTAGCTAAACTGGCAGACTGGGCGTATGCAAGATTTTTCTTTATTTTAAGTTTAAGTTTTTTGTTCAAAGTCGTTATCATAACTTACTAAAATCGTTTCTTGTCATTTTACAGCACTGGTGGCGGCAGCATGTTGGGTGACGTAAACATATCTGCTATACTGGACTCGTTTAGCGTTAGCTACGACAAAAGAGTAAGACCCAACTATGGTGGTAAGTAAAATTCTTGGTACAACTACAATCCAATTTAATGCTCGAGCTAATCAAGAACGTATGAGAATGAAACAAACAAAATAAAAATAAGAAGAAGAAAAACCATAACAAGCATAAAAAATTTACGTTTAAAAATAAAATTATTTAACATTTTATTGTAAACGCAGGCAACAATAGTCATATATAATGTCAACTGTTGCTGTTCTAAGTCATATATTGCTGCGTACCAAACGTCAAGTCCTTAAACTGTCCACTTAAATTGCTATTGAATTTGTATTTTCATTCCGTTTTTATTTTGATTTTGCCTCAACTAAAACGCATCTAAAACGAATTATGCGTATTTTTTAGGACCCCCTGTCGAAGTCGGCGTCACCATGTATGTGCTATCGATCAGCTCGCTGTCTGAAGTGAAAATGGTACAAATTTTATGACCTTGTACCTAATTAATAGTTTTAACATGTTTTTTACAAATTATTCAAATCTTGGTTTGATTTTTTTTTTCTTTAACATTTTCCGTTCATTTGGTAACCAAAATAGTTTTTACCTCAGCTACACAAATTTCAAAAAAATTTTACTTTACTTTTATCAGCCTCTTACTGCCTTTTTAAATATTAAAAGTATATTTCGTTCTTAAAATAAATTCTATTTTGCCTACACGTTCTATTATATAGTTGACTAAATTTCTTTATTTTAATGGTTTGATTTGAGTAAATTTGTAATTAGCGTTTAAACCGTTTTTGAATTGAACTCCGTGGTTATGTGCTGCACATGGTTTATTTTTAGTTTGAAGCTCAGTTTGGTCAAATTGATTTCTTTTTCAATTTTAATTCCGTGCTTAGTTGATCTTTTGTAAGGACCCAAATATACATGACTTTTCCTGTTCTTAAACTCTAATGAGTCAACTTTGATACATGGACTCGCAAAGTCCATTTGCTAAAAATAATGTTATTCTGATGACTTGTGACTCTTCAACAGACATAAGTTTGATAAACCTACATTTTAAATGTATCCAACTAAGTCCTAAGTGAATTTTTTGCATGTACGTGCTCAGTCCTCTATTTTTAGCGCTAGTCCATGGCCATAATAACAAAAAATTCATTATTAAACTATATATTATATAACAATCGACTTGTGCACAACCATAACTAAAATCCGACTTATTATGACAAATATGTCATTACTAATGTAAACCATATTCTTACGTAAAAAAGATTTTTTTCAGGTGATGCCTATCTTTGCGTTACATCTTTTTTTTCCCCCTTTACAAAGGACTCATGAAGGAGTAACTGAGCTGTAGTTTTTTATTGTTCAGTCCAAGTCCAATATGAACTTATTTCAATAATCAAATCAATACTGTGCCACAAGTTTCTGCTGCTTAATTCCCTCTCTAAAGTCAAATTTATACTCCTGATATTTCTGTATGCATTGCCTATAATATCCTTCGAAAATATTCTTTTGCTCGCATATATTTTATTTTTTATTTCAATCTTAACTCCACTTAAGTGTCTTTATTCTTATGTTAAAAAAGTCATATAGGATTCCTCTTATAAATAAACAAACCAAACCAAAAGAAATTTTTAATTAAAGTAAACGCAACTTATGCCTAAACTCAGTGAAAGTGAACCGAAAATCGTCGTAGGTCATGATTTGAAAAAACAGAGCAAAAATGCATATTATAGTCGTTTTACTCACAAATTTGTACATCAAAACCGGCAAAATAAAAATCCAGAAAAAACAAATCAATGGGCAAATGCTTTTTTTATCACCAGATTACATTTTTATTTGCTTTAAGTGTTATTATAAAATGAAACCGGATCAAATTTCAATCAAAAATTAGTATGTGTACACAATTGATTAAAGGATATTAAATACCATACAAAATAAATACTAACAAAGAACACTAATTGCTAAGCAAAATAGATACAAAAACACACAACCAAATTACAAAAACAACAATTGGCGCTTAAAAAATATATAGAAATTAAAAAGCACTATCCACGCCACTACAAACAAACCGCTACATTTTTATTATATTATATCACACAACAGAAATTTACTTCAAACGAAAAATGCATATTTTTGCAAGCAAAATAAATAAATAAAAATAAAATAAAGATATGTCACTCATATTTCATTTTTTTTTTTATTTAATTTTTATTATAGGCTTCAGCGCAAAACGCAAATATTACATATTAAAAAATATTAATACATAGAAATTTTAATCACTCTTGGCTTAAATATAAAATTCAAATTGATTTTGCTTCAAGCGTTTACTGCCGTAACGTTTCAAAGTACAAAAGGTCTTTAATAAATGGTGTGTTAAATCTGCTAAAAAGAAACAACAAGAAACTAAAACATAAAAACAACAACAAAATACATATAAAACTAGTTGCTAGCATTATTTTATTTTTTCTAATGATTTAAAACAACTTTTTCTTATTTAATTTTTAATTAATTAACTTATTCTAAGCTCGCATTGTTGCTCTAAGAAAAAATATAGTTATTACGCAGATTGATTTGGTTTTCATTCGGCGCGTTCATGCAAGGATCACGCGTACCTAAAACCATTAACTAACTAAAATACAAAAAAAAAAAAAAATATTACAAAATTTTTGAATATTCTATTATAAACATTCCAACACGCAATGCATTTTCCGTTACCTTTATTTTTTCGCACATAATGAAAATTGTTAGCGCACAGCGTTAAAAAAAATTATTTAATCATATAACTAAATTACAAAATTAAAAAAAAAAATGCACAGTGCAAGTCTCACATACATCAGCAAATTAAGCCCATATGCAGTTCTCATGTTAAATAGAGGCAAAAGTTCAATGTATCGCCAATATCGTCAGCAAGTGGCATAAATGTGGCTGCACTCCATAAACGAGTTAAACGTCAAAGGTAAAAGTTTGTGTCGGCAACGAAGGGTAGTCCAAAGGTTCACTCGTACGCACAATTCAATGCAGCATTTGGCCTGTTTAAATAATAAAAAATTAAAGAAAAACAGAATAGTAATACAACAAGAAAAGAAAAACCCCCACCAAATGTCGCAATGTTATAAAATTGTATGTGTTCGTTAACGTTTTGTTTGGTCTATAATTCACAACAGCATCAAAGCATCCATCAAACGTGTGTGTGTATATGTTGCAGGTCCCCCTGTGGAGGTTGGCGTCACAATGTATGTCCTCAGTATCAGTTCGGTTTCGGAAGTTCTCATGGTACATACGTAACAAAAATTGATTAACAATAAAAACAAACCAAACCAAATTACTTCTTATAAATAAAAAAAAAAAACACAAAAAAATCCAAAAATAAGGAGAATTCGGTCTTATTTTTTACATTTTACTTGTTCTTTGTGAAACTGATTTTTCAACTTTCATTTTTACATTAGTATTATAAAAACAAACATTCTACATATTTTTCGTTTGAATTATTTTCTTTGAATTCAATTTACAAAAAAAAAAAGAAAAAAAAACGCATAATGAAGCTTTATTTATATATAATTTTTTTTTAATTTTCTAAATTTATGTTACTAATTTTCAAATGTACAAAAAAAATTTCAAATGCTTTTGCGCAAACGTTTCAAAATTATCAACAAAAACAAACTAAAGAGATAACCAAAAACTTTAACAGTATTTTTATAAATTAAATTTTAAAACGTTCTAGTTGTTGTTGTTGTTATTTCAACAAAGAAAAATTCGTTAAACATCTTTTGTTGTACAACACATTCACTCGCTCTCTTTCTATCTCTGACTCTACCTTCTTTTCTATCTACTATCGCTTGCCCTCTCTGTCTGTCACCTATTTCTTTTGTTTTGTTTCGTAAAACAACACTAACTGCATTTCATTTTTAACTTTGTTTTGCCATTTATATTATTGAAAAACTTAATGCAAGCGCATAAGGCTCACAAGCAAATAACTCATTGACTTAATACGCGTGTATGTTCTCATATTCAAACGCATTTTTATGTTAGATTTATTTTCGCAGCATTTCAGCTTTTTTGTGCAATAATTTCACGCAACAAAATCATACGCACAAGCACACAAGCGGCAAGCCGTACAACTTTGCGAATGCCTGCCATTGGCTACATTACTCATACGCCATATAAACACAAAGTATACAACACGGAAAAAGAAACATTTTTTTACAAATCGTCATTTGTGTCTAAACTTATATATTTTATTCGCATATATATACAAACAACATATATATATATATATACATATCTATATACTTATGTACTTTTGTATCGTACCTAATTGTGAGAAAAAAAAAATAATAATCACAGCAGTCCCATTGACAACGGCTGCGCGCATGCGTATTTGTAAGCATATATGTATATGTGTATATGAGCGTACATCACTCGAAAATACTTCAAAATATATATATATATATATAGACAACATATGTATATATATGTTTTTGCTTTTATTGATAAAGAAAATTGAGAAGTCATAGCTAGTTAATTTTTTTTTTAATTACTCGCTTACCTTGCCAAAAAATGACATACAAATCGCAATTGATTGAATACAAATAGTCCGGCATTTTTATTTATTATATTTGATATATTATTTAGATTTTAATTAATATTTTCCCACATTGGTGCCCACTTAAAGTAAATAAAATATTTGGCTCACTTCAAACATATTTTCATTTATCAATTTTTAATTAAATAATTTTTCAGTAATTAGGCAACTTGATGTCATAAAACCAATTTTTTTTTTTTATTTTTATTGCAAGCAAAAATATATTTAATGAAATTTATTTTCTTGTTTTTAAATTACACTACCTGAAAAGTGTGAACTTTAAGATCTTGACCATTTTAAATATATATAAAAGGTCATGCACATATAGTAGAACATGCGAAAGCAACATCTTACTTTCTGAAAAAAAGGTACTCTACAGAAAAGGGTCATATTCTATGTTTACTCAGTACCTGTAATATATACCCTACCATAATTACCGTCAAATTGTTACATCTTCAATTTTCATATTTCAAAAGTACTCTACTGATATTTCAGTTAAAAAAGAAATGGCATTTATTAATTGTAGTTTCATAAAGGAGGGTATATATTCTGTTGCCAATAATCTGAAAATTTCTACCTTAAAAACATTTGTTACAAAATTATAATTATTTAAAGCTTAAAAAAAATACAGAGTATCTAAGAGTTTGGCAAAAAATTTCACACTTTTCAAGTTAAAAAATCTAAATAATTACATTTTTGAGGTAGTGGTGATTATTAAAATAATTATGCTAAAAATACTGACTACCATCGGCAAATAAAACGTGTTTAAACAGAACTTAACGCAACGCAACACACACAAAAGTTCAATTATTATTCAATTGCTTCAATTGCATCTATCTAAGCTGGCTATATAAGCAAATATACAGTATTTTCCGATTAATCCTTTAAGGAAAAAGCGGCGTAAACTGAGCTACCTATGCTCAACTTAAATACTCAAACGGGTCCAAAATACAAAAACACAATCAGCATTAATAAACTTAACTAATTAATATGCGCGCTCAAATTTCATTGTCCTGAACTGTTTAAACCTGACTGCTCTTACATTTTCGCCTTCAACTTCATGACTAATATCACAGTAAAATAAAAATTAATTAGATATGTAGTAGAATTTGTTCAAATTAATTCAAACATGTTGCGAAGTTAATTAAGCATTTTACTCCAAAACCCACTAGAACCCAGCCTATTTATAAACCGCAAACACCCCCAAGTAAAGTCACTGAAACCATCAAGTAAATATATTGCCCAGCTCAATTTGATTAACGAAAAATACTTTGCAGCACAGAGCAATTTGCGATTGCCTCACTCACACACATGATGCACAACATACAACACACAAAAATCAACCACCGTAATTCAAAGTTACGGAATAATCACAAACAACAACAACAGCAGTAATTTAGAAAATAAAATAACAACAATTACAATGGCAATAAAATAAATTTTGAATAAAACTTTAGTGCACTTAGCTCACATGCAGCGTGCAGAAACAGCAGCAGCAGCCACAGCAACAGTAGCAGAAACACCAGCAGCAGCAGCAGCAACCACAATCACACCAACCATACCCACAACAAGGAACATACAACAACAACATTCATACACACGCATGCAGCGTGCCACACGACATAAGCAATTTCACGTTTGAACAGATTTTGATGAGTTGATCATTTATTAGGTTTCGCATTAAGCCAACAGAAATCAATGTGGCTAAGTTTGCACACTAGCAGCATTAGTGAATATTTACTATGCCTAACTGTGACTGTGGGACGGAATATAATATGCAAAAAGTTTGCATAGCTACAGACGAATAACGAATGATTAGTTAAGAATATATTATATTACAATTATAGACTTACAAAGACAATATGATAAGTTCCGTTAAGCAACAAAGCTTTACAGACTGATTTCTACTAAAGAAAAGATTATTCGTTGACAAGCCAAGATTTTGGAATTACTTTCGACTTAATAGGAACCATATTAGATTGTAGACTGTAGGACTGAGACCATATAAGATTGTAGAAAAGTTGACGATTAAGCTTAGGCACCAATTTCCGATCGCAAGCGGAGTATCGAAATTGGTGATTATCAAACCGATAGAGTTAACTTCTTTTATTGAACTCATCTTAAGCACATAAATAAACACATATGACATACGCATACAATGTTATTTCAATTTCAGTTAGTTAAAATATTTATTTAAAAACCCACTCAAATTATGCGACAATAATGATGTTGACGATGATGTTGATGAAGATACTCAAAACGGAAAATTTGTTATGTATAGCCAAGCCAGACATTCTCATTCAGTTCCCCTGCTCGGGTAGAGCGTAAAAATTGGCACATGCAGCAGAAAGCAGACAAAGCTGTTATATAAATAAAAACTATACTCTGATAAATATTTACGACTTAGATAAATATTGTAATAATTTCGTAGACACACATATCGAGTTTTTCATGTTCTGTTTTTTCATATTATTCCTTGAACAAATACAAACCTTTTTATCATTATTGCTTTCTTTTGTTCTTCTTCTTTAATTTTTTTATACATATTTTATTTGTGCATATTTTGATATTAATCTCTTCATTGTTTTTGTCGAACAAACCGAGTGGAAACCAAATCAATTTCTTGTGTTTTTGTCTATAAATAAAGTGCAATGAAAACAGTACAATATATATAAAAACAAACCGAAAAAATTTAACAAAATTCTACTAAAATGCATTTCGAAAATTGTATGCGAAAAATGTGCAATGAGAACATCACAAGATACAATTTTCAATACGCGCGAAATGCTGCTCCCGTGTGTACAAATGGAATGTAATATTATTTTTTTACGCGCAAAAAGACAACCAAAGTGCTTTAGCTAAATTTATACGGATAATTTTAATTTGCATAATAATAAGTTCAAACAATAACTTCAACAAAACTAACAAAAACAGCCATTAAAATAAAAGTCACTACAAAACGTGACCACAAGTTGCTGAAAGTTCGCAAGCAACTGGTTACAAAAACTCTGAAACCATTTAACACAAAAAAAAAATAAACACAGACAAAGAAACTACAAAACAAAAACAAAACCAACAATTAAAACTAGCAACAATTATTATGAAACTTTATAAACCAGCTTTTGCTAGCAACAAATTACAAATAAAAGATATACCACGCTGTGCGGTAATTAGCCTTGTTGATGTAATAAATCGAAATCGATTAATGATTGTGTCAGCTTGAGAAGATTTAAACCAACAACAAAGTTGAATAGCTTTTAACTAAGCTTAGAAAATAGTTGCTTTTAATTTGATCGTAATACTTCAAAGCGTTGAATAATCGTATTTTTATTTAACTTTAAGAAACCAAATTGAACGTAAGAACCATGGCAAATTAAATGCATTTTCAACAAATAAGTACAAACACAAGAATTCTGCTTGCATATAATCGTTTATCGATAGGTTTTAGTATTCAACAAGGTAAACTCGCACGCGTGATAAGCAAAACAATTACACCTCTTAGACAATTACCGCCCACTACTTAAACTCGAATTTATCTATTGAACTCGCTTAAGCTTTGTGCCACTAGCGAACTTGCAAGAGGACAACAAAACTAGTTTCAACAATTATTTTATATTTTTTATAAAAGATATTTGCTCAAACCAATGTATACTTAGCTTAAAGTTAACCGCTTCGAAGCAAATTTCTTAACCGAAAAACTGTATAAGAAGAACAGCCGAGTCAAAGTACTTCACATCACAATTTTGAATATTTGTGAGAGGATTCTTTACTACTGTAAATAAGCTTTAACTTATTTTTCATTATTATTTCGATTGACTTTTCCAATTTTAGTTATTTCTTTTTATAAATGTTCAATGTGCCACCGCTGTACAAAAACAAATCGAAGTCAATTCGTTGTCTCTGCATGCCAAAATTCCCAAATATATTTTAAATAAAAACCCAAATAAAATGCTTTTAGTTTCGTTAAGTAAATGTTGCACGATATTAGTACGCAAGTTAAACTTTTTTGTGTGCGTGTGTGTGTGCGCTATTTGTTAAACCAAAATCGAAAAGAAAAACAAAATCAATTTTAAATTTTTTATGTTGTTAATCGCCAAAATTCAAACAGAAGATATGTGTGCGTCTCTTGATTTTATTATTATATACGCTTTTTTTTTATTAATTTAAAATTTTATGATATTAGTTTCTTTAACAATACACACTTTTGAATTAAAAATATATACTAAAAATATGTTTATAAATAAAAACTAATCAATTTTACTTCTTTTTCAATTTACAAAAATTCTCTTTAAAAAAAAATCCACAAATTTAATCTGTATAAATCCCTCGACTAACTGCGGCACTCCAACAATTATCAATCAACCAATCCAACAACAACTTTAACAACACCAACAAACCACCAAACGATAAAAATTATTTGAAAATATAAAATAGGACTTTACATTGGATTTTTACTTTCGTCAATTTTGGACCGATCCTCGTTTAGCGTATAGAAAACGACCTGGTGTAGAAACACTATCGGTTGGATCCGAGTTCATTAAAAATATTTGGGTACCTGACACCTTTTTTGTAAATGAGAAACAATCATATTTTCACATTGCAACAACTAGTAATGAATTCATACGTGTTCATCATTCCGGATCGATAACAAGAAGTATTAGGTAAAAGAAATTTTAAAACAAATTCAATATTGATGTGTATGTGTATAAATATTTTTTAATTATTATTTCGAACAACAAAACTTTTCTTTTAATTATATTATTATTATTCAACAATTCATTAACTAACAAAATATAAAAAAAGACACAAAAAAACCTTACTTCAAATAAATATTTCATTTATTTATTTTAAAAACTTTTTACAATTTGCAATTTACAATATTTTTTTCTATGTGTACAAATTGATGTTGTAATTTATTTAACAAAACAGAATGAAAGCAACAAAAAACAAAACGTTCTACAAAACGAATGAATAATAAAAATAAAATCGAATGAATAAAAACTAAAACCAAGTGAGTTCAATTGGCAAATAAAACAAAAGCGAAAAGTTGGCAAAATGATAGTTGAAAACAATTTCATTTAAAAGGTCATAAAAATAAAACAAATAAAGATTAACAAACACATCGAACGAAAGGAAAAAAAAAATAAATTACGCTGCTTAAATGTTGCAATTACATATAAAAGCTAGACCAAGCCCAAAGCAGCCATGCACAATGTAAAGCTTGTATCGGTTGAGTTGTCACTTTCCTTGCTGGTGTGGAATGTAAAAAGATGTGCATAGATAAATAATCTGCCTACAGTGTATTAGTCTTCAGACTCACTACACCAAAATTTGAATATAAGGGATGTAACTTTCTAAAAATATACATGCCTTATCCACGTAATCATCGTTAAATGATTATAAGAAACACAACATTACCTTTACAAATCAAACTAAATAAAACGAAAAACTTTAGATCAGCAGCAACAGCAAAAATTATAGATCGAAGTGCAGGGGAATATTCCAATTTGTTTACCGATGATTGATTCTATAAGAAATCATTATCATGGAAATTTTAAAATAAAATATGGTTATATAAAAATGTATACATAAATCCCTGTTCCCTATACTTCCTCAATTTTATTAAGTCAACTCCGAAGAAGTTTTTTTATCGAAGCAGAGAATTGGTCTCAAAAAGTACGGCTTTTTATAACGATATCTAAGGATACAATTTTACTAACCGTTATAGAGATAGAGATTCAATTTATTTATCATCAACATACTTAATAAATATTCCCATCAATGGCAAACGAACGAAGCAACCACCCAAGCATTGACAATGTACATGGTAAACCAAATGAAACGTTGCTCAGCTGGCCTAGCAGCCTGTCACTGCATGTTTTTAGTTTAACCAAGCCATAACGAAACCAACCTAATCGTCAACGGTATCAGTCTCTAAGGCAGAATGTGTAGTTTACACCATAAAAAGGTTCGATTTGCTGGTGTCCTTAGATGCCGCACATAATTTTCTACTACTTTTAAACAAGAATCTGTCCAAAATCTCTCACAAGAAACTCAGTATAAATTAAAAGCGAAAAAAAAGCAAAACAAACCAAACAAGCCTAACAACAAGGAAATTGCTGCGTAAGTCAATGACCGACCGACGTAAGTAAAACTAACTGTTTGCAATTTTTACTCGCATACAACAACTACAACAATAATATTAATTTTTAAATTAGTAAAACATGCCCCAACAAATCAGCAAACTAAAATACAAAAATTATTCCCGACAACAATGCAGAAAGTATGAGTAGACTTTAATTTGTAGCAAAGTATATCAAAAAATACAAAACAACCAACAAAAAAAAAAACGAAACCTTAAAAATATTTAAACAAAAGCAATTTCAAAATCCCTAAACAAATATCCAGCAACAATAAGCCTACTTATGCTTAGTAATTAACAATATATCTGCCATAAAACAAAAAAAAAAAAAATCCAACAACTAAAAAAATGCCAGCAAATAAATCCCAACTCAAGCCGCTAAAACAAATAAACAAACCAAAAAAAAAAAAAGCTATGCCACTCGTATCATAACAATTGCTCATCCAATTGAACTCGCTCTGTATCTTTAACTATTTTGTATGTTGTATGTTTATCTATGTAACTTTGTGACTACTTACTCTAGTAACTAATTCTGCAACTGATTACCGCATAACCAACAACCTGCCTGTTCATTATTGTTAACAATAGCTGTTGTACAACAACAACAATCGCAACCAAACAAACAAATGCCAAACTAATTCATACTCTAACACTTTTCTATACTTTCAACGCCATACTCTCTACTCTCACTTAGATTGACCATCACCGCATCGTGTCCCATGAATCTGCAGTATTTCCCAATGGACCGGCAACTGTGCCACATTGAGATCGAAAGCTGTAAGTACTCACCCACGTAATATATTTTATTTTATTATTGCATTAAGCGCCTAGGATTACGGAAAAATTTGCAATTATAAAATCACATTAAATGTTTAATTAAGTAAAAAACAAAACAAAAAAAACAATCTAAACGATATAAAATGTAAAACAAACGAATGAACGTTTGCTATGTGAAACTAAATGAAACTCATTCAGAATTGCAGGCCTTACTCGTAGTTAAGCATTTGCAGCAGAACGAATTGTGATTTATGCAGTTGTGTGAACTATGAAATATTGAGTTAATATTTTTGTTATCTTGCATACAATTCATACTGACTTACATATACATACGTTATATACATAAATGTGTTTTTTTGTAGCATGCACGTACAAAATCTCTTTGCTTTTTTTTTTTATGTTTTAAATTTTTAAAATTAAAATACTAAGTATATATGAAAGCAACGTAACAAAAACAAAAACAGAAACTAGTTAAGCGAAAAGTTCTGCATATTAAGCATGAACACAAACAACTGCATAAATAAACAATATATATATATGTATGTACACACACGCTTAAACAACTCGTGCTGTTTGTTCAGATACCTCAAAAGAAAAGTAACCCAAATCCACGCAAAGGAAATTTATAAACTATGTAAAACGAAAACCACTTGCGAGCAATTAAATGCATCGCATACTCAATGCGAAGAAGGCACCGCACACACAAACAACAACTCAACGAATTAAAACCAACTCAAAGTGATCAGTAAAGTTTACAAAGTTTACTTCGGTTGCGCCGATACAGTTATACGCTGCAGTTTTGTCAAACTTATGAATTTTATTTAACTATGGCACAGATTTGAAAGAAAAACTTTACTAGATATTCTACAAATAAGGAAAATGCCGATTGCATTTAGACTTCTGCAGACACTGTAATTGACCAGCCCCAAAGTATGCAGCGCTTTAATGGTTAAATTAATCCTTTCAGTTGATTCTAGCCTTAAAAGGCATTTATTGAAGATTTAGCATATCATATCAAAAAATTCAATTGTAATAATAAGGGTCCAATGCCTGGTAGTCTTCGAAACCAAAAAAACACTTTTACAACTTAAGCTTTACATGCTTCTTGTACTCTTGTATTGATACTAACTAAAACCCATATTTATAGCGTAGAGTATAAGCATTAAAGATTCGCATGACCAAAACCGATTAGAATAGGACAACTACCCAAGAATTTTCATACTTAAATAATTTCGAAAATTTCTGTGAAGCAATTACCTTTTCAATTGCTTTATAATCTTCCAATTGTAACTGTCTGGCACTAAACAAAAGCAACTGCAAAGAAATGCACACGATACAAAATGAAAAATTTTTTCAAATTTTCAAATCCTGAAAAAAACCGAAGAAACAATTAAAAGGAAACCACAAAGCTGTAGCAGAAGTAAGCAAATTGTTTGAGGTTTTTGTTTTATATTTAGTTTTTTAATCAACTTACTTGTCTTGAATTATTATTACATGCGTCGGCATTGACAACAACAACAAGCCGGAAAACTTTTTAATATCATATTTAAAATCAAAACGAAATGAAATCAATATTCATTATAAAAAAAAACTGGTGACTTAAACTCTGCACAACCTATTTTAGCAAGTATTTAATCCAGTTTATTGTTGTTGTCTTTATTTTTATTTATGTTTATATTTTTCTTTTTTCAATTTTTTCAGCAATATTTTATACATTTTATGTACTTTCTACCTCCACCCGCCACAGTTTCAGTTTCAAATCAATCATCAGTCAAAAATTGTCTATATAAATCAAATTAGTCACAACTCATGAAAAGAAAAGAAAAAAAAGAAAATAGATACAAAAATATGTGAAACATATTTTCCATAATATTTTATTGCATACATGAATTTAATCTTCCGCAAATACTTTAAAATAAAACAAAAATAAAAAAATAAAAAAAAAACAATATTTTTTTTATCGCGTCTCAAACAGAACATTTTACATAACAAACAAAAAAATAAAATTATAGATATTGGTTGGTTTTCGGTCGCCTTCTCACTTACAGCAACCGCAGAAGGTTGACTAACGATTATCGACTGGTAAATTTAAAGAAGCATATTTAAAACAACAATAGCAACAAAAATAATCGGTTTAAACACTGTTTATGTGCATAAAACATAAAAAAACAAAAAAAGAAATATAGTAAGCCATATATGACATTTTTACCCTTTTAAAACACATGATGGCAGACTATGCGTTTACCTTTTTATAAATATTTTTTAAGGTCTTGCTTTTAAGCACCAAACTGAGCGTTAATGCAAGCAATGAAACTGAATTTAAACTTAAATAAACAGTAGAATTTTGTATTAAATTTTCCTCGTGTGTGTCGAAACTTTTGTGTTTACCAAACAAGCGCCTCAACAAAAAAAAAAAAAATATATAAAAAAATTATTACAAAAAAAAGCAAGCACGCCTAGCCGTTTAAGCAAAACTTTATAACTGAATTTTCTTCGTTAAACCTCGTAAAGAACAAGGCACGAAGAAATCAAAGTAAAATTATATAAATTATTTATTTACAAAAAACTTAAGTTAAGCAACATTTGAAAAAAACGCACATGACAACACACAATTACACATATACAATCACACACAACAATTCAAACAACAATTGGGATTGACGCCATTTTGTCTATGTGTATGTACTATTTTATAGCAAAAACCAAACACAAGAACACATATCCACACTCTTGAACAATTTGAATCAAAGCAAAACTAAATTAACTAACCAAATAACTAACTTACCTCAATAACTAACTCCAAAACTGCTCTTATACGATTCGATAAACTGGAGTCGGTTACACCATGCGAGATATACGCTACTTCTGGCGAGATGGACTGAGTAGTGTTGGCATGAGCAGTGAGGTCGAACTTCCGCAGTTCCGCGTTTTGGGACACAGGCAGAGGGCGACCGAAATAAACCTAACCACAGGTATCCCCATTACTAAAAAGACAAAAAAAAGTATTAAAAAAGACCAAAAAGTCAAAAAAAAAAAACTTAAAAAACATCATTACAAATAATGCATTTACATTTTTCGTTTTAATACATATATGATTTAATTTAAATTTTCATTTCAATCTTTATGAGGAAGCGCATCAAGCATTTGAATCTATTTTCAAAACTCAACTTTACTACTAACAAATATGTTTTGGTTTTATATTTATAAATTCTATTATTTCATTTTTTTTTCAATTAATTATCATCAAAAGCACACTTTGTTTAATCATTTTATTTTATATTTATATAAATAAATTTTATTTTTTCGTCTTTAATTAAGTGCAATTGTAGCAAAAGGTCCAAACAGACGCTTTTAACAATACAACAAAATATAAAATTAAACAATATTGAAAGCAGGCGTATCAATAACAGTGCCAAATTTGTTTATACATTAAAACTAATAACAAACTGCATTTGCTTGGGTAGGCTGCTTTAAAATAGTAAATAAAAGCCGAAGCCAACATAACTTTTAATTTACATTAAAAAAAAAAAACATTTCCGAAAAGATACATATGTCTAGGAAATAAACAGCCCTACAGAAAACACAAGAGCACCCGTTTCTGCCAACCAAATAAACTTAAAAATATATATTTAGCTTTTCCAATAAGTTTTTCTTTTTCGTTATTTTTATGCAAACGAAATGCTTAAAGATATGCATTTAAAAAAAATCACTACTGCAACGAAGAGAACAAACAGTAGCCCTAAGTGTAAGAAAATCAAAAAGACAAGCGCCGCTTTACATGTAAGAAACCTAGAAACGCAAACTGTAAAATATTAAACAGCAAACCAATTTATTGTATTATACATAGAAATAAATGAAGCAACACTTTTAGCAACAAGTTCTGAATGAGACTATTAATAAAAAATGATATAAAAAAGGAAACATTCTAAAATCGGAATTGGATTTTATAAGTTAATATTTTGTTTAAAGCGAGATTAGCTTAATAAAAATTTGTATATACAAACATATATACATATTTATATATATTCTTATACAAAACAATTATAAAAAAAAAAAAAAAAAAAACAACAACAAATAATACCATTAATAGTCTCACGAAATATATTTCATTTTATTTTTGTGCATATTTTTCGTATTTTATGCAAAATATAAAATACCAACGACCAAACATCAAATCAACTATAAAAATAACAACAAAAACACCGACTACTGCAACAAAACCAACAACTCGTGACATTTCTTGCCAAAATAATAATCACATAAAAAAAATTACAATATATGCAATTCTAACTATACGCAAAACTATACATTAAAACATCAACGTAACATACAAAACAACAACAAAAATACACCAAAACGAAAACAAAAACGAATAACATAAAAAAATATATAGTTGGCTATACGATGCGTGACATACGTTATAAATGGAATGAAGGCCCTAACTCGGTTGGTGTCTCGAGTGAGGTATCTCTACCCCAATTTAAGGTCTTGGGTCATCGTCAGAGAGCTATGGAAATCAGTCTTACCACAGGTACCTGTAGACGGTTACCGATTTTCTTTACTTATATTATTATTCAATTTATTATTAAATAAGCAAAATAAATATATTTTTATTTTTTTTCTTTTACAAATATAATTTCTTTTATCAAAGTACTTACATTACCTACTCATAAATGAACCAAAACATTTTGTTTTAATAAACAACCGAAAACTTTTTTCTGTCAACTTTTTTTATCATTTCATGCATTTGGTAATTATTTAAAAAATAACTCAAGCCAATTAGTCAAAAGCAATGTAAACTACAAAAAGACTGAAACTTAATTTAAGTTGACCAATTTTATGTTACCTCAAATTGAAGAAAAAACGTGAATAAATAAAATAAATTCTAAATTAGCGATAAACTTTGATTGACTTGCCTCTCAATAGAATCTTAATTGTGAATAAATAAAATGAACAGTATTTTTTCGGGACAATCTAATTGATTTTGCATCAAGAGTCATCTTAGGATATAAACGCAACTTTAGCAAAGTTTAAAAATATGACTGTGATATCCCGACATGAATTTTCAATGCATACGCACAACTCAGTTACTTAAAGAATTAGAAAATTTCGATGTGTTGGATTTCATTGATTGGTTTCCATTCACAAACGCAAAAAAATATCAGCTGCAAGCAAAAAGCAAAAAACACTGTCACTATTTCGTATAATAACCAATGATTAATTTTAAAATTGTAATTATCATCATTACAAAAGCTTTAAGTCCACTACATCTGTGAATACACCTCTAAGCAGACAAATCGCATCCATGTCGCGACACAGACGGGCTCTTGAGGCAAAATATAAATTTCTACGAACGAAAAACCCCATAAACAGAATACAAAAGCTATTAAAGTTAACCATACTCGCATGATTTTTTATAATTTTTTTCTGTTCACAATTATGATTAAATACTTCATTTTTAATTACTAGGGATTGCTAGAGACTTTTATCATCTTTTTTATGAACTTTAATATTTAACTTACAACAAGCCAAAATGTAATACATTATTATCAACAACAACCACCAAAATATAATAAACAGCCTGAGCGCGTTTAGTGCTTTCACTTAACTATAAAGTAAAACCAATTCAACGCATGCTAAGCTAGCAATTTTTTTCTTTTTTTTAATTTATTAATTTTTTTAGTGCTACTTTTATGGTTGTTTCAGTTTATTATTGCTATTCATTTTGCGCTCATAATTTCATTTTTAATGACAAGCAACGATAAAAATTCTTTAAAATTTAAAAACACTTAACGACCTTGTATCATAAAATCAAAATTAAAAAGCAAATTACGTCAAAAAAAAAAGACAACCAAATTTAGTAACAACCACAAATACAAAAAGCAATAACCAGCAAAAAGTTATGATACTTTATGGCTTTTAAATAGTTAACATTTATAATTTTGTATGCCTGACATTTTAATAAGTCTCAACTCGCTCAACTTTTTTTTATTTTTAATTTTTATATTAACAAAAATGACAAACGTAAAAAATATTTTACTTAGCATTTAGTCACAATTAGCAGTGTTTTATTTAAACGCAATCATAAACATACCTTAACATTATTGTATAAAGCAATTTCAAATATTTGACAAATTAAACCAAATCGCAACCAAAATTAGCAAATATTTAAATTCAAAAGAAAAACAAAAAACTCAAATAAAATCAAACAAAAAAAAAAAAAAACAAAATACAACAAACAAAATGCCCTCCCAAGCATGCTCTCATCTTAAAAGTTTCTTTTTAACTTGCATAAAATAAAACGAAAAGCTATTGAAAATAATCGTAAAAAAAATTAGTTGAAAAAAGTGTGCGCAGTCAAAATACAATTTTTAAGCAAACATATCAAACGCGCCTTATAAGGTCTTAGCTTAGTCGTATGCAACGCAGACCTAAATAGTTAATTTTCAATGCAATATAATTTTTTCTTTTTTATTTACATATTAAGCATTAAAAAAAAAAAATTTATAAAAAATGCATACGCGCTACAAAGTTTTTGAATTTAGGCTGCAACTTTTGCGCTCATTTTAACTTATAATTTGTTGTAACATCACTTTTTTTAACATTATTATTTATAAACTAAATTCACAAATTTAATCCATATTTTTTTACAAATATATGATTTATTGTTAAAAAATTAAGCTCCCATTTACATATTAATAAGCTTAACAAGGGCTTTTCTATATTTTAATTATCACTTTTTGCTTTTAAGCATGGAAATTTATTTTAAATTATTAAAAAAAAAATTACCTGTAACTTTTTTTGTTTTAAATTACTTTTCATGCAGTCGCTTATTTTAATTTACCAATAAAAATAAACTTATTTTCAAAAAAAGCAGCTGGAAAAATTAACGCGTCTGCTTTAACTTTCATATATGCGCTCATAAAAATAACATTTCTTTAATATTGTTTATAATTTTTTTTGTTACTTTATTTATATACGTTTTCCTTTAATAAAAAAATAATATTTACTAACAAATTTACTAGCAATAATTTTTTATTATTATAATTGTTATGCTTTTTGTTTGTAAATAACAAATTTTAAATGATTAATATATGACTTTTTACTAATAGCAAATTGTTCTCTTCTTTCTCTCTCTCTCTCTCTCTCTCTCTCTGAACTGCTCTCCTCGCTTTCTTATGACAAAAAAAACAACCGCGGCTTCTACTTTAAAAAAAAAAAACCAACAATTAAATATTCAAATAATGTGTAAAAACAAATATTCAACAACTTGCTCAATACAAATGCATACAGGAAACTACTCGCGTTTAGCGTGTGAGATACAGTTCGTGCGTTCGATGGGCTATTATCTCATTCAAATTTATATACCCTCTGGACTGATCGTTATTATATCATGGGTATCATTTTGGCTCAATCGCAATGCAACGCCGGCGCGTGTGGCGCTCGGTGTGACAACCGTGTTGACAATGACCACATTGATGTCGTCAACAAATGCTGCTTTGCCAAAGATTTCGTACGTCAAATCGATTGACGTCTATCTAGGAACATGCTTCGTAATGGTCTTTGCCAGTCTACTGGGTAAACAAACAAACAAAATCAATGCTCAATATAAATGTGTTTCGTTTTCCTTTTCTTTTTAAATTTTTTTGTTTGTGGAACTTATAAACTCTTACTCACTCCCAACGTAAAGTAACGTTGCGTCACAGCCAAACGTCACGTTACGCAATTTTACACTTCGCTCTATATACATATCAAATATAAAACATAAAACATAACACATCACATATAAAATATCTGTTTAAATTTTCTTTTTTTTTTTTTGACATTTAACTCCAAAATGAAGCATACATATTTTAATTTCATTTATACATACAGTTTTTTTTTTTTACTTCTATTTATACCATTCGTCTGAACTTCACATAAACCACGTTTATGAATGTCAAAGTTTGTCCTATGTACAGTTACTTTTATAACGGTAATCCTGTACATAAAGCTACAATACTCAGCACAACATCAAAAACTACTTCAACAATCTTCATGTATCGAAAGCCCACAACACATCAAGCAATGTTCTCTTTGACAAACTTTGCACAAAGCAAATGCGCAAAACAGCATTAGGCTGCCTTGGTTGCTTGGTAAAAACAAAAAAAACTCACAAAGCCTTGCACCAAAGCACAATGCAGCCTATTTGTAGTTCGCATATGTCTAATGTCAACTTTTCAAAGCGAAACACAACATTCCTGAATTAATTTAATCTTTAACTACTTTTTTTGTTTTTAAACTCACTATTAATTAATATAATTAAAGCAATACAACAACTCGGAGCAGTCTGCCTTAATTATAATAATTAAAACATTCACAAAGTTCACTTTAAAGCCAACCAAAACAAAACAAAAATTAATTAAAACATCAATTAAACAAAATACAAACCAAAAGGTTACACACTTTTTCTAATACTCAAAAAACAACAAAAACAACCAACAACAAACTAACAAGCAATTACAACAACAGCAAGATACCCCAAAAACAACAACAAATCTCTTTTTTCGTATTTGTATGTTCTTGTTAATTTTTTTCAAAACAATGAAAAAAAAATTCAATTGCTATCATTTAAAGAAAATGAATGCAAATTCATTGTTAAACGCTTACCAAAACAGTAAAGGCCGTACTTAAGAACGATTTCAAGCAAAAAAAAACCCAAACAGCAAACCGCAATCATAGCAGCAAAAACACTTTGCACCTCAAAATCAAGCTAGCAAGCAAGAAAAATTTTACCAAAATCGAAGCATGCTTCAGCATATATTAATGCAAAAATAGAAAAAATACCAGAAAATAGTATTAGAATATAACAACAACAACAAAAAAGCCTCAGGTTGAATTTGTGTTCAGCAGAGATCGCCAAAAAAACCAAAACATCAAATGAATAATAGCAAAAAACAAAAGCTAAATGCATACAGGAATGCATATAAAATGCTGTGAACGCAATTCAACCTGAAATGGTACCCAGATATCAATATACGCCCAGCTTCAGCAAAAAAAAGCCAAAAAAAAGAAAAACTACAAAAAATAGTAACTAACCAGCAATAATATAAATTACTTAACGCACAGCCAAAATTAAATCAATACATTAGCTAACAAAATCAAACAAAAAAAAAAAAAAAACAAGTTCAGAGATGAAATGGTACGTATGCAAAACAAGGCAAAAATACGGGAAGAAATTATTTTGAAAGTAACAGCATGCCCGGCGCCACACTCGGCTTGAGTCGCGATTGAATTGAATAAATAAAATAATAACAATTCGCGTATTCAGGATTGGTCAATATACTTAACAGTACTTCAGCACCAACAACGTCCTCGTCCATGCCAAAGTTTACCCAAAACGAAACCTCAAAATTTTAAATTGCACTTTCGCTGTCAAGTATTTTATTTTGGCCCATGCATATGCTAATACATGACAGCTTAAATGCAGACAAATGATAATTTAATAATAAATTTTGAAGTAAATACGGTTTGTATAAATTGCTCCGTGATGACTTTTTATGTTAGTTTTAGTTTATTTATTTATTTTTTTTTGTTTTTAGCTTGTCGCATTTGAATTGGTAAGTATGCATATTCGATTATTATTACAATTGATTGATAATCATAAAAGAAAATAGGTATATTATCGTGAGGACCGATTTACAAAATTGTACCTACTTATTGATACCATTATAAAATGTCGTCATTTAATGTTTTATTAATTGAACGATTGAATGAATGAATAACCACTTGATTAACCAATATTATAATTGTTTCATTTAACTATTGTTTTATTTTTTGTTTTTGATTTAAAGGATAAAACTGAATAC